>OY730193.1:92596094-93796094 GCA_963422505.1 Pseudognaphalium luteoalbum | reverse complement strand
GATGTGAATTATGTTAAAAAACTAACTCATAACCTAGTGAGTGTTTCCCAAGTCTGTGATAAAGGTCATCCAGTTCATTTCAATGAAAAGGAGGATTTAGTTCTGAAGCCAGGCTTCACAATTCCTGAAGAATGGATTTTGATGAGAGCACCAAGGAAAAAGGACATCTATGCTATAAACATGGGTATTTCTAATTCTTCAATGGTGTCGACATGCTTACTATCCAAGGCTTCAGAAGCAGACACACTTTTATGGCACAGGAGAATGGCACATCTGAACTTTCAAAAAATGAATTTTATAACCAAGAATGGTTTAGTTCTAGGTGTACCACAGAAACGTTTCGAGTCTGAAGACAAGTGTGTTCCTTGCCTAAAAGGAAAGCAGCACAAGAAACCACACAGGTCTAAGACTGAAAACTCAATCTCCTTGCCATTTGAACTACTACACATGGACCTCTTTGGCCCAATAAGCAAGAGAAGTCTAGGTGGCAAGTGGTACTGTTTAGTTATCACAGATGATTACTCTAGATTCTCATGGGTATTCTTTTTGGGATCTAAAGATGAAACTCCAAGAATTTTCATGGAGTTCTTTGATCTAGTAGAGAATATCTATAAAACAAGAGTAAAGCGTATTCGTAGTGATAATGGAAAAGAATTCAAGAACTCAACGTTGAATATCTATTGCTTAAGCAAAGGGATACAACATCAATTCAGTGCACCATATGAACCTCAATAGAATGGTGTTGCTGAAAGGAAAAATCGAACGTTGATTGAAGCTACTAGAACAATGCTTGCAGATTCAAAGCTTCCGGTCATATTTTGGGCAAAAGCAGTGAATACAGCATGTCATGTTCTAAATAGGGTTCTTACGGTCAACAAGCGTCAAGACTTGTTACGAATTATTGAATAATAAGAAACCTAATCTGAAGGGATTTGAACCCTTTGGAGTTGCATGTACAATATTGAAAATAGGAAATCAAGCTAAATTTGGCGAAAAGGCTGACGAAGGATTTTTCCTAGGTTATGTGCCCAATTCGCCTAATTAAAGAGTTTTCAATAAAGTCACGGGACGACTGGAAATCGTTTATAACATTGAGGTTACGAGCTATGTACCCCCTGTACATAAGGGATTAGATTGGCAATTTGACTATTCAGATCTCTTTCAGTCATTAAAGGTTCCCATAAGTGACTTTGTCAGTGATTCAGAGATCTCTAAGCACTTATTGCATGAAGACTTGGACAATGGTCCGTCTTCAACATCGAGTGTTCTGAAATCTGGAATCAGGACAACAGATGACTCAAATGAAGCTTCTTCAAGTGGGTCACAACAACCTTCAAAGGATAAGTATCAACAAACAGAAGATTCTGAGGAGGATCTTCAAACAAAGTTTGATGATGTACTTACTTCTTTGAACCATTTAAGAATATCTTCAGCTAGTTCAGAAGACATGCCTTCATTAGAAGAGATTGGTACTAACTTAGGAGATGAGTTAATAGTTGACCCTGTACCGGTTACAAGAACGAGTAAGAATCATCCCGTTGAAAACATCATCGGTGATATTAATACTCCTGTTCAAACTAGGACTCAATCTAAAGCTAGTACATCTGAAAATTTAGAAAGCTTGTATACTGCTATGAAAGAGATAGGGATTCCTAATCAATGTCTATATTCATGCTTTATCTTACAAGTTGAGCCTAAAAATGTGCAAATGGCTCTCAAAGAAAGCTCGTGGGTTGAAGCTATGCAAGAAGAACTACAACAGTTCTCAAAATTACAAGTATGGGAGTTGGTTGACCTTCCAAAGGGAGAATATCCAATTGGAACTAGATGGGTATTTAAGTGCAAGAGAGATGATCGGGGAGTCATTACTCGCAATAAAGCTCGTCTAGTGGTTCAAGGGTTTAATCAACAAGAAGGGATAGATTACAACGAAGTGTTTGCACCAGTTGCTAGGCTAGAAGCAATTAGAGTATTCTTAGCATTTGCCTCTTTTAAAGTTATCAAAGTTTATCAGTTGGATGTTAAGAGTGCCTTTTTGTATGGCAAAGTTGAAGAATTGGTGTATGTTTCACAACCGCCAGGGTTTACTGATTCTGACTATCCAGATAGAGTATATCGTTTGAATAAGGCTCTATATGGATTACATCAGGCACCTAGGGCATGGTATGGAACACTATCAACTTATCTACTTGAGAATAGATTTTCAAGAGGATCAATTGATAGTACACTTTTCGTAAAGTGGAACAGGAATGACTTTCTACTTGTACAAGTATATGTTGATGACATTATTTTTGGATCTTCCGATGAAAAGATGTGTCAAGAGTTTGAGAAAGTCATGAGAAAAAGGTTTGAGATGTCTGCAATGGGAGAGTTAAACTTCTTCTTAGGATTGCAAGTTGATCAAAAGAATGATGGATTCTTTATTTATCAACCTAAATATACATATGAGCTATTGGAACGATTTAAGATGGATGAAAGTAAGGTCTATAATACTCCAATTCCAGTCAATCACAACCTTGGACCAAATACATCGAGTGATACCGATGTGGATCCAACTCTTTATAGAGCCATGATCGGATCACTAATGTATCTTAATGCCTCTAGGCCTGACATTATGTTTGCTGTTTGTATATGCGCAAGATATCAGGAAAATCCAAAAGAGTCACATATGCAAGCTATGAAACGGATCCTTCGTTACCTCAAAGGGAAACCGAAGCTGGGACTTTGGTATCCGATTGATGGAGACTTTGATCTCATAGCTTATACTGATTCGGATTATGGAGGATGCAATCAGAATAGGAAATCTACAACCGGAGGATGTCAATTCTTAGGAAGTAGATTAGTATCTTGGTAGTGCAAGAAGCAAAGCTCAGTAGCCATTTCTACAAGTGAAGCTGAGTATGCTGCAGCTGGCAGCTGTTGTTCTCAAGTTCTTTGGATCCAACAGCAACTGTGAGATTACGGGTTAAATATAACCAATACTCCTATGATGATTGATAACGAATCGACAATGTCGATCACCAACAATCCGGTGAAGCACAGTAAAACTAAGCACATTGATATTCGACATCATTTTATTAGGGACTGTGCTGAGAAGAATTTGATAAAGTTAGTTAAGGTTCCATCTTTGGATAACTTAGCAGACTTATACACCAAGGCGTTCGACAGAGCTTGATTTGAGACGTTGGTTCAACTTAACGGAATGAGAAATCCAGAGTGATTAGTCTTCCAAGGGTATTTTTGTAATAGTTAGTAGAAAAATTTATGTTTTTTTTAAAAAAAAAAAAAAAAAAAAAGGTGGGCGTATGGCATTCATTTGCTAGTTACCTGAGGGGAATCGCCTCCAATAAAAGAAAAACCGAAGTTCTTTTAGAAAAAACTTTAAGTTTTGGCTGTAAAAACTTGGGAAATGATAGTACATTAGGAGAATGAGCTTAAGAATAATAAATCTAAGTGCTAAGATTGATATGTTAGTAGATTCCTATAAGTTTCATTAGAATTGCATACTTACCTAGGAGTTTATTTATATTTATCTGATTATACACCTATATCCACTGATAATAACTCGTGTCCTTTATATAAGTGATAAGAATAACTAAAGTCTATTCAGTTTCATTATATGATATACTGGTAGGCAAATTATTCTTAGGTTTATGAGCGATTAAGAAATATTAATTCTGCGTGTCATATCTTATGTGCATTGTTATATACTATATGACATCTGTCTTAATTGATGAATGATGGTACTGCCATATACTGTTATCATGCATTTATTTACATATGACAAATAGTTACAGATATGGTTATTAATGAAACTAACAGATAACTCTGTTGTACGTAAGTATAGACCTGTTGTCTTTAGTTTTGCCAATAGTCTCAAACTTATTTTAATTATACTAAGGGATCCTCTGTTGTACGTGAGTACAGATCTGGAACCACTAGTATCTTTAAAGGATGTTTGATATTTGTCAAAAATTTAAACTCAAGTGTATGTTATATGTATCGAAAAGATACATCATTTAGTAACCTCTACCTTGAAATTTTAAAAGATGCAGTG
Organism: Pseudognaphalium luteoalbum; assembly: GCA_963422505.1. Classification (NCBI taxonomy): domain Eukaryota; kingdom Viridiplantae; phylum Streptophyta; class Magnoliopsida; order Asterales; family Asteraceae; genus Pseudognaphalium; species Pseudognaphalium luteoalbum. The sequence continues at coordinate 93,792,037 of OY730193.1, read as the reverse complement.
CTATGTGTTTTACTTAAGTTCTTCAGTATATTATATAATGGTACACTTTAGATATTGTTCACATTAATAATAATAAAGTTTGCTCAAAAATCTATGTCTAGTTTGTTTATGTGGAGCATAATACCGATAATCATCTTGAACTGTTTATGATATTGAATAAAACGGTTATTTTTTTATTAAAAGTTATGTTGTGTGGATAAAGGTAAATAAGATATAATTTTATAAATATAAGTTAATTATGGGTTAGTTTGCAATTTTATTGTACTTATATGAATTTCATGAGGTATGCATACTAGCAATCGTCTTGTTCTTATTAAAATACAATTTAAATGGCTTATTCTTCCTAATATGATCTCAAAGCAGTTAAAATTTAAAGCATCATAATTTTAAAGTTGTTTGCTTTCATAGATGTTAAATTTTTATTTCTTATTTTGTATTTATGTTTAATGATTAATAGAAAATTTTATTTTATCTTAACGTATTCAATGTGTTACCCTTTGGAATTGAATTATACTGGATATTTATGTTGAACAAATGTGTGTTGACAACTGAAAAATATTATATAAGTTACGTGGAATGTTAATCGAAAGTCTTCCGACTCTCATGTAGTCGAGCAGCGTGTCCTAATTTTATATCAGCGGTTAATTTTTTCTATTATAACTTATATATATATTTTAGATTTGTCTTTATACTTAAGACCATAAGGTATATAAGTAAATAATTTTAGCTCGAGATTTTTCTGTATACAAGATTGACTGTATCACGGGTTTTGTCGGTTAATATATGTAAGAAGATTATCATTGAGGAAAAATTAAGCGAAAACATTTTCTTTAAAATGTTTAGGCTACATAGTTATAGAGTTAACTATATAATTGTGAATGGATTTACATTAGTATTTAATTTGCATTTTTATTTAAAACTTGCGAGTTTGACTGGTCAAAGGCTGCGAAGCGAGTCCAGTTCTGTGAGTTGACATTAAACTTGCGAATTGAATAAAAGTATAAAAGGGACGAGGTAAAACGAGTCAAAGCCACCGAACCCACTTTACTTTTGCGAGTTCACTTCACCTTGCGAATCCAGATAGTGCGAAACGAGACGAAATACATTTTTCGTTTAATTTCGATCTTGCTAATCACAAGGAAGAGTTTTTGATCCGTAGTTTTTATACACTTTCGTATTGCGAACATTTTGAGGTATAAAATAATGGATTTCACCGTTTAATTAACTCAAAATCGAATGTTTTATTAACTTAGGGATTTGTTTTAAATTGTAAACGATTAACGTAGATTAATGGTGCTATTCAACTAGAATCTTACAGATTAATCTTAAACGAACCTTAATAAACGTGAACTAATCAATAAATCTTAATAATATTGATGGATTAATTGATTTTCATTTCGACTCGCAACACCAGTTCATGTTGCGAGTTGAACACAGGTTCGATTCACAGAGACACGTTAGCGAGTTGAGATACCTCTCGATTCGCAGATTTATTTTTGTGAGTTGAAATCTTGTTTGTTGACTTGTTGACTTGCGGACCGAGTTGATTAGCGAATCGACTTGCGAGTCGAATGGCGGATTGACTTGGTTAGCGAGTTGACATGGTTGCGAGTTGAGTTGCGAAACGAGTTGAACTCGATTCGCATATGATACTTCTGCGAGTCCAGTACTTAGAAAATTTTAAAATTTTAAAATTTTTAAATTTTAAGACTTTCTCAGTCCTACTTTTATATCATGGACTTGTATTAAGTTATATATGTTTATATCGAAAGTCTACCAATTCAAAAGGTAATTGAGTGGCGTGTCCTAATTCTATATTAGCGGTATAACTTATATTTATTAAAAACGTTAACGACTTGAGAATTTCAAATTAACAAGTAATTAACGGGATGTACATATTGAACTTATGACTTACTAGTAATAAGTTATATATGTTAGATATTACTAAATATAACTTGAGACATGTATGTAACAAGTTATATATCATTTTAAGCTAAGATGTTTGATGAATTTTCATTCATAATACGTTATAGCTGATTAACGTGCATTAATTGTTTTTGTCATTTGTGTTTCTATAGATATGGCGAGACAATTTGATAAAGGTCACAACATACTTGTTGATCTGGATCTTTCAGCACGCGGAGCACATCAAGTTGCTCAAGTGCTGACGTTCTTTGCACGTTCACGCATTCGGTATGCGATTACAGAGTCTCCTCAGATCTCTCAGACGATACTGAATGATTTTTGGACAGATTTTCAGTATGATCAGACCGTCAATCCACCGGTGATACGCACTACGGTCAATCAGAGACCGGTTGTTTTCTCTGCATCTGATCTACGTCAGATTTTACAACTGGGGACAGTAGACCAAGAAGATGGTCCGACTGAGTACCCTAGTGATTTTATTGAGGGAGCTATAGGTCGTATGGGATATACGGGAGATAGACGAGGACGACAGTTCCAAAAACCTCTGGTTATTCGACAGTGGAGGTTTTTGTGGCACATGATTGTCATGGTGTTTGCACCAAAGAAGGGAGGCTTCGATGAGTTGAGCCCTGCCCTTGTATCAGTTGTGCTGTCCCTGGTTTACAACAAACCATACAGTTTTTGTGATTACATTTTTGGCGAGCTGGTTAGACAGATTTCGGGTTCTATTAGATCACGGTTTCTGGTTTATCCACGTTTTTGTATTATGGTCATTCGTGCTCGTCTGCAGAGCTTGTTATTCCTGGGCCATATTTACGTGTAGATACTATTGGGCTCAGAGGATACAATGCGATGTTTTTGCAGACGGTAAGGAAAGAAGGGGTAGTAAAGCCTGAGGAGAGAGAGCTTTTTGGTTTTATTGTTGATCCTGCCTATGTGATGCCACCGAACAATGGTTGGTTAGATATTGGTGCTGATGTTGTTGTTCCAGACCCGAGAGCTGATGTGGTTCATGCTGAAGATCCACAAGAGCTCATTGAGGATGTGTTGGAACAACCTGGACATGCTGGGGAACAGGTGAACCCAGATGTTGCTGCCCAGGTGATACAGGAGGTGCTGGTTGAGCTTGATGATGCTACTGATCCTTTGCTACGGGATATTGATAGTTATGTTGCACCACCTGAGGTAATTTTATAATTATATAGTAATATAGGTACTTAGTTGTTACATTATTAACATATTATTATTATATAATGCAAATGTTATAGATATTTAATTAATTAGATAATATTTCTGATTATAAAATATAAATATCATTATGATCAGGGAGCTGAGACTGCAGACCCAGAGGTCACTCGACCTGAGGGTGAGCAGGGACAGCTTGCTAGATCTGAGGGTTTACCTTCTAAGGTAATTATCAGATTAATCATAAATATATAGAACTTGTATGATAGAGCTTTTAGCTAATCATAAATGTTTAATATATTTAATATTTAGGATTCTGATGTTGGTCCATCTGGAGGTCGTGATGGTGAATCGGCTTCAAATGATGATGGTAGTACTCCTTCTCCACCTCCAGATGTTGGTTATATTAGATACCGATCTCAGATGATTCCAGATCCAGCACTGAAGGAGAAGAAGAAGGCTAAGGAAGTTGACCCAGACTTCAGTATTATTGATGAGGGTCCTGAGGAAGAGGATATATCTCTTATTTCTCAACGCCGTAAGCGTTCCAGGACATTGATCATTCAGGATGGTATGTTTTACTTAGAGTTAGATTATATTAACTTGTTGTTTATCAGGAGTTCAACTGAGACAGTTAATTCTGTAACAGTTTCTCAAGATACATCGCAAGTAGAGAGAATGATACATGTGGTTACTGAACCAGTATCTGTACCATCTGAGGTATGAGATAAATGTTTAGTACTACGAGTATTATAAATATATAATTAGAGATTGAGATAGAGTTATCTGTAACAATTACATCTTTAACTGTATCTAACTTTACAGCCTGAGAAACTACTTGAGTCAGTGGAACCAGAAATGGTCTCCAAGACTATTGAGGAGGGAGTTGCAGAACTTGTGCATGATGCTCAGTTCCCGACCAATAAAGCTAGTAGATTTGCAGCTAGTATTCTCAAGGAAGCGTTATCTCAAGCTATTCCACCACTTACATGTGAATCTTATCTTGCTTCAGTGACACCGCCTGGACCATCAACAATTTTTGTTATTCCGACGACTGATGCTGAAAGGATTACATCCTTAGAGTTAAGAGTCAAGGAATTGGAACAGAGTACATCCAAGATTCATATCAGTGAATCACATTTGACTCTGCTGAAGACTCATGATACTTTGCTTGTTGATTTTACTGCCCAGCGACTAAAGCTTGAACACTTAGAACGTTTGGTGTTGAGAGTGCATTCAGGACAGTCAGCTCAGGGGGAGATATTGATATATCAAGAAGCTTGCAAAGAGGATGAGTTAGCAAAGAAGAGAAGAGATGATGATCCCAGTGCACAGAAAGATGGTGAGCTGACTGGTCCTTCAAAGACTAGTGAGCAAGCTATTATTCAGGGGGAGTCTGCTGGTGTTAATGCAAGTGGTGATGGTGCTGGTACAAGTACTGCGGGTACAAGTGAAGCTGGTAAGACAGCTTAGACTTGTGTAGATATTTGTACTTAGAATTTAGTTGAATTATAATTTATAATTGTAATTTATAATTGTAACTGAATAAATGTAACTTAAATGTTTTGGTAATATATTCGGCTTGAGATTATTATTACAAGTTAAATATATTAGAAATTGTTAAAGCTATTTGATTCTGAAAAGTTCAATAAATTAGTGATCAAAAGTTTTCCGACTCATTGAGAAGTCGAGCGGCGTGTTCTGATTTATTTCAGCGGTCAAAGTTTATTTTAACTTAGACATTTTAGACTTGAGAGTTCTTATAACTAACAAGTTAAATTTGTATGATTTTTAACTAGACAAATGATATATAATTTAAAGATATAATTGAAAGTTAAGTTTTATTATATAACAGTTTAATTAAGTCTTGGAAATTATATAAGTTAGTTAATTGTAAACTTAAATGTTTGGTGATTATTCACAGTACATTAGAGTTTAAATTTAATTAATATTTGTTAAGTGTTTGATATAAGACTTAGGAAATCTTAGGTTGATTCAGGGTAAACAATAAAAGATTTATAAGTTATATATTTCGCATTTATTATACAAAAGGATTAATATTGGAATTCTTAGATTGATTCAGAGAAATCAATAAAAGAATTTAAATTATTAATTTGTTTGTGTTTCTTTGTTTTCTCTAGGAATGGAAAGTCTAGATCTGTCAGATTCAGAAAATGATATTTTGAATGAGATAGATGAAGAGATTGATTATGATCTTGAAGAAGGAGAATTTCAGCCACCTGAAGATTGGACTGTTGTTTCTGAGATTGAGCACGACATGGGTGTCGATCCAGATGCTAATGTTGATGAACACCATGTGAGTCCATCTAGGACAGAGGTTGTTATTGAAAATGATGAGGGTCCAATGGTTGTCGATGTAGATGAAAAGATCGATGATTCAACCGATACAGAAGATGAAGTTCTTATTCCTACAAATAATCCAGCTGTTGTGCTTAGGAAACTTCAAAAACAAAGAAAGAAAATTGGAGTTTCAGAAGTAGATATAACAGGAAAACGTGTACCACGTAAAGGGATTATTGGTTGGTACTTTGACCCAGACCTGAAGTTGTTTGCAATTAAAAGATTTGACGGAGTTCAATATTTTGAGCGAAAGCTTGCAGTGTTTAGTTCTTTGCCTAGATTTGAAATTCGAGATTTGGCTCGATTACCTTTGAATAACTGATATCGTGTAAAAAGTCACGTTTTTACTACCGATATCTCTCTCATTCTGGAACGATTCTTGGCACTTTAATTCAAAAACATTACAAATCAATAGTATTATTCCAAGATAGTCAAAACAAGGTCGCACGATAAAAATCAAGCAAAACGGATGAAAAACGAAGATTCCACGCACGTTTGAAGATTCCAGACACCGGAACGAGGTTTCAAGACAATAGAGCCCATCACCAACATCTATTTGACCCAAGATGTTCGTTTTCAAATTACGAATCCAACAGAAGAAGAATCAACTAAAACGGATGAAGAACGAAGATTCTACGCACTCCGAAAGATCCAAACGATTCGTACGAAACATCTAAAGTTCAGAGACATATTTTTGGGATTTCTTTTCATCAAAAGCTTCATTTTTGAATTACAAATCCAACGCAAAAAGAATCAACACAAACGGACGCGTAACGAAGAAAACACGCACGAATCGAGAAATGCAGCAACCGGCAGCAAACTGGTGCCACTGGCAGCCAGCCGTCGGCTGCTGCCCGCCACCCGCACGGATTGCGCTTTTTTGTCCTTTTTCGTACCCGGTGCTAGACCTTTTCCTACTTTTCGTACCTGGTGCCACTACCTGTTGGTGCATCTTAGTGTGTCTGTCAGTTGGTCTAAGTCTGTAATGCGTTTGATATGTAATTACATTAGTTGATAACGTTTGTTTTAATTACATTTTGTGTTTTGGCGACACAAGGTCTTTGTGTCGCAATAGTCAACCTGGCGACACATCTTGTGTCGCATGAGTCGGCTTGGCGACATAGCTTGTGTCGCATAGGTCAGATTAGGTTTAGTATAAATAGACATGTACGGCTCATTGGTTAGGGTTGACGAAATTGTGAGATCAGAAAGTGAATTGTATCTGTTATAATCAATATAAGCTGATCGACTATTGGTATACAATTCATATACTTTGTGTTTGACTCGTTGTTTATCTGTTTAACGTTTTGTTATCAATCGTGGGATTCCGCACTACGTTTGATTGTTAGGGATTTGATTAGGTCCGGTACGGGACATAACGTTTGTGTGGCGTCTAGGGTTACTGCGACATAAGCCTTTTATTAGGCGACATAAGCTTGCGACTCAAGCTTATTCTGGTTTGCGACATAAGCCTTAATTTAGGCGACACAATCTTGCGACATAAGACTTGGTTTTCTTCCGTCGCTAATTTTTGCAACATAATTTGTTGCGAAATAATCTCTGTGTCGCTTGAACCTCCATACTTGTGTCGCATAACAGTTTGCTATTTGTGTCTTCGATTGTTTTGCAGGTAACTTAAAATGACATCATCTTCAGCACATTCTATTCAGTTTGTTGGAGCAATGTTGAAACAAAACAACGAGGTTGGATGTGGAAATAAACCTCCAATGTATATGCCAGGGATGAGTTATTCTGATTGGCGTCAACACTTCGAATCTTATGTTGGATTAAATGACCCTGAAATGATGATATATTTAGAGGAAAGATATGAACGTCCTCTAAGAACAGGAGTCTTCAATGGTTCAGTTCCTGAGAAGTCAATTAACTCAATGACTCCTGAGGAACGTAAAGCTTTTGATATGGAAAGAAAAACCCATGCTGCAATCACTATGGCATTGCCTCAACCTATCATGAGACAATTGAGGCAACATAAGATTGCATATGATCTTTGGAAAGCATTTGAGAAGAAATGTGGTGGCAGTGATCAATACAAGAAGAAAAAGATTGATCTAATCAAGAAGCAGTACGAAGTGTTTGATATGCTTCAGGATGAGTCTCTGGAATATCTGTGCAGCAGATATTCCCAATTGGTCACTGAGTTGATGGAAGGAGGTGTAGTTCTTGAGCGTAATGATGTAAACAAGAAGCTTCTAGATTCACTTCGAAAGAAGTGGCATACTCGAGTGCTATTGATGGAAAGAGATGAAGATATCATGGACATGGAGCTCGAAGATCTCATTGGTCACATTGAGGCTGAGCTTCTTGAGATGCAGAGAAAAGAGACCAAGGCCACTTCACATCTCCAGAATCCAAAATTATATGGAGTTGATGTTCCGGTATCTTCAAGCAAGCCTACTGTTACCGCATTCATCGCTAGTAATGCTAGTGGAAATGCTTCTACCAGTACTCCGTCAGGTGGTACTTATTTTCAGAGTTCTGGAGTCTCTTCTGGTGAAGATTATTCTTCCACATTTTCAGCATTCTTAGCCTGCGCTGGTGACTTTTCTGATGAAGATTTTGGTCAAATTGATCAAGAGGAATTGGAAAGGTTGGATTTAAAATGGAATATGGCTATGCTGACAAGGAGAGTGAAGAACTTTTTGCAGAAAACTGGTAGAACTTCTGTGAATAATCCGGGTGAAAAAGGCATTGGTTTCAATAAAGGGAAGGTGAGATGTTATAAGTGTCAGAACTATGGACACTTTGCTCGTGAATGTGAAAAGAATAAGACACCATCTTCAGGTCTTACCAAGCCTTCACCAACTAAGGCAGAAGAGAAAGCCATGGTGTCAGCTGCTTTAATGCTGACAGAAACTCCATGGGACAACAGCTGGTCAGATGCAGCTGATGATGAAGACGAGAATACTGCGCTAATGGCTGAGGTTCATGAGGTAGATGATGAACCTTTATCTTGTGTTTCATGCATCAAACTTACTAACCAGTTAAACAGGTGTAGAGAGGATAACGAACGCCTTAATGCTACTATTTCACAATTAACAGAAAATAATGAAATGTTGAAAGAAAGTTATAAGGCATCTGAGAAGAAATTAACGGCTATTTTTGAAGAAAAGAAAGAACTAAAAGCCAAAGTTTTTGAACAACAAGATGAAATAGGAAGTTATGTTGATATGTTAACTTTTGTTAAAAAGGAACTTGTTGATTCACAGGCTGAAGTTCTTACTTTAAATCGAAAATTATCAAATTTTTCAACATCCTCTCTCATTTTTAATGAAATTCTTCAAAAGCAAAGAACAGATACTAAAAGTAAGGCAGGACTTGGTTATCACCATGTCCCACCTCCAAAAGATTATCTGCCTATGCCTCAGCAAGAAATCATCAAAGATTTTGTACCTTCTGTTCCTCAAGTAGATACAAAACCTGTCAAACCTGTTAAGGTAAGGATAAGTAGGCCTCACGTTAAGAAGGAGGGACTAGGTTTTCATCAAGTCCCACCACCAACAGAATATCATCAAGATGATATGGCCGAAAGTGTTAACCATGAGTCACAAAAACCTGTTACTAGTATGCCTGAGCCAGTTAAGGCATCGACTAGTGAGCCTGAAAATTTGAAGGCTTCTAAGGTTGACTCAGTTAAGAAGCTTGATGTCAGGGATGAACCATTTAAGCCCTGAACCATTTAAGCCCATTGAGAAACAGGAAACTAAGGCTGAGCTTATTAAGCCTGTTGGAGTTTCCAAATCTGTCACTAAGTTGATTCCTCCAGTTAGTTTGAAGGAGGAAATTGAGATTGGGGATATAACCGATGAAGAATACGGTTATTTGAAAAAGAAGAATGTAACCAACGACCATCATATCTTCACCAGTGAAGGTTATGATGGGATTTATAAAATGAAAGGTAAAGCTAAGGCTGAACCTACAAAGGAGATTTCTAAACAAGAAACTTTCAAATCAAATAAAAAATCTTCTAAAAATAAATCTCAAGGTTCAACTTCTGCTTGTGCACATCAGTGCACTTGTTTGGCACAACCATTTTTTGGCCATCCTCAACGGTTTAAACCTCAATCTCCTGATAATGTTGAGCAACGATCTTGTTTCTATTGTAAGAAACAAGGTCATTTGATTAATATGTGCCCATTGCTTGCTAAGAAGTATGGTCGAAGGGGAGATGCACGAACCTCTAACTCTCAAAGTTTTTCAAAAAAATCTATGAGAGGTTCTGCAGTTCCACCAACTACTTCTGAGAATAACAATATTGAGCCAACCAAAGTTAAACATGATAAGCTCAATAGTGTTAACAAGCAACCATCTAAACCTCAAAAGGTTTGGAAGATCAAGGAGTCATGTTCTGACTCTTCATCTGACAATGATTCATCAGGCAATGATCTTGATTTGCTAAAAAATAAAATTTTGACTGATGTAATCATTGTGGATGATGCTACTGGGTCACCCAAGTCTGTTAAGGCTTGGGTCTCCCTTACTCATTGATTTTTTTTATTTTTGATGTCGCAGCAATCTGAAGCAGTTCAAAAAAGTAGATGGTATACCGACAGTGGTTGCTCGCGACATATGACAGGCGACTTATCTCTGTTATCTGAAGTCAAGGATTATAATGGGGGATACGTTGCTTTTGCCGGTGATAAAGGAGGAGTTATTACCGGACAGGGTACACTCACTAATGGGCAAGTGAGTTTTGAAAAGGTTAATTTTGTGGAGCAGCTTACTCACAACCTGCTCAGTGTATCACAAGTGTGCGACAAAGAGTACACTACAGCATTTACCAAAACTGAATGCTGCATTTTGAAACCAGGATTTGTAATTCCTGAGGAATGGGTGCTATTGAGGGCAGCTAGACAAAAAGACACGTATATTCTAGATATGAAGACTGTTGAAACAACCCAACATACGTGTTTACTTTCGAAAGCTCCTGAAAAAGAATCACTTTTATAGCACAGACGTATGGGTCATCTGCACTTCAGAAAGATGAATTATTTGGTGAAGCACGATCTTGTGCGTGGAGTTCCAAAGCAATCCTTTGGAATCAATGATCTTTGTGTTTCCTGTCAAAAAGGGAAACAGCACAAGAAGTCCCATAAGTCAAAAGTGATTAATTCTGTTTCAAGTCCTTTGGAGCTACTGCATATGGATCTCTTTGGACCTGTTAGTAAGAAGAGTATGGGAGGTTCAAAATAGTGCTTGGTAGTAACTGATGACTACTCCCGCTTTTCATGGGTGTATTTCTTAACTACTAAGGATGAAGTTCCTGAAATTCTCATTTATTTGTTTGACAAACTAGAGAACCTATGCAATTTGTCAATTAAGAAACTGCGATCGGATAATGGTACTGAGTTTAAGAATTCAACAATTGAGTTGTACTATTTAAGAAAAGGCATTGATCATCAATTCAGCGCCGCACGAACTCCTCAACAGAATGGAGTTGCTGAACGCAAAAACAGGACACTCATAGAAGCCGCACGTACAATGTTGGCAGATTCTAAGCTGCCTATCTCCTTTTGGGCTGAAGCAGTAAATACTGCTTGTTACATTCTTAATCGGGTTTCCGTGGTTAAAAAGCACAATAAAACGTCTTATGAACTGCTTAATAACCGGAAACCTTCGTTACAGTTTCTTGAACCATTTGGCTATCCCTGCACCATTATGTACACGAAAGAGAGTCGCTAAATTTGGAGCAAAGTCTAGTGAAGGGTTATTTTTAGGCTTTTCAAATAATTCTCCAAACAAACGTGTGTACAACTTAGCAACTAAGCGTATGGAAGAACACTATGAGGTCACGTGCTTTCGTTACTCTGACAATCCGGAAGGAAAGGGACCAGCACATTTGTTTAATTATGAGGCAATCTTTGATTCATTTAATCTGCCTAAGGAAGATGATGACGTTGATCAGGTGGTCACGTTACTTCATGGTCTTGATTTATCTTCTAATACTTCACAACCATCTAGATCAAAGATTCCAACTGCCTCTGCTACTCCACCTCCTTCTCAACCAAATGTTGATGTTCCTGAATCATCTACAAGAAACCAAGAAACATATACTGATGTTCCTGCGGTGTCTGATGATGAAGATGAACAATTTGCGAATACAAGGGAGTTTGAATCGGCACAGGAAGCCGATTTCACAAACTTAGACTCTGTCATTGTGCCTGAAGAGATTCCTAGTTCACGCATTAATAAGGACCATCCAGTAGAGAATATTATAGGTCCTTTGGATAAGGGGATTTAGACAAGAAGTCAAGTTGTTGCAGATTCATATCCTGCATCCCCTTCTAACTCTTCTGAGTCTGCTTCTCTTGCATGTCTTTCTGCTGAGGTTAAAACGTGTTTTCTATCTCAGGTGGAGCCTAAACGTACAGAAGATGCTTTAAAAGATCCACACTGGGTTGAAGCAATGCAGGAGGAGCTGCAGCAATTCCAAAATCTGCATGTTTGGGAATTAGTACCGTTACCTAAGGGTGCACATCCAACTGGCACTCGATGGGTTTACCGAATCAAGAAAGATGATCGAGGGGTGGTCATTAGAAACAAAGCAAGGCTTGTAGTTCAAGGTTTTCATCAAGTAGAGGGTTTGGACTATGATGAGGTCTTCGCTCCTGTTGCAAGACTGGAGTCAATTCGTATTTTCTTGGCATTCGCATCCTTCAAAGAGTTCATCGTTTATCAGCTTGATGTCAAGAGCGCTTTTCTGTATGGACAAGTTGATACCGATGTTTATGTCAAGCAGCCTCCGGGTTTTGAAGATCCATTGCATCCAGAATATGTCTGTAAACTTAATAAGGCATTATATGGTCTACATCAGGCACCACGACTGTGGTATGAGAGGCTTGCAACTCATCTCGTTAAGAATGGTTTCGAAAGAGGTAGCATTGATAGTACGCTATTCACAAAAAGGGATGGAGAAGACTTATTGCTGGTACAAGTATATGTCGACGACATCATTTTTGGATCTACCAAAGACTCCATGTGTAAAGACTTCGAACATCTCATGAAGTCTGAATTTGAGATGAGTGCAATGGGGGAACTCACGTTCTTTTTGGGTGTTCAAGTTGAGTAGTCTGCCTAAGGAATTTACATTCATCAGTCCAAGTATGTCACTGATATGCTAACCAGGTATGACTTGCTTAATTGCAAGACCTATGGAACCCCCATTGAAATCAATCATAATCTCGGACCGGCCATTGATGACGAGGATTGTAAAGAAAAGGACTATCGCTCAATGATTGGTTCTCTCATGTATCTGACCGCATCCAGGCCGGACATTGTATTTGCTGTGTCCATCTGCTCAAGATATCAGGCTAGGCCAAAGGTTTCTCATATGAAAGCAGTAAAGCGAATTTTTGGGTACCTCAAACATAGGCCAACTCTTGGTCTATGGTATTCCAATGAAAAATCATTTGAACTAACTGCTTATTCGGATTCTGATCATGGCAGCTGTAGCATAGATAAGAAGTCAACAACTGGTGGATGTCAGTTTCTTGGATCACGTTTGGTATCATGGCAATGCAAGAAGCAGACGACGGTGGCTACTTCCACTGCAGAGGCTGAATACGTTGTTGCGGCTAGTTGCTGTTCCCAGGTTCTGTGGATTCAGCATCAATTGTGTGATTACGGGTTACTTCTTACTATGACTCCTTTACATATTGATAATACTGCTGCTATTTCAATTACATGCAATCCCGTACAACACTCTAGAACTAAACACATAGAACATAGGTTTCACTTTATACGGGATTGCTATGAGAAACACTTAATAGACCTCGTCCATATAGATACCCTTAAACAGAATGCTGACCTATTCACTAAGGCTTTTTCTCATGCCCGATTTGATGAACTGGTCAACATGATTGGTTTGCGCTTCTTTCAGCTTAAGAAGTAATTCTTTGGACTTGGACTATTATTGGTAAAAAAAAAAACGCAATAGCCACTCTTTATACTCTTTAGTATTAAAGAAATGCACAATTGCAACATTTGTAAAAAGACGTTTAGTTGTGTCTGTAAACAACTAGGGAAATGATAGTACATTAGGGTGCATGCACAAAATGAAAATTTTAAGGTTTATCCTTGATGTATCAGTAGGTTTATCTAGCATACTTACCACAGCTTTTATAAATATTAGATTCATCATATGATGTACTGGTAGATATGTTACACTGGCCTTTGAGCAATTAAAAAGTAACTCTAATACATGTCTCTTATCATTTGGTCAACATCCTGTGATGTATGATTAAGTGTCTTAATTCCTTAATACAGCTTGGCATACTTCCATTTTAGTTTATAATATGAAATATTTTGGGGGTATATACTTCTTGTTTCCTCTGTTGTACGTAAGTACGGACCTGGTCTTAAGTTGTATATACTTAAAAGTTAAGCAAACGCAAGTCAAAGAACTTGAAAAAGTCTTAAATCATAAGATACCTCACAAGGTCGCCAAAATGGTTTGACCAAGTCCGGTTTTGCTTACACCTGAATCAAGCTATGTCGCTTTGTTGTACATCTGTACAGACCTGTCACCGCTGACTTGATTCTTAAAAATGACTTTCCTCTATTTTATCTATCTTGGAAGATATGTTATTGTCTAAATTATAGGGGTATGTCTATGGTGGGGACCACAGATAATTATTCATAATAACAATAAAAGTTTTGCTCATAGTCGTAGTTGTAGCATGTTTAGGTGGTCAAACAATACCAGTAATCATCTTGAAATAATATTTATCAAAGGTGTTCTAACTATGCTAAGTAAATTACAAGTGGTATCAGAGCCAAAATCTAAGGATTTGGCGTTATTGAATCCATTTTGATACGTTTCTCGGATAAAGACAACAAGTTTGAGTTAAAATCTTCATTGAAAGGTGCTTAGAAATTGTTATTTGGCGTTTCTGGAAGATTTTGAGATTATTATTCATCCTCCAATCGTGAATTTTCGTTAGGTTATCGAGAATTTTCGATTTTAGGGTTTTTTGGTCGCTTGTCAGCCGTTTCTGCGACACTATTCTGCGACATAACTCTTTATGTCGCATACATTCGATTAAATTCGACTTAATTGCTAAACGCGACACAACTTTGTCTGTCGCATTATTCTTTAGCGACACAATTCCTTATGTCGCTTACTTTGTGAATAATCAATTTTGTTCTATTAGCGACACCTTCTGATTATGTCGCATACTTTCTGCGCCCCAATTCTCTGTGTCGCAATACAATAACAAATTGATTTGTGTGGTTCGATTAAATCTGCTAATGCTAACTGTTTGCGAGTTTTTATTTCTATTCTTTACACAGCAATGGCAGATGGTGATATTCTATGGGAGCCACGTCACAACATTGTGGCATTCTTGGATGATTCGAAGGATACGGATGCGCCATATAGGCCAATGGTGGCATTTCTACGCCGGTCTCGCATTTATACTGCTATCACTGCAACAACCACTATCTACAAGGACCAGGTAGCTCATTTTTGGGAAAATGCAGTGCTCAACTTCGAGCTGCCATTCACCAGGATTATCTACACTGTTGGTGATCGCCAACTTATTATCTCCGAGCAGGTTATTCGGGAATTCTTTCATTTTGGAGATACTGCGGAGATGCCTACTCTTTTTGGCAATGAGTTTATTGCTGGGGCTATGACACGTCTCGGTTATCCAGGCGTGCCCAACGACCAATATCGCAAGGCGAATCTTCCTAAGGTCTGGAGATATTTGATGCATGTCCTTATTGTCTGCCTTTCTCCTCGTAAGGCAGGATTTGACGGCATTAGTCATTCTACGGCTTCTGCCATGTTGGCATTGATTTACAACAAGCCCTTTAACTTTTCTGGGTATATCTTTCGGGCTATGGTGGATAATCTTAACGCTGGGGATAAGCGTTGGAATTTATATCCACGCTTCATTCAGCTGTTTCTGGACACTCAGCTTCCCGGCCTTCCGCATAATGCTCGCGAACGCTTGCGTCCTACTCCCATGAACGTCCGAATCTGGACGGTTTGTGCGGATGGTGCAAACGCGAATAACAACTTTCCGTTGTTTGGGCACATAATCAATGATGCTTATGTTGTGCCGCCCGATGACGGTTTTATGGACGTTTTGCCTGCACCTGGGCAGGGAATTCAGGAGGAGGAATTGCACCTCCATGATGCTCACATACAGGTCGATGATCTGTTACAGGAAATTGAGGATTTCCAGACTGGAGAACAGGCTGATCAGCCTAATCGTGAAGATCCAGTTACTGAAGATTCAGATGGAGGCTCTACTCCTGAGACTTCTCCAAGGGATATCCCCTCCGGAGATGCGTTGAGAAATATTCAACGCTTTGATCCTCGTCGGTTCAAACGAATACAACGTCGTATTCGAGCAGGTACGAGTTATGTTCGCCTTGATCCGGGCAAACGACCAAGAAGTGCTGATCTTGATGATGAAGACTGGGTTCCACCTCAGTCTATTCGTCGTACTTCTACGTCATCTTCGAGGCCACGGGTTGACATTCCCCGTGTTGAGGTTCCCATTCAACCTTTACCTTCGGTTGTCGAGGAATTGTTGAAAAGAATGGATTAGATGCAGCAGACTATGGATAATCAAGCTAAATTGCTTCAGTCTCAGGCATTGGTGTTGGAAGTTCAGGCTACTCAGATTAAAGTATTAGAAGAACAAGCAGCTCTGGTTCCTACTTTGAATGTTAGAACTAGAATCCCTAGCTGTCGTTCCGGGGGAGTCAGGCCTGCGTGCCATAGAAACAACATCTAGGGCTTCAGCCGGAACACAGACAGATAATGTAGATGAAAATGTAAATCTTTCTGATAATAATGAATCTCTTCGTTTGGATTATTTCTTTGTTGATGACATTCCAGGTCAACCAAGACCGTTAGCTGTAGACTTTTCAAATGCTAATCTATCTTTTATTCAGCAAATGGTTAATGAGGTAAATCAGGAATCTGAACCTAAATTCGAAATAAATGATGATGTCAAGATTGAAGAAGAGGAGATGCGTCCTGATGAATTCTATGATGATGCTCCAACAATCGAGACTGATTCTTCGGAAGATGAAGCAGAGTCAGCTGGAACTTCGCAAACTGTTCAAGAAATTTCACCGGCTTCTGATACTACTTCTACTTCAACCTCTGAGCGGCCTGTGATAAGTTTTATTCCTGATGTATATATTCCCGTTACTTGCAAGACATATAAGGTTAGTGGGAATTATACAGGAATTATTAAAAGCTGGAAAACCTACAAAGGTATTTTCATGATTAAAAGAAGCGATGGCATTCAGTATTTCAAAAGATCATTTAAGAAGCTGAGTAGATTGCCAAAGGGAGAAATAAATCGTCTAGCTCAACTGGAACTGATAAATCCAACTAGGGACTCAAGAGCTGATTTTGTACAGACGGTTTTGCATCGTGAAGTGAAGAGCAAAAGATATAATTTTATCAAACCGACGCTTGGTAAGAGATTCATATTCAAGAAGAAACTTGATCCAGTTACAAGGCAGCCGATTTGCAAAATGCGTTATCCACCAGATGATTGTTTAACTGAGATACCATTGGAGACAGTTCCCTTTAACTTTCTAAGAAGATTTCATTATTGGGAACTCGATCCTCATACAGGCGAAGCTGTGTTCGTTTTTGTTCCAGAATCTGAGCATCCAGAAAGAACTTCGCTTTATGGTTTGAAGAAAGCTCAATTTAAAGTTTTTGATCCTATGAGCTTGATCAATTTGTCACAGAAAGACATGAGGAAGTTGTTTGATAATCCAATTCGCTTCAACGTAAGAAATGTTGTGAATTCGATTCTAGCTGGACAATTCCAGAAAGTGGTGACTGTGTGTGTTACGCATGGGATTCATGCTAGAGGCAGGTTTCCTACAGGCTGGGCTTAATTGAAGAAATTTTGAAGACCAAGCTGAAGACACGGGGGAGTTTGTTGGTGCATCTTAGTGTGTCTGTCAGTTGGTCTAAGTCTGTAATGCGTTTGATATGTAATTACGTTAGTTGATAACGTTTGTTTTAATTACATTTTGTGTTTTGGCGACACAAGGTCTTTGTGTCGCAATAGTCAACCTGGCGACACATCTTGTGTCGCATGAGTCGGCTTGGCGACATAGCTTGTGTCGCATAGGTCAGATTAGGTTTAGTATAAATAGACATGTACGGCTCATTGGTTAGGGTTGACGAATTTGTGAGATCAGAAAGTGAATTGTATTTGTTATAATCAATATAAGCTGATCGACTATTGGTATACAATTCATATACTTTGTGTTTGACTCGTTGTTTATCTGTTTAACATTTTGTTATCAATCGTGGGATTCCGCACTACGTTTGATTGTTAGGGATTCGATTAGGTCCGGTACAGGGGTCTTACACTACCTTTTTCGCCTTTTGTACCTGGTGCTACTACGTTTGTACCTGGCTAAAATGCACCAAAACTCCTCTATAAATAGGAGGCATGGGTTCATTTGAAACACACACCTTGGAAGAAACACCTACACTTACACACACTTTCTTCTAGCTTTTCTTTCTTTGTTTGTTTTAAATTAGTATTAGGCTAGCAAGGAATGTGTTTGTAATCCTTGGTGAGGAACGCATTTGTAATCGTTGGTGTACGCTTGGAGCAACTCTTATTAAATCAAGTCTACTCCTTCTCGCATATTAATCTCGGTTATTTCTATCCTTATCTATCTTGATTAAATATGTATACTTTAATTATGCTAGAGATAGTTTATGCCATGATTAGCGAGTAGATTACTATTGTGTTTGTTGTGATGTAGTTAGCATATATAATTGTGGGATGACTTTAAATATGTCGTGAAATAATATGACGGCCCCTATTCGACTGTTACTCGGTATAGTGCTGGAAATGCTTTTAAGCAAAGTACATACGTATGGAAGCCGGTAACGACCGAAGGTAGTTGTATTATGGATCGACATTATAAAACGGAAACTTTATGAACGGACTTATCTTATGATTTTAAACCTAAAACTTACATTCACCTTTCGATTGACAAACGTGATTGTAACCTTGTAAAGAGGAGTCGCGAACCTTATTACTTGGTCAATAGTTATCTGTGTAAAACTATGGTTTCGATTGTAACATTATGCGAGCATCATAAAATGCAATGTGATTACGTGGAAGTGCCATGAGTATTGTACACTTAGAACCACAATGTACTTATCATATAAACATCGTGAAGCAATTGAATCCACAATGGAAACATCGGTAAACGATTAAATACATTGTGGACTACCATAGCATTTTCTGACATGGTCTGGGTTTAACTCTATGCAAAAAGCCGTCAGCATTTTTATTATTGCTTTAATTAGATTAGATTAGTTTATATTAGATTAGGTAGGCTATAGGCTAAATAACCATTTACGAAAACCTAGGGATTTGTTAATTGTATTGAGAAAGGCAAGTTTAAAATCCAATTTAAATCGATACTTTTCCTTAACCTATGAAATATAAAGTAAGGTACGCAAGGAACCTCAACACTTTCCTTTGCTTACCACGCTTAAAATTAATTAATAGGAATTGATCAACTAAGTCCGAACATATTTGCTAAGTTAATAGTTTGCTAAATTTATAG
The DNA here is from genome assembly GCA_963422505.1 of Pseudognaphalium luteoalbum. Lineage (NCBI taxonomy): Eukaryota > Viridiplantae > Streptophyta > Magnoliopsida > Asterales > Asteraceae > Pseudognaphalium > Pseudognaphalium luteoalbum. Next base: position 93,772,966 of record OY730193.1, on the reverse strand, counting down.
TCCTTATGGTATTAAGAACGGTTAGACTTGTTGTAGACTTGCTACTCTATTCCTTCGCCCACGAGTAAATGTGCTCAATAACAAGGGCCACTGACTCCCTCACAGGAGAGTGTGGAGAGTTGAGCATTGTCTGTCTGATCAGAATCATGACACCGTGGTTCCTCGTGACATATTAGTTGATAACCGACTAATAGGGAATCTATCGGTTATACCATAAACTACCAAGTCTAGTGAACATACCAAATTTAGTAAACGTTTTCCCTACAAGTCATCGTCCCACATTATAAGCTAACGAACTCACAACAAATACTCCTTTTATTATCTGATTTACAATTATCTTTTATTCGCTTTAATTAGTTTGATTAATTAACTGAACCAAAAACCCCCAACGCACTCTTTTAATCTTTACTAGAAAAGAAAGATTGATTGGATCCCCTCTGTTTCAATTCAGTTTCTCTTTAAGAACGACTCTAGGTCATACTTACCATCTACTAGCATTTTGGTTCAGTATCAGTAAGTCACACTTAGACCCCAGCAAATACAACTTTAAAACACCCACGATCGTTGTTCGAGCACCGTCTTCACACGGACGCTTGCGAGCGCATCAAGTTTTTGGCGCCGCTGCCAGGGAGACTAACTGTCCGATACAGAGGCCCAACCAATCCCAATTCTAGTAAACCCTTAGGATAAAACCTTCCAAAAAAAAAAAAAAACTTTTCTTAGTTTTATACTTTCCTTATTTCTAGTTTTTCTCTATTTACTGTTTCTCTTTAGTGTATGACCTGTTCCCCTAGATCTGTACCACTATTTAATTTCCCTGATCCAGAACTTATAACACGTACCATTCGACGAGAAAAGAAGCAATCCGCGCTTGAACAAGCAATGGCTGAACGCATCACTCTCGCTGACAACAGTAAACCCTCTATCGAAGGAAGAGGAGGACCAATTCTCTACCTTGAAACCCCTGGTCAATCTTTCGAGCTTAAACACCACATCATCCAAGTAATCCAAAACCACTGTCAATTTCATGGATTGCCAAGTGATGATCCCAACTCTCACCTCGACAAGTTCATATCTCTTTCAAATTCCTACAAACAAAACGGAATTAGCCAAGACACGATCCGCTTGTATCTTTTCCCTTATTCGCTCACTCATCGTGCGCAAACATGGTTTGAAGGTTTAGAGACCGGCTCTATCCCTTCATGGACGGTAATGGCAACAAAGTTTCTAACCAAATACTTTCCGCCTTCTAAACAAACCAAACTTCGAAATGAAATCATGAATTTCCGACAAGCTTTTGATGAATCATTATACACCGCATGGGAACGATTCAAAGGAGCCTTGAAGAAGTGCCCTAATCACCGTCTCGACAAATCCGCACAATTATGTACCTTCTACAATGGTTTAGATCCCAACCACCGAACCACCCTCGATGCTGCTGCACAAGGAAGCTTCATGGCAAAGACCGACGAAGAAGGATGGGACCTGATAGAGAACATGACTATGCATCACCATGATTGGAACTCTGGAGATCACTCTACATCTTCAGCACCTATCGCTGCATCAAATCCAGTTCCGGTTGAAGCACTTAAAGTATTAACGGAGAAAATGGACTCACTTGTCAAACAAGTTGGAGAACTTAAGAAACAACAGCACCAAGTACACCAAGTGCAAGTCTGTCAACATTGCACCAATCCGCAACCATCTGGTGAATACCAAGTGGAGTACGAAGAAGCAGACGGCACAGTCTACTATGCTCAGTTTCCCGCTCGACCACAGAATTTTCCACCCGGTTTCAACCAAAACAATAACCAACCTAGAGGACCTCCATTCCCACAGAGAACTAACCAACCATACCAACCCCGATACCCACCTAGATACCCACCTTACCCACAACAACCACAACCTTCTTATAACCAACCTCTCGCACTTCCTGCACCCACTTCCGATACAAACCAAACCGCTGAACAACCTGTAAAGACAAATGCCCCAGCTTCAAGTTCAGATGACGCCTTCACCCAATTCATGCAAGGTCAACACCTACTCAACCAAAAGACGTCCACTAGACAAGATCAAGCCGACCTCTTTATGAGAAACCAATTGGCCATGCTGAAGAATTTGGAAGCCCAAATTGGACAATTGGCACAACGTCTTGATAATAGACCCAGAGGAAGTTTGCCTAGCAACACGGTCACAACCCACATGTTGAGGAAGCAAAGCAACTCACTACCGCAAATGAGGCAGCCACTCTACCCCCTGCTGCTGTACCAGTAAAGGAAAAACCAAAGATTAAGATACCAGCTGTGGAAACCACTCCAACTGTGAACAAAGAGGTTAGGATCCCTTATCCCGCTAGACTTAAAGCCCAACCTAAGAAATTATCATCCTTTAAGCTAGACGGAAAATTTCTAAATCCCATGTCTAGAGTTCCTGGTCGAAATAAATATATGAGGAAATTGCTATCCACTAAGGATAAACTGCCCGAAGTAAACAACATTCCCCTTAGTTCTGAAACATCAGCCCTACTTAAGAATAGCCTTCCGGAAAAACTAGGAGATACCAGTAGATTCACACTCCCTTGTTCTATTTACCAATCCGGAGACATCAACGCCTTAGCCGACCTAGGAGCCAGCATTAACCTTATGCCCTACTCCCTATTTAAAAGGCTAGAACTTGAAAATTTGAAACCCACTAAGATGACTGTCCAACTAGCTGACCAATCTGTTAGATACCCAAAGGGAATAGCTGAGAACGTCTTAGTTCAAGTTAACAAATTCTTCTTTCCCACTAATTTCGTGGTAATGGATATCCACGAGGACATAAACATCCCGATTATCCTTGGAAGACCATTTATGAACACAGCCAGAGCAGTGATTGATGTGTATAACCATACGATTGTTCTACGAACGCATGATGAAAGCATCACTTACAAGATCGACCAACCAGACTATACACCAGAGCAAGAAGAATGCCACGCTATATCAACAGGCAGAATATGTTCCGATGATGAATCAGACCCCGAAGAAGAACGATGCTTCACTCGCCCAACAACCTTGATCTACGATACTGAGACAGACCGAGACGAGGACGAGGAGTATCAGGAAGCTGAGGAAGAAGAAGAATCCAAGGAGGATGAATCAGAACCTGAGGAAGAAGAGGAAGAACCCGCTGAGGAAGATGAAAGAACGGAAGAAATGGAAGAAGAACCTGAGGAAGAGGAAGAAATGGAGGAAGATGAATATCAAACTGATTCACCACAGATGGCAAGTCAAGAGAGTACAAGCCTGCAAAGACTACACTTCATCGGAAGAATCCTTTGATTACGGAGCCATCCACCAAGAGCTTAGATCCACTCATCTCAAAAGAATGGGAAACATTCTCTACTCTTACCTCAATCCATCAAAACCCTTCACCAGAACCCGACTCCGAGACATAGACACTTTCGAAGAAGAACTCCGAACATCATAGCACCCTGACTTGTATGCTAAACTCCTACAGAGAATTTCTGCATATAAGGCAAGACAACAAGGAAGCTTTGTTGAAGAAAACCTTCAAAACACCATCACGGAAGTCAGAACCATCAAAATTGACAGCACCCAACCTTTCAACAACGCACCCTCAGATGAAGATTTCCACCAATTTCCAAAAAGTAGGAAAAGGTCTAGCACCGGGTATGAAAAAGTACCAAAAAGTGCAATCCGTGCGGGTGACAGGCAGCAGCCGGCGGCTGGCTGCCAGCCACCGGCGGCTGGATGGCTGGCGCCGGCGGCTGGCTTCCAGTGGCACCAGTCTGCTGCCGGTTGCTGCGTTCCTTGATTCGTGCGTGTTTTCTTCGTTACGCGTCCGTTTGTGTTGATTCTTTTTGCGTTTGATTCGTAATTCAAAAACGAATCTTTTAATGAAAAGAAATCCCAAAAATATGTCTCTGAACTTTAGATGTGTTGTACGAATCGTTTGGATCTTCCGGAGTGCGTAGAATCTTCGTTCTTCGTCTGTTTTAGTTGATTCTTCTTCTGTTGGATTCATAATTTGAAAACGAACATCTTGGGTCAGATAGATGTTGGTGATGGGCTCTTTTATCTTGAAATATCGTTTTGATGTCTTGAATCTTCAAACGTGCGTGGAATCTTCGTTTTTTGGCCTTTTTGCCTGATTTTTCTCGTGCAACCTTGTTTTGATCTCCTTAGCATTTTATCAATGATTTTTGCATTATTTGAGTCCAAATGCTAAATATTGCTCCAGAATGAGGGAGATATCGGTGGTAAAAACGTGACTTTTTACACGATATCAAGTATCCCACACTTAGAGTTTTGCTTGTCCTCAAGCAAATCTTCATAAAATTGTGATGAGAGGTGTTTTGTATTCCGGCGATCTTTTGGTTCCTGCAAGTTTGGAAAAAAGATTTCGGACGAGGTTCCATCCTTTGATGGTTTTCCAAACCTTTGGTTCTAACAAGCTTTCTTTTCAATCTTCATAATGTAAGATATACATGACTGGGGCCCTCACAGGTGGTCACTCAATTCACTCAAGTGTATCGGGTTTCCTAATTTTCTAATTCACTCAGGGGCCAGTCATGTAGCTCTTCTGTTGTCATAAGCTTGATCGAGAATCAAATCTACAATACTTAAATGGGGACGGTGCTAATTATCCCTAGACATTCACAAGATGGTGGAAGTAGTGTATATGGGTGAAGGGTTTTGTAGGTGGTTTATTTAGAGGTTTAGTATAGCCTAAGAGTTGTTTATGATGACTTATCTTTGGTGCTTAGTGGTGCTCCTTTTTGGATTTTTCTCCTTGAGAGCCTTCTTTTGCGTCTCTTCCTTTCAAGTTTTCTTTTGATGAACCTTTCCCTTGGCTTTAAATGATCCTTGGGCTTTTAGGTTCCTTCTGACAGCTTTGCTGAATTTTCTTTTTCTTGGAGCTCCTTTTACGGGTGGTGTACATCCTTTGGGGAACGCTCCGTGCTTTTGCTGGATTTTCTTTTTCTTGAAGCTCCTTTTACGGATGGTGTACATCCTTTGGGGAACGCTCCGTGCTTTTTCTGGATTTTCTTTTTCTTGGAGCTCCTTTTACGGATGGTGTACATCCTTTGGGGAATGCTCCGTGCTTTTGCTGGATTTTCTTTTTCTTGGAGCTCCTTTTACGGATGGTGTGCATTCTTTGGGGAACGCTCCGTGCTTCTTTGATAATTCTTCTGTCAGCACAGAAACTTAGGCTATGGCCAAAAGATGAAAGAAGGAAGTGAAGTTTTTGAAAAGGCTAAGGCTCAGTATGTTTTCCGTTGAAGGTGAGCACTGGTTAGGTTTGAAAGTGGGGGTTTTATGAGAGGGTTCTTATCCTAGGGAATGTCGAGGTCTTCTGATTGCACCTTCGTCACGTATGACGCCCATTTTTGTAATCTCGAAATGTATTCCTTGAACAAGTTCTGATTCTAGAGGGCATACATCAGCACACTCACAATTTAAAAGTGAAGAATTAAAGATGAATGCTTTTATATGGCTCAAGATTCCTCACTTATTTTGGGTAGTTTTGTGCCTAGTCATGCGATCGCTTGTTTTGAAACTTGGTTTGAAAGTTTATCAAAGAGTTTTGCTTGTCATATTCGTTTTACCAAACCTTTTGAACTTTTGTTGACCAGAAATACCTACCCTTTTTTATTTTGATTCACAAATTTTGAAAATTTTGCTGAAAATCTGCGTTTTGCTAAAAAGATTGATCAAAAGTTTATGTTGCATTACAGTAGTCAATACTACTGCTATCCCACACTTAAAATAACATTGTCCCTAATGTTCTATTTCTAAGTTAGGTTAATCCCACACTTAGATATTTGAATAAGGGTCAATATTTTCGAAGTCATTCTCTATTTGCGAGTTGTAATCCCATACTTAGAGTTTTACTTAGAATTTTAGCGTGTTTAGATTGAGCAAAATAAGGTTAGAAGAGATACTTCCTTGTGCTGCGTGAGTTGCCATTTGATTTTATGGACCGGGCTCAAGTGTGTGAATTTGCTGGAAATAGACCAGGCTCATTAAAAATGAACTTGTTCCACAAATTCTACTATGAATTCTGCATAGTACACATCCTTCAGAAAACACAAGTGTTAATACAAGTTAATATTAGACATAAAATAACTACTAAAAGCTAATCCATGTCAGGATAGAGCGACTCCCAATCGGTGAAGTCATCATCCATAAAGATCGTGTTTTCCACGATCAATGTAGGAGATGCTGACTCCTCGATGGTATAGACAGGAGATGCCGTGCCATCCTCTGGATCCTGAATCCAAGCGTCTAGGGCAGCAGTCTCCTCCTCCAGTGAGTCCATGAAAGTGGGGTGGTCCTGCGCAGTCAATCTTCAAGGTGGGAATAAGTCCCACGGTGGAACGTGCGGAGCGGGATCAGGTCCCATCTGAAAGGGGCACACAGGTGTGGAGGTAAGGCCTAGAGCAGTGTGGATCTCAGAGATGGCGGTGTGCTGGACCTCGAGGGCTCTTAGTATAGACCAAGTGACAGCAGGGTTCGCAGTAGTAACCCCATACTCAGAAGTGGGTACTCTGGAGGTCCCTGCGGTCTGTCCCGCTAGTCGGTGAGATGAAGGTAACCTGGAATAGATGGGATGTAACAGGAATGACTCCTGAACGTACACCTCCACCGAGTCTGCCGAAATCTCATCCAACCTAGGAGGTGGTGCCTGGGATCCTCTGGCATTCCTCATGCTACTACCCGGTGATGAACTCCGGGAGTGATGCATGGCACGCGAGCGTCTCTGACTGGGGGCTCGTGCTCTGTCTGACTGCAAACTCATCCTGCAAAATACAAAAGGTTAATAGTCTAAGATTATTAGTCTTTTGTAAGGCGAGGCACTGCATAAAAATTGGATTAGTTTATACATAACAGTAAAGAAAAATTAATGCTGAAAAGTAAGATAGGCTTGGGGTGCCTCCCAAGAGCGCTTTGTTTATCGAGTCTCGTAGCTTGACTCTTTTATACCCATTTTAGGGTGGTTCGTAGTTATAGACTTCCTCATTTGAGGGAAAGTCTTCTACGTAGTGTTTCAGTCGGTAACCGTTTACCTTGAAGTTTCCGTCTGGAGATTCGAGTTCGATGGCACCATAGGGAAATACTTTAGAGATTGTGAAGGGGCCGCTCCATCGTGTTTTGAACTTACCGGAAAATTTCTAAAATCGGGAGTTAAAGAGTAGAACTTTATCACCTGGATTGAAGCGTGTGGGGCGGAGCTTTGAATCATGGAGTAACTTGGTTCGTTCCTTAAATTTGTAGGAACTTTCGTAAGCTTGATCCCTCAACTCTGCTACTTCATTTAGCTGCATTCTCCGGTGAGTTCCTGTTATCGTAGGATCTAAATTACAGTTCTTCAGTGCCCAGTAAGCTTTATATTCTAGTTCAATCGGGAGATGACATGCCTTCCCATAAACGAGCCTATAGGGAGTTGTTCCTAATGGCGTTTTATAAGTTGTCCGAAATGCCCATAAAGCATCGTCTAGCTTGTCTACCCATCTTTCCTTGTGTTGACCAATTGTCCATTCCAAGATCCTTTTTAGTGCACGGTTTGTAATCTCTGCTTGTCCATTTGTCTGCGGGTGATAGGTCGTAGAGGTTTTGTGTGTAACCCCATATTGTTGCAATAGTTTCATAAACTGAGTATTGCAAAAGTGCGTGCCTCTATCGCTGATGATTGCTCGAGGTGTTCCAAACCGACAGAATAACTGCTTTAAGAACTTGGTTACGACCCTTGAATCATTTGTTGGAAAGGCTTGGGCTTCGGCCCATCTTGATACGTAATCGACAGCTACTAGAATGTATTCTTTTCCGTAAGATTTCGGAAATGGTCCCATGAGGTCTAATCCCCATATGTCAAATATTTCACATGCTTGGATATTCGTTAATGGCATTTTGTTACGTGTTGTGATATTTCCAAACCTTTGGCAAATATCGCAATGTTTCACCAAGTCTTGTGCGTCTCTGAAAATGGTAGGCCAGTAGAATCCTGAGTCGTAGACTTTCTTTGCTGTCAGATTAGCTGCATGATGTCCTCCGGTGGGTCCGTGATGGCTTTGGTGGAGTATATGTTCGGCTTCTTTCCCATCGACACATCTTCTTACTATTTGGTCGGGACAGACCTTGAACAAATATGGATCATCCCAAAAGTAATATTTGATGTCGCGGAAGAACTTTTGTCTTCACGATGAGATCATTCCTTTTCTTGCGATCCCTCCAACTACAAAATTGGCAATGTCTGCAAACCAAGGATCGTCAGTGAATTGCGAACCTTGTTCTCCTAAACTCATTAACTGCTCTTCTGGAAATTGATCTTTAATATCTCTTTCTGCAAGTTGTTCCATTGACGGATTTTCAAGTCGACTTAAATGATCTGCAGCGACGTTTTTTGCTCCTTTCTTATCCTTTATTTCTATGTCGAATTCTTGTAGGAGTAAAATCCATCGTAACAATCTAGGCTTTGCGTCTTGCTTTTTGAAGAGGTATTTTAGAGCTGAGTGATCCGTATATACTATTGTTTTGGACAATATCAAGTAGGATCTGAATTTGTAAAAGGCAAATACTACGGCTAGCAGCTCTTTTTCTGTGGTTGTATAGTTTTCTTGAGCATCTGTAAGTGTTTTGCTAGCGTAATAGATTGGGCGAAAGTGCTTATCCTTCCTTTGACCTAGAACTGCCCCAACTGCGAAGTCACTAGCATCGCACATGATTTCAAATGGTAGGTTCCAATCTGGAGCAACCATGATTGGTGCATTTGTAAGCTCCTTCTTCAGGTAGTTGAAAGCCTTCATGCAGTTCTCGTCAAACACAAACTTGATGTCTTTTCCTAGAAAGTGGGTGATAGGTTGAGAAATCTTGGAGAAGTCCTTGATAAATCGGCGGTAGAACCCAGCATGTCCTAGAAAGCTTCTAATGGACTTGACGTTGGTTGGCGGTGGAAGTTTGGCGATGGTTTCGACCTTTGCATTGTCTACTTCAATTCCGGACTTGGATATTCGATGTCCTAAAATTATTCCTTTCTTCACCATAAAGTGACACTTTTCCCAATTTAACACGAGGTTTGATTCTTCACACTTGGTGAGCATTCTATCGAGGTTGGCTAGACATGATGCGAAGGAGTCTCCAAAGACAGAGAAATCGTCCATAAAGACTTCCATGCATTGTTCAATCATGTCGTGGAAAATTGCAACCATGCATCTTTGAAATGTTGCAGGTGCGTTGCATAATCCAAATGGCATTCGTCGGTATGCGAAGGTTCCGTAGGGACATGTGAACGTTGTCTTCTCTTGGTCCTTCGGATCGAGCGGGATTTGGAAATAACCAGAAAAAACATCGAGGAAACAGTAGAATTCGTTCCCTGATAATCTTTCGAGCATTTGGTCAATAAACGGAAGCGGGAAGTGATCTTTGCGAGTTGCTTCGTTTAACTTCCGATAATCGATGCAGACTCTCCAACCGGTAACTGTCCGAGTTGGTATAAGCTCATTTTTTTCGTTTGTAATGACCGTCATTCCTCCCTTCTTTGGTACTACTTGAACAGGGCTAACCCAAGGTGAGTCGGATATTGGGTAGATCAATCCAGCATCTAAGAGTTTGATAGCCTCTTGTTTGACCACGTCCTGGATCTTAGGGTTTACCCTTCTCTGCCTTTGTATGGATGGTTTGAAATCGTTTTCCATGAGGATCTTGTGTGTGCAATAGTTTGGACTGATTCCTTGTATGTCGGAAATCTTCCATGCAATTGCCTTCTTGTGCGATTTCAGAACATCAATGAGCTGAGCTTTCTCCTCGGGTTTTAACTCTTTTGATATTATCACCGGGAGTTGTGATGTTCCATGGAGGTAAGCGTACTCAAGGTGAGGTGGTAGTTCTTTTAGTTCTAGGTTTGGTGGTTCTTCGATAGACGGCTTCATTCTAGCTATCTCATCTCTATTTAGTTTTTCATATTCAGCTTGGAATGGTGCTTCGTCCGTATCGGGCTCAGATGTGGAGATTGATGCTATTTCAACCCATTCGGTTTTATTTGAGAATTCGTTCGTCTTTAGCTAGTACTTGTTGACTGACGATGAGGAAACTTCATCATTTCTGGTGAGGATGATCTCTCCGTCGTTAGTGAATTGGAATTCTTGAAATTGAGCGGATGAAGATTGGTTTATGGTAATTTCAGGGTTTGAAAACGGTAGTGATTCGGGTTGGTTGGCTAATTGTAGTTCAAACGATGGTGGCTCAACACTCATTTCCTTGAATGAATCCAAGATCTCTCTGATTGAGGGAAATGGGTTTGGTTCATTGAATATGGGTTTATCTCTCTTTAGCCAAGGTATCGGTGTACCGTATCCTAATGGAACAGCGATTGTTTTGCCATCGATGTAAGGAGACTTCTTTTCAAACAGCGGAAATAGTAGTTCGTTGGATGTTGTTGGCGAAGCGATTGCGGAGTGTAGCCTAGGGTCCTCATTACACAGTTTTCGAACGGTGATTATGGTGTTGGGTATCGGATCCTGGCTGGATAGTGCTAGTACTTCGTGAATATGTTCATCAAAAATATCCTGCATGGTATCACACAAACCAAGGTCCTCTTCCAGAGGTTGCTTCATTAATCGATCAACATTAAAGGTGACTTCCTCTTTCCCAACTCTCAATTTTAAAGATTTTTCATTAACATCAATTACAGCCTTGGCAGTATTTAGGAATGGTCTGCCTAGGATGAGCGGGATATGTGTGTCTTCTTCTATGTCCATGACAATAAAGTCCACTGGAAAAACGAACTTATCGACTTTGACCATGACATCTTCAGCAATTCCTCGAGGGAGTTTTACTGATCTGTCAGCTAATTGGATAGTCATACGAGTAGGTAATAGGTCATCTAATCCTAATTTCTTGTAGAGGGAATAAGGCTTAAGATTAACACTAGCACCTAGGTCTGCTAAGGCGTTACTAATTTGAATTCCTTGGAGAAAACAGGGTATAGTAAAGCGTCCAGTATCGCCTAATTTAGGTGGGAGACCACGTTGTACAATTAATGAACATTTAGCATCCAAGGGTAAACTAACTATTTGCCTAAGTTTTTCTTTGTTTGAAAGGAGTTCTTTAAAGAATTTAGCACACGAGGGCATTTCTACTAAAGCATCTAATAATCTAACATTTAAGTGTAGGCTTTTAAATATTTCCATATATTTACCGAATTGGGCTTCTTGCTTTTCCTTTTTAAGTCTGCCAGGATAAGGTATTCTCGTTCGAGGTACATTATCTGGAGTTTTGGCTGGTGATGGGTCAGGGATGTCAATTGACACATTTTCAATAGGCGTAGGTGTGGGCAAAGAAGTGTTTTCGGGAGTGTTATCTGGTGACGGTGGATCAACTTTGGTCACTTTTCCTCCTCTGGTCACGATTAACAGATCATCACTTGGTGGATGAGTGGTGTCATTCGTGATTACCGACGTACTTTCCTCAATAAAACTTAAGTTTTTCAAAATGGATTTCATGTTAGAGATTAATTTTTCTGAAATTTGTATCATGGCGTCAATGTTATCTTGAAATCCGGTTACTCTTTTGTTTATAACGTTTTGTTCGAACATAAATTCTGACAAAGATCGTTTTGAGGAAGGTAAGTGGTTTGTAGGTGAGGAAACAGCTAAAAGTTGGGTCACAGACTCATTTGGTGTGGGGTTGGTCCAATCAAAGTGTGCTGTCATAATTAATTAAAAAGCGGTTACTAAAATAAAACTAATCCTACGGGCAAAAAGATAACTTTTGATTGATGTTAATCTTTCAAAAGGATCGCTTAAACATTAAAGTTGCTAAATCCTAAAATCGGTTGCCGACGCTCCCCGGCAGCGGCGCCAAAAACTTGTTGCGCTGTGCACCGGTCGTTGGAATTTCTAATGGTGACACAGCACAACGGTGGGTGTTTTTTATTTATAAGGCTGGGGCCTAGGGTTACTTATTATGCTAAAAGGGTTAGCACAGGGCAAGTATGACCTAGGATCGTTCTTCAAAGCACGACAAATTGAAACTAGGGGTTTAGAAACTTTTATGCGTTCAGCTGGGTTTGAAAGAGTTGGTTTTGGTTTTGGGTTTTCTTATCCTAATTTAAACTAAATTTAAAATAAAAGGTGGAGGTTACTTCGGGTGTTCAGCAATTAAAGCGATTGTCTACTATGCCGTGGTTTAGCAGTGGTTAAATATGGAAAGTTCTAATGAGGATAAGTTCGTAAGTTGATGTGAGCTATTCTGCAATCCTTCCATCGGGTTGACGCGGAGGTGTCCACAATCAGGCAAATAGAATGTCACGGGGATTGCACAATATATTAAAGTGTACATCGAAAGTTCTCTCAAATGTACACCCACATTATCCAACAGTTAACGTCGAATCCTATTCCCCAATCTCGGTCGTCAGAGATGCCCGAATCATGGCATAGTTTGTTGAATAAACAATCTTATGAACGAGGGTTATCCTCACCGGAATAGGTTGGGCTAACTGGTCTAAACGGTCGGATAATATGTCATCACTTATTGTACGAGTTATCATCATTACTTGGGGATGTTACAAGACAGGGATGATTTGTGTTACAAATGGAGACCTAGGTAATACGTTTGGTATTCGATTTATAATACAACTACCTTCGATTGTTCTGACTTCCATACATTTGTACTCCGCCATAAGCGTTTCCAGTACTATATCAAAGAACAGTCGAATAGGGGCCGTCATATCACTTCATAAGGATAAATGCCATTTAAATTTTACTATTATGATGATCCTAAGGCAACAATCAAACAAAAACATGCAATAAGACGATCAAGGCGATAGTTTAATTTAAGCATGCAAAAGTATCTTCTAAGTTAGGATATTCCGAAAGTTGTCTCAAAAATATCGTCTACATGAATTTAATCATAATCTACCTCTACTCCCATGTTCAGTGTCTCTTGGATTCTGTTGTGGTCTAGAGAACACCGGCCATGCTGAGCTCAATGATTCAATCTAACATAGTATAACTAAGTGACCTGTATCCTATGAGTTAGCTACGTTCATTTTTGGATAAAGTTTTAGTCATAACATGAGTTGGGCAGATAAACGATAAAGATTTAATTCCTATATCCATTTGTAATATAAACCATCCGCAATCTCAAAACATACCACATAGTCACATATTTAATACTTTTCTAAACAACTATCATAGCAGACAATTGATTTATTTAGCTAATCATGGCAATTCTAGCATACATATTTAAATTTATTAAAGAAAGGACAAACATATTAAATATGAAAGATAGATTGACACCTGGAAAGAAGTACAATAACTCGTAGCTAAAATATGCGTCCCGGAGCACCTCCGTACAAATTTTCCTTAGCTAGTTAATTAGCTAGCCTAATTAACTAGGAAGAATAAAAGAAAAGAAAATACAAATATGTTGGTATTTTTAAGTGTTACTTGGTGTTTCCAAGTTCTAAGGTGTGTGTTTTCAAATGAGCCCATGCCTCTATTTATAGAGGAGTTTTGGTGCATTTTAGCCAAAGGAAGCACACATTAGCAAAAGGTGGAAAAGTTAGTAGCACCAGGTACAAAAGGCGAAAAAGGTAGTGGCACCAGGTACGAAAAGTAGGAAAAGGTCTAGCACCGGGTACGAAAAAGTACCAAAAAGTGCAATCCGTGCGAGTGACGGGCAGCAGCCGGCGGCTGGCTGCCAGCCGGCGGCGGCTGGATGGCTGGCGGCGGCGGCTGGCTGCCAGTGGCACCAGTCTGCTGCCGGTTGCTGCATTCCTTGATTCATGCGTGTTTTCTTCGTTACGCGTCCGTTTGCGTTGATTGTTTTTGCGTTGGATTCGTAATTCAAAAACGAAGCTTTTAATGAAAAGAAATCCCAAAAATATGTCTCTGAACTTTAGATGTGTCGTACGAATCCTTTGGATCTTCCAGAGTGCGTAGAATCTTCGTTCTTCGTCCGTTTCAGTTGATTCTTCTTCTGTTGGATTCGTAATTTGAAAACGAACATCTTGGGTCAGATAGATGTTGGTGATGGGCTCTTTTATCTTGAAATCTCGTTTTGATGTCTTGAATCTTCAAACGTGCGTGGAATCTTCGTTTTTCGGCCTTTTTGCCTGATTTTTCTCGAGCAACCTTGTTTTGATCTCCTTAGCATTTTATCAATGATTTTTGCATTATTTGAGTCCAAATGCTAAATATTGCTCCAGAATGAGGGAGATATCGGTGGTAAAAACGTGACTTTTTACGCGATATCAGGATGGCAATCCTCGACAGACTAGCCACTGACCACTTCAAGAGCTTCAGGATGGAGTCCACCACTCCGCCAACTCTCATTGCCGACATGATAGAGCAATTCTTGCGATACTTTCCTCCACGCTACAGCTTACCTAGGAACCACAGTGACCACTCTAGTACCACGGACACATCCAGCATCATCTGAAGAAGAAAGTACTAAGTCGAGCTCTCGACTTTAAAAGAGCGCTTCTCGGGAGGCAACCCGTGTTTTTACATTTCTGCAATTTTACTTTCCAAGAAGTGATGAAATCTCCGACTATCTTTCACACTCGGATCATACAAAGCATGCTCCAGCCTGCAAGGAAGCATCAAGACCAGAAGAAAAGTATATCCGACGTGTTCACACCTACGAGACCAATCACAAGAAGAATTGATCAAGACTGCACCAAGAAGATGAAATCCGGCACATGCACCAAAGGAACACTGCAACCACCGGGGAGTACTTCTAAACCGTCTTTTTCATTCGTTTTAAATATACCATATCCAATATGCTTATCACTAAGTATGGGATTCAAACCCAACACACACTAAAAGAATGCGCCTTAGATGTTTAAAACCCTAAGTGTGGGATTTTACCCCGTTAAAAGCTTAGTATAACATCGAGGACGATGTTTCTTTAAGTGTGGGATAGCAGTAGTTGCACTACTGTAAAATGGATAATGGTATACGCTTGATTCTAAAATCGTTGCTCTTTATTAGACCATCCTTCTCCAAAAAGTAAACAAAATTTTCAAAATATGTTGAAAATGAAAATTTTTAGACAAAGAATGATTTACTTTGGGAAAAAGGGTAATTAAAATACAAGTTCTTTTGAAAAATTAGTTTTGTAATCCCATAAAGAGCATCGCATGACTAGGCATACAACAACCCAACTTTCGATTCGTGAGGTATCTTGAGCCATAAGAAAAGCATTCACTTTTAATGCTTCACTTTTTCGATTCTTGAGTATGCCGATGTATGCGTTTAGAATCAGAACTTGCTCCTGTTATACATTTCGAATCCAGATTGGTCAGTGAAAAGGAGATCGAATCACATCATTCTAAAACCCATTCGTACACCCATACTCCCAAAGAAAAATAGATACGTTACCCCTCACCTACTCAAAAGCATCCTTCAAGCTTCATAAAAAGTCTCAAAGATGATCGGAGAGAAATCGCAAGGGGTTGACGTCGAAAAAAAAATCCGAAGAAAAAGGAAATCAATAGGAGAAAAAGACTTCTTCCGCAAATATCAAAAGGCGTCAATCCCCCAAAAATCCCAACTTCGACAAAAAGAAAATCAAAAACCCAAACCTCCTCTCATACCACCAACCTTTCACTCCAAAAACCTTACATCCCCTCTCCTTGAATGATTGTGGCTAGATCGATTTCACACTCACCAAAAAGGTAACGATTTGATTCTCGATCAAGCCTATGATGATAAACGATACATGACTGGCATTCTGAGTGATTGATAATATTAGAATAGGAAACCCTAAACACTTTGAGTGATTTGAGTGACCACCTTGAGAGGATCGCCTAGTCATGTATCCAAGATCAAAGATCACAAGCATGCTCCTAAAGATTACAATCCTTCCTTTTCCAAGAATAAGCATTTTACTTTCCCAAAACCCCTTAGTGAAAAGTTCCACCTTAAAATTATTTTATTTTTAGCATGTTGAAAATCGAGTTTGCTTGAGGACAAGCAAAGTTCTAAGTGTGGGATACTTGATATCGCGTAAAAAGTCACGTTTTTACTACCGATATCTCTCTCATTCTGGACGATTCTTGGCACTTTAATTCAAAAACATTACAAATCAATAGTATTATGCCAAGATAGTCAAAACAAGGTCGCACGATAAAAATCAAGCAAAACGGAGGAAAAACGAAGATTCCACGCACGTTTGAAGATTCCAAACACCGGAACGAGGTTTCAAGAAAAAAGAGCCCATCACAAACATCTATTTGACCCAAGATGTTTGTTTTCAAATTACGAATCCAACAGAAGAAGAATCAACTAAAACGGACGAAGAACGAAGATTCTACGCACTCCGGAAGATCCAAACGATTCGTACGACACATCTAAAGTTCAGAGACATATTTTTGGGATTTCTTTTCATCAAAAGCTTGGTTTTTAAATTACGAATCCAACGCAAAAAGAATCAACACAAACGGACGCGTAACAAAGAAAACACGCACGAATCGAGAAACGCAGCAACCGGCAGCAGACTGGTGCCACTGGCAGCCAGCCGCCGCCGCCAGCCAGCCAGCCGCCGGCTGCTGCCCGCCACCAGCACGGATTGTGCTTTTTCATCCTTTTTCGTACCCGGTGCTAGACCTTTTCCTACTTTTCGTACCTGGTGCCACTACCTTTTTCGCCTTTTGTACCTGGTGCTACTACCTTTTCCACCTTTTGCTAATGTGTGCTTCCTTTGGCTAAAATGCACCAAAACTCCTCTATAAATAAGAAGCATGGGTTCATTTGAAACACACACCTTGGAAGAAACACCTACACCTACACACACTTTCTTCTAGCTTTTCTTTCTTTGTTTGTTTTAAATTAGTATTAGGCTAGTAGCAAGGAATGTGTTTGTAATCCTTGGTGAGGAACGCATTTGTAATCGTTGGTGTACGCTTGGAGCAACTCTTATTAATTCAAGTCTACTCCTTCTCGCATATTAATCTCGGTTATTTCTATTCTTATCTATCTTGATTAAATATGTATACTTTAATTATGCTAGAGATAGTTTATGTCATGATTAGCGAGTAGATTACTATTGTGTTTGTTGTGATGTAGTTAGCATATATAATTGTGGGATGACTTTAAATATGTCGTGAAATAATATGACGGCCCCTATTCGACTGTTACTCGGTATAGTGCTGGAAATGCTTTTAAGCAAAGTACATACGTATGGAAGCCGATAACGACCGAAGGTAGTTGTATTATGGATCGACATTATAAAATGGAAACTTTATGAACGGACTTATCTTATGATTTTAAACCTAAAACTTACATTCGCCTTTCGATTGACAAACGTGATTGTAACCTTGTAAAGAGGAGTCGCGAACCTTATTACTTGGTCAATAGTTATCTGTGTAAAACTATGGTTTCGATTGTAACATTATGCGAGCATCATAAAATGCAATGTGATTACGTGGAAGTGCCATGAGTATTGTACACTTAGAACCACAATGTACTTATCATGTAAACATCGTGAAGCAATTGAATCCACAATGGAAACATCGGTAAACGATTAAATACATTGTGGACTACCATAGCATTTTCTGACATGGTCTGGGTTTAACTCTATGCAAAAAGCCGTCAGCATTTTTATTATTGCTTTAATTAGATTAGATTAGTTTAGATTAGATTAGGTAGGCTATAGGCTAAATAACCATTTACGAAAACCTATGGATTTGTTAATTGTATTGAGAAAGGCAAGTTTAAAATGCAATTTAAATCGATACTTTTCCTTAACCTATGAAATATAAAGTAAGGTACGCAAGAAACCTCAACACTTTCCTTTGCTTACCACACTTAAAATTCATTAATAGGAATTGATCAACTAAGTCCGAACATATTTGCTAAGTTAATAGTTTGCTAAATTTATAGTCTTTATGGTATTAAGAACGGTTAGGCTTGTTGTAGACTTGCTACTCTATTCCTTCGCCCACGAGTAAATGTGCTCAATAACAAGGGCCACTGACTCCCTCACAGGAGAGTGTGGAGAGTTGAGCATTGTCTGTCTGATCAGAATCATGACACCGTGGTTCCTCGTGACATATTAGTTGATAACCGACTAATAGGGAATCTATCGGTTATACCATAAACTACCAAGTCTAGTGAACATACCAAATTTAGTAAACGTTTTCCCTACAAGTCATCGTCCCACATTATAAGCTAACGAACTCATAACAAATACTCCTTTTATTATCTGATTTACAATTATCTTTTATTCGCTTTAATTAGTTTAATTAATTAACTGAACCAAAAACCCCCAACGCACTCTTTTAATCTTTACTAGAAAAGAAAGATTGATTGGATCCCCTCTGTTTCAATTCAGTTTCTCTTTAAGAACAACTCTAGGTCATACTTACCATCTACTAGCCTTTTGGTTCAGTATAAGTAAGTCACACTTAGACCTCAGCAAATACAAATTTAAAACACCCACAATCGCTGTTCGAGCACCGTCTTCACACGGACGCTTGCGAGCGCATCAATAACCCAAGTGATGATTTTGTTGGAAGATATGTTGAACATATAATCAAGACTGAGGTTAGAGCTAATAAGTTTGAAAAGATTAAGCCAAGAAAAGGAAAGACTATCAAGTTGGCAGAACAAAGTCAAAGGACAGGAAGAAGAAGAAGAAGAAGAAAGAAGGTTTATCCGTCTGTCAAATGTGTACAGCAAATTCCTCTGAAGACAATGCCACAAGATATTTTGGGAAATATGAAATATTGGTATGTGGATTCAGAAACTGGAGAAGCTGTTATGGTTGAAGCAGATGATGAGGTTGAAAGTGGTGAGCGTGAGATTTTTAAAGTTTATGACCATTGACACCTAATGAATATGTCGAAGAAAGATTTGTTAAAGTTACATGAAAATAGAATCTTGACGACAGAAGCTTGGGGCGATTTAGCACGAGATTATCAGATGATGGTTAAGACTTGTATCAAGATGAAGATGTACGCAGGAAGTAAAATTTACAAATAAAGACTAAAGACAAGCGTGAAGATAAAGACGCTAGAGCTATTGTCAAGGGGGAGTCTGTTGAGACATAGATTGTGACAACAGATCTAGCTTGAAATAGGACTGGTGTAATTATTATTATGTTTGTGTATTGGTTTAGATTTGTAAATGAATATTTTGTTTTTAATGATAGACAAAATTTTGTATTTTATTATTTACGTTTGCTGCGAGTCGAGATCTCAAGTTGCAAGGGTTGCAAAGCGAGATGAGATCTGAACTCGCAGAGCAGAACTCAATATGTGATAAACGAGTTGAGTTGAGTATGGGCTTGGGCTGCGTAGCGAGTTGAGTCAACTCGCAGGCCCAAAGGCTGCGAGTTGAGATGACATATTTATATGTTTTCAATACGTGAAAAACATAACAATTTCAATTAAGACTTTTGCAATCCCAATTATTACCTGCGAACTCAATTTCCAGAGAAAAGAAAATAAACCTAACGACTAGGCTTTGACGTTTATCCGTTTAAAGCAAAGTAATTAGTTAACCGAAACGCGAACTTATTCGTTGTTAGTAAGATAACATCGTATTAAGGAATTCCGCACCTTAATAATACAGATAACGAAGTTATCGATCCTAGAACTAGGGACTTACACATAATTATGCAGGATACTGGATAAGGGAGATCCTTAAGTGAGGATCATATGTTTATTCTGGAGTGTGCATAGTTTAGTTACCTGAACCTATATTAGTTCACAATCATGCATTGTTTAACGTGTTTATTTTCTTTAAGTATTGACCAGGTCGTATATGGAACGCGTCAATAAGATATGCTCTGGATTACATGAAGAAGCTTTGATACGATTCTATGGAGACGAAGTCCACTGCACGTGTTAAATCAAGTCAAAAGAGATGTTGATGGTTTTCATCTTTCATCGGAGGATCCCGAGATCCTCGGAAATATTGTTATACGCTCTTAGTATTTAAATGAGGCATGGATGATCGATTAGGAGGACGAATAATCATTATTTACACCTGCTAAAACACTTATACTCTACTCTCATTTATTCTCAAACACATTCATCAACACTTTATCAATTTCTTAGATAAACACATAGACGATCATCCTTGTGCTCTGAGTTTGTAATCAATTACTTTTATTTTAATAAGATTAACAAAGGAAAGGATCATTTGATCCTTCCTGAGGTTTTATGCCGGAGATCAACCTTGATCAAGGGCTTTCCTCGTATATCCTTGTGTCGATTGCATTCACTTTATATTTTCATCGTTTAATTTGCATGTTACTAATCTGTTGATCATATAACTTGCATTATCCTGAAAGTACTTTCTATTTTACTTAAACTTTTGGAATAATCCTATTTACAAACATTTGTTTTCATCATTAAATACATTTTCAACAAGGATCCACGAATCAAAGGATTCGAGACATAACTTTCTATTTAAAATTATCGTTTACTCATATAGATAATCGTGTAAAAGCGTAATTATCTTGAAAGTAATTTATAGCACCCAACCTCACTTTTCTATATTTGATCACTTAATTGCTTAGTGTAATTTTTGACCAAAACAATACAAACCTGTGAGCTCACCAGCGTTTCGCTGACCCATTTTAGCATATATCACAGGTACTCAACAGTAGGTTGGACTGTATTCAGGAATCATTAGCTCGTGTCAGCATGCAAACATTCAGAGATTTAGCTGCATTATTATATTTTGTATAAATTAGCTATGTATGTAAATCTCTCAATTCCAAACTGAGCTAATGTAAACTATATTTTGATGTAAATTTTGATTTTATCAATACAAGTTGTAAAACGACGCATATAGAGTCGTTCATTATATCTTTATGCTGTGATTATTGATTAGTCGCGCCCCGACCCAATTCGCTTCCGCAACCGAATTTGGGGGTGCGACATGTGATTACCGTATTAGTCGCGCCCCAACCCGAATAGCTTCCGTATCATAATTTGGGGGTGCGACACATATTCAGCTTATCATTTTTACTTAACTTTGCTTGTCTCACTTCATTTTCCATTTGGCTACTATTAACCCCCTGTTCATTCAAATTTACTTGATAACACCTTGCTGTTTTGAAATCATTTCAACATCAGTTTCACTTAAATTAAAACCAGCATTAGAAGTGTTATCTTTTATCCCAACATCCTCAAAACAACTTTCCTGCTCACTTTTATTTTGTAACATCCTGTTTCTGGACCTGAAAATAATTGATTATTTTAATAGTGGAAAGTACTTTATTTAGTCAAGTTGAAAATAAATGACTAAAATGAGTCACCGATTGTATTGTGACTAATAAAATATTATGTGTTTTAAATAAATAAAGATGATGGTAAAATAAAAGTATTTTGACTTACGGGTATTTTCGAATTCCAGACAATAGATTAGGAAGGGGTATAATATTTAAGAAGATAAAAGATTTGGGGCGGTGGAGACCGACTTATTTTTCTCACTTCACCTAAACTCTTTACTCTCTAAATAGTTTCTCTATTTCTCCCTAATTTTATCATTTAAATTCAAAGAATTTAAAAAGGAAGATTAATAGCTAGTTGTGTGGATTCAAGTTTAAGAAATCAATCATCATCTTCATCTCTTCCAAATTGTAAGTGTTCTTGAGGTTTATAAACTATTTGAGTAACTTAGGTTATTATGTGTTTTGTATGAATTGAAGCATAGAAATCATAGTATGTTGATTATATGGTGATTATACAATTATATGTTATGTTTACATGATGATTATATGCAAGAATTGTAGTGTTCTTCAAAGTTTGAGTTTTGAGTTAGGGTTTGGTGAATTTGTGGATTTGATGATGATGCATGCTTAAGATTGAAGTTGGATAGCTTGTTTAGTGTTATATTATGTTAATGTTGGATGTTTGTGGTCATTTATTGAGTAAATTCGTATTTTGAAGCTATAGTTTGGTATTATTGTGTTTTGGTTCGGAGCTGGTAAAGCATGAACAGACCTGGGTCTGGGGCGAGTACCCGGTGGGTACTCCCCTTACCCGGTGGGTAGCCCGGTTTAGGGCAATTTCTGTTTTAGTGAAATGGAGAGTACCCGGTGGGTACTCCCCTTACCCGGTGGGTACTCCCCCTGCTCTTAAAATTTGATTGTTGTTCTTTGTTTATATAAGACAAGAAATATATATATGATATATGTTGTATGTAATATTTGTATGAATAGTTGATAATAGTTTAATAAAATATAAAGATGGTATAAATTAGTTTAATGATGTTATGTTAAGTGAGATTATGAGATGGATGATATGTTATATATATGTTATGAATATTGATGTTGGAATATTACTGACTTGGTATTATTGTGTTTTCAGATAAGCGGGCAGCAACTCAGTGACATTAGACAACTGAGTTCAGAGGTTCAGATGTTGGTGAGTGGTTACTGTAATCCTCGGTTCAACTCAGTTGTAACGGGTTTGGTTACAACGAGTAAATCGGGATAGTTTTGGATATATTATATTATGTTATTGTTGTTTGATTTATATTGTGATATTGATTAGTTGATTTGTGGTTGTTGTTTGTTATTGGTTGATTGTTGGTTGTTTATTTGGTTGACTATGTGGTTGATTCAGAGGTCAACGTTGGTTGGTTGGGCTTGGGTACTACTGTGTAGCTGTCTGGATCTTCTGATACACATAGTTGAGGATGTATTTATGTCAGTGAAGGTAGTACTCAAGCTATCGGTAGGTTTCTGTGATGGTATACCAGGAACCTCCGATCCTCTTGACGATACGTGTTTATGTGTTTACTTGTTGTGGTTTATTAGTTGTAAGACTTGTTGCTTGTGGGTTGAACTGTCGGTTACGGTTCCATTCACTTAGCAATAAGCTAACCCCTCGTTGTTTGCCTTTTTGCAGATTTTGGTTAGCTTTTGATGTAGATCGGGTTATGATGATTAGCGGGATGTTTGACTATGCTCGCATCAACTCTGATATTTTGTTAAGATATGGTTTTGGGAAGTGTTAATAACACCCGTTTAGATTAATATGGTTTGTAAGTATAACCTAGTAAAAGTTATCTTTTGTTCCACGTTGTAAGTATTAAAAAGCCTAGTTATGGTTTTGTCAAATGTTTGGGCCTTGCGCTTCTTATAATATAAATATGTTTGTAGAAATATCGGGTGTTTCATATTTAACCCCATAACATCATCAACAATTATATTTTCATTGAGCTTTGTATCAGTCATAGGTTCCCTATGCAATCCATTACCATAACCAACATCATTCCTAATTTCATTTCCTCTACTATTCACCTTAGCATTATAACTTTCATCATTTTGAAACATATTACTAATGGCAGTAGCAGCAGAAATAAAATTAACATCAATACCTACAACTAAATCGCCTTACTTATCACTATGAGAATAAAAAAAACCCACCACATCCTTGATAGTTTGATTAATTTGTGAAGGTAAATCGGTGATAACCTCATCTGGATTTGCTTCATTAGAGGTCAAAGATTCATGAATTAATTGAGCCTTAGTATAAGAAATACCTTTGTTCTTCGCAACTTTTACTCACCATTTTCTTTTACTCGATTTCATCTGCTTTCCAGAAGTAATTCGAACCTCAATATTGTTATTCTGATCAATAGCATTCCTTATAGAGCTTCTAAGCTTAATTCTTCGTTCAGCAGGAGACAATTTTGGTAACGAAGATAATTCAGAAATATTAGAAGTCAGCGTTTGAAACTGCTCCAAAACGCATGGATCTGGTGGATCTGGAAGTCGGGTAGTTGATTTAGAAGGGTTTTGTGATGGATTGATGACATTAAACAGTAAATACAGGTTTAATCGAAGAAATTTGGTTGGAAATCAATGAAAAAAATGGTAGATCCGTACAAATCGTCAAAATCGCCCAGAGAAGTGAGAGAAAATACATGGGTTAATCGGATTGGCTATGGTTAGTAACTTAGTATTACGCTTTTCAGTAATAACCCTTTCGTTATAATTTTCAAGTATCGATGAAAATACCTAAATCCGTGTCTAATCTTATTTTATCGACGCAACATTAAAAGGCTATAGCTTTTTTTTTGGATAAAAGAGCTTTAAACTTTTATTTAAAAAAAGAAGATCCAAAAAACTTGTAAATGAAAAGTTAATCCTACAAGAGATTAAAATTGAAAAGAGCTTTTAGTGAATATAATTACACACGATTACCCTTCTCAATATCACAATTTGAAACCAATTGGTTTATCGGCACTACTTATCCGTATCATTTATAACTAGTCGGAGACCCGCGTTATGCAGCGTTATACCAATAACAAATAAGGAAATCTAATGGTCGATGATGATTGATCAGTGCATGGATAATGGTTTTACAAACTTAGCTTACCATGTTTTAAATTTTTTAATAATTTCTACTTTTGCGAGCATGATAATTTTGTCTATATTTTAATTTATTTTATCATAATAATAATAATTATAGATAATAATGATTTTAGATTCTTTTTATTTATTTATATGATCAAACACCTTAAAATAATATATTGTAAATTAAAGTTTGATTGATCATTTAATTTAATGATTGTATATCTATTTATTACAATTGGTTTACCTAAAGTATTGAGTTAAAATAAACAAGTAGGTATAATTTATTTATTTTATTAATACGTTATTATACTTGAAGTAATTAGTGGAAGGGTATAATGATAATTTTTGATATTCCAATTTATAAACATTAAGTTTAATGGCTTTTATAAGGGACTAGAAGGTTGCCCGCGCAATGCGGCGGGTTAAATTGTGAATTTTCGATTCGTATGTTTTATTGTTTATGTATTATATAGATCTTGTTACTGCAATTCTACTTAGTAGTAATAAGACGTGTTTTATTGCTTAATTTTTTTTATTAATAACATTGAATACACAATAATTTATTATATCCAGCTAAAATAAACCAACAACTTTAAATATAATAGTTGACATATAGGATTACTTCCAAAATTACAATTATATATTTATTTATGGAAGACATTACATATTATTTAATATAAAATATTGCATTAAATATTATGTTGTTTTCCAATTTTAACAATGGGTAATTATGTCCTTATCATTTTATATAAGGGTAATCTCGTCATTTTCGATCTTTAAAATCCTAAGTCTCTAAAGAAAACCCTTAAACACTTTATAAGGGTTAATGATTAAAATTTATTGAAGTTATTCTCCTTTTCATTTTTAATAAATTTAATAAAGAACCTAACTAATAACAGTGTCCTATTACATTAACTCAAAATCAGTTTGTATCAAATATCTGATACATATAATGATATTAGGAGATGATATTTGAATCATGCTTGTTCACTACACTAAAATATTATTTGTTCAATTAATTTTTAGTCATACTTATCATTTATTTTTATATTGATGTTCTTTTATGTCAATTTACACTTTAAATCTACAGCTACAACTAGTTTATCAAACAGTTTTACAATAATAAAGTTACAGTTTACATCTACCCTCTACAGTCTACAACAGCTTACAACCTATAGTATACAATTACAGCTACAGTCTACAACTATTTTACCAAGTAGACCCGATGTGCAAAATAATCAGATAGCTTATAAGAATAAGGTAACATGTTCAGTGCACTGAGAAAGTAAAAACTTATCCATTGTTAATGTTGATAAAATACTACGGAGTACACAAAAAAGAAAATTTTTCTGTAACAAGTATATAATTTCGTATGATATTCTCCGTATCATATATTTATCGTTCCATATATATCTTAATTTGACTTAAGTTAGCAATTATATGCTCTATTCATCCATCCATATCTATGATATCTACATGACTGCATCTCTTCAATTTATGAGTTATATTGATCAGTTGCAGAATGTGTGTCTATTTTATTTTGTTATAATACAATATACTAATCAATCAATCAAGATAATTGGTATAACAAAATGGCTGCTAAAGTGGGTGTTAAAGGGCAAGGTTTGTTTATTGATAAATATACTACTTACATATAGGTAGGTGAGAATTTCAATATACATAAATGACTTGGGGAGCGTATATAAATGTATTGTGAAAAATAAGTAACATACAAGTAATTATTGTATGTTTTATGTGCTGAATAAACCGTATGAATATAACCCCTGTGCGGGTAATTGAAACGACAATTGATAGTAAAGTTTGAAAATGTCATGACCTAAAATGAAAATTTACATTCATTTGAATTTTATACATTAAAACATGTTTTTCATCTAATAAGTCAAAAACAAACTACATTAAATGATTCACCCTATTAAATTTTAAAGCATTAAATTAATAAGTCCAAGTCGAATGCAAAACCCTAGCCGTTTAATTCAAGATGTTGCAAGTTATAATTATCAGTTACAAAATATATGCATACGGGCTTAATTGGATCACTAAAATTATTCAGCCCTTCATTAACAGTATGTCTAGTATTTTTCAAGTATATATACTTTAATTTAATGTTTTACGTTACCTTAAAGATGGCATATTTATGGAGCATAAAGTATTGAAAGATACACTTTAACATTTACACTGATACTGTACAATTCTAGTATTTATTATATCTACATCTATATACCAATTGGGCAATTCTCAAGTAGTACCACCATTATAAATTGTGACAATTCTCAATTTAGGGTATTAATTTTTACTTAACTACATGCATTACCTAGAGTAATTCACTTATTAGTGAATTCTAAAACTAATTGTGTGATAAGTTTTTGTGAAACTTACTGTTATAATACGTGTCATATCTGATAAAAAGGGGTATTCAAATAATTAACGAACTCTGTCCGTTTTGTGGTATGTTCCCGGAAGATGAGGAGCATGTTTTCTTCCAATGTTGTTTTGCCAAAGATTTAATACTCTTTATAGGAGATTGGTGGAAGGTAGATGCAAGCACAATAAGTAACTTGGATGATTTACTTAAATGGTCGGAAAAAATCGGGTTCAAAGGAAGAAAAGATAATCTTTTCACAGGGTGATCTACTCTTACTGTTGGCTTGTTTGGAAGTCCCGGAACGAGGTCCTCTTTAGAGATAAACGTAGAGCTGAGCTTGCTAACATTCCAATGCATCTAAGGGGGATAACGTTTCATTGGATGAAGAATAGAGGTGGTTCTAAAGGTACGAACATGCAATGGACAGATTGGTGTAATAATCCCTGGGCGTGTTAAGTTCATTTTGTTTTCATTCTTGATATGGTACTTGCTGTAATTTGTCATATTTGTAACTCTTTCTAGCATCTTGCTAGTTATATATATTTATTTCTCGGGTTCGGGTTTAGGGGTGATGGCGGTGCCGAAGCTCCTTTCCCGTTCATTTGCTTGGTTGTTCAAAAAAAAAAAATAATACGTGTCATATCTAGTTAAATAGTAGTTATTATATAATTACTGTACTAAATGAACGTATCAAACTCGACTAATAAACGAATACAATAGTTGGTGATACAAAATAATTAATAATATGAAATTATTAATTATAAATATTATTAACTTATATTATTGAGATAATATAATATTTTATACGTTTTATATTAAACGTATCGAGAGCGATACAAAATTACAAAAACAACTTCAAAATACTTTCGAATAATTTTTATTTGAAAACATTATGGAAAAGAGTCAGAACAAAAATAAAACGAAAACCTTTAGATGATTATTTAAAACGCGTTATACACGAACAGAAACAATTACAAAACGTACTTAAAAGTCAAAAATAATAAAAGTATTATTTTTCTCATTCCTGATTTAGTATTTGAAAGATTACCTCAAAATATAAATTCAAAATTCAACTGAAATTTGGCACACAATTGGACTCGTACACGGAACTAACGGGCTAAAACCTACACAATTTCCACACCCAAAAATATCTGGCCGACAGAATTGTTTATCACCTTACTGCCTTTGAAATTCAGGAACAAAAAAAATATTTTTTACATACTCCTCACCAAACTTTGATCTCCAATAATTTAGCTACCAACATTTCTTTCTCCTGTGGGTGTTGATCGAGTGAAGCAGAAGTAGAGGAAGAAAAAAAAAGCAAAAATCAAAAACCATCATCTTTTCATCCTTTATTTCCTCATATACAAACAACAATATGGTATCTTAATCATCATCATCTATCCATCGTTATCATCAACATCAGAATCATCATCATAATCATTCCATTGTGAGGCTCAAAATCTTTATTTCTCATATATATATATATATATATTTCATAAAACTTTGATCATATTATGATTTTAATG
Source organism: Pseudognaphalium luteoalbum (assembly GCA_963422505.1). Lineage (NCBI taxonomy): Eukaryota > Viridiplantae > Streptophyta > Magnoliopsida > Asterales > Asteraceae > Pseudognaphalium > Pseudognaphalium luteoalbum. The sequence continues at coordinate 93,744,725 of OY730193.1, read as the reverse complement.
TATATAAATGTGTTATTATACTATATTATGGTTGATTACTAAGTTTTTGGATGATTTTGGTGAAATAAATTCTTAAAGATGAAAGTTAGAAAATATAAACCTAAGAACACAAAATCGTAAACTTAAAACTTGTTTATTATGGTGTATTGATCCTTAAAAACGAAGTTAAGAAAAAACTATGTTGATGTATACATACACAGACGCAAATAGAGCTCGAAACCTGCACAATATAACCGATCAGCTCATTGAATGGTTAGAGGATCGGCTAGTACATATATTTTGTTTTTATCTTGTTAATTTTAATAGGTACATAAACATATAAATATAATTGTTTACAACAAAAAAACTAATAATAAACACATAGATTAGTGGTTAAGTCGTTGGGTCAGGTCACAGGTTCGAGACCTGTGATCAACCTTTTTGGCTTATTTTTCATTTATTTCTTATATATATATATATATATATAATTGAACGAGGTTATTTTTATAACAAATAAACTTATATTTTTAAAACATAAACGACAACGATAAACTATACGTATATATAATTAACATTTGATTCAACAACAAACATAACTCGAAAAAAATAATATTTATTTTTCAAACACCTTCATCACCAACAATATTGTACAAACACTTGAACTTAACAATTAGTCGGGTACTTATATAAGGTATATTTATTTGCGTCTAGGTATCTGAGGGACGCATATGGACTACTACTATTATTAGTTGTTATTTGCTGAAGACTTGCTACCAGTGAATTCACAACCCCTACCTTTTACTTGTTTTAAATATTTTTAAAACCAGGGGTGGAAAACATAGAACTATGTGCTATTACATGCAACTTGTTTTATATAATTGCTTGACATGCTTTTATACTAAACTAATTTATATAAATGTTTTATGCTTTATACATAACTGTTAATTATATGAAATGTTTTTCATAACTATTTGGGAATAAGACAACGAATCTTGGTACGAACCTAGGTTTACGCGAGGTAGTTGTAGTGCACATAAGTCCCAGTGCTTGCAGCCTATAACTATTAGCTAGGTGACTCTAGCCACTGAGTATACAGATAGTACTATCAATTTGACAAACCTCCCAGGATATAACTCGTTGGTCATTCCATCCCCATCGATGGCAGTCGTAACGAGGAGTGTATACTTACCATGTTACTAAGGCAACAACAAAACACTAGTCGTGGATTGGTTATAGCACTAGGTGTCATTACTTTAACTTTAAAGGTGTCGCTCACCTTAGAGGGATCATAGTCTATATTTTCCACATAAACTAAAAAACTAAACTACAACTTGATTTGGGAAGGGTATTCTCTGTGATAACTAATAGGATATGTGTTCCTACTCGATTGCTTTTGTGGAAATGTTTACTTAATTATTAAACTTGTATTTTCTGCAAACTATATATGGAAATATTTACTTGATTGTTAAACCTGTGTTTCCTGCAAATATTTATTAGGAAATGTTTATGATTAAACTTGTGTTTCCTACACAATGAATACTTGGAGTAAGAATGACATTTTTACATAAAATAGGAAATGTTTTCTTTAAATAGAATAATTTTGTTTCCTACTATACATTTAAACATTATGTTTGTGTACATGAATGATTTATACAAAACTTGGTTTAACTACGTATATATATAAAACCTGTGAATTCACTCAACATTCAATGTTGACGGTTTACTATGTTTTTCAGGGAATTATGACTCAGGTACTACTCATGCATAAAGGACGTAAGCTACCCAAACTGTTTAGGATGCAACTTTTGGGACACTTGGATTTCATTCGTATTACCAATTTCATTGGTTATACTTACGAAATCCCACTTTTATAAACTTGTATTTGTCAAAACTTATGTTGTTCTACAACACTACTACTTGTACGACTTTATAAGTCGTACCCTTTTATAATAACTCTAACTTTGGCATCTTAAATATATATGTTCTGTATGATCATATGCTCTGATACAGTGAATGCACTATTGTAACGTCAGCACCCCTGCTGTTAAACTGTAAACTTAAAATGCTTTCGGTAATCACTAAATAAATGCGATTACCGATTTTGGGGGTGTGACATAAATGCTCAAACTTCACATGTATAACCTATAGATCAGGGGTTCAAATCCGTGCCTCTGCACATGTGGTTGATTAATTTTACTGACATTGATGCTCCTTGCGGGTAGGGCAGACGCGTACCATTGAAATATGATACGGGGTCAGGGGTATCATCCAAATTACCCTTATTTTTACACATATATTTCTATACTACATATAATCATTTTGATAGTTTATTTTAGAAAATTCTTAAAGTTAAGGCTAGACAATTCTAAATTTAAGTTATGTAATTTTCATATTTTAGAACTTTATCATTTTCATTGTTTTTCACTACTAAGCCCCTATATTTTGAATGTTTAATTCTACACATCAAATTATCGTTATTGATTCACCATCATTGGTACACCAAGAAATAATAAACATAATATGCAACTACTATTGAGTTGCGAATTACAATAATATATAATATTCTGTTGCAGAGCGCGGGTATATGGTACTAACTTAAAACTGAATGTCAAATTATATCAAATATTTTCTCCCTCCCTTTTTATTTGAACTGTGTAAAATATTAATTCAATTTATGATAAGTAATCAATTTGTCCATCTTTTGCCCTTCATACAATTTTTTAAAAATATTAAAAAATTAAAAAAAATCCCTAAAAATTCACTAGAATACATTTTTATATAAGGTTTTTCAAGTAGCTTGAAAAATAATTACAGCTCCGGCTCCCGCCACAATCTCTGACTCTAGCTCTAGCTACAATCTGCAGCTCTAGATATTTATTATCAAACATACCCCTATTAGTAAAAAAAGTGACACGTTGACTATATATATTACTCAAATGAACCATCTAGTTACATAAAATTATCCAACTAGACGGTTGACGGACCCATTTTCATTAAACAAACCTTATGTACTTTTAACAAATAAAGACCAAAGAATCGTCAAAATGTAATTAACAAACCTGCAACCTGCAAATTCAGGCGAAATTCCTAAATCCAATGAAATTGAGCCACGTGTCTACAAAATTTATCAGTCAACACATAAATCCCCAACCACATTAATTCCCGATAAAATTATTGTAGAAGACCGTTCAAACATGTCGTTTCGTTAAACGGACCATGTCAGATCATTTTTCTGATTCTAGACCATAAAATCGCCGAATGCAAAAATTCTTCGGCGATTCGGCAATTTTTGGTGGTACCCAAATAACTCGCGACACGTGGCACCAACTTATCACCGAAATACCATAGAATTGTCAATCCCACCCTTCACCGCCAAAACGTACTTAAAACTCGCCGAATTGCCAAAACCTTCGTCGATCGACGATTTAATTTGAAAAATCGATTTCCGTGCCAAAGTACCTTTTTCCCCATTTTCCTACAGCTTTTGTTCATGGCGATTCTATGGTATTTAGGTGATAAGTTGGTGCCACGTGTCGTGAGTTGTTTGGGTACCACCAAAAATCGCCGAATCGCCGAAGGGATTTTTGTATTCGGCGATTTTATAGTCTAGAATCGAAAAAATGGTCTGACATGGTTCGTTTAATGAAATGACATGTTTGAACGGCCTTCTACAGTCAAATTTAGATTTTAAGTCGACGAACCCCCATTTTATTTTGAAATTCCAAATGGGTTCTTCTTGAACAATTGGTAAAACTGACCATAAGCCAATGAAACAGGAATTACAATTGTTTCACGGTGGAAATGTGGGATATATAAATTTGTCATCTTTACATCTTTAGTTCTATAGACTCAAATAGGAACCATCAAAATATTGATCTGCAAATAGATGATGATGCCTACAAATGTTTAAAGAAGACTTGCAAGTGCTCATTTAGACCACTCCCAATCAAGGTTGAACCACTTCTGCCACATCAGCGTCACATCAGCTTTTTACCAACTGATTTAAAACTGATTCGTACATGCCAACAGTTTAACCACTTTCAAACCACTTTATTTAATATTTTAACACTTCAAAACATATTAAAAATAGACGCAGACCCCATCACTTTCTAAGTGATTTGTAACTGATTCAAACCACTTAACCGGTTTGAATCAGTTTTGTGGTGAAGTGATTTGAAGTGGTTTATAAACTGATTACCATTGGCATTGAGGTGTCTAACCACTTGCTAACCGGTTGGTGAAACCGATTAGCGTTGGGAGTGGTCTTATAAAACTATCTCAACTTGAAATTTCAAGCAGAAGCATGCATGACGAGTTCAAGAAGAAGCTTATGCGCAACTCTTAATAAAAAATCGTTGGGTTCGCCGGCTAAAAATTTCCATTTTGAAGATTTTAGATGTGGTAGGCGATTTGTGTCTCGATCGACAATTTTTCTTAAACACGTGGCTCAATTCTGATGGGTTTAGGAATTTCGTCAGGATCGTCAATTTGGTAATTACATTACAATGATTTCTTAGGCTAGTTTTGTGAAAAGTGATTGAAAGAATTTATTTTATGAGAATGGATCCATTGACCATTTATTTGGGTAAGAGTAAATTCTATGAATGGTCCATATGGTTACACATTCTCACCATTAGTCTTTGACTTTGTTTGTTGGATGGAGAGTTTAAAAAATTAAAAGTTGTTACATGTTCAGTAACTCCTCTACTTAAAATGCTTAAAATATCCGTTTTCGAATACGTTGCCTAGCGAGATGAGGGTATTTTTAGTCATTATAGGTAGCTGAAGGACTAAGCGTACAAAGTATAGGGATTAACTATGAAAGACTGTGTACCATTCATGCTATTTACTCTTTGCGTAATTTTCTCATTTATTAAACTACTAGTTGTTACCTTTACGATTTCCAAATCTTATATGATTTTACTTGCAACATTTTCCGCCCTTTTTAATCACCTTTTTACCTCATTTAAATTTCAAACAAATCAAGTGACGTCGATGATAAATAAATAATCAAAAAAGTAAAAAATCTATTCCGTATTTTCAATTTGTATACGTATAGTCTTTTAAGCGCACATTCCACTCGGTCCACCTTCAAGTCAAACCAATTTGCAGAAACAGAAAGAGAGTGTTGGTGAAGATCGATGGAGCCCTAGTTTTGTTTCTTTCATCCCAATCGCTCATCGCTATGGCTGGGTAAGCATCTATCATCTCTCTCTCTTCAAGACCTATATTATGCATACGTATCTAAACAGATTAACTTCCATTATAAGTTTCTTGATTATTTTCACGCTTTATTATATGTTTAAATCAATCAAGTTGTGATTTTTCTTAGGTTTTTCTGAAAACCCATTTAGAAAGTGATTACTTTTTGCTGATTTGATATATTGTGGTTGTGGGTTTCTTGAAAATTTTGGGGATTCTTGATTGGTTTTTAGATATTTGAGAAACTGAAAGTTAAATTTGCTTATGCGATTTAAAAAGTCAAACTTGAGTCAACCTTGGGTCGAAAAGGTCTTCCATTGTTACTAATGAGTGGTAGATCAAGCTTTTAAAGTGCTGCTATGATACATTATTAGGGTTTGTTTGTAAAATTATTTAGAAAGTTTATATAGTGCGCTATGCAGTTGTTCTTGAAACATTGTTTATTTGCATCATGATTAGCTACAAATGGGGTTGGATTTAACCGGTTTGTCAATATTTGTTAATCCATTTCTCAATATTTGTGAATCTCTATGATATGATTGATATCATTTTGAAGAACACAGCGTTTAATTCAGTGGCATACCAAGTCAAATGTTACATGGTAACCTACCACCCTTCGACACCCTAACAATTATTGAGGCTCCTGACTTTTATATACATGATTCCCTTGTTTGGTATCCAAGCCAGCCAAGTTATTCCTCTAAATCGTGTGTCAACTAAATGTTATTAGCCCTATGGTACAGAGAGGGTTATAATCCTATGCTATGACGTATGAATTTGCTATATGTCTTTTGGCATATATTTTTTTTCCTTTTCTAAATGGTTTTGCATTTAGGATCTGAAATCTTGCAGCTCAAATTATGGATATTAAATACTTTTAACTTTGATGTTAAGAAGACCGCTGACATACATTACTACTGGTTGATCATTTTTTTTATTTGTAATCTCTTGTGTGTTTATAAAGTTGTAATTAGCTGCTGTTACATCAATAACATAAGACTACAATTTCAATATGGTTATGTGTCACACAATAATTGTAATAAGTTAAAATATGTTTGCTTTTACTCGAAAGAGAACATAAAGCTGTATGTGTTTTGATTATAATTTATTTATTGAGATTTGAAGATTATTGCAATGATACTAATCATGTTATGCGGAATAATGCAGACCATCATGGTTGGTTGATAGCAACAGAATTGCTAGTAAGATTAGAAGTGCTTCCGGAGCATGTGATCCCGAGCATATCACATGGAAAAGTAACCCTACAAAAGCATGCCCTAATTGTCACCATATCGTCGACAACAGTGATGTAATTTATTTATAATATATTAATATCACACTCTGGCCGCATTATCATGATATATTCTAATGTTTTGAAGCATGCCATCTATGTCAAAATAACTTGCATCTTATAATCCGATTTACAAGCTACTAGAATCTTTTAAAATTTGGAAATCTAAAATCTTTTTGTTACTAGGTTAATCAAGCATGGCCAGGGTTGCCTCGAGGGGTGAAGTTTGACCCGTTGGATCAAGAAATTATTTGGCATTTACTAGCTAAAAATGCTGTAAATGGTTTCCAGTCTCACCCTTTTATTGATGAGTTTATTCCAACGGTTGAGGAAGATGATGGAATCTGTTACACTCATCCTCAAAAGTTGCCAGGTACTGATTTGTTGTTCTTGCAATCATTTTCGACGTTATAATTTAACAAGGGAGACCTATAAAAACAATATTTAAATTTTTGGTTGTTACATGGCCGTTTTTTGTTCTTTTTTTTAGGAGTCCAACAAGATGGAAGTGTATCTCACTTTTTCCACCGAGCAATTAAAGCATATAATACTGGAACTAGGAAACGTCGTAAGATACATGGTGATGATTTTGGAGATTTTCGATGGCACAAAACAGGAAGAACAAAACCTGTTGTTTTAGATGGTATACAACGTGGGTGCAAGAAAATCATGGTTCTTTATGTTAGCCCTGTTAAAGGGGGGAAATCAGAGAAAACAAATTGGGTAATGCACCAATATCATTTGGGTACAGGAGAAGATGAGAAGGAAGGTGAGTATGTAATCTCTAAAGTCTTCTATCAACAACAATCACAGTCAAAAGCTAATGCAAAAGATGATGAGATCATACTAGAAGAAATCGTCCCAATTGTCAAAGTAGATCCTGTCACACCTAAGTCTGTAATCCCTGAACCCCCTCGTGCTGAAAGGCGGGTTCCAGATATGGGTCTTGAACAAGATCTTGTGGAAATTTATCTCGAACCTGGTCAGGTAAATATCATTATGTTGCCTTGTAATGAATGTAGATATGAATAAAAGGTTGTTTCTGGATGCTAGAAAAGTTATTTGCTTGACAACTTCACCTTCTCTTAAAACCAATATTTACCTGCCCACTCCAGCCAAAAGATACATTTGTAGTTTTGTAATTTATGTTGCGCTTATGCTCCGTAAAAAAAAATGAGCAATTAAATGTGATCCAAGCATCAATCATATAATTAAAAATGGTAAAATGATATTTTATGAAAAAAGAGAAATGTTTATGGATAGTTTCACTTTAGCCCTTAGTAGTATGTTTTGTGGCAGTAGTCAATATGGAATTAACTATTTTGACTCCTAGATAATTAATAAACAGAAGAGCTTCTGAGTCTGTTTATAAAAACCCTTAATATTCAAGGATTAAATAATCAGTTACAAAATAAAAATAAAAATACAGGTTAAAACATAATCTAAAATCGGTTTATGTCATTCATTACATAAATGTGGGTCTTGTCTATATGATCAATTTGAATGATTGTATAAATTATAAGCTTCTAACTTTTTTTGTGTTATTCTTTACTGTAGCATGAGCTGGAACCTGTTTATGAGCCCTTGGAAAATGATGTGGAACCTGGTCAGGTAAACATCAAAATTGGTGAATTGTAAAAAGTACCTAATGGTGATCCAAGAGTCTACCATATTTGAAAATCAGTAAAATGGTATAGTGCGGAAAAAGAGAGATGTTTTGTGAATAGTTAGCCCTTAATAAAGTGTTAAGGGAAGCAATCAATATGGAATTATCCATTTTTGACCCCTAAATAATTAGATAATTGGAAACTAATTATGAATCTGTTGATTAAAACCCCTAAAATTGATTTGAAAGAATCAAATAATCACTTTTGAAATACTGTTTAATACATTATCTAAAATCCTTTTACGTCATTAGTTACATATCTGTGGGTCTTGTCTATGCAATCAATTTGAATGAAGATTGTTTTAGTTACTAGTTTGCAACAAGCTTCTTACCTTTTTTTTTTTTTGGTATTATTATTTTTACGGTAGCATGAGATGGAGCCTGTTTATGAGGCAGAGCTTGACATGTCTAGTGGAAATCTTGGTGATCATGAAGATCCAGTCCCAGAAGTTAATCCTATTACTGAGCAAGTAGAGGCTAATAATGATAGTCAGGGTGGCGAAGAACCAAGATGGTGGGATAGCGAGTCACAAAATTTGTTAGATTCACAACAACTCGTGGAAGGACTATCTTTGTGTGATGAGTTTCTTCAGAGTCAATCTCCTCTAAGAGACGTTGAAAATCAACAACCAAAAGGAAAACCATGTCTTGCAGATTATGCTCAACTAGGAGCAGAGAATCTAAAGGAGGATTTGAAGGCTTGTCAGGATTTGGTTCTTGATCCTGCAAATTTGGAATTTGATACCCCACCTGATTTCCGGTTGAGCCAACTTGTAAGTTTTTTTTTTTAGTTACAAATGCATTCAGTTATTTATCTAAATCCACTCATTTTGTGTCACATTTCGGGTAAAATGATGGGATTCTTGGTGTTTTTGCAGGAATTCGAATCACAGGAAAGTTTTGTTGCATGGGGAGGCTGCAAGTGATGTTCTGTTCTTTTAACAGCTCTAATATTTCATCCAAGATGCAAACTTCTTCTGTTGCATAATCATGTGAAACTATATTTTGTTAAGCTCCTGGAGCTGAACTTGGATGATTAGAGGTGGTGTTCTCTTATTTGAAGTAATTGTCTATATGGTATGTGCTGCAATGTTTTCTAGTCCGAATTTTGTTGATCTAATGAAATCAATGTAATGCTACCTTTGAGACAATTGTGCTTCTTATGACTAGAGAATAGTCCGTGCGATAGTAGACTAGCGTTGGGGAAATGCAACGTGAAGGTGGAGGTCACTTATTAAAATCCCGTCTCCATGTCTCTTTAACTTACAAGATTTACTTCTCTAGTTGTGTCTGTGACGGGTTGGTGGGGATGTCAGAGTTACTTGTTCCGTAGAGTAGAGAGGAATAAAAAGATATTTGTCAACTTATCACAAGTATAGTATACTGGGTCATATGGGAGAGTGATGCACTATATCAGTAGTGTCTGTGTTTTTGTAAAGGGTTAATCAACAAAATCGGCTATCAACTGCCACCTTTCGTTGCCGGTAAGCAACCAACCTAAAGTATTGTTCATTTACGTAATGAACGGAAAGATTTTGTATTGATATGAGCATCATGGTAACCGCTTATGTTGAACTGATAAATTTGTTTATTTGGAAAATTTTTTAAATTAAAATGCTTACATGGCTTTTCTTTATAGTTTTTAAGGTAAATATAAAAAAAATTAATAAAAATTCTGAACTACTGTTTGATTTCTTAGTTAGATCTTTGAAAATTTAACTAATGATGTTTTTGCCATCATCATATCATCTTCATAACATTAAACATCAATGATCAGGCCACAACTTTTTGAACCAACATACAAGTATTTTGAACGAATAAATTATTATAAAATAAATCATCAGCATCTCTGTTTATGGACCACAAAATCCTCCACCACCATCTGGTTTGGATCTTTTAATTCGGATCGTTTAATTATTATTAAGGTAGAAGCAGATTGCCAAAAAAAGTGATATATGGTATCAGATAAAAGAAGGCAGCAGCAGATTTTGGGCACTTCAATTTTTGTTTAATTAATATTAAATGGAATCAATATTTATAAAATTGATATATGTAGTTTTTGTAATTTCTAGTTCTGTTTGGATTTTGTTTGTTTTTCTTAGCTTCTAGTGTCTTGCTAGTTACCTTTTATTAATATATATCTCTTTGCTAGTTGCCTTTTATTAATATATATATCTGATGTTAAAAAAATATATTTATAAATGACATGGATGCCACATGTAATACACATATTACAAAAAAAATCAAGTTGGCAGCATCCAAACGGTGAAAATATACTTTGCAGGATCGCAACACGAATCAACCAGTTTGTTGCGTACATGAACAATACTTTAGGTTGGTTGCTTACCGTCAATGAAAGGTGGCCGTTCAATGCCGATTTTGTTTATTAGCCCTTTTGTAAGTCTTCAGCCTTGTGCATAAACTGCCTTACTCAATGACAAGTGTTATTTTGGCTACCTAGTGAAGACATGACAAAAATGGTATTCATTATCAAAGGATAAAGCTTTCGTTATTTGCAAACATTATTTGCCTTTTCCAAATTATGCTTATTTTTAAAAGAGCCAATTCATGGAACCTTTACACCTCGAAGTCCTATCGCAGCCCCAGCGAGAGCGTGTGTGGTCACTTACTTGTGTATGTCTCTACACGCATGTATACGTTCCCATCTTCTTCCTTTTAAGCAGTATTCATTTTACTTAAGGATGATCAAATGTTAGATTGCGAAAGAATTTTTTTTTGCTATAAAGCGTTCATATAACCTGAAAGCCTTAGAGGCTAATCAGCAATCTTCTATCCCTAAACTAGTCAACGTTTCAAGCTTTAGAAATCTAAGGAGATCAAACCTTGGGACATCGAACATGAAGGTGTCATCTTGATTAACTAAATTTGTGATTTTGAAAGAGGTGATATACTCCCTTCGTCCCATTTTTATTATCATGATTCGACTCTTGAAGTCTTTTTTTTCTTCAACTTTGACCTTAAATATGTTTTGTTTGTGTTATATAATACTTGATGTAAAATATATATGGATTGGGTTTTATATGTATCTTCATTGGGTATAATTTTCATAAGTATCATATAACACAAATAATAATTTTTATAATTAAAGTTGAAAAAAAAGACTTCAAAATAATAAAAATGAGACGGAGGTAGTATAATACTAAGGCGGCGACCGCTCCTAATACTGTAGTGCATACAAGATAAATGTTCAACTATGTTATGAATGCATTAAATTTTAACATGTTTATAACAATTGAATATCGAATGCATTGAATTTCAACTTACCGAAATCAATCAAACTGTAAGTAGCCATTAAAAACAAAAGGCGCAACTTAACAAAAATGATACTTTAAAGTTTCAACCATTTCAAGAACTATTTTATAACCTCGAAATAAAGTAAAATAATCAAAAACAATGTTGAATGATGTTTTGGTGATGATGATGATGAAAATAAGCCTGGAATGATTTAATATAAAGATTCCCATACACTTTAATATGACACTACATGTCAAGAGCATATGGAAGGTTTGAAGATAGAGTTACAATAAATGAATGAGTGTGATTGGGGAGGTCTAGATCAAGGTCATACTTATAGAGACCATAAAAATAATTATGTATTTGGTATATTGTATGATTGTTAATATGTTATTTTGTGTTTATTTCACTTAAATTACAGGGAAATGCCCATTTTCCCGAGCTTATAATTCGTTTTGCCCCTCTAATTTTTTTTTGCCGTTTTGCCTTATCCGGTCGTAGGTCGCACCATGCGACCTGCGACATGTATTTTGCGACCTGCGACCAAAATGATTCACGAGTAAAAGACAAGCAAAACGAGTCGTAGTCGAGCACAATGTCCGGACGCAGGTCGCAGCATGCGACCTGCGACCGAAATTTTGCGACCTGCGCCCGCCGGCTTCCATATGTTTACGACGTATGGTATTAGTATATCATGTTTAATATATTTTATGTTTTATATCTAATTAACGCAGTGTTTTGTTTTTCTGCGATAACTTTTTATATACAATGTATAAAATAATTCCGAATATATATTCATCATCAGTGTAATTTTATCTACCTTTCGATATAAAATTTATGGTCATATGTTATGTATTTAACGAAACTATTTTTTAGTCTCGAAATCAACTTTTTTTTATATCAGAATGTACATAAAAATAAACTGGTCATAGTGAGATATTTAGATTTTTGTAGTATAACATATAAAGGTGGACTAATAAATTTTCTTATGTATGTTATATAAAGGTGGACTAATAATTTGACTACATAAATCTAAATATACCACTATGACCAGTTTATTTTTATCTACATTCTGATATAAGAAAAAGTTTATTTCGTGACTAAAAAATGCTTTCATTAAATATATAACATATGACCATAAAATTTATATCGAAAGGTAGATAAAATTACACTGATCATAAATATAAATTCGGAATTATTTTTTACATTGTATATAAAAAGTTATCAAAGAAAAACGAAATATCGCGTTAATTAAATATAAAACATAAAATATATTAAATATGATATATCATGCGTCGTAAACATATGGAAGCCGGCGGGCCGCAGGTCGCAAAATTTCGGTTGCAGGTCGCATGCTGCGACCTGCGTCCGAACATTGTGCTCGACTACGACTCGTTTTACTTGTCTTTTACTCGCGAATCATTTTGGTCGCAGGTCGCAAAATACAGTCGCAGGTCGCATGGTGCGACCTGCAACCGAATAGGGCAAAACGGTAATATTTTTTTTAGAGGGGCAAAACGAATTATAAGCTCGGAAAAATGGGCAATTTTATTAATTTCCCTAAATTATATAACATTTACAGAATGGGGTATTTTTTTTAAATGATAATTAATTCCTGGATTTGTTACCATGCTTGTAAAAAATTGCTTACAAAGAACACATACCTAATTTCTGTACATTTTAACTTTTATCTAAGATGTAATAGGGGTAGAGCTAGTATAATTATATTAAGTGTTAAAGATTTTAATTTATATTTTTTCTATCTATTTGGATGATGAAAGTTAAAATTATTATCATCAATACCCTTAAATTTTTTCTATTTTACATAATTTCAAATCCCTTAGAGAGGGTGATGTGGGCTCAAGTGTGAATATCGGGTTCTTAAGTTTCTGGAGGCCCATGATCGTGTTATTAAAGGCCTTCATAAAAAAGGCCATAACTTGATTTATGTGGCTCCGTATCTGTAACACCCCTCAATTTGCATCATTTAAATATAATAAATCCGAAAGCGTTAGTCCAATTTTCAATAATACCAAATTTACATTACAAATTCAACTTAATTTAAATCATAGTTTATCAACATGGATGTTATTTAAAAATCACAAAACAACATTAATTTGTATAATCAAATATCAGAGTAACGCCCAGATGTCAAACATTCCTTTCAGTCCAACTTCTTGCCCACCCGATAAAATCTATAACCTGCAAGAAGTGTTAATGTGGGGGGTTAGCATAACGCTAAGTGAGTAGATAGTTAATCAACAGTCTAACTTAGCATAACAACTTTGTGTACAACAACTAATCTTAAACATTTCAGTACACAATACAGCTTGTCAACAATGCAACAATTCAACAACATCACATCTCAACAATGAGGATCGGTGGTTCTTGAGAAACCCTTCTGCCGCGGTGGCTCTCAAAGAACACTTACCCACCATATCCGTATGGCCATACGGACGAGACCGATAGCTAATTATTATCATCCACCAACACAGGAGATGTGTTAAATCTTGGATAATAATTAGCCCAACCAACAGTTCATCAACTCGTTGACCTCATTAACAACTGATGCCCGAAGGCCAAATATGTCACGTGATCACATATCCACATATTCAATTAGGTCAACATATCAGACTAAACAGTCTATCAACATTATTATTACTAACAACCATAATCATCATGATAAACTAGAACAGTAATAATAAGTTACTTGTTGTAACCAAACCTGTTACAACTAAACCACACTGAGGATTAAAGATCCACTCACCGAATACCTCAGTCATCCACTCAGTAGTCTAATATCACTGAGTCTTCTCCACATCTGAGAATACAATAGAATAACACCAGTTAGTAACTTGTCTCAACATTATTTACAACATTCCTCAAGCATATTTACACCCATCATTCTCCAAAATACTTAATTCATATAAGTCACGCAATCATCATATTCATCAATATTTAATCCTTATCTATATGAATTCATATCATAATTTCAACTAATCAAAACATCAATTTATCACTTCTCTTGAATCAATAATACTTAACTCGTATTAACAACAATTATTCATCATATACCACTAATATAATCTTTAAACTTTCATAATCATTTATCAACTATCATAACTACATCATTAACAATATTATTAACTTTCAACATCAACAATTCATCAAAATCATTATTATCAACATAATTAATTGATGTATCATCAATTCAAACTTTATAATTCATTATTCATGAATAAGCAAGTAAACTCATAACTTTATTCATGAACATATCTCAATTTCATCATTTCTAGCTTATCAAACTCAATTGCATAACTAGTTTGCAATTTAACAAAATTCATCAATTCAAGTATCAACTAACAACTATATCATTATTTCAAGCTTCAATTTAACTTTAATCATGTTAATTAAATCAAATACACAAAACCCATTTTTTAGGGTTTACATCAAATTCAAGAATTAGCAATTACCACTTGTTTATAATGATGATAGAATGATTAATACATGTTATTGAAGCTTAACTAACATCAATTCACACTTTTGAAACCCTAATTTCAGATTTTAACCAAGAACACTAAAACCCCCAAATTCTAGGTTTTAGAAAATGAAGAACACAAGATTATACCTTGATTAAGACGATTAGAGAAGCTTGAATTCGATTTCTGGAGCTTCAATTTGATGATTGTATGAATTGATTCAAAGTTTTCTTCATGTATGTATGTATGTCGTGTATATGTATGGCGTACGTATGTATGTAGATAAGAACTAATAAACCGACTCACTTCTGTGAGAGTGCAATATAATTGATTTAATTTCATTCCCCGTACTTATCATTGCCTGGAACTTAAAAACCATTTGCGGGGAAATATTATTTTATTTTACTGTCAACTGAATTAAATTAAAGCAATCAATAATTTATTAGTCACAATAGATTATTCAACTATTTTCACCTTTTATTTTGAATTAACACAACACACTTATTTTCTGACACATTAAATAATAGTTCACTATCAGAAAA
The DNA here is from genome assembly GCA_963422505.1 of Pseudognaphalium luteoalbum. Taxonomy (NCBI): domain Eukaryota; kingdom Viridiplantae; phylum Streptophyta; class Magnoliopsida; order Asterales; family Asteraceae; genus Pseudognaphalium; species Pseudognaphalium luteoalbum. The sequence goes on along the minus strand of OY730193.1, from coordinate 93,729,311 downwards.
TATTAAAATACTTCTAGACCCGAGGAGTGGATGTTACAGTATCAAGCCCATGAGTTGTCGAATTGAAGCTTGGAATGAGGCCCACAACTTGGTAAACCGTCGTTCGAGGCTCAAAAATGGCTCCTAGAATAAGTTATGAGCTATTTTATGTTTATTTTAGGTTTTCGTTTTGGGCTCCTAGTTTGATCTGTTACGTATTTTAGGCCCATTAGAATTTTTGCACCCTTTTTAGAGTTTCGTGATGGTGCAAAACATTTCAGTTTTTTTTAAAGCATTTTTTCTCTCAAATTGTGTTGAACATTTGTGTTGAAATTATCCTAACCGCGAAATTCTTTGAATCAACACGTGTTAGAAGGGATTAACCTGGTATTCAGGAAATCAACGTATTTAATTCGTGTTTGTTTAATTGTAATCTACATCAGAGGGTAACAATAATGTTGTTAATTACTAGTATTATTTATTATTATTATTATTATTATTATTATTATTATTATTATTATTATTATTTTTATTATGTATTTATGTTGATGTTGATATCCTGATCAAATAATGTGAAGAACTGAATATTTGTGTAATTGGTCATCAAAAAAGTGGGCCGGGAATTTGGGTTTGGGTCGTGGTGTGGTGGGTCTGTGCGCACGAGGTGAAAGATAAGGCTCCTGCCCATTATTACCCGGCCACGTACTCACGTTACATCCCACCCGACAACAAATTATCTGATAACAATCGTTCATAACTTCATATAAATGCTACTTGACCCAATGTATGACTTATTTTATTTTATATTTTAAATTAATTTATTTAGAGACCATGAACATGAATAACTTGCTACATTTTGATCGGAGTATACATGTTACTATTCTATACAAAATAACAATGTTGTATATTTGGGTTTAACTGTGAATCTAGTGTATATGTACCGGTTAGGTGGCTGCACACTGGTTTTGTGAGGTCCTAGGAGCTATGCTCCAAAACAACACTATATGACCAATGATAGTTTATGTTGACTTTACTATCATTGCCATTTTCCGTTGTCTCGGACCAATGACCAGTTAGTTCAGGATGCTAACTGAGTCTGAACTTTTTTAGACATTCAAAAGTCCTGATAACTTCCAAATCTGTTGGAGATCCATATGTGCATAACTTAGACAAATTTAAGTACAAACCAACACATAAGCTTATGTCTTGTGCCAAAACATAAACATTCTTTGTTTTATCTTAAAGTTAATTCTACAAAACTGAAACATAACATATATATGGTTGATATATTGTTTTTGAAAAGTGATTCTAATGTGAGTTACAAGATTATCCGATCATTGATATCATGTACCATGTTCTCGAACCTAGTTTTCTAACAAGCAATACATCATATTAACTCATTCTATGCTCTTCGTAAAACACCAAATCTTACGCCTTAAATAATAGTCGATAGATAGTTTCCTACAACACATCAAAATCAACTCATATAACTTCTTGCCTACATACTTATAATGTTGCACCTTTTTTAATTTTCACTGGATAACACTATATATAGAACCTAAACTACTTCTATCAAAGTTCAGGGACTGAAGATGTCAATATGGCAAACTCTAAGTTATCAGAACAAAATGATTGAAATAGAAAGTGCAGGGACTGAAGTTGTTAATATTGTAATTATGTTAGTTTAGTTTGTTAGTGGCAGTTAGGGTTGTTAATCTCACTGTATATAATCTGTATTATCGTCTCAATTTTCAGTTTAATGAGAATAATCAAATTCTTCAATCTTTCTTACTTTTGATGGTATCAGAGCTTGCGTAATCCAAATTTTTCATTAAGATTCCATTTCTGAACTCTCTTCTACGGAGTTCACGTGAAACTGAATCTCTGTATTCGTTCGCAAACCCTAATTTTTGCAATTAACTGTCCGTGTTCATTACAAACCCTAATTGATCAATTTTGATCAATTGTTTGTATTCAAAGGGTGTTGATTTGATTGTGATTACTTCCGCTGTGTTCAATCAAGCTATGGATCCAACTGTGTTTCAAAATCCTTTGTTCATGCATCCGTCAGATGGACCTGGATCATTACCGATTCAGGAAAAACTGATTGGAGCTCAGAATTATAGATCATGGAGACGTGCTGTAGAAATTGGCCTTTCAACAAAGCGTAAGCTTGGATTCATTAGAGGTACAATTCTGAGATCTAGTACTAATGCTGTAGAGGCTGAGCAATGGGACACATGTAATAATATGGTGATTAGCTGGTTGATGAGTTCTGTTTGTGATTCTATAGCTAAGTCAATAATGTTTGTGAATACTGCTTGTGAAATTTAGCAACAATTGGAAAAAAGATTTACACTAAGTAATGGCTCTAGAAAATACAAGTTACATAGAGATACTTATGCAATAGAATCACAAGGTTTGCCTGTTAGTGAATACTATACTAAAATGAAATGTGTATGGGAGGAGATGGATTCAATGAATGAGTTACCTGTGTTGGCTGCTACTAGTCCTGAAATCACAGCATTTTTAGCTGCTATTGATAAACAGAAAGAAGAGCAGAGGCTTTTCCAGTTTTTGAATGGACTAGATGAGCATTATAGTCCACAAAGAAGCCAGTTATTGCTCATGAATCCTTTACCTACTGTTGAGAGTGCTTGTTCTCTACTGCAACAAGAGGAATCTCAAAGGGATGCTTTAAGTACTTTTTCTCAAAATGTTGACTCTATTGTCCTATATAGCAAGAGTAATGTGATCAATGTATCTGCTAATAAGAGTAATATGACCAATGTGCCTACTAATAAGTGTAATATTTGTGGATATAAGTGGCATCCACCTGAGAAATGTTTGGAAAAAGTTGGCTATCCTACTTGGCACTACAAGTACAAGCAATCTCATGCTAAGCAACCTGTTAAATCCAAAGGTCATGTTGTTACACCAACTTACAAGAAAGTTGCAGCAGCTGCAGACACTGGTGGAAATGTTGTGTTTACTTCTCAACAATTTGAGCAGTTGATGAAAAGTATTTCTCAATTTGATTCTGTTGCAAAAGGTGCAGAAACTGATGATGAGATTGATTTTACTTATGCTGCAGGTATCACTTCATTATTTTCTGATGCAACTAATCATATGTTCAAAGAGTGGATTATAGATACAGGTGCCACAGATCATATGACACCTATATCTACTAATCTTACTTAGGCAAAAAGGTTGGTTTTTCAACCAAAAATTAATTTGCCAAATGGTCTTAATATCTCATATTGGTAGTGTCAAACTTCAAAATGGTCTTACTTTGTACAATGCTCTACTTGTGCCTTCTTTCAAATTCAGTCTTTTATCTGTGCCAAAGCTAACCAAAGATTCACACTGCTTTGTTGTCTTCTATCCTAAATTTTGTGTAATTCAGGACTTGACAACAAAGAAGGTAGTGGCACTGGGTAAAAAGAAGGCAGGACTGTATGTTTTGCTCAACATTTCACTTCAATCTATTGATGCTAGACTGCAGTCTTTGATTGTCTCCAATTGTGTAGAAACTAGTATACTTTCTTATCCTGCTAGTTTGTTCAAAGCTATAGCTAGTGCTTGTTCTAGTTCATATAGTTTGTGGCATCACAGGTTGGGTCATATATCTGACTCCAACCTGAAACATCTGTCTTGTATTCCTTGTTCTCAAATTGATGCTAATAAAAGTTCCTGTTTGTCCTGTCCAATGGCTAAACTTACAAAACTTCCCTATGATCTTGGTGAATCTCATTCTGATGCTTTATTTCACTTAATTCATATAGATATATGGGGTCCTTATAAATTAACTACACATGGATATGTGGGTTAGGGGGAGTCTATTCAGCTATCTGTTCCTAAATCTGATCCTCCATTAGTTTGTAAACTCAAAAAGTCACTTTATGGTCTCAAGCAAGCTCCAAGACAGTGGTTTGCTAAGCTTTCTTCTGCTCTGCTCACTTTTGGCTTTCAACAGTCCAAAGTAGATTATTCTTTGTTTACTAAGAAATCTGATGGTCAATTTACTGCTATCCTTGTCTATGTAGATGATCTACTCATAACAGGTAGTAGTCTTGATCATATTAATCAACTTAAATCTCAGCTTAGCTCACATTTTCATATGAAAGACCTTGGAGATCTTAGTTATTTTTTGGGTTTGGAGGTTACCACATCAGCAGAAGGTCTTTTCATTTCTCAAAGAAATTATACATTGGATTTACTCAAAGAGGCTGGGGTACTTCATTTGAAACCTTATAAACTTCCTCTAGATCCAAATGTCAAGCTTCATGCAGATTTGGGTACACTATTATCTGATCCTGAACCTTATAGGAGATTGATTGGCAAATTGTTTTACCTTACTCTTACTAGACCTGACATCTGCTATGCAGTTCAATTGTTAAGCCAATTCATGCAATCTCCTACATCTGTGCATATGCAATCTGTAAAGCACTTGTTAAGGTACTTGCTTAATTCTCCTGGTCAAGGGGTTATTCTTGCTCATAATTCTGCTGCACAACTCATTGCATTCTGTGATTCTGATTGGGCAAACTGTCCAATGACTAGAAGATCTACTACTGGATATTGTATTCTTCTTGGTCAATCTCCTGTGTCTTGGAAATCAAAGAAACAAGCTGTTGTAGCTCGTTCTTCAGCAGAGGTAGTGTACAGGGCAATGGCATTAACTTGTTGTGAAATTACATGGTTAGTTAGTCTACAAAAGATCTTGGTTTGACTGATCTGGGTCCTACTACATTACATTGTGATAATCAAGTAGCTCTGTACATAGCTGCAAATCCAGTTTTCCATGCTAGGACTAAGCACATAGAAGTGGATTGCCACTATGTAAGGGATCAAATTCAAGAGGGCAAAGTCAAAACGTCTTATGTTAACACCAAAGATCAAGTTGCTGATGTTTTCACGAAGATAACTACTGTAGATCAGCATAATTACTTACTCAGCAAGTTGGGAGTGTCATCTTCTTCCCACTCTCAACTTGAGGGGGAGTATCAAAGTTAAGGGACTGAAGATGTCAATATGGCAAACTCTAAGTTATCAGAACAAAATGATTGAAATAGAAAGTGTAGGGACTAAAGTTGTTAATATTGTTATTATGTTAGTGGCAGTTAGGGTTGTTAATCTCACTCTATATAATCTGTATTATCGTCTCAATTATCATTAAAGTTTAATGAGAATAATCAAATTCTTCAATCTTTCTTACTTTTGAACTTCAAGAGATGTAAGTTAAAAGTTAGGTTTGTACACATCATATAAAGTACATTTTTCATAAATTAAGTTGTAATGACAAATTATTGACTTCCAAAAGATAATGATTTGCTAACAGTTTAACTGTATATCAATGGCTTAAAGATGCACTTTAAAATATTTCTATCCCCATCCATAACTCGATTTTCAAAACTCCGATGAAAAAATTATTTAAAAATTCGGATATTCGGACTTTTGTACTAGGATTCGAATACCCGAAACCCGAAATTTCTTTACTTTAGTTTTTCTTTGTCTGGTTTTATAGAAAACATAGGCCTTCATTTAAGATAAATAATATGCGGACGCACTAATTAAGGATTCAAATATTTCTTTACTTGATAATTATGTGTTCTTTTGGCTATTTGTAAAATTTTAAAATAACAAATTCTTTGGACAGTTGGATACACATAAACTTGGATATTCAAGTTCCGCTATCCAAAACTACGTATTCATATTTCGAATAGCAAAATTCAGCGTACAAAATTTTACCCTGAATTATAATTATTACTCTAGTAATCTAGTAATATGCACATAAACTATAAGTCTAAGTCTAGACATAACTCATATTAATCAATTAAACATACTCGTATTAACCAAATAAATGTTTAAGCTCAAATGTAACGGTAAACACATACTCCCTTCATCCCAAAATTATTGTCCACCAACAAAAAGCACAAAGTTTAATAAAAGTGGGACCATAACAGTTTTCAAGAACTGAAATGGAATCTGCACCCACTATAGTCTCTTCCTATTGGTTGAAATAAGAAGTGGACAATTATTTTGAGACGTCCTAAAAAGGAAAGGTAGACTATAATTTTGGGACGGAGGGAGTATTATTTTATACCTAACAAGCATTTACCATATTATTTGTATGCTAGAAAAGTTTGGTTTGACCCAAGTGGTGTAGAGTCAAATAAATGAGACCACTTCGGTAATTGATGGACCTACATGTCTTGTGTAAAGGCTACCGACCTTACAAAGTTATACCCAAAGATAATACTAACTTATTCTTATCTCTATTTTTAACAATTTCCTATAGTTTTGCCACCAAAGATTATGCTTTTAGTTCGTATATATTTTCTGGATGTTGACCACCAAAAACTTATTATAAGTTTCACAACAATTTAATTTCCATTCAATAGCAAAGCAACAGAAATATCATAGGCGAATGTGATCAAGAAAGTACATCATTTTTCTAGAATATGAAAGAACCACTAAAATAGTGTCATATGTACAAAACCGATACAAAACTCAATCACCCCTAATTTAAATATCTCACAAACAATAAATCAAAAAATTATGAAAATTGCGCTATTAGATTCAGCGTTTGATCCTCTTCGATTTGCCATCCATTATGACATACTTTCGACGATTTTTCTTCTTCATTTTTTGGTGGGTTTCACACTTTATTAACACATGCGTTAAATGTTGCGTTTAGGGTCTGGAGTTAGGGTTTAGGGCTTGGTGTTTAGGGTTTTGCCAAAACCCTAAACATCAAACCCCAAACCCTTTACGAAACTCTAAACCTTAAATCTTACTAAACCTTAAACCTTAAACCCTACTAAACCCTAAACTGTGACACCCGCCCAATTAGGACTAGTGATTAGTGCCTAATCAACTGTTAATATATGTAATTAGTTCTGTGTTAGGCTAATTAATGTATCGAAATATATATTGTTGAATATATACAAGTATGCGATTTGATTAAATCGTACAAGTTTCAAATCGAATGTAATCCGATTCAATTAATGCGGACGTTGGTGAACAATTTTATTAAATAATATAATATTATTTAATACAACTATTATACCCAAGATATTATTTGATAATATTTCAACTCAAATTTGTACCGTACAAATAACGACTACGCGATTAAAATGTTGAACGCGTAAAACAAAATGAAACAAGTTAAAGTTATATTTTATAACTCAATTATTAAGTATTTGATGAAATACTTCAAGTATAATATTGAATAAATATTCGCATTTTAAAACTTATAATTAAACGTATAACATTATTATTTAACGTTTAAACGACCAGAAAAACAAATACCGCACGGAGCGCGAATACACGGGATTAAAAATGAAGACCCACACCTCAGTGGGCCACCACCGGGGGAACCCACCCCTTTCTCTCATTTCATCATCCTCATCACCTACCTCCTCTCCCTCTCTCTTTCTTTTCTTTCAAAAACAACCACACCACTACCACAAACAATCACAAAATAACACCACAAAACGACCTCAAATCATCTTGCTCATTTGGAGAAAAGGAACCACCGCATCACGATCTACAATCCTATCTTTTCGGTTTCTCCCAACGTCAACTCGTAAGTTTTCCGACAAAACTTGAAACTCTCCGATTTCACCCATTTTACTTGTTTGTGAGTTGTTTAAGCTTAAAATGACCAAATATGGGTTGGGTAAAAGTTTCAAGTCAAACGGAAACCGAAAAATACGTTTTTAGCTCAAAATGGCCAACAGACGTAAGTGTTGCATAGCGTCACTTAATGCGTCACTTAAGTGACGCACTGAGTGTTGCTAAAAACCCTAATTTTGCGTCACTTGCCTAAGTGCTGCATAAAACCCCTTTTCCCGACACTTGCCTAAGTGTTGCAAATTCAATATCCGACACTCCTAACCGACACTTCTAGCGACACTTGTCTAAGTGTCGCCTATAATTGAAATCTGATTTGATCCGCCACTTGCCTAGTGACGCTTAACACCCTTATCTGACATTTTCACCCAACACTTGCTTAAGTGTCGCCCTTGATGTGTCACTTCCTCAAGTGACGCTATTGATATAGAATTCACAATTTTATGTGACACTTCCTGAGTGACGCATAAACCCTAAGTGTCGCTATAAGTGACGCTAAAAACAGAATGTTTACAAACCTTTTTATACTAAGTGTTAAACTTGTATAACTTCAAACACTTATACGATACGACTTTTAAAACACATCGGGATGCGTTTTGAACTTAACACTTCAAAATCATGATAATAATAAAGAGATTATTATTACAAACAATCACCAACGGGCCGTACACATTTTCAAAATATAATCAAATCAACCAAATCGTAGTAATTTGGACATTCTAGTTGGACGAACAACTACAAAGGTAGTCTTTATAGATACCTACTCATGTTTATAACCATCGCGTGTCGTGGACACCCTCAGGTTACAAGTCTTCAGACATCGATTCCCGGCTAGTCAACTCAAGTTTAATTAGTTAAACTCTCCAGACTCAGGTGAGTCTCATAGCCCCTATTTTACTGTTTTACTCAAGGGTGTGATATCATTTCTCATTTTATTTAACTATATGAACGTAAGTACGAAAATAAACAATTACTACATGAGTTATCTCACTAATCTTTTAAAGCCCTCCTCAGCATAGTTTGGTAATACGTTGTAGCGTGAATATTAGTATATGGTACCATATAGGATTGACCCTCCTCGTCCGGGTTAGCATGCACTAACTGGGTAAACGGATGTACTAATATTTGTTCAGACGAGTGTAGATTAGGCACTCGTGGGAGGCACCTCGATCAGGATACCTTAAATGTGGACCTAACACCTCGAGTTAAGCTCAGGCTATGTGCTCATGGCTGTAAAACTTTTATTTTTCTTAATTGCAATTTAAATTCAATTAAATCTTGCGGTTGATACAATATGTGTTGACATACAAACCTGTGAGCTCACCAGCGTTTCGCTGAGCCATTTTAGCATGTATCACAGGTACTCAACAGTAGGTTGGACTGCCCTCAGAACCATTAGCTCATGTCAGCATGCGAACATTCAGAAATTTAGCTGCATTATTATATTTTGTATAAATTAATTATGTATGTAAATCTCTCGATTTCAATTGAGCTAATGTAAACTATATTTTGATGTAAACTTTGATTTTATCAATACAAGTTGTAAAACGACGCATATAGAGTCGTTCATTATATCTTTGTGCTATGATTATTGATTAGTCGCGCCCCGACCCGATTCGCTTCCGCAACCCGAAATTGGGTGTGCGACAGATTGGTATCAGAGCCTAAGGTTATAGTGAACTAGGTTGCATTTAGTGGCACTAGACTATGACCGTTAGGCAGTATTCCTCATTAAGTATGATTAGGTTCAGTGACTACATTGTATTGGTTTAATTTAATATAGCCTGATCAACTATGTATAATTAAATGAATATGATGTGAGATTTGAAAGGAGTCATGACTGAACAAGATACACTAGTTGACTCTGACCTCGAGAGAACCGGGACTCAAACATGTCTGTGCTCGACACTCAATAGGCTATTATGTGATATATATATATATATATACACACATAGATAGACCTCTCTATGAATCTTAGGCTATATTATATATACGAATATAGGCCTCATTCTTTCTAACGCTTTATCTCAGAAATGGCAAACACACCACCCAATTCGTCTCGCTCTCATCCATATGGATCACGAAACTCAAGGGTAGCTAGGAGGAACACTGGGTTGCCTCGAGCTAGCCCATATCCCACTCAAAACCAACTCAATAACCAGCCCCAAAGACAAGCAACAACGGGCCAATGGGATGGTTATCAAACCGACTCAACGCCCGGAGGGACGAGGAAGAAATCCAATTCCCCACAATAAATGGAGGATTTTACAGCGTGGAAGTCTCTCACTATACCCAAGAACCTGCTCACTTCACTGTTCCAGTGTTAGCTGCTCGAGTGCACCGCCACAAAAGCAGGCTATACGACATGGAAATTGAACAACGTAATATTCTCTCTAACTGGATAGAACAAACTCAAGACAGTTTCGCCCAATTGTACATAGGTCAGGCATACATCTCTGAAACCTTGACCCGAACTCACGACCAAATGGAAGATACCACACAAACCATGGAGATCGTTCATAACCAAGTAATCAGTAACCGAAACGAGATCCCCGTTTTACAATCAAGGTTGCAAGAATGTGAGACGCACCTGCAGGAAACCGAGGATGCTCTCAGAATGGTTAGCAGACTTGCAGAGTCTGTGGACCATCTCACCTCACTGCTACCACAACTCAATCTACACCAAGATTAGTGTAGTAACTACCTAGAAATCTATTGTACTAGTAGGATCTATGTAATTCGACCGGATGTAACAATTCCTGACATCTTTTGCAAACTATATAAGTCTGTAACTTTTGAAACTTGTAGCTCAAAATTATCTGTAATCATTTAACTCTGTAATATCAATTGACAATTTCTCTCTATGGCTCGACATCATTGGTCTTTACATTGGGATGTGTATATTACCACTTTTATATATACATCTACCTCGATTATCAATTCTGGTGCAATCTCTCATGTACCTCTTGTTTCTTTCTTGAAGAATCATGCCGCCAAAGAAGAAAAGTTACAGGGATGCTGAAATTGCTGCTCTCGTTTCCCGAGCTGTGGCCGAAGCCCTGGCTACACGGGAATCACCCCGAACATCTAGAAGAAGTGATGACACTGCTGACAATACCCCTATCATCAAACCTTGCTCTTACAAGGATTTTCTCAGCTTACAAACCGCTGTATTTCAAGGGCACGGAAGGTGCCATTGGTTTGATCCGGTGGATGGAATGTATGGAATCTGTCTTTAGCCTATGAAATTGCGCTGAAGACAGCAAAGTCAAGTTTATTACCTACACCTTTAAGGAAGGTGCACTTACGTGGTGGAACACCCACGCAAACTCTGTGGGCATCGAGATAGCAAACCAGCTTCCTTGGGCTGAACTGAAGAAAAAGCTTAGGTAAAAATATTATCCCGAAGAAGAACTGCATCATCTGGAGGAAGAATTCTGGCACTTGACAGTGCAGGGAAATGACATTGCTGGATATACCAGCAAATTCCAGCAATTCGCTTTGTTATGCCCGGGTTTGGTTGATTCGGAGGAGAAATGCATCAAGAGATATATCCGTGGCCTCCCGGAGAATATCCAGGGGAATGTCACCTCATCTAAACCAACCACTGTTGAAAGTGCAATCCGGTTAGCTCATGAACTCATGGCAATGATCGTCAGCCGTGAGACACCACTCCCATCCTCCAGCAACAAACGCAAATCCTCTGAACACCACGACCAACCAAACAGGAAACCCAACGCCATCCAAGCTTATACCTCCAACGATATCGGTTCTTGACGGTCAACTTGTTCAACTCTCGGTAATCGATGCACATTCTGAAAGAACCGTCTTTCTTTTTCATGAATAAGACCGGAGCTCCCCAAGGTGAAGAACTCGGTCTAATGAATCCTCTATCTAGGAGTTCTTGTAACTGGGTGGACAGCTCCTGAAGTTCGGATGGGGCTAATAGGTATGGCGCTCGAGCCACGGGTGCAGCACATGGCACGAGGTTGATTGACAACTCAACCTGTCGGATAACCCTTTCTTAGAAATTTTCGGGTTATCAAACAAGAGATGATGTTTAGTCTCGTCCTACCGGTCTCCCCCTGTATGATCAAAGTTCTACCAGCGACGAGATAGATGCGAACGATCTTATCGTAACAAATGATTTCGGCTCGGTGTCTGGACAACCAGTCCATTCCTATGAGGATGTCGAAACTTCCGATTTCAACAGGCATAAGATCGATTGAAAAGGTTTCGTTGGCTAGGTTTAAAGTGCAATTAGGTATCACACTATCGGTTTCTATGAGTTTACCATTTGCTAGTTCTACAGTGTACTTAGCATCTAGAGCAACAGGGGTGATGTCAAGTAGTGGATAAAATTCATCTAAAATAAAGCTTCTAACGGTACCAGTATCAAACAGAACAGAAGCAGTTAAGTTGTTGAGGAGGAACATACCCGAGACCACATTAGGGTCTTTGCGGGCATCCCCAGAGTTGAGTACGAAGGCTCTACCTCTAGTGTTGTTGTTGCTGTTGTTGTTGTTGTTCTTCACCTTTGGGCATTTATTCTTGAAATGCCCGGTGTTCCCACATTCGAAGCAGGCTCTTGATGGCCTGGTGTTGTTTTTATTGGAGGTATTGTTGTTGGATTTGGGAGCTCGGCAATCTTTGGTCGGATGCCCGTACTTCCTGCAGTTGTTGCAAGGGGTATTGCATTGACCCTCATGGTGACGGTTACATTTGGAACAATAAGGTTTGCTCCCAATATACCCGCGTTTGGATTTGGTGTATCGATGACCTGTTTGACCAACTCCAAGGGTCGAGTATTTATTCAAAGATCGATCTTCGGTCAGACTATCATCAACTTCGAGTTCGTGACACTGATATCCCGAAAACTGCCTTCCGAAATCGCTACGGGCACTATGAATTCCAGGTAATGCCCTTCGGTTTAACAAACGCACCGGATGTATTCATGGATCTCATGAATCGGGTGTGCAAACCTTATCTTGACAAGTTTTTCATTGTCTTCATCGACGACATCCTCATTTACTCACGCGATGAACGTGAACATGAGCAACATCTCAGAATCATCCTAGAACTGCTCAGACACGATGTCGCACCCCCAAATTTGGGTTGCGGAAGCGAATCGGGTCGGGGCGCAACTAATCAATAATCACAAGCACAAAGACTTAATGAACGACCACTAAATGCGTCGTTTTACATTATATTGATAAAACCAAAGTTTACATCAAAAATATTGTTTACATTAGCTCAGTTCCTTGAAATTGAGAGATTTACATTATATAATTACTTTATACAAAATATAATAATGCAACTAAATCTCTGATTAAATGAATTAAGGCTCGAGCTAATGAAATCCTGATTGGGCAGCCAACCTACTGTTGAGTACCTCTGATACATGCTAAAATGGGTCAGTGAAACGCTGGTGAGCTCACAGGTTTGTATGTCAACACATATTTGTATGAACCACAAGATTTATTTGAATTTAAAATGCAATTAAGCAAAATAAAAGTTATATACCCATGAGCACATAGTCTGAGCTTAACTTCAGTGTCAGGTCCAATTAAGGAAACCTAACTGAGGTGCCTCCTACGAGTGCCTAATCTACATTCGTCTTCCCAAATGCTAATACGTCCGTTTGACCAGTTAGTGCGTGAAAACCCGGACGAGGATTGTCAATCCTATATGACATCATATACTAACATACACGCTATAGATGTATTACCAAACTATGTTGTGAAGGGCTTTGAAATGATTAGTGAAAACAACTCATGTAGTATTTGATTTGTATTGTACTTGCGTTCATATTGTAAAATAAAAAGAGCAATGTAATCACACCCCTGATGAAAATTGTAAAATAGGGGCTATGAGACTCACCTGAGCCTTGAGAAGTTTAACTTAATAAACTTGTTTGATTATCCGTGAATTGATATCCGAAGACTTGTAACCTGAGGGTGTCCAAGACACACGATGATTATAAACATGAGTAGGTATCTCGAAAGACTACCTTTGTAGTTGTTCGTCCAACTAGAATGTCCTAATTACTACGATTTGGTTGATTGAATTTGTCCAAGTTACTACGACTTTGTTGATTTGATTATCCAAATTACTACGATTTGGTTGTTTAAATTGTCCAAGTTACTACGACTTGGTTGATTTGATTATCCAAATTAATACGATTTGGTTGTTTAAATTGTTGATAACATCAAATAGTACTATATTTATATACTAATAATCCTTAGATTTTGTATACTTTTATTACAATTATTTAATAAAACATAACTATTTCGTTCATATTTACAAAATAGGTAGAACTGGAGCTTAAATTAGAAAAGGAATGAAAAATAAGTTAAATAAAGTAATTTTTGTATAAAAGTTGATTGTATCTAAATTGAGTAGGATAAAGTGGTTAAAAGAGTGATAAAAATAAATAAAGTTCGTAAATATTTGAATTCGAAAAGTTAGATGAGTTGAGCAAAAATAGTTAGATTGTATATTTATTGAAGTTTATGAGTTGGACCAAATAATTAGTTGGACAAAATAATAATAATAATATTAAAATATATATATGTATGATACTAACGTAGTAATAATAGTGTTAATAGATTTTAGTAATTTAATAATAACAATAAACGTTGATATTATTAAATAAATATATAATAATGATAAATAATAAACTAATGATGATCATTTTGTTTTGGTAGTAGATTCACATGAAGACACAAAAGTCCAAAGGTCAAAGGTCTAAGTCAACAGTCAAGGTGGGCCCATGTCAATAAAATGAGATGGATCATGGGTCGGTGATGGATCATAAATGGGCCGAAGTGTTACTAGCAAATGAACGGTGGAAGCGTGAATTTTCTAGAAGTCAAGAAGTCGGCTGAATGCATAAAAGAAAGTAGGCGGTGGAGCATAGCTTGGAGGATACGCCAAAGGCAATCCATACGACGTATGGAATCCATACGGCGTATGGATTGTGTCCCCAACGACTATAAAATGCATCCTTCTGCTTACGATTTAGAGAGACTTTGATATACTTTTTCATACTTTTTCAATATAATCTCGGTTAGGGTTTGTATAATACGAATTTTAGGGGTATTTTGGAGGCACGAGAGGCTAAGGTTGGAGCCATTTCACTTTACCTATTTGTGATTCATTATTCTGTTTGTATCTACTTTTTATTTAATCCAATTACAATTATGTTTTTGATATTGAATACTTTGTTTTATGCATATTTGAATATGAATTGATATTTAGTATTTGTGTAATAACGAATCTTGGATAATGATTATTGACTGATTATATTGCACGTTCATTATGTTGTTTAATTAAAAATGGTTATGTTATCCGTATATCCTTATTTATTGGTGATTATTAGCTATTACTTAACGTGATTAATTGTATCATTGAGATTGATTTCCTTTGGTATTATTAATTATTGATGATTAGAATTTAGGTTTTGATTATTGCTGAATATATTGAGTTTGACAGGTTAAGATAATAATAACTAGTTAATCAAAAATGAATAAGCTAATCAGTAATTATTAGTAGGTATTGTTGAGTCATACCGTTAGGATCAATTATAATTAATTGTGAATGTTTAATGAATAATATAGGGAAAGACACGCAATAGAAACATACAAATCTTGCAACATCGGATCGATGTTTAATGTTGGAACCTAGGTTATAGAAATTAGTTAGACTCGAATCGTTGGCTAATTTACATTTAACTTGAATACTTTGATTAGTAATTAAGTTAATATAAAAGAAATCACAATTATACAATTAACGTGCAATGAATCAGAATATATGAATCTAAGGGGAGTTATTTACACAATTACTTATTCCTTCCTATTGTTATCCATTATTTATTATTATTGTTCTTATTTAAGTTTTTATTTAGTTTTAATTTTGATTACAAATCTTATGTTCGCATGGAACTAAAACGTCTCCCTTTTTACTATTTTATTAGTTAAATATAATTTCCTATTTATATAAATAAACCACCATTCCTGTGTTCCTGAGATCGACCTGGACTTACCATAGCTATACTATTTCGATCAGGTATTCTTGCCTGGTTGTGTGATAGTAGTGATTGGTATTTCCTGTACTTTATAAATAATAAAACTAGAAGCTTTCACATACGCATCAAGTTTATGGCGCCGCTGCCGGGGAACACTTAACCGGTTGGACTTTTGTTCTACCGGGGACGGTTGCGTTTATTATTTAAATTGGAATTTATAGTGTTTTATTTTAATTTTTTCCCTATAAAAATTTTTATACATCGTTTATCAATTGAAAAATCGGCTTACCCATTGTGATTACTAACAAAAACAGAGGTATAAGGAGGGTCGCCCTGCTTCCCGAATGGGGTAGGTTTTTAATAAGCTTCACGCTGACCTACTTCTCCGCTTTTGTGTATGATCATTGGAGCTACCGAGGACTTTTGATTAGCTTTGTATATCAATTTTTATTGAATTTTTTTTAGTTAGTTTAATTTTATTTTCTTTTCTACTCTTTTTCTTTTTCTTTTAGTTTGACAGGTATGTATTAGAACATGAATAATGTCCCTATGAATTTTCAAAACTCGAGAAACGTTTCCATGATGACTAAAGAGGATATGAAGCAATCTTTAGATGAGATGATAGCATTTTGGAATAAAGATCTAATTGTGAAGGATATGAAAAGCGACAAGGTGGAAAATTTTGACAACCCAAAAGATGAAGAATATAAGGCAAAACCAAATTTCAAAAATTATACTCCTTCACCTTCTTACCCAACAGCTTTAACGGGAGAAATTGTTAAAAAATACACACCTCCACCTCCTTATCCAGCTGCTTTGAATAGAAAGTACAATGAAATTGAAGGATCAGTTGTTCCAATTCTTAAGAAAGATACTGTTAAAAGTTTATCTCGTCCAGTGATTGTGAAAGCTACGCAATCTATGGAGACTTCAAGCGAAAAAGTGGAAGAAACTGAGACTCTTGATCACATTCAAGGAGTTTCCATTCAACAACTTAAGGAGATAAATCAAACAGATAAGTATTCTCAATCCTCTGAATCCTTATTTTCTAATAAAATTTTTAGTGAAATTGAACAGGAAGAAGATATGGAGGTAGATTGGTTGCCTTTGCCAAGATTTGATCACTATGATTCTGATGAAGAAATACTCTCGTTACTTAATTGTGATGATGAGGAAATTCTTGAATTAAGAAACCAAGATGGGGTTATGGTAGAAGAAGAATTAGTAGCTATTATGGATCCAACTATTGATGAAACTCTGTCATTGCATCCGGAGGTTGAACTATTGGAAGAAGGTGATCGAACAATGGTAAGGATTGGAGATGAAACTGAAAACAAAACTTGCGGTAATCAGACATCAACCGACAGTTGTATTAAAACTCAGTCGACGGTTGAAGTATCTATAAGCACAAGTTCATTGTTTTACGAGTATGAAGATCCTTTTTGGCAATTCGATCGGAAAGCAAGTTTCTCATAATTTTTGGAAAATCGTGGAGCATCAAGGAATGGATCAATGCCCGCCATAAACGATAAGTATTTATTTGCTTTAATTTTATTAAATTTACATTTTTGGATTACTTATCGATATTACCATCCATGCTTACTTTTAAGTGTGGGGAAAGTCACCAGATTTTTAGGTAAGTAAGGTTGGAGTCAAGCTAGTGACTCGAACAAAAACAAGCGCTTCTCGGGAGGTAACCTGTAACACCCCCAAATTTACTGTTAAGCGGAAGCATACATTGGGTGTTACTAATCAAATATCACAAGCACAAAAGATATAATGAACGACCACTACATGCGTCGTTTTACATTGATATTGATAAAACAAAAGTTTACATCAAAATATTGTTTACATTAGCCCGGTTTGAAATTGAGAGATTTAAGTACATAATTAACCTATACAAAATATAATAATGCAGCTAAATCTCTGATTGGTTGCATGCTGACTCGAGCTAATAGTTCTTGATTGAGCTGTCCAACCTACTGCTGGTCACCTGTGATACATGCTAAAATGGGTCAGCGAAATGCTGGTGAGCTCACAGGTTTGTATGTCAACGCATATTTGTATGAACCGCATGATTTTATAATATAATTGAATTTAAAATGCAATTAAGCAAAATAAAAGTTATACAGCCATGAGCACATAGTCTGAGCTTAACTTGAGTGTCAGGTCCAATTAAGGAAACCCAACTGAGTTGCCTCCTACGAGTGCCTAATCTACACTCGTCTTCCCAAATGCTAATACGTCCGTTTGACCAGTTAGTGCGTGCTAACCCGGACGAGGATTGTCAATCCTATATGATATCATATACTAACATTCACGCTATAGATGTATTACCAGACTATGCTATGGAGGGCTTTATTGATTAGTTGAAAACAACTCATGTAGTATTTGATTGAATTGTACTTGCGTTCTACTTGTAAAACAAAACGAGCAATAATATCACACCCCTGATTGAAAAGCAATAAAATAGGGGCCATGAAACTCACCTGAGCCTTGAGCGATTAAATTAATAAACTTGAATTGATTAGCGGTGGATTGATGTCCGAAGACTTGTAACCTGAGGGTGTCCAAGACACACAATGGTTATAACATGAGTAGGCATCTCAAAAGACTGTCCTTGTAATTGTTCGTCCAACTTAGAATGTCTAAATTACCGCGATTTGGTTGTTTGTTTAAGTCTTTGAAAATGTGTACGGCCCGTTGGTGCTTGTTTGTAACAATAATCCCACATTATTATTTTGATGGTTTTGAAGTGTTATACCTAAAACTAAGTTCCAATGTGTTTTAGAAGTTGTGTCGCATTCGTGTTTGATGTTATACAAGTTTAACACTTTGTGTGAAAGTTTAGATGTAACACCGTTACTTGTGAACCTAGGGTAAGGGCGAAGCCCGTTAATGACGGGGGTCCGGGGGCAGCGCCCCTGGTAGCGGGGTCCAAGGGGCGGCAGCCCCTGGCGGGGTCCAAGGGGCAGAGCCCCTGGCTGGGGTCAGCTTGGAAAATGTGACACCCGGTCAAAAAGGGCCAAAATTAGCCCCTAATTTAAACCTAAATCATTCGTACTCAATACATGATTAAACAAAAAAAAAAAAATTCGGATATTATATATATAAATATATATATGACATTAAAATGATTATTTAATAATCACATACCATCAAATCTGAAAGAACACGCAATCTCAAATACGGACGTTGGTGCAAAGCATTTTTAAATAATGTATTATTAATGAGAATAATAATTATTTACTCGATTGAGAATTTAAACGCATTTTGTACACTGAAAACTATCCGTCAAACCAAAGAGAAACAAAGATATAATTTTATATCTCATTAAAAGTATTTTTATAAAATACTTCGAATAAAAATATATACAGTTTTATTAGAAAATTATCATTTGAAAACATTATACTACTTTACGATCGGGTACAAAAACACGGGCGTTTTGTACTGCGAATGGAGCCAACCAACTCCAATAATTGGAGTTGGCCGGCTACTCCTCCTCCTTCTTCTTCACTTTCTTCTTCCATTTCCTCCATCTCTTCTCCTCTGCTCTCTCTCGTTCTCTTCCAAAAACAACAACATCAATAACATTAACAAGATTCAACATCAATATCATCATCATAATCACCTTCTTCTTCATCTTGGATCATCATCATCATCGTGAACATCATCACCATCACTCACGGCTCAAATTTTTACTAGTAAGAAATCTTTCACTTTTCTTTTAAATTCGAGTTTAATATACTTATATCATCA
Source organism: Pseudognaphalium luteoalbum (assembly GCA_963422505.1). NCBI lineage: Eukaryota > Viridiplantae > Streptophyta > Magnoliopsida > Asterales > Asteraceae > Pseudognaphalium > Pseudognaphalium luteoalbum. The sequence goes on along the minus strand of OY730193.1, from coordinate 93,709,909 downwards.
TGTAATGTTGTTCCATTGAGTAGATTATGTCCAAAAATCAAATCTATACTCGTTTTCTCAACTGATTTCACGAACAGAACTGGAAATAGACTACCAGCCGAACGGCTGGACTCGATGAGCCGAACGGCTGGACTCGATTAGCCGAACGGCTAGGTCTTCCTTAGCCGAACGGCTAGGTCTTCCTTAGCCGAACGGCTAGGTCTTCACAGCCGAACGGCTGGAATACTTAAACAGAACAGTTTTTGTAAAAATTTATTTTTACAGTGTTTTCAGGGTAGCTTCTCGATGACAAATTTATTATAACGGTTTGGGCTAAAAGTCACACGGTCACTCGAAAACGGCCCAATGATCAAGGCTATGTACCATAGCGTAGGCGGTTTTAGGCCTTTCGGGGTCGTCTAGGGGTCGAAAATGACATATTTCAGTTTTTGGACCTCGTACCAAATTTCGTAACTTATGAAATAAAATATAACGAATATAAGGATAATTGTAAACAATACGATACATCCATGAACGAGTTATATAAATGCAAAAACACACGTTATATATCTTTAGAATATAATTTCAATCCGTCACCAACGGGCCGTACATTTTATAAACTTTAATCGGAAGTACAAATATAATCACTTGGACATAATCAAAATGGATAAACATTAATACGGAGAAATATTAGATAATCAAATGCTTATTAGAATCTCGCGTGTTTAGGACACTAGGAGATTCGGGGATTGTCTATTCCACGTCGGACATATTCATTGCTCGGATAGACTCAGGTGAGTCTCACAGCCCCATTTTTACTGTTTTTAAATATTGGGGTGAGATACAATGCTTACTTATTTTCGTGATCACTGTTATTCGGTTAGTTAATTTAATTATTAACTCTGTTAAACATGTTGGTTATCATTGTCGGTCTTGATTTTCATTGTTCGGGTATTGCATGAGTGTTTTAATACGGGAAAGTCCTCATCATTGCATGGTTCGTTAACTTAATAAGGCGCGATTACTAAAAGATAGATCTATCATGGGAGTGACGTCCCCGTCCGGGTTGCTAGCTACAACCATGTACAAACGGGCATTTTAGTAATTGTTATGGGTGTTGACACCGTTCGGGAGGCACAAATCGGGTTAGGCCTCGAACCATTGCTTAATGCAATACAAATGTCATTGTCGGTAAATCTAGTCGGTAATCTTAATTGGTTAATCATAGTTCGGTAACCTTGATGGTTTAATCATTGTTCGGAAACCTTAATTGGTTTATCATTGTTCAGTTGTATTATTTAATCTTTATCGGTATTAAATCGTCGGATAATCATGTTGATCACATCAATGTTTATGTTAAACCTGTGAGATTCACCAGCTTTATAGCTGACCCTTTTAGTGTTGTATTCTCAGGTGATCAGTAATAGTAGGATGGCCCTCAAGATAAGCTATCTACTTACGAGTCGCATGCATCTAAATGGATATGAAGATTTTCTTGCATTATGTTTTGTATTAATGGTAATATATTAAAATCTTCAAAAATCAAATGTGAACTCGCTGTTATTGTAAACTCATAACTTATGACTTAAAACTTTGTACTACTTTTGTAATATATTTATAAACGTCTCATGTAGAGTCGTTTGTTTGTAACCTCTGTGTTTGATTATTGATTAGTCACGCCCAAAAACAATCGCTTCCGCAAAGCATGAAATTGGGGGTGTGACAGAAAATTTTTATTTCTACTAAATTGCTTTGGTGAAAAACGCACCTGGACTTGAATTTGGGTGAAATCGGGTGATAAAATTTTAGGTCTCGACACTTAGTAAAATCCGTGTTTTCTTGGTTCTGTTTCATGCGACACAAAGGTCAGGTATGCGACACAAGAGCTTAGCGACACAAGGGTTGTGTCGCATAAGCTTTCGGTGCTAAATCAATAGTGACATAAGGGTTGTGTCGTATAGGGTATACGACACAAGGTGCGACATAATTGTTGTGTCGCAAAATCTACGACACAAGGGTTGATGCGACATAAAATGCGACGTCAATGGGTTTATGCGACACAACCTTGCGACACAAGGCTTGTGTCGCAAAGATGAACACCAGCCCAGAAACAGCGCCTGTCGCGCTTTTCCGACCCAAATCACAAATCTAACTCATTTTTAGGCTGCAAAATCGTGTTTTCTTCATACATTTGGACAATACTAAGTTGTGTAAACATTATAACACCGAAATAATACACCAAAATGAGTAGATCTAAATATTTAGAGAATTTCTTACAATTGCAAATCGAAGCTAGAGGAGGCCGAAAATGATGACGATGCTTTTGTAAATCTTGTTCCTTGCTTGATGGTGATTCCGAAAATATAACTTTTGTTGGTTGGTTTGCAAATCCGAAAATTGATGGAAGTTTTTGGGTTTGAGAGTGTTTTTGTGGTGTGTGTGTTTTTGTTGAAATGAAAATGAAAGAAAGAGGGAAAGAGGTGGGGTGTAGGTGAAAGCCTCACCTTTTTCAGTCCCCGCAATCGCGCTCCGTACGGTGTTCGTTCTCCCGTTCGTTTAAACGTTAAATGTTTATTTTATACGTTTAAATATACGTTTTAAAATACGAATAATTACCCAATATTTTTGTTGTAGTATTTTACCAAATACTTAATGGTTGCGTTATAAAGTATAACTTTAACTTGTTTCGTTTTGTTTGCGCGTTTAATAATCTAATCGTGTAGTCCTTGTTTGTACGATACGAGTTTAACTTGAAATATTATAAAATGATATCTTTAGATGTAATAGCGTTATTAAATAATGTTATATTATTTAATAAAATTGTTCACCAACGTCCGTATTAATTGAATCAAATTGCTTTTGATTTGAAACTTATACGATTTAATCGAATCTAATACTTGTATATATTCAACAAGATATATTTATTGATACATTAATTAGCCTAACACAGAACTAATTACATGTATTACACTTGATTAGGCATTAATTACAAGTCCTAATTTGGCGGGTGTCACATTCTCCCCCTGTTAGGAGAATTTCGTCCTGAAATTTAGTTTGAAGTCGCGTTTGAAGTAGCTTCAGCAAATAACTGAGGATACTTTAGTTGCATTTGGTCTTCCCGTTCTCAGGTGAATTCCGGCCCACGCCGTGAATTCCACCTGACCTTGACGATGGGAATACGACTTTGTTTGAGTTGTTTTACCTCACGGTCCATAATTTCTGCGGGTTCTTCAACAAAATGAAGCTTTTCGTCAACTCGAATTTCATCGAGTGGAATGATAAGTGTCTCATCGGACAGACACTTTTTCAAATTTGAAACATGAAAAGTGGGATGCACGCTGTTGAGTTCGGGTGGCAGCTGCAATCGATATGCCACTGAACCAATCCTCTCGAGGATCTCGAATGGTCCAATGTATCTGAGATTTAATTTCCCGCGTTTACCGAATCGGATAACACCTTTCCAAGGTGAAACCTTGAGTAGTACTCGATCCCCAACCTGGAACTCGAGTGGTTTGCGTCTCACGTCAGCATAACTTTTTTGACGATCACGTACGACTTTGAGTTTGTTTTGGATCTCGAATATCTTTTCAGTTGATTCGTGAATGATCTCAGGACCAGTGAGTTGACTGTCTCCCACTTCGGTCCAACAGATAGGTGATCGGCACTTACGACCATACAGTGCCTCGAAGGGTGCAGCCTTAATGCTGGTGTGATAGCTGTTGTTGTACGAAAACTCGCACAATGGTAGATGTTTTTCCCAGTTTACACCGAAATCAACTACGCAGGCTCGTAGCATGTCTTCCAGTGTTTGAATTGTCTGTTCACTTTGGCCGTCGGTTTGAGGATGGTATGCGGTACTCATATCAAGACGGGTACCCAATGATTTTTGAAGTGATTGCCAAAAGTGATACGTGAAACGACTATCCCTATCAGAGATAATCAAGATTGGAACACCGTGTCGAGAAACAACCTCTTTGATGTATATTTGTGTGAGGCGTTCCATTTTGTCAGTTTCCTTGATTGCCGGAAAATGAGCAGATTTTGTGAGACGATCGACGATCACCCAAATGGTATCGCAACCGCTCGATGACTTTGGTAGTTTGGTTATGAAATCCATGGCAATTTGTTCCCATTTCCATTCAGGAATGCTGGGTTGTTGGAGTAAACCAGAAGGTTTTTGATATTCAGCCTTGACCTTCGAGCAAGTAAGACACTTGCTGACGTATGTAGCGATTTCAGCTTTCATATTCGGCCACCAATAGAATTCCTTGATGCCATGATACATTTTATCGGATCCAGGATGGATAGAATATTTGGACTTGTGAGCTTCGTCCGTCACCAAGTCTCGTAGGTTTCCAAAGCTGGGTAACCAGATTCGGTTTGAGAAATACCTAATCCCGTTAGGCTTGATTTCGAATTGTTTGTCCATGCCTCGCAAGGCTTCGTTCTTGAGGTTATCGGGTTTCAGAGCTTCGAGTTGAGCGGTGAGAATCTGAATGTTTAGGTCATTGTGAATGGTCATACTGAGGGCTCGGACTCGATGTGGTTTCGTTCGTTCTTTTCGACTGAGGGCATCGACAACAACATTTTCTTTGCCCGGATGGTATTTGATCTCACAATCGTAGTCGGTAAGCAATTCGACCCACCGACGTTGCCTCATGTTGAGATCCTTTTGATCGAAGATGTGTTGTAGACTTTTGTGGTCGGTGAAGATTGTGCACTTAGTGCCATAGAGGTAATGTCTCCAGATTTTAAGGGCAAAGACGACAGCTCCTAGCTCAAGATCGTGGGTGGTGTAGTTCTTTTCATGAATTTTGAGCTGTCGTGAAGCATAAGCAATAACTTTGTCTCGTTGCATCAGCACGCAACCGAGACCTTGATGAGAAGCATCGCAGTATACCACGAAGTCATCGATGCCTTCGGGTATGACAGAATCGGAGCACTGCAAAGCTTTTGTTTCAGAAGTTGAAATGCTGACTCTTGTTTATTAATCCAATTGAACTTTTTGTCTTTCTGAGTCAGGGGTGTGAGTGGTTGAGCTATTTTTGAGAAATTTTCAATGAATCGCCGATAGTATCCGGCAAGACCCAAGAATTGACGTACTTCGGTTGGAGATGTTGGTGCTTGCCAGCACTTGATGGCCTCGATTTTCGATGGATCGACATGGATTCCTTGACTATTAACAACATGTCCAAGGAATTGAACGGATTGTATCCAGAACTCACACTTGGAGAATTTGGCATAAAGCTCTTCGTGTTTAAGTAGCTCTAGGATGGTTTTGAGGTGTTGCGCGTGTTCTTGTTCGTTTCACGAGTATATGAGAATGTCGTCAATGAAGACAATGACAAACTTGTTGAGATATGGCTTGCACACCCGATTCATAAGATCCATGAATACAGCCGGTGCGTTGGTTAGGCCGAATGGCATTACTTGAAATTCATAATGCCCGTAACGAGTTCGGAAAGCAGTTTTCGGGATATCGGTGTCGCGAACTCGAAGTTGATGATAACCTGACCGAAGATCTATCTTTGAATAAATACTTGACCCTTGTAGTTGGTCAAACAGGTCATCGATGCGAGGGAGTGGATATCGGTTCTTGATGGTCACTTTGTTCAACTCTCGGTAGTCGATGCACATTCGGAAAGAACCGTCTTTCTTTTTCACGAATAAGACCGGAGCTCCCCAAGGTGAAGAACTCGGTCGAATGAATCCTCTATCCAGGAGTTCCTGTAACTAGGTGGACAGCTCTTGAAGTTCGGATGGGGCTAATCGGTATGGTGCTCGGGCCACAGGCGCAGCACCTGGCACGAGGTCGATTGAGAATTCAACTTGTCTTGGCGGTGGCAGACCAGGCAGTTCTTCGGGAAAGACTACTGGAAAGTCTCGAACGATGGGCACATCCTCAAGTCGCTTCTCCTCCGAATTTTTTCTCCATGATGTGTGCGAGGATTGCCGGATAACCTTTTCTCAGGAATTTCCGAGTTTTCAAGCAAGATATAATGTTTAGTCTCGTCCCACCGGTCTCCCCCTGTATAACCAAGGTTCTACCGACGGCGAGAGGAATACGAACGAGTTTATCATAACAAATGATTTCAGCGCGATGTTTGGACAACCAGTCCATACCAATGATGACGTCGAAACTTCCAATTTCAACAGGCATAAGATCGATTGAAAAGATTTCGTTGGCTAGGTTTAAAGTGCAATTAGGTATCACACTATTAGTTTCTATGAGTTTACCATTTGCAAGTTCTACGGTGTACCTAACATCTAGAGCAATAGGTGCAATATCAAGTAGGGGGCAGAACTCATCGGAAATAAAACTTCTATCAGAACCAGTATCAAACAGAATAGAAGCAGATAAGTTGTTGAGGAGGAACATACCCGTGACCACATTTGGGTCCTGACGGGCATCCCCAGAATTGAGTACGAACGCTCTTCCCCTTGCGTTGTTGTTGTTGTTGTTGTTTCCCTTGTTCTTGTTTTTAGGACATTCGTTCTTGAAGTGTCCTGTTTCTCCACACTCAAAGCAGGATTTGGGTTGGTTTGAATTGTTGCGAGAGGTGTTGTTGTTGGATTTGGGGGCTCGGCAATCTCGGGTCAAGTGCCCGTACTACATGCAGTTGTTGCAGGGAGTACTGCATGGACCGTCGTGGTGGTAGTTGCACTTGGAACAATATGGCCTGTCCTCGGTGTAAACACGTTTGGGTTCAGAATTGGTGTTGTAAACTTGGATGGTGTTGGATTTCTTGTTCTGGTTGTTGTGATGTTCAGAAGGTTTGCGTTTGTTGTTGTTGGAGGAGGATGTATTGGATTTCTCACGGCTGACAACCATTGCCATGAGTTCATGTGCTAGCCGGATAGCACTTTCAGTAGTGGTTGGTTTAGATGAAGCGACGTTCCCCTGGATATTTTCCGGGAGGCCGCGGATGTATCTTTTGATGCTCTTCTCCTCCGGATCAACCAAACCCGGGCATAACAGTGCAAATTGCTGGAATTTGGTGGTGTATCCAGCAATGTCAGTTCCCTGCACAGTCAGGTGCTAGAACTCTTTCTCCAACCGATGCAGTTCTTCTTCAGGGTAGTATTTTTCCCTTAGCTTCTTCTTCAATTCAGCCCAGGGGAGTTGGTTTGCTATTTCGATGCCTACAGAATTGGCGTGGGTGTTCCACCATGTAAGTGCACCTTCCTGAAAGGTGTAAGCAGAGAATTTGACCTTGTTTTCCTCAGCACAATTGCATAGATTGAATACGGATTCCATACGTTCAATCCACCTAATCAGACCAATGGCACCTTCCGTGCCCTTGAAGTAGAGTGGTTTACAGCTGAGAAAATCTTTGTAGGAACAAGGCTTGATGACAGGGGTAATGACTGGGGTTTCGTCATTACTTTGGGAGTTTCGAGGTGAATCCCGAGCAGCCAAAGCATCGGCCACTGCTCGAGATACGATAGCAACAAGTTCGGCATCACTGTAACTTTTCTTCTTTGGCGGCATGATTCTTCAAGAAAGAAACAAGAGGTACATGAGAAGTTGTACCGGAATGATAATTCAATAGATGTATATATATTTAAGCGGTAATATACAACATCACACAGTGAAAATTAACAATATAAGATAGTCGAGGGAAATTGCTGATTGATATTACGTTGTTAAATGATTACAGATAATTCCAAATCACGAGTTTCAAAAGCTACAGACTTAGAAGTTTTACAAAAGTTCCGGGAATTGTTATATCCGGTCGAATTACATAGGTCCTATGAAAGCATAATAGAGTACAGGTTCAGCCTAAGCTAATCCTGACGTAGATTGAGTTGGGGCAGTAGTGTGGTGAGATGGTCCACAGATTCTGCAAGTCTGCTAACCATTCGGAGGGCGTCTTCGGTTTCACTTAGACGTGTCTCGCACTGGTTCAGCCTTGATTGTAGGACGGAAATTTCATTTCGGTTGCCAATCACTTGGTTGTGGACAACCTCCATAGTTCCGATGGTTTCACCCAGACGGTTGTCAAGGGTGTCCATGTGGTTGACGGTATTCTCATGATCTTCGGAGACTTGATTGATACGTTCGAGTGATGTGAGTCTCCAGTTTTCGTTGGTTTCTTGGAGTTCGATATCCATTGTATCAAGTCATTGTTCATGTTGATGTAGCCTAGTGGCTAAATCTGACAAAGTAAAATGAATGGGGTATGGGTTAGCTCGAGGTAACCTGGTGTTCCTCCTAGCTACCCTTGAATTTCGCGATCCATACGGATGAGAGCGTGACGAATTGGGTGGTGTGTTTGCCATTCTGAGACAAAGCGTTAGAAAGAATGAGGCCTATATTCATATAATACATATATAATATAGTCTAAGTTATTGAGCGTGAGGGAGGCCTATCTATGAATATGTACACACACACACACACACACACACATATATATATATATATATATATATATCACATGATAGCCTAAAGTGTCTAACACAGACATGTTTGAGTCCCGGTTTCTCTCGTGGTTAGAGTCAACTAGTGTATCCTGTTCAGTCATGACTCCTTTCAGGTTCCCCATCATATTCTTTTAATTGTACATAGTTGATCAGGCTATATTAAATTAAACCAATACAATGCAGTCACTGAACCTAATCATACTTAATGAGGAATACTGCCTAACGGTCATAGTCTAGGCCCACTAAATGCAACCTAGTTTACTATAACCTTAGGCTCTGATACCAATCTGTCGCACCCCCAAATTCGGGTTGCGGAAGCGAATCGGGTTGGGGCGCGACTAATCAATATACACAGCACAAAAGATATAATGAACGACCACTACATGCATCGTTTTACATTGATATTGATAAAATAAAAGTTTACATCAAAATATTGTTTACATTAGCCCGGTTTGAAATTGAGAGAGAAAGGGGAGAGTGTTGGTGGAAATGAAGAAGAAAATGAGGAGGGAGTGGGGTTTTGTTGAAAGCATCACTTCCTCAGCTCCTGCAATCGTGCTCCGTGCGGTGTTCGTTTTCCCAATTGTTTAAACGTTAAATTAATATTAATTACTTTTAAATATACGTTTTAAATTACCAAATAAATTCCTGATAATTTGGTTGAAGTATTTTATTAAAATACTTTATAATTGAATTATTAAATTTAACGTTTTCTGGTTTTGTTTTATCATGCGATCTTACATTTTAATTATGTAAATTGTCATTTGTACGATACGAGTTTAACTTGAAATATTATAAAATGATATCTTTAGATGAAATAGCGTTATTAAATTTTGTTATATTATTTAATAAAATTGTTCACCAACGTCCGTATTAATTGAATCAAATTGCTTTTGATTTGAAACTTATACGATTTAATCGAATCTAATACTTGTATATATTCAACAAGATATATTTATTGATACATTAATTAGCCTAACACAGAACTAATTACATGTATTACACTTGATTAGGCACTAATTACAAGTCCTAATTTGGCGGGTGTCACACCATTTCAGTTGAAATTGGAATTTTTGGAAAATAAAATAAACGAACTTTGTGGGTGTGTTCCCTGGAAACCCTCACGAGACTATAACTCGTCCACTTGGGATACCGAGGGGTTTAAAGGCTTATTGCATATGCTAAATGCAATCATGATTAACTACGAAAGTGTGTGCTGTTATATATTTTTGAATAAAGATCAGAAGATGACCCGTTACGCCAATCCAGATCAAGATAATTGCGCCATATTCAGGGGAGTTTTTCGTTCTAATTTCTCTTCTTCCTTTTCTCACTTTTATTTTTACTTGTTTATATACAATGAGGACATTGTATAATTTAAGTGTGGGGAAAGGTTCGGTAGAAAAGAAATTTAAACTTGTCCTTATATTATAATTTTGTTAAATTTTCATCAAATTTAAAATTTTTGAGTTAAAAACTAGGTATTTATTAGTTAGAACACTGTTTGTTAAAAGTTTTGTTTTATATTTAAAAGTTTAGACTTTAATGTGGATTAACTATTTTGTACATATAACGTAAGAAACTTAATAATGAGTGATATATAGTTACATGATATGATGTACTAATAGGCAATCTATATGAAGATTTCTGAATTTTAAGAAATTAATAAAATAACTTGTATATTATTTTATGGTACATAATATGATGTATGACTTAAAAGTCTTAATTCTTAGATTTATCATGCAATAATTTTATATATCTTGATACTTATATGAATACATTTGGGGGTATATATTGATGGTTTCCTCTGTAATACGAAAGTATAGACTTGGTCTCTATTAATATATACTTAACATTAAGCAAACACAAGTCAAAAGTACTTGAAAAGTCTTAAAAATAAAAGATACCTAATGAGGTCGCCAAAATGGTTTGACCAAGTTTGGTTTTGCTTAAACTTGAATCAAGTTATGTCGCTCTGTTGCATGAAAATGCAGACCTGTCACCAATGTCTTGATTCTTAAAAATGGATTTCATACATTTATTTTGAATATAGAAGTAAATTGCATGATTAAGTTTAAGAGTATATCATGTGTGAAAATCATAAGTAATATATATACTAACAATAAATGTGTATTCAGAAATATAAGTATAGATTGTTTAAAGTGGACAAATATATTAGTAATCATTCATGGACTATATGTTACACTAATAATAATAATTTTTATTTTTACATTATAGTTATCCATGTTAATTAAATTGTTTAAAGTTTTAAATTATGAAACAGATTTTTAATTTAGGTATTCTGATTCTTAAATATTAGTTTAATGCTTATTAAGTTTTTATGATGAACATGAATTCTACTTGAGGACAAGCAGAACTTAAGTGTGGGGATATTTGATAGCATCAAATAGTACTATATTTATATACTAATAATCCTTAGTTTTTGTATACTTTTATTACAATTATTTAATAAAATATAACTATTTCGTTCATATTTACAAAATAGGTAGAAATGGAGCTTAAATTTGAAAAGGAACGAAAAATAAGTTAAATAAAGTAATTTTTGTATAAAAGTTGATTGTATCTAAATTGAGTAGGACAAAGTGGTTAAAAGAGTGATAAAAATAAATAAAGTTCGTAAATATTTGAATTCGAAAAGTTAGATGAGTTGAGCAAAAATAGTTAGATTGTATATTTATTGAAGTTTATGAGTTGGACCAAATAATTAGTTGGGCTAAATAATAATAAAAATAATATTAAAATATATATATGTATGATACTAACGTAGTAATAATAGTGTTAATAGATTTTAGTAAATTAATAATTACAATAAACGTTGATATTATTAAATAAATATATAATAATAATAAATAATAAACTAATGATGATCATTTTGTTTTGGTAGTAGATTCACGTGAAGACACAAAAGTCTAAAGGTCAAAGGTCCAAGTCAACAGTCAAGGTGGGCCATGTCAATAAAATGAGATGGATCATGGGTCGGTGATGGATCATAAATGGGCCGAAGTGTTACTAGCAAATGAACGGTGGAAGCGTGAATTTTCTAGAAGTCAAGAAGTCGGCTGAATGCATAAAAGAAGGGAGGCGGTGGAGCATAGCTTGGAGGATACGCCAAAGGCAATCCATACGGCGCATGGAATCCATACGGCGTATGGATTGTGTTCCAACAACTATTAAATGCAGCCTTCTGCTTACGATTTTTAGAGACTTTGATATACTTTTTCAATATAATTTCGGTTAGGGTTTGTATATTACGAATTTTAGGGGTATTTTGGAGGCACGAGAGGCTAAGGTTGGAGCCATTTCACTTTACCTATTTGTGATTCATTATTCTGTTTGTATCTACTTTTTATTTAATTCAATTACAATTATGTTTTTGATATTGAATACTTTGTTTTATGCATATTTGAATATGAATTGATATTTGTATCTGTGTAATAACGAATCTTGGATAATGATTATTGACTGATTATATTGGACGTTCATTATGTTGTTTAATTAAAAATGGTTAAGTTATCCGTAGATCCTTATTTATTGGTGATTATTAGCTATTACTTAATGTGATTAATTGTATCATTGAGATCGATTTCCTTTGGTATTATTAATTATTGATGATTAGAATTTAGATTTTGATCATTGCTGAATATATTGAGTTTGACAGGTTAAGATAATAATAACTAGTTAATCAAAAATGAATAAGCTAATAAGTAATTATTAGTAGGTATTGGTGAGTCATACCGTTAGGATCAATCATAATTATTTGTGAATGTTTAATGAATAATCTAGGGAAAGACATGCAATAGAAACATATAATTCTTGCGACATCGAATCGATGTTTGATGTTGGAACCTAGGTGATAGAAATTAGTTAGACTCGAATCGTTGACTAATTTACATTTAACTTGAATACTTTGATTAGTAATTAAGTTAATATAAAAGAAATCACAATTAAACAATTAACGTGCAATGAATCGGAATATATGAATCTAAGGGGAGTTATTTACACAATTACTTATTCCTTCCTTTTGTTATCCATTATTTATTATTATTGTTCTTATTTAAGTTTTTATTTAGTTTTAATTTTGATTACAAATCTTATGTTCGCACGGAACTAAAATGTCCCCCTTTTTACTGTTTTATTAGTTAATTATTATTTCCTATTTATATAAATAAACCACCATTCCTGTGTTCCTGAGATCGACCTGGACTTACCATAGCTATTCTATTTCGATCAGGTATTCTTGCCTGGTTGTGTGATAGTAGTGATTGGTATTTCCTGTACTTTATAAATAATAAAACTAGAAGCTTTCACATACGCATCAATTGTCCAAGTTACTACGACTTGGTTGTTTGGTTTGTGTTTTGAAAACGTGTACGACCCGTTGGTGATTGGTTGTAATAATAATCTCATTATTATTATTATTATGTTTGCGAAGTGTTCATGTTCAAAAATGTATCCCGATGTGTTTTGAAAAGTCGTATCGTATCAGTCTTCGAAGCTACATAAGTTTGACACTTAGTAATAATCCATGTTTTCGAGTTTCTGATTTATGCGACATACTATGCGACATACGGCTTTGTGTCGCTAAGTGCGACATAGTCTGTTGTGTCGCAGATCATGACTGCGACATAAGTGCTTGTGTCGCTAAGTGCGACATCCGCAATTTAATGCGACGTAAGGTGTTGTGTCGCTATGTGCGACGGGAATAAGTTTTGCGACATACTGCTTTGTGTCGCTATATGCGATGTCTGTAATTATTGCGACATAGAGGCTTATTTCGCTATATGCGACATAGGCCATGATTTGGTTACATAAGAGCTTATGTCGCAGGTGGCCTGGAGCCTCTGCGACATAACGAGCTGTTGGCCGGAAAATGAGCCGAAAAGGTGTTTTCCGGTTTCCGTTTGACTTGAAACTTTCACCCAACCCATATTTGGACATTTTAAGTTTAAATAACCCACAAACAAGTAAAAATAAGTAAAATCAGAGAGTTTCGAGTTTTGTTGGAAAACTTACGACTTAGCGCCGGAGAAATCCGAGAAGAGGGAAATGTAGATCGTGATATCGTGGTTCTTTTTCTTCAAATGGGCGAGATGATTTGATGAGTTTTGATGGTGGTTTTTGGTGGTGGGTAATTTTGAGAGAAAAAGAGAGAAAGAAGAGGTGGTGAGAGAGTAAAGAAAAAGTGGAAATGAAGGTGGGAGGGGAGGGGAGACGGTTTTGGGTGAGGAAAAGGGGAGGGATCTCCCAAATTTTAATCCCCCGCGTTTGCGCTCCGTGCGGTGTTCGTTTCCCCGATCGTTTAAACGTTAAATAATTTTTTTTGTACATTTAAATATACGTTTTAAAATACGAAGATTTAGTCAATATTTTTGTTGAAGTATTTCACCAAATACTTAATAATTGAGTTATAAAATATAACTTAACTTTATTTTGGTTGTTCGCGCGTTTAATATTTTAATCGCGTTGACTTTGTTTGTACGATACGAGATAATTGCGGAATATTATCAAGATAACATTTTGAGTAAAATAGTGTTATTAAATAATGTTATATTATTTAATAAAACTGTTCACCAACGTCCGTATTAATTCAATCGAATTGCACTCGATTTGAAACTTGTACGATTTAATCAAATCGCATACTTGTATATATTCATCAATATATTTCGATACATTAATTAGCCTAACACAGAACTAATTACATGTATTAACAATTGATTAGGCACTAATTTCTAGTCCTAATTTGGCGGGTGTCACACACGAGGAGTTATATGCCAAATTCTTCAAGTGTGAGTTCTGGATACAATCCGTTCAATTCCTTGGACATGTTGTTAATAGTCAAGGAATCCATGTTGATCCATCGAAAATCGAGGCTATCAAGTGTTGGCAAGCACCAACAACTCCAACCGAAGTATGCCAATTCTTGGGTCTTGCTGGGTGCTATTGGCGTATCATTGTAAATTTCTCGAAAATAGCCCAACCACTCACGACTCTGACACAGAAGGACAAAAAGTTCGATTGGATTGATAAACAAGAGTTAACATTTCAACTTCTGAAACAAAAGCTTTGCAGTGCTCCAACTCTATCTCTACCCGAAGGCACTGATGACTTCGTGATAAACTGCGATGCTTCTCATCAAGGTCCCGGTTGCACGTTGATGCAACGGGACAAAGTCATAGCTTACGCTTCACGACAACTCAAAATTCATGAAAAGAACTACACCACTCACGATCTTGAGCTCGGAGCTGTCATTTTTGCTCTCAAAATCTGGAGACATTACCTCTACGGAACTAAGTGCACAATCTTTACCGACCACAAAAGTCCCCAACACATATTCGATCAGAAGGATCTCAACATGAGGCAACGTCGATGGGTCGAGTTGCTTACCGATTACGATTGCGAAATCAAATACCATCCAGGGAAGGCAAACGTTGTTGCCGATGCCCTCAGTCGGAAGGAACGATCGAAACCACTTTGAGTCCGAGCCCTTAGTGTTGGGATCAGAGCTAAATTGACCAAGTGTTGAAGATTAAAGATCAAGTCTTAACTACTGTTAGAGTTAAAGACTACCGCTGTTAGAAGAGTAGAAGGCTAGCCACTGCTAGTACAAATGTAATAACTACCACTGTTAGACATACACTTAGAAATTGTGTAATAAGTATATTGTAGCCTCTGTTAGTATAATATATTTACTACCACTGTTGATATGTTTATTAGTAAGTCGGTTAGGCAATTAGAGTTATGTATGGAATCATATTGTTTCCATAATAACTGGAGATTGTATAGGACTCTATGTATTATAAATAGAGATCCTTAGACCTAGAATAGGTTAACGATTTTGCGCAGCTTCAAGGTTTTCTGTAACCCTAATACATTAAGTGTATTCGTCTTATATCATTAATAAGATTGAAGCTTTTGGTATTAATCATGTTCTACAAGTTATTCATAATATTCTTGATCTTCTTAATATTACTGAGTGTGATTCCGCAACTTCTCAATAATAATTCAAAGCTTATTATTATCTATTGTTTATTAGATTATTCTGGGTTTAATAAGTGGTATTAGAGAAGGTTAAGCTTTGAATACATGAAGATCTTGGATTACTGTTTGATCGATTTTTGAGGGTTTTTAGTTCAAGATTTACGTATTGAATCAATGGCATCAGAAGGTAATGAAGGAATCCAGGTTACTAAGATCCCCATGCTTAGGCCTGATGATTTTGATCTATGGAAGAATAGGATCAAACAATACATGCTTCTCACAGATTATCAGATGTGGGAAGTTGTGGTTAATGGTCCTCCAGTAACACTTGATGGTGATGGTGTTGCACAAACAAGACCACCACCAACTTCAGAAGCAGAAAGAAAGGTTAGATCAATAGAGTATAAAGCACTTAGTACTCTGTTATTGTCTATTCCTAATGAATATCAGAGAAGGTTTGAAGTATGTCAGGATGCTAAAGTTCTTATGGAAACTATTGAAAAGAGATTTGGTGGCAATTCCAGCACCAAAAAGAACAGAAGATCTCTTTAAAGCAACAATATGAGAACTTTAATTCTGCAAATTCAAAAACTTTGACTCAAACATTTGACAGGTTTTCGAAGTTAGTAGGAGATCTGAAGAATCATCAAGTAAAAATTGATAAGGATGATCTAAACAAGAAGTTTTTGAGGTCATTAGGTGAGGAGTGGATAATCTACACTGTTGGGTTGAGACAGAGTGCAGATTTAGAGTCAAAAGAGCTTGAAGATATTTACAATGATCTAAGAAACTTTGAACTTGAAGTGGAAAGCAAGAAGCAAGGTTCAGGAATCAACAACAACAATGCAGCCTTTATGTCCATGACTGGAACTAAAGCAGAGTCAAGTCAAAAAGGCTCTACTTATGTTTCAGGAGGATGTGGATCATCATCAACCTGCTCGAATGATCAGATTTTGGAATCTTTCTTTGCTAGTAATGTGAATTCTTCACTTACTAATGAAGATTTAGAATAGTTTGATGGAGATTATCTAGAAGAGATGGCCATTAAATGGCAAATTGCTTTAATCACTCAGAGGGCAAAAAGATTTATGCAGAGAACTGGGAGGAACAACTTTGCATATAAAAGGAATGATGCTAGTTGGTTTGATAAGAGTAATATAGAGTGCTTCAACTGTCATAAGATGGGGCACTTCGTAAGAGAATGTAGAAGTCCAAAGAAGGAACATAATAGCAGTGAGAATGGTCAAAGAGCTGGAAGAAATGGATCTCAATCAAGGAATATACCAATCCAGGGAGCTTCATCAAATGCTCTTGTGTCTATGGATGGCTGTGGATGGGACTGGAGTGATCAAGAAGAACATGAAGTGAAGAATCAATGTCTCATGGCCATTCCTGAATCTGACAAGAAGTTAGAGGTTCCTTATGAGGTACAAAACAAACTATATTCTGCTGTGTGTAAATAAACTGTTAAACATTACAGGGATCATAATCTAAAGTGTGTGATGAACTAAAACAATGGGAAATCAAAAGTAAACACACCATAGCAGCAATTAAAAATCTTGAAAAATAGATAAAAGCACATGAAGTCAATGCAACACAGTTTAAATATGACATTGAATATTGTCGCACCCGTAAATTCGGATTGCGGAAGCGAATCGGGTCGGGGCGCGACTAATCAATATACACAGCACATAAGATATAATGAACGACCACTAAATGCATCATTTTACATTGTATTGATAAAAACCAAAGTTCACATCAAAATACTGTTTACATTAGCTCAGTTACTTGAAATTGAGAGATTTACATTACATAATTAATCTATACAAAATATAATAATGCAATTAAATCTCTGATTTGTTTGGATGCAGACTCGAGCTAATGATTCCTGTTTGGGCAGCCAATATACTGCTAAGTACCTGTGATACATGCTAAAAGGGGTCAGCGAAACGCTGGTGAGCTTACAGGTTTGTATGTCAACACATATTTGTATGAACCGCAAGATTTAATTGAATTTAAAATGCAATTAAGCAAAATAAAAGTTATACAGCCATGAGCACGTAGTCTGAGCTTGACTTGAGCGTTAGGTCCAATTAAGGAAACCTAACTGAGTTGCCTCCTACAAGTGCCTAATCTACACTCGTCTTCCCAAATGCTAATACGTCCGTTTGACCAGTTAGTGCGTGCTAACCCGAACGAGGATTGTCAATCCTATATGATATCATATACTAACATTCACGCTACAGATGTATTACCAAACTATGTTGTGGAGGGCTTTAAAATGAATAGTGAAAACAACTCATGTAGTATTTGATTTTGTCACACCCCGCCAAACGGTAATTACAATTAGTTGTGATTAGTTTGCGGAAGCTTAAATGACGTGGCGGGGCTGCGAACAGTATTTTCAACCAACAGATACATACATACTCAGAGCATATGGTTATTGCACAACATAATAGATAAGGATGCCAGTTCAAACATTTGTTACAAAAGTAGTACGACTATGTAAGTCGTAACAATATTAGTGGAGTTTAAAACATTTCAGTTTTAACAATAATACGTAAGTTTAAAATAAGATTTCATAAGTATGACCGCAATGTCTGCAGTTATACGAATGAAATCCCCAAAAGCGGTCCCAACAGTATGTGGCATCCTAATTAGTCCAGGGTTGTCCATCCTGAATGCATGCGATTACTTACCCAACTAATTTCCTGAAAAATATAGAGAAAGTCGTCAACAAATATGTTGAGTGAATTTACAGGTTTGTATATGTATGTGGTTAGTTAAACCAAGTTTGTACAAATGATTTCTTATTCATTTATAAAATACAAGTTATGTAGGGTTGTCACCCTAAAGTATTGTTATACGTGGGATGTTGTCCCAAATATGTTACTGGTTGTTTACCAGTGTAAAATAAGTTACCGGTATGTTTTCCGGTGTTTAACAATTGTAGGATTCGTTCTTCCTAAAAGTATGTGGGAATTTTACTTAGATTGTGATCCCCTGAAAGGTGAGCTAAACCTTGCAAGTTAAAGTAACGCGACCTAACCCTATAACCAAACCACAACCAAAACTTATGTTGTTTGCCTGAACGGACGTTTAAGTATACGCTCCACCGTAGGAGGGTCGTCACGGCAATAGTACTATCCGTATACTCAGTGGCTAGAGTCACCTAGCCAATGGTTACAGTAGCATGTCATGAGGTCTTTCATGCACACAATTCAAGTCTAGGTCCGTACTAGGATACCTTGTCTAAATTCCCAAAATAACAGTGAATATGTAATATCACAAATCAACAGTTGTATAAAAGCAATAAAGCATTTATAGTTTGATTGCATGTGTTGGCATGCAATTTCTATGTTTAACACCCCTGTGTTTAAAAGCAGAAAACATTTAAAAGTAGGGGCTGTAAACTCACTGTGATGTGCTCGGTAAGGAAAGCTAGCAGCCGACGGTTAACAGCCCAAGGTGTGTTAACCTATATACAATAAATGTATTAACATAAGTACGTTTGATTTGTTTAATCAACTTATGTTAATGGTTTATGTTTGAAAAATTGTTGATTTCTTAATGATGTAAGTCGTTAAATTTGTTGGTGACGTTGTGTTGAAATATTGTTATATTTCTCATGTCGTATACCTTGTCAAGTGTATGTATATATATATTTATATATATATATATAAGTTCTAAACACGTGGTTTACGTATTAAAATGTATATAAGTTTTATTTGTCATAAAACTTCTTATTGTATTTATTTCCGTTTATAAAATAGATAAATGTTATCGTTATCGAAAAGTCGTCTTTTGTATGTACATAAAACATATATATTTATAGATTCGTCGTTTGTTATTAAGTATGTATATATATATTTTTATATATATATATAGAATCATAAACGTTCCGTTTTATAAATGTTCGTTCCGTGAAATAAATCGGGTCACGTCTTATGTTTGGAATGTTTTGGAAGTTTATTGGGCTCGGCCCGATTAGTTTTGTTTTTGGCCCAATAACTTAACCCGATTACATAATCTTTTTGGCCCATTACAAGTTTTGGCCCAATGGCCCGTTTATTTAATTTAATTCATTTGTTTTTACAATTCTCTGTCCAAACCCAAAGTCTTAGGCCCAAGGAGCATTCGGCCCAGCTTGCGACCACGACCCAGTCCGCAGCCCAGCCCAGCCCATCGGCTTGGGCCTTCAGTCGTTCGGCTTGGCCCTTCAGCCGTTCGGCTGGAGGTTCCGGCCCAACCAAATCCCATTCGATCCAGTCCAATTTAATTAGTCCATCATTTGTTTCGGTCCAGTCCATATCCTAACCCGTTCGTTCGGGTGAAAAATCACAAACCGTTCGGCTCAAACAAACCAGCCGTTCGGCTCAGTTTGTTGAGCCGTTCGGCTCATCATAACCAGCCGATCGGCTGGCCCAAGCCAACCGATCGGGTTGGTTTGTCCCTGTCATTCGCACTCTCTGTTTGTGGTACGAGCAGTATATAAATATATCTACATGTTTTTTTACGAGTTTTAACTCATTTTTACACCATTTTCATATCATTACACCATTATATCGCATTTATATCAACTTTCACATACATGTTTTGTGATTCTAAGTTTGGTTTCATATAACCCATTTCAAGAACAACTCAAACCATTTCAAGAACAATCATTCCAATCTTCAAGTTTTGATGTTATATACACAGATTGTGATACATAAACATGTTAGATTACGAATTTTAAGCAAAGAATCGAAGATTAGAAAGTTCCTTACAAAGTAGGTTTGATGGTGGCGATGATGATGCGAAGAAGATGATGCTCCTGAGGTGTTGTCCTACTGCTTCTACTTGCTTGTTACCACTGCTTTGTGTTTGTTTATGTCAAGAGAAGAAGAAGAGAAGGATAGATGATGATGATGGTAGATGTGTGTGTAAAGAAGATCACAGAAGAAGGAGGTGGGAGTGTATAAAATTCAAACGAGAGTTGCAGTATATAATCATACTGCCTCCTCAATTATTTGAGGTGGTGGGATATTTAGCCCGTAAATTTCGGGTACGGGTATAATTATAGCAATATAAAAGTAAACATTTTATATTTTTATTTTGTAGATGCTCTCCTGGTTCGTTATTTAAATTCGGAATAATGAAGTTTTCATTATTTTGGACTGTTGTACAAATTTGTAAATTGGACTGCTAACATTTAATTGAGTGCCAAATTTCAGTCGAATTTCGGGTTCATATTTTGAGGTAATGTTACAAATGTTTTCGAATGAACGAGAAAATTTGAATTCTTCTCATTTTGATCTTTGAATGCATTTTAAAATTGTTTCTGTTCATTTTATAATACATTTTATGTTAAACGTATTTTTAACTCGTTTTATCTATAGGTTATAGATACAATAGTACTCGTAATTAATAATTGAATTATTAATTATGTTGTGTCACCAACTTTTGTTGTATTATTCTGTCGAGTTTGTTCCGATACGTTTGTACGCGACTTTAAATACTCACGTATTAGTACTACTTTTTGTTTAAAAGTACTGGGCTGCTAGGCTTACATCACATCAAAAGTTTTGTTTTAAACTTAATCAGGAAATTAGCGTAAGAATGCACATGCTTAAATGTTAATCAATACCTAATTTGGAGAGTTGTCACATTCTCCCCCCGTTAGGGAAATCTCGTCCCGATATTTAATTCGTGTCGTGAGTCGCGGTCACGGTTTCAAATTGTCGAGGATACTTCTTGCGCATTTCATCCTCACGCTCCCAGGTGAACTCTGGGCCATGTTTTGAGTTCCAACGAACTTTAACTAGCTTGATTCGTTTGTGTCGAAGTTTCTGTGTTTTCGTGTCCATAACTTCGATAGGCTTCTCCACAAAGTTTAGTCTTGAGTCAATGAAGACTTCGTCCGGAGGGATGATATGTGTTTCATCGGAAAGACACTTTTTCAAGTTAGATATATGAAAGGTGTCATGGATACTACTAAGCTCTTGCGGTAGTTTGAGCTTGTAGGCGACATGACCAATCCTTGCAAGGATCTCGAATGGTCCGATGTATCGTGGGTTCAGTTTACCTCGTTTACCAAATCGTACGACCCCTTTCCAGGGTGCAACTTTGAGTAGGACTTTGTCACCTACTTGAAATTCTAAAGGTTTCCGTCGGTTATCGGCATAACTCTTTTGTCAGTCACGTGCTGTTTTCAATCGATTAAGCACTTGAGATATCTTGTCCGTAGTTTCTTGGACTATCTCAGGACCCGATAATTGTCTGTCGCCTAACTCTGCCCAACAGAGTGGCGATCGGCACTTGCATCCATACAATGCCTCAAATGGTGCCATTTGTATGCTGGTGTGATAACTGTTATTATATGAAAATTCTGCTAGAGGTAAGTGTGTATCCCAATTACCTCCAAAGTCTATCACACATGCTCTCAACAGGTCTTCGAGTGTTTGTATCGTTCGCTCGCTCTGGCCGTCAGTTTGTGGGTGGTAAGAAGTACTCATGTCGAGTCTAGTACCCAGTGCATGTTGAAGTGTTTGCCAGAAACGAGAAGTGAATCGTGCGTCTCTATCAGAGATGATAGATAATGGCACACGATGTCGAGAAACGACCTCTTTCAAATAGATTCTGGTCAGCTTCTCCATTTTGTCTGATTCTTTAATAGCAATGAAGTGGGCTGATTTCGTCAATCGATCGACAATCACCCATATGGTGTCAACTCCGGATGTTGTTTTTGGTAACTTCGTGATGAAGTCCATCGTGATGTGTTCCCATTTCCATTTGGGCATTTCAGGTTGTTGCAAAAGCCCAGACGGCTTTTGATATTCAACTTTGACTTTTGCACAAGTCAAGCACTTACTAACGTATGTGGCAATGTCTCGTTTCATGCCAGGCCACCAGTAAAATCCTTTCAAGTCGTGATACATCTTATCTGCACCCGGATGTATCGAGTAGTTGGACATATGTGCTTCGTCCAAAATCAATCGGCGCAATTCATCTACGCATGGTACCCAAATTCGGTTCATGAAGTACAACACTCCATTGTCCTTGGTTTCAAGTTGTTTCTCCATTCCCTTCAAGGATTCTTCCTTAAGGCGTTCGGGAATGAAGGCTGACTGTTGAGCGTCACGAATTTGAGTAATGAGATTCGAGTGGATTGTCAAACCTAAAGCTAGAACTCTACGGGGTTTGACTCGTTCCTTACGACTCAAGGCATCAGCTACCATGTTTGCTTTGCCCGGGTGATACCTAATATCATAGTCGTAATCGTTCAGTAATTCGACCCAACGACGTTGTCTCATGTTGAGTTCTTTCTGGTCGAATATATGTTGGAGAATTTTGTGATCCGTGAAAATAGTGCACTTTGTACCGTATAAGTAGTGTCTCCAAATCTTAAGTGCAAAAACGACGGCTCCTAGCTCTAAGTCATGTGTCGTATAGTTCTTTTCGTGAACTTTCAATTGTCGAGACGCGTAAGCAATGACTTTGTCGTTTTGCATCAACACGCAACCCAATCCCTGATGTGAAGCATCACAGTAGACAACAAAGTTTTCTACTCCCTCGGGTAGTGATAGGATTGGTGCGGTACTTAGTTTCTGTTTCAACAATTGGAAAGCAATCTCTTGCTTCTCGCCCCAATCAAATTTCTTATCCTTTTGAGTTAGAGCGGTAAGTGGTTGGGCTATTTTCGAGAAGTTCTCGATGAAGCATCGGTAATAGCCGGCTAGCCCAAGAAATTGTCGTATCTCGGATGGCGTTTTCGGGGCTTCCCAGTTCTTGATAGCCTCAATTTTGGATGGGTCCACATGAATTCCTTCGTTATTGATCACATGACCAAGGAAATGAACCTCGCGCATCCAAAATTCGCATTTAGAGAACTTGGCGTAAAGCTTCTCTTTTTCCAGTAATTCAAGAATCATTCTCAGGTGTTTCTCGTGATCCTCTTTCGTTCGGGAGTATATCAATATGTCATCAATAAACACAATCACGAACTTATCAAGATAAGGTTTGCATACTCTATTCATGAGGTCCATGAACACTGCTGGTGCGTTCGTCAGTCCGAATGGCATGACGAGGAACTCGAAATGACCGTACCGAGTCCTAAACGCAGTCTTAGGAATATCCTCATCCCGAACCTTCAGCTGATGGTAACCAGATCGCAAGTCGATCTTCGAATAGTAACTTGACCCTTGTAGCTGGTCAAACAAGTCATCGATGCGAGGTAGTGGATATCGATTGTTAATAGTTACTTTGTTCAGTTCCCGATAATCGATACACATTCGCATTGATCCATCCTTTTTCTTGACGAATAAAACCGGAGCTCCCCAAGGTGAAAATCTCGGTCGGATGAATCCTAAGTCTAAGAGTTCCTGTAGTTGTGCAGACAGCTCTTGCATTTCTGATGGAGCAAGACGGTAAGGTGCACGAGCAATTGGTGCTGCTCCGAGAACTAGGTCGATATGAAATTCAACCTGTCGTGGGGGTGGTAATCCTGGTAATTCATCAGGAAACACTCCCGGGTAGTCACGTACGATAGGTACGTCGTCTATACGTCGCTCCTCGGATTTCTTTTCTACAACGTGTGCCAAGAATGCTTGGTATCCCTTTCGGAGATATTTACGGGCTTTCAAGCATGTAATCATTTTTGTGGCACTTTTTCGTTTCTCACCTTTGACCATGAGAGTTTCTCCTGTCGGTAGTGGTAAGCGTACCAGCTTATCGTGACATATGATTTCGGCGCGGTTCTTAGACAACCAGTCCATGCCGACTACAACGTCGAAACTTCCTAACTTAACCGGTAGTAAGTCTATTTTGAAGAGATGACCTTCTAATTCCAAGGTACATCCCGGTACTATTTCTCCTGACTCGATTAACTCACCATCGGCTAGTTCAATTGTATATTTGTTATCTAACTTACGTGATTCAAGTTCTAATAGTGGTCTAAACTCATTAGACACAAAACTTAAATCAGCACCTGAATCGATTAACACAGAGGCATAATGGTTGTTTACAAGAAACGTACCAGTGACGGTGTTAGGGTCCTGGCGTGCCTCTTGTGCTCCAATCACAAATGCTCTTCCTTGAGCCGGCTAATTGATGATGTTGTTGGCTCGGTTGTTGTTACCACGGTTGTTGGTGTTGTTGCGGTTTTGGTTGTTCTGGTTGTTGTTGTTGGGGTTTTGGTTATTGAGTCGAGGGCAACAGTTCCGATAGTGCCTCGTGTCGCCACATTCAAAACACCCTTGGTCACGACGTTCTGTGTTTTCCCTAGGGGTAGGGCTAACTTTGCAATTTTGGGTTTTGTGACCCCAACCTCTACAGTTGTTGCAATACTAACATTCACCCTCGTGGTGTTTGCCACATTTGTCACACTTAGGTTTGTTACCCAAGTATGGCTTTGATTCCATAGTGGTGGCAGCATAGGACTTTGGGTTCCCAGATCCCTTCTTATTTGTTTGACCCTGACGGTCACTTCCTTTGTCATTCCACTTACGGTTTGTACCTCCAGGACTGCCAGCTTCAATATTGCTCGATTCAACCTTGCCTGATGCAGTTTTCTTGGTCAGTGTTCCCATCCTCACTGCCTCATCGGTCAGACTTTGCGCTAAAACAACAGCGCTCCTGAATGTGTCAGGTTTGGAAGATGTAACCAAACTCCTGATTTGCGGTGCCAGACCATATACATAATGCTCGATGCGCTTGTACTCAGGTGTCACCATATGTGGCACTAGACGTGCTAGTTCCTGAAACTTGGTTGTATAACCAGTGACATCGGCACCAATCATAGTGATGTTCCACAGCTCAGTTTTGACTTTCTGCATCTCACTACGGGGACAGAACTCTTCCAACATCATGTTTTTCAGTACTTCCCATGACATGGAGTAGGCAGCTGGTCGTCCCAGTGATTGGACTTGACTGTTCCACCAAGTAAGAGCCTTGTCAGCAAGAGTGCAGGTGGCATATTTCACCATACAGTCTGGTGAACAGTCACTAATGTTCAATACCGACTCTGTCTTTTCTATCCAGTGTATAATCCCAATAGCACCCTTGGTGCCACGAAAAGTAACTGGCTTACAAGCCTGGAATGTCTTGTATGAACACCCTCGGCGAGTATTCGTAGGTGCTTCAGTATTAACAGGGGTAGACCCGCTGTTATTCATTCCATTCTCGCGATTTCGGCTTGCTTCATACTCAGCAATAGCTTCAGCTATTCGACGCGCGATCATTTGTTCAGTAGTTTCATTGTTGTTGGGTGGGGGAACAGTTTCAGGATTGGAAGAAGGAGTAGTTCGTCGACTGTTCTTAGTCATTCGTCGTTTTGGTGGCATGATTCCGTTCTGTGATGAAATAAAATGCAGAAGTCAATGCCAAGATAATGAATGTGATGAACAAGATTTCACATTGTTTAACAAGGGAACAGTATGAAGAATTGAAGGACAAGATTTTGTATCACATGTCGCACGACTTTGAAACGCCCATATGTAGTTAGTACAATATAATCACGTTGGCCAGGCGTCATTATATAATGCTAAATACATATTTCTTTTCATCATCATTTAACACAGTCGAGTTCAAAGAAATTTCAGATAAGGATCAATAATCAAGGTGTGGTTTGTTTCATGGTTTTCAAGGGATGATCAAATGTTATTGATTGGTTACCGTTTCTAACACACGTATGTTAATGTAGATATATTACTAAAGTCGTTATTGAATGTAATGTATACGAAATACAACCAAACATAAGTTATATTATATCAAAAGGTGTAGCGCTGATACAACAGTTTTATACAAAACAAGATGGGATCCCTAATATGCCCCATCAGCGGTTAGCGCTATACAAAAGTCAATGGGTTTTCCTATACATATACCCATTCTATCAACAGTTTTTCCCGTCTAGTACATGTCTAGTACATACATACATCTACCCATCTGATACTAGTCTATACAACACGTGATGGACCTACTACCTATCCATCATCCAAAAGTGGTCAGTCTGATGCCCAGTAGGCACAAACCGCCATACCCAAGTCTAATAAAAATAAAGTAGAAACAACCCCACAGCTGTCCTCAGCACAGCTATCATCACACAAGCTCCAATCATCAACCCTGCTGTCCTCGCACGCCTCTCTAGTACCCTGACACGAGCACGTGCGGTCTCGGCTATCTCTCTGGCAGCAACCACGTTGCTCAACAAGAAGTGGCAACGCTAGTGTATGTCTATCATGTCTCCGCCCAGACGGGAGACATCGCTCTGTAGCTCGGCAAGGTGAACACCCCTGCTACCAGAAATACGAAACAATGTACGAATCACAGCCACAATGGTAGGGAGAGTCAACTCTATAGGCTCTCCAGTAGTAGGCAGTGGTGCGGAGGATCGGGAGGACTCCCCGGTCTCAAAAGTAGAAGGAAAACCCTCCAACGACCTCCACCGCCCCAACATAGGAGTCATCCACTCCAAATGGGCAAGCCTAGGTACCCTCTGTGGTGGCTCATCACAGTGCATCACCCTCTCCTCTACCATCGGTGCCTTATCACGGGGCGCAAGTGGTCCTCTAGGGAAGTCTCGGACACACATCCGTGGTGTCCTCCTAGGTACCGGTCCTCTGGAAGGTCCAGCAGTCGTATGGCATGTCGCCATAAAGGTAGACCCTAACATACGAGTGGTAGGGTCAGTGGGAGCAGTAGTAGGTGGGACCACATGTGCAGTAGGTGGTGGGGTGATGTAGGCATCACCAGTGTCATCCGATAGAGCTCTCAGCTGAACTGGTGGACTCGCAACTCCGGTGCTAGCGTCGCTATGGTAGGAATCCTCAGTCGGCTCCTCATCAGAAGCATACAAATAGATCGGACTGTGCCTCGACATGCTGAGACAAAGAAGTCGTAGGTGACGTGTCAGTAGTCGTATGTTAGATGTATGCAAAGTGTGTATGCATGCAATGAATGTTTTAGCCAAGGCTATAGTCTAGGTCTCTAAGGTTTTAGGTCACTTAAAGACTTCTAGTTCGCTATAACCAATGGCTCTGATACCAAGTCTGTCACACCCCGTCAAACGGTAATTACAATTAGTTGTGATTAGTTTGCGGAAGCTTAAATGACGTGGCGGGGCTGCGAACAGTATTTTCAACCAACAGATACATACATACTCAGAGCATATGGTTATTGCACAACATAATAGATAAGGATGCCAGTTCAAACATTTGTTACAAAAGTAGTACGACTATGTAAGTCGTAACAATATTAGTGGAGTTTAAAACATTTCAGTTTTAACAATAATACGTAAGTTTAAAATAAGATTTCATAAGTATGACCGCAATGTCTGCAGTTATACGAATGAAATCCCCAAAAGCGGTCCCAACAGTATGTGGCATCCTAATTAGTCCAGGGTTGTCCATCCTGAATGCATGCGATTACTTACCCAGCTAATTTCCTGAAAAACATAGAGAAAGTCGTCAACAAATATGTTGAGTGAATTTACAGGTTTGTATATGTATGTGGTTAGTTAAACCAAGTTTGTACAAATGATTTCTTATTCATTTATAAAATACAAGTTATGTAGGGTTGTCACCCTAAAGTATTGTTATACGTGGGATGTTGTCCCAAATATGTTACTGGTTGTTTACCAGTGTAAAATAAGTTACCGGTATGTTTTCCGGTGTTTAACAATTGTAGGATTCGTTCTTCCTAAAAGTATGTGGGAATTTTACTTAGATTGTGATCCCCTGAAAGGTGAGCTAAACCTTGCAGGTTAAAGTAACGCGACCTAACCCTATAACCAAACCACAACCAAAACTTATGTTGTTTGCCTGAACGGACGTTTAAGTATACGCTCCACCGTAGGAGGGTCGTCACGGCAATAGTACTATCCGTATACTCAGTGGCTAGAGTCACCTAGCCAATGGTTACAGTAGCATGTCATGAGGTCTTTCATGCACACAATTCAAGTCTAGGTCCGTACTAGGATACCTTGTCTAAATTCCCAAAATAACAGTGAATATGTAATATCACAAATCAACAGTTGTATAAAAGCAATAAAGCATTTATAGTTTGATTGCATGTGTTGGCATGCAATTTCTATGTTTAACACCCCTGTGTTTAAAAGCAGAAAACATTTAAAAGTAGGGGCTGTAAACTCACTGTGATGTGCTCGGTAAGGAAAGCTAGCAGCCGACGGTTAACAGCCCAAGGTGTGTTAACCTATATACATTAAATGTATTAACATAAGTACGTTTGATTTGTTTAATCAACTTATGTTAATGGTTTGTATGTTTGAAGAAATTGTTGATTTCTTAATGATGTAAGTCGTTAAATTTGTTGGTGACGTTGTGTTGAAATATTGTTATATTTCTCACGTCGTATACCTTGTCAAGTGTATGTATATATATATTTATATATATATATAAGTTCTAAACACGTGGTTTACGTATTAAAATGTATATAAGTTTTATTTGTCATAAAACTTCTTATTGTATTTATTTCCGTTTATAAAATAGATAAATGTTATCGTTATCGAAAAGTCGTCTTTTGTATGTACATAAAACATATATATTTATAGATTCGTCGTTTGTTATTAAGTATGTATATATATATTTATATATATATATATATAGAATCATAAACGTTCCGTTTTATAAATGTTCGTTCCGTGAAATAAATCGGGTCACGTCTTATGTTTGGAATGTTTTGGAAGTTTATTGGGCTCGGCCCGATTAGTTTTGTTTTTGGCCCAATAACTTAACCCGATTACATAATCTTTTTGGCCCATTACAAGTTTTGGCCCAATGGCCCGTTTATTTAATTTAATTCATTTGTTTTTACAATTCTCTGTCCAAACCAAAAGTCTTAGGCCCAAGGAGCATTCGGCCCAGCTTGCGACCACGGCCCAGTCCGCAGCCCAGCCCAGCCCATCGGCTTGGGCCTTCAGCCGTTCGGCTGGAGGTTCCGGCCCAACCAAATCCCATTCGATCCAGTCCAATTTAATTAGTCCATCATTTGTTTCGGTCCAGTCCATATCCTAACCCGTTCATTCGGGTGAAAAATCACAAACCGTTCGGCTCAAACAAACCAGTCGTTCGGCTCAAACAAACCAGCCGTTCGGCTCAGTTTGTTGAGCCGTTCGGCTCATCATAACCAGCCGATCGGCTGGCCCAAGCCAACCGATCGGGTTGGTTCGTCCCTGTCATTCGCACTCTCTGTTTGTGGTACGAGCAGTATATAAATATATCTACATGTTTTGTTACGAGTTTTAACTCATTTTTACACCATTTTCATATCATTACACCATTATATCGCATTTATATCAACTTTCACATACATGTTTTGTGATTCTAAGTTTGGTTTCATATAACCCATTTCAAGAACAACTCAAACCATTTCAAGAACAATCATTCCAATCTTCAAGTTTTGATGTTATATACACAGATTGTGATACATAAACATGTTAGATTACGAATTTTAAGCAAAGAATCGAAGATTAGAAAGTTCCTTACAAAGTAGGTTTGATGGTGGCGATGATGATGCGAAGAAGATGATGCTCCTGAGGTGTTGTCCTACTGCTTCTACTTGCTTGTTACCACTGCTTTGTGTTTGTTTATGTCAAGAGAAGAAGAAGAGAAGGATAGATGATGATGATGGTAGATGTGTGTGTAAAGAAGATCACAGAAGAAGGAGGTGGGAGTGTATAAAATTCAAACGAGAGTTGCTGTATATAATCATACTGCCTCCTCAATTATTTGAGGTGGTGGGATATTTAGCCCGTAAATTTCGAGTACGGGTATAATTATAGCAATATAAAAGTAAACATTTTATATTTTTATTTTGTAGATGCTCTCCTGGTTCGTTATTTAAATTCGGAATAATGAAGTTTTCATTATTTTGGACTATTGTACAAATTTGTAAATTGGACTGCTAACATTTAATTGAGTGCCAAATTTCAGTCGAATTTCGGGTTCATATTTTGAGGTAATGTTACAAATGTTTTCGAATGAACGAGAAAATTTGAATTCTTCTCATTTTGATCTTTGAATGCATTTTAAAATTGTTTCTGTTCGTTTTATAATACATTTTATGTTAAACGTATTTTTAACTCGTTTTATCTATAGGTTATAGATACAATAGTACTCGTAATTAATAATTGAATTATTAATTATGTTGTGTCACCAACTTTTGTTGTATTATTCTGTCGAGTTTGTTCCGATACGTTTGTACGCGACTTTAAATACTCACGTATTAGTACTACTTTTTGTTTAAAAGTACTGGGCTGCTAGGCTTACATCACATCAAAAGTTTTGTTTTAAACTTAATCAGGAAATTAGCGTAAGAATGCACATGCTTAAATGTTAATCAATACCTAATTTGGAGAGTTGTCACAGATTTGTATTGTACTTTTATTCATATTGTAAATTAAAACGAGCAATGTAAT
This sequence comes from Pseudognaphalium luteoalbum, assembly GCA_963422505.1. Taxonomy (NCBI): domain Eukaryota; kingdom Viridiplantae; phylum Streptophyta; class Magnoliopsida; order Asterales; family Asteraceae; genus Pseudognaphalium; species Pseudognaphalium luteoalbum. Next base: position 93,679,098 of record OY730193.1, on the reverse strand, counting down.
CACACCCCTGATGAAAATCGTAAAATAGGGGCTATGAGACTCACCTGAGCCTTGAGTGTTTAACTTAGTAAACCTGAATTGATTAGCGGAGAATTGATGTCCGAAGACTTGTAACATGAGGGCGTCCAATACGCGCGATGATTATTAATTGCATAGGTATCTTAAAAGACTACCCTTGTAATTGTTTGTTCAACTATGATGTCTAAATTACTACGATTTGGTTGATTACCTTGTCCAAGTTATTACGACTTGGTTGATTCGATCGTGTTTGAAAATGTGTATGACCCGTTGGTGATTTGTTTGTAATAATAATCTCACATTATTATTTTGATTTTCGAAAAGGTGTTATACTTAAAAAGTAAGTTCCAATGTGTTTTAGAAGTCATATCGCATACGTGTTTGATGTTATACAAGTTTAAAACTTGGTGTGAAAGTTTAGATGTAACACTGTTACTCGTGACCCTAGGGTAAGGGTGAAGCCCGTTAATGTCGGGGGTCCGGGGGCAGCGCCCCTGGTTAGCAGGGTCCAAGGGGTGGCAACCCCTGAGGGGGTCTAAGGGGCTGAGCCCCTTGTTGGGGTCGAGCTGTCAAGTCAGGTAGGAAATTTTTTTTTTGTACTATATTGCTTTATTAAAAATGCACTTGGGATTTGAATTCTGGTAAACTGGGGTGTCAAATTTGAGCCTCAATACTTAGTGAAATATGAGTTTTAAACTTTCTATTTTTAGCGACACTTGATGCGTCACTTCCAAAAATTGGGCGACACTTAGGAAGTGTCGCATAAAATGACGGTTTCTGAATTATTAGCGTCACTTGGAGAAGTGACGCATAAGGGGGGGGGGGGGGGGCGACACTTAGGGAGTGTCGGGTTCGAGTGTCGGTTTCTAATCATAGGCGACACTTAGAAAGTGTCGCTAAAAGTGTCGGATAAAGGTGTTAGGGCGTCACTAGGCAAGTGACGGTTGGAGTGTCGGGAAAAGGGGTTTTATGCGGCACTTAGGCAAGTGATGCAAATTTAGAGTTTCATGCGTCACTTAATGCGGCACTTAAGTGACGCACGAAGTGACACTATACTGGTCTGGCCTATGCGACACTTACATCTGTTCGACGGATTTTGAGCCAAAAATGAGTTTTCCGGTTTCCGTTTGGTCTGATTCTTTTACCCAACCCTTAGATGGACATTATGAGATTAAAAAAACAACAAACAAGTGAAAATAATGGAAATCGGAGTGTGTCGGGATTTGTCGGGAACTTACAAACTTTGTGCTGGAGGATTTCGAAAGGATGGACAATAGTCCACTCGAATTGATTACGACAATAGTTAATCATTTCATGAGAATCTATCCACCTCGATACACTTTCCCGCAACCTAGGGCTCACAATATCAGCACTGGGAATCCCATGGATGCATCCATCTCCATCTAGCTAGGAGAGAAGAAGTCGAGCTCTCGACTTTAAAAGAGCGCTTCTCGGGAGGCAACCCGTGTTTACATTTCTGCAATTTTACATTCCAAGAAGTGATGAAGTCTCCGACTATCTTTCACACTTGGATATACGAAGAAGACTGACACATCAAGTTTTTGGCACCGGAATTAAGAAAAGTATATCCAACGTGTTCACACCTACGAGACAAATCACAAAAGACTTGAAGAAATCAAAGCACACAACACCAACGAAGGGACTCTATGGAAAAGTCGGCAATCATGTGCTTCGGAGCACTCCTCAGCATCACCAACATGCCACATATATAAATGGGGAGTACTTCTGTTCTAATCTCTTTCTTTCATTTATAAATATACCATATCCACTATGCTTATCACTAAGTGTGGGATTCAAACCCAACACACACTGATGAAAGAATACGTCTTAGATGTTTCAATTCTTAAGTGTGGGATTTTACCCCAGTAAGAGCTTAGAATAACATCGAGGACGATGTTCCTTTAAGTGTGGGATAGCAGTAGTTACACTACTGTAAAATGGATAATGGTATATGCTTGATTCTAAACTCGTTGCTCTTTAGACCATCCTTCTCCAATAAGTAAACAACATTTTTCAAAATTGAGTTAAAAATATGTTGAAAATGAAAAATTTTAGACAAAGAATAATTTACTTTGGGGAAGAAGGATAAATAAAATACAAATTTCTTTGAAAAATTAGTTTAGTAATCCCATAAAGAGCATTGCATGACTAGGCACACAACAAACCAACTTTCGATTCGTGAGGTACCTTGAGCCATATAAAGCATCCATTTTTAATGCTTCACTTCTTCGATTCTTGAGTGTGCCGATGTAAGCGTTTAGAATCAGAACTTGCTCCTGTTATGCATTTCAAATCCTGATTGGTGAGTAAAGAGGAGATCGAATCACTTCATTTTTAAACCCATCCATATACCCATAAATAAATACGTTATCCCTACCTTCTCGAAAGCATCCCTCAAACTTCATGGTAAGTCCCAAAGATGAAAGAAAAGAAGCTACAAGGATATGATGTCAAAGAAGAAAACATAAGAAAGAAAATTCGAAGAAAAGAAAATTAATTGGAGAAAAAGACTCCTTCTGCAAACACCAAAAGAAAAGGGCGTCAATCCTCCCAAAAATTCCAACTTCACCAAAAAGAAACTAATGAAAAAAACAACAAAACCCCCTCTCACATCACCAACACTTCACCCCAAAAACCCTACATCACTTCCCTTAGAATGATTGTGGCTAGATCGGCTTCGCGCTCACCAAAAAGTTAACGATTTGATTCTCGATCAAGCCTATGACGATAAACGATACATGACTGGCATTCTGAGTGATTGATAATATTAGAATAGGAAACCCTAAACACTTTGAGTGATTTGATTGACCACCTGGAGAGGATCGCCTAGTCATGTATCCAAGATCAAAGATCAAAAGCAAGCTCCCAAATATTACAACCTTGTTTTTCAAAGAACAAATATTTTATTTTTTCCAAAACCCCCTTTAGTAAAAAGTTCCACCTCAAAATATTTCATTATCCACTTATCTTTAACCATGTTGAAATTCGAGTTTGCTTGATATCGCGTAAAAAGTCATGTTTTTACCACCGATATCTCTCTCATTCTAGAACGATTCTTGGCATTTTAAACTCAAAACCAATACTAATCAACGATATTATGCCAAGATGGTCAAAACAAGGTTGCACGACAAAAATCAAGTAAAACGAAGATTCCACGCACGTTTGAAGATTCAAGGCATCAAAATGAGATTTCGAGACAAAAGTGACCATCATCAACATCCATCTCATTTAAGATGTTTGTTTTCAAATTACGAATCCAACAGAAGAAGAATCAACAAAAACGGATAAAGAATGAAGATTCTACGCCCGCCGAAAGATCCAAATGATTCGTACGCAATATCTGGAGATAGGAGACATATTTTTGGGATATCTTTACATCAAAGTATTCGTTTTTGAATTATGAATCCAACACAAAAAGAATCAACGCAAACAGACGCATAACAAAGAAGATACGCATGAATTAAGCAACGCAGCGAAAGACGACGGACCGGGGCGGGTGGCAGCCAGCCGCCGCCGGCCAACAGCCAGCCACCGTCGGCCTGCTGGTGGGCAGCGCTGGCCTCCACCCCCCGTCTCTTTTCTGCTTTTTCATCCTTGTGTGTACCCGGTGCACCACCTTTCGCTACTTTTTCGTACCCGGTTCACCACCTTTCGCTACTTTTCCGTACCCGGTGCACCACCTTTCGCTACTTTTTTCTAATGTGAGCCTAGGGATGCTAATGTGAGCCATATTTCACCTATAAATAGCAGCCCTAAGGCTTCATTTTCACATACGCGATTCTTAGAACAATATACTTCTCTTAAGATATTGCTTCTACTTTCTTTCTATATTCTTACTAAAAATTAGTTTTAGGCTAGTTTAGGAGCTTGTTTAGAATAGAAGGAAAGTACGCAATGCATTGTAAATCTTCGGTGTAAGCTTGGAAATGTGTCAATTAATTCAACTCTATTCTCTCTCATATTTAATCCTGGTTCTTTCTATCCTTATCTATCTTAATTAATTACGTTTATATTGATTATGCTAGATTTAGTTATTGCCATGATTAGAGAGTAGTATACTTGTTGTGTTTGTTTGCGATGTAGTTAATTAACTATGGGATGATTTATAATTAAATAAATAAAGATCGGTAGTATCGCTTTGATCGTCTTATTGCATGTTCTTGTTTGATTGTTGCCTTAGGATCATCATAGTGGTAAAATATAAATGGTCTTAATTATCGTAAGGTAATATGATGGCCCCTATTCGACTGTTATTCGATATAGTACTGGAAACACTTCAAGGTGGAGTACAAATGTATGGAAGTCGAGGAACGACCGAAGGTAGTCATGTTACGAAATGGTACAATATTACAAAGTAATATGACGGCCCCTATTCGACTGTTATTCGATATAGTACTGGAAACACTTCAAGGTGGAGTACAAATGTATGGAAGTCGAGTAACGACCGAAGGTAGTTATATTACAGACTAATATATAAAATGAGAAACCTAGTTTAATTAAACTTTCTAAATAGACTTTTAAACTTCAAATTAATCTAATCTCCTTTCCACCAATAAACGTGATTACAACACCTTGTTAACGACGTCCAATTGAAAGGTAGTCAGTCATCTGTGTCAATATAATTTGTCAAAGGTATGAAACTATGGAACTGTAAGGCTACATGGGGGATTATCGTAGGACAAGACATGGACAAGGTTTGAAGCGGCGGAACCACTTTAAGTGAGGAACGCTGTGGATAATTAGGGGATTTATTGGGTAGTCTTAAGCAAGGGCTGGTTTAAAGTCATTAATGAACTTTTTCAATACATGAATCTGTTAGGATGATGAGGAATCATTACATGCTTCGGTTATGTCTAGTACCTTAAGATTTTGTTCCCGTTCTTATGAAAGTATTATTAAACCATAATTAAGATTTTGCTTATTATTCTAAATAATTTGTGATGTTACCATAACCTAGCTCCCGGTGTGACATGCTAACGGGATTTTAATTAGTAGGGAATCTAGTGTTTACATCACGAGTATTTAAGATTAATAATTAACAAATATCTTTCAATACAGTTTCTCCAAACATCATCCCATAACTTAATTAATGAAATCTCAACAAACACTATCTTTATTTTATCTGCTTTATCTTTTATTTTTATTTCGCTTTTATTTATTTACTTGCCTAAGTTAGTTAATATAAAAACCAAAACTCCCTTACTATTTTATAAAACCTTCGCTAGTTTGAAAGCCCTCATCTGCCACGCCTTAGTTTCAATTCAGTCGGTTTGAAAAACGACTCTAGGTCATACCTACCACTTGCTCACCATTAGGATTAGCATTGTTAGGGAAAACTTAGGCCCCACAATTACAAATTTAAAACACTCCACTGATGCCCGCCGCTGATAGCCGGTACAATGACAAGGGTTGAAATCCTTACCGACCGCTGGTGGCACATCAGCCCACCAGAGTGCGGGTCTCCAACTTTTAAACCTGTGCTTTCGCGTACCGTGCGGTGTTCATTTTCTCGGTCGTTTTAATCATTTTTCGTACATTTAATTATAAATTTTGAAATACAAATATTTATTCGATATTTTAATTGAAGTATTTCATCAATTACTTAATAATTGAGTTATAAAACATAACTTAACTTGTTTCGTTTTGTTTGCGAGTTTATTATTTAAATCGCGTAAATGTTGTTAATACGATACGAATTTGAGTTGAAATATTATCTAAAAAATATTTTGGATAAAATAGAGTTATTAAATAATGTCATATTATTTAATAAAATTGTTCACCAACGTCCGTATTAATTGAATTGAATTGCATTCGATTTGAAACTTCTACGATTTAATCAAATCGCATACTTGTATATATTCAACAATATATATATTGATACATCAATTAGCATTAACACTGAACTAATTACATGTATTACACTTGATTAGGCACTAATTACTAGTCCTAATTTGACGGGTGTCACATTCTCCCCCTGTTAGGAGAATTTCATCCCGAAATTTAGTTCGAAGTCGTGTTTGAAGTAGCATCAGCGAATAGCTGAGGATACTTGAGCCGCATTTGCTCCTCCCGTTCCTAGGTGAATTCCGGCCCACGCCACGAATTCCACTTGACTTTGACAATGGGAATACGACTTTGTTTGAGTTGTTTGACCTCACGGTCCATGATTTCAGCGGGTTCTTCAACGAAGTAAAGCTTGTCGTCCACTCGGATTTCATCTAGTGGAATGATAAGTGTCTCATCAGACAGACACTTTTTCAAATTTGAAATGTGAAAAGTAGGATGCACACTGCTGAGTTCGGGTGGCAGCTGCAACCGATATGCCACTGAACCAATCCTCTCGAGGATCTCAAATAGTCCAATGTATCTGGGATTTAACTTCCCGCGTTTACCGAATCGGATAACACCTTTCCAAGGTGAAACTTTGAGTAGCACTTGATCCGCAACCCGGAACTCGAGTGGTTTGTGTCTCACGTCAGCATAACTTTTTTGACGATCACGTACGGCTTTGAGTTTGTTTTGGATCTCGAAAATCTTTTCAGTAGTTTCGTGAATGATATCAGGACCAGTGAGTTGAATGTCTCCCACTTCGGTCCAACAAATCGGTGATCGGCACTTACGACCATATAGTGCCTCGAAAGGTGCAGTTTTAATGCTGGTGTGGTAGCTGTTGTTGTACGAAAACTCTTACAACGGTAGATGTTTTTCCCAGTTTACACCGAAGTCAACTACGCAAGCTCGTAGCATGTCTTCCAGTGTTTGAATTGTTCGTTCACTGAAAGTCCCCCGGACGTGGATCTCAACGGAATGAGTCAATCCAATTGTTTGCGGAATCAACAATTAGATAAAGAACACAACTAAACTAATAATAAAATGCAATATGAATCAAACCTAACGTTATATTATTGATTATAATCGATCAGTTTACAGAGGATTTCGACAAATTGCATTTAGGGTTTTTCGTCAACCCTAAAACTGAATACGTAAAACGTATTTAAACTAAAAAAATTGGTTCCTACGACATTAAACACAATGTCGCAGGCCCAGGCCCATGCGACAACAACAATGTCGCAAGCTCAAAACCTGACGTCGCACCTGTGACATTACATACAACGTCACAGGAATCAGGAAACTCAAAACAATTACAAACTCTAACTAGACCAACTGACAGATATACCAAAATGCATCAACAAACTCCCCCGTGTCTTCAGCCTGGTCTTCACAAATTTCTTCAGTTAAGCCTAGCATGCAGGAAACTTTCCTCTTGCATGAATTCCATGAGTCACACAAACTTTTACCACATTCTGAAATTGATCTGCAAGCTTCTTGTTGAACTCATTGTTTGAATTAACCCGAATCCTATTATCGAAGAGTTTTGTTAAATCCTTTTCATGAAGATTTATCAAACTCATAGGATCAAAGACTATGAATGTAGCCTTTCTCAAATTCCAGATACCTCCTAATTCTGGCTGCGGTTCTGAATCAGGAACAAAAACGATTACCGCTTCACCTGTATGTGGATCAAGTTCCCAGTGTACAAATCTTCTAAGAAAGTTATAGGGAACTGACTCCAGAGGTATATCAGTCAGACAGTCAGCCGGTGGATGATATACTTTGATCATAGGCTGCCCTGTCGTTGGATCCAACTTCTTCTTGAAAGTATACTGCGTACCGACTGTAGGTTTTATCTTGGTATACCTTTTGCTTCGAACCTCTTGACGTAGAGTTCTCTGAATATAATCCGCATAACCATCTTTCAAAGGATTAATCAAATTTAACTGAGCCAATCGATTGATCTCTCCTTTAGGCAACATACTTAATTGTTTGAACCGAAGCTTGAAGTACTGAATGTCGTCCATTCTCTTAATCAACAACATTCTCTTGTAAACTTTCCAGCTCTTGATTATTCCCGTATAATCTCCACAAACCTTATAAGATTTACAAATTACCGGCACTGGTTCAACTGATCTTCCCTTAGGCCACCATATCTTATTTCTTTCAGCCTTATCTTCAGCAGTCTTCATTTCAGATACAGAAGATTCAGTTTTTGGGACTGCTGATGCTGTTGCTGGTGCCTCTTGAGCTGGTGGTACAGAAGTAGATTCTTGAGCAGACTCTGCATTAGTTGATGTTGATTCTCCATGAGTAGCTTTAGTAGGCTCTGCCTCATCTTCACTAGAATCAGTCTCAATAAATGGTGCGTCATCATAAACTTCATCAGAATCTAACTTTTCATCTTCAACTGAAACATCGTCGTCCATATCAAACACATATCCTGATTCCATTTCAGTACCAATTTGATTAACTATTTTCTGAATATATGTCAAATCAGCAAAAGAATAATCTACCGCTAATGGTCTCGGCTGGCCTGGAATGTCATCAACACTGAAATAATCCAAAACATGAACATTTTCATTAATAATATTTTCAATTATAGGGATTGGAGTTACAGACTCTGGTCGTATTGACTCAACATTGGGTACCCCGGACCCAGACTCCCCCGAGGCAATAGACCTAGCCTCCAAAATAGTAACCCTAGTCTGCAATTCTGCAATCAACTTTGACCGAACTTCAATGATAGCTGAATGAGAAGCATTCCTTTCAGCCTGTTCCTTCATCTGCTGCTGCATATTCTGCATATTTTCCATCATCTGTTGCAGGAATGCAGGAGTGGGCTTAGCAACCATTTCTTGTGATGGTTGAGGAGTCGGAACAGTAGAAGTACGACGTGCATGGCGAGAAGAGGGTTGAAAATCAATATCATCGATATCATCGCCGGCACAGGGACGTTTGCCCATGTAGCATTTGCCTGCACGAATACGGCGTTGAATTCTCAAATATCTAGCCGATTCATGTACCCTAATCCGTTCCAATTGTGATGGGTGGGGTACTTCACCATCTGAATCTGTAGTCGTCTCGCCGCCATCCTGCGGTCTCACAAAAGCTGAATCAGAAGAAGATGATTCATCAGTAATGTCCTGAGGTGAGCACGGTTGCTGAACATGTCCAAATTGTTCAATCTGGACCAAATCATCCTCAATATTCTCCCCCGCAGCCTGAACAGGTATATTCACAAGTGGTTGCTGTGGTGCTAGGGCATCCATATACTGAGGATCAGGCGGTGGTACATAATTCTCATCAAGAACTGCACCAAATAAAGGAATATCCGGTGGTGCCTGAACCCCCTTTTCCTGAGCGGAGCAGACTGCAAAGATACGATTCATCATCGGGGTGATTTTCAAAATATTATCCACATCGCACTGTTGTTGAAGCTCTGGGTGATGACGATTGAGAAAAAGTTGCATAAACCGTGGATACAAACCCCATTTATTAGTTCCAGCGTTGGCATTATCTACCATGGCCTTGAAGATGAACCCAGAATAATTGTAGGGCTTGTTGTAGACCAACGCAAGCATAGCCGAAGCAAGACGATGACTGATACCGTTTGTTCCATCCTTCCTGTTTCCTAAACAAACAATAAAGATATGCATAAGATATCTCCAGACCCGCGTAAGGTTCGCCTTGCGATACTGATCTGTCGGAATCCCCGGATAACCCATCCTGTGTATGCCGCCAGTGATAAAAGAATTCTCGAAGAGAGCAGGCATGTCGGGTTGATCGTTCAGTTGAAGCAGGTCACGAATACCCTGCTCAGTCATAACAATCTACGTACCGAAGACCATAGAAACCAGACGTGGAATATCGTCCTCGGTAACAACCGTCACATTTCTCCAGAACGGACCCACTAAATTCTTGTAGATGACAGTGGAATCAGAAATAGCGTGGAAGATCCGTGAGCGTTTGAGAAAGGCAATCATCGGCCGAAAAGGCTTGGCCTTAGCAAGCGTGTCATCCAAAAACGCAACCGTATTGTGTCGCGGTTCGTATGCCAAAGCCATATCTGTAAAAAGCAATACAATAGATATACTCGAAAAGCGTTAGATTAAACAAAAAACGATTGCACTTAATATGTTTCAAACTTGCTGTTTTCTGCGACATCACCGATGATGTCGCAGTTGCTGTTGCGAAATTGCGATGACGTCGCATAAACCATTTCAAAATCAATAGCGACAAAGAGCCCTATGTCACACAACATACAAGCGATGTTAAGGGGGACGTCGCATTTTATAATTATTTGTGAATTTAATCACATAAGTTAAAAATACGACGTAGTGTACGTCGTCGCTTGTGAAGTCGCAAAAATTTGCGACATAGATGGTGAGGTCGCAGGTTAAGCGACATGACAAGTGAGGTCGCAGTTTATGCGACGTGACATGGGACGTCGCAGTTTATGCGACGTAGAATGGGACGTCACAGTATGGTATAAAATTACCAAAGTAATGCGACATCGGCTGCTACGTCGCAGCCGACGTCGCAAAGATGAACTGCATCCCAACCCAGAAAACCCTAAGTAATAATTTTTGGGTTTTTCAAATCTATGCAAAACAAACGATGCAGCAAGTAATAGTGATCACAAAAACATATATTATACCGCATGTAAAACACGTTATCGTATCTAATTTACCCAAAAATGAAAACCCTTAGTACCCGCAATAGATATTCGAAAATTAAACGAAAATTAAACGGTAAAACGAGGTAAAAATGGTACCTAAAGGTCGAGTAAAGGGAGTAGAATAGGAAAACATGAGTGGATGGGAGTGAAAATGGCCGGAAATCACAATCGAATCAAAAATCACGACGTCGCAATCGTCAAAGCCAATGTCGCAGTCGACGTCGCAAAAGTATTTTGAATAGTGTACCGAAGGACGTCCCGGGTTGGAACTATATATAGTCTAACCCTAAATGCGACGTGGCGTGCGACGTCGCATGCAACGTCGATGACGATGTTGCATGATTGACATAGCAGAAATTTCAATTTCGATTTTGATTTCAAGTTTTCGATGCGCGATTTGAAAAACAAACATGTGACTTGGTGTAATAAAACTAACTAAGAAAAAATATATGAACACAAACTTAATGCAAATTTATAAATATAAAATTAACACATTCTATTTGGTAATGGAGTTGATTTAATCTGGTTAGAGATCATATCGGAATAACATGCATTTATTTGGAACAGTAAGTGTTATTTCGATCATCAGTATATTTATCCACTTTAAATTTACTTGGCATGCTAAAAGCACTTTTTATAAAAATTATTTCAAAACGATTATCAGTATGTTTGTCCTCTTAAACATGTTACACTTACATCTAGGAGCTAATTTTATTATTATTCGTATGTACATTTTGCTATGGTCCCCATCATAGATATACATATTAACTTAAGACATAGACCATGCTTCCATTACAGAAAGAATATAAGAAAATAAATTTTAAGAATCAAGTTAGCGGTGACAGGTCTGTACGGACGTACAACAGAGCGACATAGCTTGATTCAGGTTTAAGCAAAACCAGACTTGGTCAAACCATTTTGGCGACCTTGTTAGGTATCTTAATTTTAAAGACTTTGCAAGTACTTTGACTTGTGTTTGCTTAATTTTTAAGTATATATTAACACAGACCAGGTCTATACTTACGTATAACAGAGGAAACTGTCAATATATACCACCAAATGATATCAAATAAACTTCTTTCACGAAAACATGTCTAGCATAAGTAAGATATTAAGACTTTTGTCATACATCTAATGATGTTATACCACTTGAAATAAACAATTATTTATTAGGCTTCTTAAGAGATCTCAAAGAGTTTTGCATAACATGCCTACTAATATATCGTATGATAATGTTTATAAAAACTGATTTCAACATGTTAGATAAATCTACTGACACATTCAAGATAAACCTTAAAATTCCATTTTGTGAATGTCACCCGATGTACTATCATATCCCAAGTTGTTTACAGACACAACTTCAACGTCTATTTTAAAAATGTAGCAACCGTGCATTTCTTTAATACTAAAGACTATAAAGAGTGGTTGTTGCATTTTTTTTAACACACATAAAAGAAGGTAAGTTACGTTCCAAGTCACAAATTACTTTTTGGACACAAAGAACCTTAAACCAATCATGTTGATTAGTTCATCAAATTGAGTACGCGAAAAAGCTTTTGTGAAAAGGTCGGCATTCTGCTTTAGGGTGTCTATGTGGACAAGGTCTATCACGTGTTTTTCATAGCAATCCCGTATAAAGTGGAACCTAAGTTCAATGTGTTTAGTCTTAGAGTGCTATACGGGATTGCGTGTGATAGATATAGCAGCAGTGTTATCTATGTGAATAGGAGTCATAGAAAGAAGTAACCCGTAATCACGCAGTTGATGCTGAATCCATAGAACCTGAGAGCAACAACTGGCAGCAGCAACGTACTCAGCTTCTGCAGTTGAAAGAGAAACTGTAGTCTATTTCTTGCACTGCCACGAGACCAAGCGAGATCCGAGGAATTCGCATCCACCAGTGGTAGACTTCTTATCTATGCTGCAGCCCCCTTGATCAGAATCCGAATAGGCAGTAAGAGCGAATGATTTCTCGTTTGGATACCATAGACCAAGATTGGGTCTATGTTTGAGATAACCGAAAATTCGCTTTACCGCCTTCATGTGAGACACCTTGGTTTTGGCTTGAAAGCGTGAGCAGACGGATACCGCAAACACAATATCCGGTCGAGAGGCTGTCAAATACATCAAAGAGCCTATCATTGAGCGATTGTCCTTTTCTTTGCAATCTTCCTCATCCTCAGCAAGTCTAAGGTTGTGATTAAGTTCGATTGGAGTCCCATAGGTTTTACAATTGAGCAGGTCATATCTAGTCAACATGTCTTTGACATATTTTGACTGATGAATATAAATACCTTTTGTAGACTGCTCAACTTGTACACCTAAAAAGAATTTGAGCTCCCCCATCGCACTCATCTCAAACTCAGAATTCATGATCTCCTCAAAGTGCTTGCACATTGCCTCATTTGTAGAGCCAAAAATAATATCGTCCACATAAACCTATACAAGTAACATATCTTCTCGATCCCCAGTCTGTTCTTTACGGATGAACAGAGTACCGTCAATATTCCCTCGAACAAAACCATGCTTGATTAGGTGAGTAGTGAGCCTCTCGTACCAAAGCCTCGGAGCTTGATGAAGACCATATAACGCCTTGTTCAATTTGCAAACGTATTTTGGATGCTCAGTGTCTTCAAAACCTGGAGGCTATTTAACGTACACATCCGTATCCACTTGTCCATACAGGAAGGCGCTTTTAACATCGAGTTGGTTAACACGAAACTCCTTGAAAGAAGCGAATGCAAGGAAGATACGAATAGACTCAAGTCTTGCCACAGGAGCAAAGACTTCATCATAGTCCAAACCCTCGATTTGACTAAAAGCTTGAACAACCAATCGAGCTTTATTACGAATCACTATACCCCGATCGTCCATCTTATTTCGAAATACCCATCGAGTACCAGTTAAGTGAGCACCTTTAGGTAACGGAACTATATCCCAAACGTGTAGCTTTTTGAACTGCTGTAATTCTTCTTGCATGGCCTCGACCCAGGATGGATCTTTTAAGGCCTCATCAACCTTCTTGGGTTCAATTTGGGATAAATGACAAGAATTTATCCGAGCAACCAGATTCAACATTTCTTGATTTGGATTTTGTTTCACTTGTTGTCTTCTTTGAACCGCAACATTAGGATCACCAATAATATTATCGATGGGGTGATCCCTGTGTACACGTGTCACTGGGATTACATCCGGCGCAAGTACTAACTCCAAATTGTTCATATCCCCTTCAGTGGCAGGAACACTTGTAGTCTCAAGAGCAGTAGAACTTTCAGGTTGCACAGGTTGTTGTGGTTCCGCATCTTCTTCATCATGAGGGTTAAAGTTGGTGAAGACAGTTTCTTCTTCTTCAGCTTCCTCTAAAGGAGGCATATTGGGATCATCAGGAAGATCTTTTGCATTAATCGTTCCTGAAGTCGAAGGAGCATTCGAAGGTGAGGTAATAGGAGAAGGTGTGGTAAGGGATGGTGTGGGTGTTGTAGGTGATGGTTTGGGTGTTGTAGGTGATGGTGTGGGTGTTGTAGTAGGTGTTGAAGTAGGTTTTAAGGTAGATGTGTCTTGATATAGACTGATGCCAGGAAGTAGGGTAACCAACTCCTCCTCTTCATCATCTTCTTCGGGTATGTCGAAAGAGTTAAACACATCCTTATAATTAAACAACCAATCCGGACCCGTTCCTTGAGGAGGATCCGTGTAACGCAAGCATTTTACCTCAAAGTGCTCCTCCACCTGGTGTGTTGATTTAATGTAGACTCTTTTGTTTGGAGAATTAACTGAATAACCAAGAAAAATCCCTTCAACAGCTTTAGCTCTAAACTTTGAGACTTTTTCTTTTAGGATCATTATCAGACACGGACACCCAAACGGCTCTAGAAACTGCAGAGTTGGCTTACGGTTATTGAAAAGTTCATAACATGTCTTGTTCTGTTTCTTAACCGTGAGAACTCGATTCAGAACATAACAAACAGTACTGACTGCCTCAGCCCAAAATATGATAGGTAGCTTAGAATCAGCCAGCATAGTCCGAGCTGTCTCGATAATAGTCCTATTCTTACGTTCTGCAACTCCATTCTGTTGAGGAGTTCTTGGAGCACTGAACTGATGATCAATGCCTTTCGTGGCACAATATAACTCGAGAGTTGAATTCTTGAATTCAGTTCCATTGTCACTTCGCAGTCTCTTCACCTTTAAGTTGCACAGATTTGCCAACTTATCCAACAGATACACCAAAATATCTATTGTTTCACTCTTCGCAGCAAGAAAGTATACCCACGAAAATCTGAAGTAGTCATCGGTGACTACTAAGCAGTAAGATCGACCACCAATGCTCTTAGTGGAAATAGGACCAAAAAGATCCATATGTAAGAGCTCCAGTGGTGTAACAATCGAATTCACTACGTTAGACTTATGGGACTTTTTGTGGAGTTTCCCTTTGTGGCATGCAATACAGTCATCTTTTAGAGCAAAGGATTCTTTTGGAACTCCGTTTACTAAATCATTATTTATGAGGAAATTCATTTTGCGAAAATGAATATGTCCCATCCGTCGATGCCAAAGTAGTGATTCCTTTTCCGAAGCCTTTGACAAAAGTGTATTCATCTGTAGTCTCCACAGTTCGCATGTTCATCACGTAGGTATCGTTTCTCCGTGGCACCCGCATAAGCACTCATTCTTCAGGGATAACGAAACCCGGCTTCAAGATCACACATTCTTTTTTTGTGAATGCTGTGGTATAATCCTTATCACAGACTTGTGAAACACTCAGCAAGTTGTGAGTGAGTTGAGCCACATAGTTCACATTCTCAAAGCTAACTTTCCCATTAGTTAGCGTTCCCTTTCGTGTAATTGTTCCTCCAGTATCTTCAGCAAAGGCAACATGTCCTCCGGCGTGTGGTTTAACATCCGTCAAAAGAGACACATCGCTAGTCATGTGTCGCGAGCAACCACTATCCATGAACCATTCACTATCTTTAACATGTTCTGACTACTGCAACACATAAAAGTAAGAAGATTAGTGAGAAACGGTGACCCAAGCCTTTACGGACTTAGGTCTACCAAGGTCATCAACAATAATCACATCGGACAAAACTTTATTTTTCAACAAATCAGAATTTTCATCTAATGTGTTATTGTTGATGACGGAAGAGTCACTAGCAGACTCCTTTCGTTTCCAAACTTTAGATTGTTCGGAAGTTGGTTTGGGAGCAATGTCGGGCTTTTGTTTTGGCAAAGGATTTTGCCCAACATTACTTTTCCTTTCAACAGGCTTGGGAGAGTTGGAATAACGCCTAGGTGGTGAAAATGAATTTCTATAAAAAGAAGTTCTAGGCATATCTCTCCCATAGCGCTGATGAGAAAGCTTGGGACAATCACGAATTAAATGTCCCTATTTCTTGCAGTAGAAACATGAACGATTCTCAACAATTGGTTGAGGTTGAGGATTTACCGGAGTGGAAGGTGAGGCCGTTTTAGAACAATCACAGTGTGTGCAAGTTTGAGAAGGTGCTTGCCTCGGTTGATTGGTTGAAGGTGAAGGTTTTTTACATGAAACTCTTTCATTGTTCACATTTAAGTTATTTTTCAAAATCTTTACAGGTGTGTGTAAAGTTTGAGTTTTCTCATTTAAAACATTTTCAGTCGTCAAAAACTCCTTTTCTGTTTTGACCTCAACCTTTTCAACCTTAGGATACTCCTCATCGGTAATATCCTCAATCTCAACTATCTCCTCAACACTAACTGGAGATACAGTCTCAGACTTAACAAACTTAGGCGAAGGATACTCTGGCCGCTTGCTTTTCTCCTTTGCCTGTTTGTTTTGCTTATTCACCTTTGACTTGATACCATATAACAATGCATAGTCAACAGGAATCTCTTCAGTGCCTTCCTTAACATGCATAGGACAGTATTCAGTGGGAGGCGGGACTTCAGAATATCCTAGTCCTGCCTTAGTTTTGTTATCTGTCCTCTGTTTATTAAGGATTTCATTGAAGGCAACCATAGAGGAAGAGGAACCTAGAATCTTGTTTTTATAGTTATCATACTCACCTCTTAAATCAGAGAGTTCCTTTCTTAACAGTTCTATTTAAGCAAGGTAGCTGTTAATAGCATCCTGTTGACTAAACACCTTGGATTTGTACTTTTGGGTGTCTTATTTATAAGCCTCAATTTTCTTATCATACAGTTGTTCATTAGCTTTTAAGTACTTATTGGACTCATTAAGTTTTGCAACCTTTTTCCTTAATTCTACGTTTTCTTCTTGAAAGCACTTTAAAGATTCAGTTAACTTAATGCATGAAATACAGTCCAAAGGCTCTTCTGGTTCATTGCGTACCTCATTAGTAATGTGAGCCATAAGACACTATTGATACTTGTCAGCAAACATGCTCCAGTTCGTGTTTGTAGGCTCAAAGACAACTAATGCATCTGCTGTCGCTTGCTTTACATCTTCCTTCTCTGGAGCTTTAGGAGCATCAGGCTTCGTAAAACCCAATGGAGGAACTTTGGGTTTATCACATTCTCTAGCAAAATGTCCCAAATTCTGACAATTATAGCAATGGACCTTGCTCTTGTCAAAACCAAAACTGGTTTTGCCATTTCCTTCCAAACTCTTGCGTCCAGTCCGTTGCAAGAATTTTTGAACTCTTCTTGAGATCATGGCAATATTCCAATTTAAATCCATTTGTTCAAGATCATCGTCATCCAATTGAGCATAATCTTCTTTAGCAAGTTCTAGTGTAGAATTTGGTTGTGAAACCAGATCCTTGTAGGAGCTAAGAAAAGCTGTGTAGATAGCAGCCTGTTCTTCAATAGCAGGGGAAATCGCAACTTGCTGTTGTGAACCTTGTGAAGGTCCAGAAGCATAGACTGGATGATGAGCACCAGTAGACTGCAATGGAGAACTCGTATCAGAAATGAAGGCCATTCCACCATAACTCTTCCCGGTGTTTACCTTTCCTCCATATAATGTCGGGTCTTGAACAAAACCAGCCGATTTACACTCCTTTTTCTTCAACTCCATTGCATGAGCTTGAAGAACGCCAATTAACTCATCCAGATTCATTCTTGCTAACTCTTGGCTCTCCTTTAGAAATTGTACTTTTACGCCCCAAGTACTCGGCAGAACATCCAACAGCTTCTTATTCACCTCAATCTGAGGGAAATTGTAACCTCCCTCGGTTAACTCACTAACTAACTGTGAGTATCTTGTGAATAATCCAGATGCCATTTCATTAGGAAGAATATCAAACAGATCATACTGTTTCTTGATTAGTTCTAGTTTAGCCTCTCTATACTTCTGATTTCCTCCACATCTTGTTTCAATAGCCTTCCAAAGATCGTATGTGATGTCATGAGTTTTGAAAAGTCGTAAGACATCTTTAGTGAGGCACATACAGATAGCCGAATGAGCCTTTCTCTCAAGTCATACTCTATTTTCTCTTCAGGAGACATAGATTTATATGTCTTGGATGGAGGGATACCACGATAATCTCCCTCGGCTACTGGAGCTTCATATCTTTCTCTGAGTGGACCCCAGAGCTCTGGACAATGGAAATCTATGTATTGTTCAAATCGGCCATGCCAATATGCGTAATCCATATCAGCAGTAAACAAAGGAGGTTTACTGTTAGAACCAATATCGTGATTTTGTTTAATCATATCTCTGATTCCCCTAATATCTTCTTTATCGACAGTAGCAGCCATTAATAATCTATAAATAAAGTCACAGTCTGAAACTTGCGACAATAGAAGTAATGTCGCACAAGGTCTATGCGACGTAGCGATTAATGTCGCAGAAGGCTAAGGATTCAATTAAGAATCAAAAATTACGACGTAGAGTCTAATGTCGCAACTGTTGTTGCAAAGTCGCACGATGTCGCAATGAGATGTCGCAACACGATGTCGCAAAGATCAATTAAGATCAAAATAATGACGTCGCTAACGATGTCACAACACTACGTCGCAAAGACCAAATTAGGTCAAAAATAATGATGTCGCAGGCGACGTCGCAGATGATGTCGCAGCTGATTTCGCAAAGTCGCAAATAGCTGTGGCCAAAAACCCTAAAATCGAAATTTTTGAACCCTAATCGATTTCCACGAACCACAATCGACGAAAACCTTCACAAAATCCCAGTAAACACGATCGAACACCTGTAAACACAAATAACAAACGTAATATTCACAAAAAACAATATGAATACTACCTTTATCAATCCAAACTCGATACGATACTCCAAAAACGAGCTTTTTCTGCTCTGATACCAGTTGTTAGTCCCTGTGACGTGGATCTCAACGGAACGAGTCAATCCAATTGTATGCGGAATCAACAATTAGACAAAGAACATAACTAAATGAATAATCAAATGCAATATGAATCAAACCTAACGTTATATTATTGATTATAATCGATCAGTTACAGAGGATTTCGACAAATTGCGTTTAGGGTTTTTCGTCAACCCTAAAACTGAATACGTAAAACGTATTTATACTAAACAAGCTGGTTCCTGCGACATTACACACAATGTCGCAGGCCCAGGCCCATGCGACAACAACAATGTCGCAAGCTCAAAACCTGACGTCGCACCTGCGACATTACATACAACGTCGCAGGAATCATAAAACTCAAAACAATTACAAACTCTAACTAGACCAACTGACAGACACACCAAAATGCATCAACATTCACATTGGCTGTCGGTTTGAGGATGGTATGCGGTACTCATATCAAGATGGGTACCCAATGATTTTTGAAGTGATTGCCAAAAGTGAGATGTGAAACGACTTTCCTTATCGGAGATAATCGAGATTGGAACACCGTGTCGAGAAACAACCTCTTTGATGTAGATTCGTGTGAGGCGTTCCATTTTGTCAGTTTCCTTGATTGCCAGGAAATGAGCAAATTTTGTGAGACGATCGATGATCACCCAAATGGTATCACAACCGCTCGATGACTTTGGTAGTTTGGTTATGAAGTCCATGGCAATTTGTTCCCTTTTCCATTCAGGAATGCTGGGTTGTTGGAGTAAACCAGAAGGTTTTTGATACTCGGCTTTGACTTTTGAGCAAGTAAGACACTTGCTGACATATGAAGCGATTTCAGCTTTCATATTCGGCCACCAATAAAATTCTTTGATGCCGTGATACATTTTGTCGGATCCAGGATGGATAGAATATTTGGACTTGTGAGCTTCATCCATCACCAAATCTCGCAGGTTTCCATAACTAGGCAACCAGATTCGGTTTGAGAAATACCTAACTCTTTTAGGATTGATTTCAAATTGTTTATCCATGCCTCGCAAGGCTTCATTTTTGATGTTATCGGGTTTTAGAGCTTCGAGTTGAGCAGTGAGAATCTGAACGTTTAGATCATTGTGAAAGGTCATGCTGAGGGCTCGGACTCGAAGTGGTTTTGTTCATTCCTTTCGACTGAGGGCATCAGCAACAACATTTTCCTTACTCGGATGGTATTTGATCTCACAATCGTAGTCGGTGAGCAACTCGACCCATCAACGTTGCCTCATGTTGAGATCCTTCTGATCGAATATGTGTTGGAGACTTTTGTGGTCGGTAAAGATTGTGCACTTAGTGCCATAGAGGTAATGTCTCCAGATTTTGAGGGCAAAGATGACAACTCCTAGCTCGAGATCGTGGGTGGTGTAGTACTTTTCATGGATTTTGAGTTGTCGCGAAGCGTAAGCAATTACTTTGTCCCGTTGCATCAACACGCAACCGAGACCTTGGTGAGAAGCATCGCAGTATACCACGAAGTCATCAGTGCCTTCGGGTAACGATAGAATTGGAGCACTGCAAAGTTTTTGTTTTAGGAGTTGAAATGCTAACTCATGTTTATCAGTCGAATCGCATTTTTTGTCTTTCTGAGTCAGTGCCATGAGTGGTTGAGCTTTTGAGAAACCTTCGATGAAGCGCCGATAGTATCCTGCCAATCCCAAGAATTGGCGTACCTCGGTCGGAGTGGTTGGCGACTGCCAGTCTTTGATAGCTTCGATTTTTTATGGATCGACATGGATTCCTTGACTATCGATAACATGTCCGAGGAATTGAGCTGTTTGCATCCAGAACTCACACTTATAGAATTTAGCGTAAAACTCCTCGTGCTTAAGTAGTTCTAGGATGGTTCTGAGGTGTTGCGCATGTTCCTGTTCGTTGCGCGAGTAAATGAGAATGTCGTCAATGAAGACAATGACAAACTTGTCGAGATATGGCTTGCACACCCGATTCATAAGATCCATGAATATAGCCGGTGCGTTGGTTAGACCGAATGACATCACCTGGAATTCGTAATGCCCATAACGGGTTCTGAAAGCAGTTTTTGAGATGTCGGTGTCGCGAACACATAATTGGTGATAACCTGACCGAAGATCAATCTTTGAATAAAAACTTGACCCCTGTAGTGGTCAAACACGTCATCGATTCGAGGAAGTGGATATCGGTTCTTGACAGTTAGCTTGCTCAACTCTCGGTAGTCGATACACATTCGAAAAGAACCGTTTTTCTTTTTGACAAACAGGACCGGAGCTCCCCAAGGTGAAGAACTCGGCCTAATGAATCCTCTTTCTAGGAGTTCCGGTGATTGATTGGACAACTCCTGAAGTTCGGATGGGGCTAAGCGGTATGGTGCTCGGGCCATAGGTGCAACACCTGGCACGAGGTCGATTGAGAACTCAACCTGTCTTGGTGGTGGTAGACCAGGTAGTTCTTCGGGGAAGACTTCTGGAAAGTCTCGAACGATGGGCACATCCTCAAGTCGCTTCTCCTCTGACTTTTTCCCCATGATGTGCGCGAGGATTGCTGGATAACCCTTTCTCAGAAATTTCTGAGTTTTCAAGCAAGATATGATGTTGAGTCTCGTCCCACCGGTCTCCCCCTGTATGACCAAGGTTCTACCGACGGCGAGAGGAATACGAACGATCTTATCGTAACAAATGATTTCGGCATGATGTTTGGACAACCAGTCTATACCAATGATGACGTTGAAACTTCCAATTTCAACCGGCATAAGATTGATTGAGAAGGTCTCGTTGGCTAGGTTTAAAGTGCAATTAGGTATCACACTATTGGTTTCTATGAGTTTACCATTTGCAAGTTCTACGGTGTACTTAGTATCTAGAGCAATAGGTGCGATATCAAGTAGATGGCAAAACTCATCAGAAATAAAGCTTCTATCAGCACCAGTATCAAACAGAATAGAAGCAGATAAGTTATTGAGAAGGAACATGCCCGTGACCACATTTGGGTCCTGACGGGCATCCCCGGAGTTGAGTACGAACGCTCTTCCCCTTGCATTGTTGTTGTTGTTGTTTCTCTTGTTCTTGTTTTTAGGACATTCGTTTATGAAGTGTCCCATTTCTCCACACCCATAACAGGATTTGGGTTGGTTGGAATTGTGGTGAGAGGTGATGTTGTTGGATTTGGGGGCTCGGCAATCTTTGTTCAAGTGCCCGTACCTCCTGCAGTTGTTGCAGAGAGTACTGCATGGACCATCATGGTGATAGTTACACTTGGAGCACTATGGCCTGTCCCCAGTGTATCCATGCTTGGGTTCAGAGTTTGTGTTGTAAACTTGGATGGCATTGGATTTCTTGTTGTGGTTGTTGTGGTGTTCAGATGATTTGCGTTTGTTGTTGTCGGAAGAGGATGTGTTGGATGTCTCACGACTGACAACCATGGCCATGAGTTCATGTGCCAACTGAATGGCACTGTCAACAATGGTTGGTTTAGATGAGGCGACATTCCCCTGGATATTCTCCGGGAGGCCGCGGATGTATCTCTTGATGCACTTCTCCTCCAGATCAACTAAACCCGGCCATAACAAAGCGAATTGCTGGAATTTGGTGGTATATCTAGCAATGTCATTTCCCTGCACTGTCAAGTGCCAGAATTCTTCCTCTAGATGGTGCAGTTCTTCTTCGGGACAATATTTTCCCCTAAGCTTTTTCTTCAGTTCAGCCCAAGGAAGTCGGTTTGCTATTTCAATGCCTACAGAGTTTGCGTGGGTGTTCCACCACGTAAGGGCACCTTCCTGAAAGGTGTAGGCCACAAACTTGACCTTGTTATCCTCCGTACAGTTACAGAGATTGAAGACGGATTCCATACATTCAATCCATCTGATTAGGCCAATGGCACCTTTCGTGCCTTTGAAGTAGAGTGGTTTGCAGCTAAGGAAATCCTTGTAAGAGCAAGGTTTGATAACAGGAGTATTGACCGGGGTTTCGTCATTGCTTTGAGAGTTATGGGGTGAATCCCGAGCAGCCAAAGCATCGGCCACTGCTCGAGATACGACAGCAGCAAGTTCGGCATCACTGTAACTTTTCTTCTTTGGCGGCATGATTCTTCAAGAGAGAAATAAAAGGTACATGAGAGGTGGTACCAAAATAATAAGTACGATAGATGTATATATATAAAAGTGGTAATATACAACATCACAGGGTAAAATCACAATGTAGAAATAACGGGAGAAACTGTCAATTCATATTACGAAGTCGAATGGTTACAGACAATTTCTAGTTAGGAGTTTCAAAAGTCACAGACTTAGAAGTTTTACAAAAGTGCCGGGAATTACTACATCCGATCGAATTACATAGGTCCTACGAAAGCATGATAAAGTATAGATTTAGCCTAAGCTAATCCTGACGTAGATTGAGTTGTGGCAGTAGTGTGGTGAGATGGTCCATAGATTCTGCAAGTCTGCTAACCATTCGGAGGGCGTCCTCGGTTTCCCTTAGACGTGTCTCGCACTTGTTTAGCCTTGATTGTAGGATGGAA
Source organism: Pseudognaphalium luteoalbum (assembly GCA_963422505.1). Classification (NCBI taxonomy): domain Eukaryota; kingdom Viridiplantae; phylum Streptophyta; class Magnoliopsida; order Asterales; family Asteraceae; genus Pseudognaphalium; species Pseudognaphalium luteoalbum. Next base: position 93,655,764 of record OY730193.1, on the reverse strand, counting down.
ATTTCATTTCGGTTGCCAATCACTTGGTTATGGACAACCTCCATAGTTTCGATGGTTTCACCCAAACGGTTGTCAAGGGTTTCCATGTGGTTGACAGTATTTTCGTGATCTTCAGAGACTTAATTGATACGTTCGAGCGATGTGAGTCTCCAGTTTTCGTTGGTTTCTTGTAGTTTGATATCCATTGTATCAAATCGTTGCTCGTGTCAGTGTAGCCTAGCGGCTAAGTCCGACAAAGGGAAGTGAATGGGGTATGGGTCAGCTCGAGGCAACCTGGTGTTCCTCCTAGCCACCCTTGGGTTTCGCGATCCATACGGATGAGAGCGTGACGAATTGGGTGGTGTGTTTGCCATTCTGAGACAAAGCGTTAGAAAGAATGAGGCCTATATTCATATAATACATATATAATATAGTCTAGATATTGAGTGAGAGTGAGGCCTATCTATGTAGATATATATATATATCACATAATAGCCTAAAGTGTCTAACACAGACATGTTTGAGTCCCGGTTTCTCTCGTGGTCAGAGTCAACTAGTGTATCCTGTTCAGTCATGACTCCTTTCAGATCTCACATCATATTCTTTTAATTGTACATAATTGATCAGGCTATGTTAAATTAAACCAATATCATGTAGTCACTGAACCTAATCATACTTAATAAGGAGTACTGCCTAACGGTCATAGTCTAGGCCCACTAAATGCAACCTAGTTCACTATAACCTTAGGCTCTGATACCAATCTGTCGCACCCCCAAATTCGGGTTGCGGAAGCGAATTGGGTCGGGGCGCGACTAATCAGTATACACAGCACATAAGATATAATGAACGACCACTAAATGCTTCGTTTTACATTGTATTGATAAAAACCAAAGTTCACATCAAAATACTGTTTACATTAGCTCAGTTACTTGAAATTGAGAGATTTACATTACATAATTAATCTATACAAGATATAATAATGCAATTAAATCTCTGATTTGTTTGGATGCAGACTCGAGCTAATGATTCCTGTTTGGGCAGCCAACCTACTGCTGAGTACCTGTGATACATGCTAAAAGGGGTCAGCGAAACGTTGGTGAGCTCACAGGTTTGTATGTCACACATATTTGTATGAACCGCAAGATTTAATTGAATTTAAAATGAAATTAAGCAAAATAAAAGTTATACAGCCACGAGCACATAGTCTGAGCTTGACTTGAGCATTAGGTCCAATTAAGGAAACCTAACTGACTTGCCTCCTACGAGTGCCTAATCTACACTCGTCTTCCCAAATGCTAATACGTCCGTTTGACCAGTTAGTGCATGCTAACCCGGACGAGGATTGTCAATCCTATATGATATCATATACTAACATTCACGCTACAGATGTATTACCAAACTATGTTGTGGAGGGCTTTGAAATGATTAGTGAAAACAACTTATGTAGTATTTGATTTGTATAGTACTTGCGTTCATATTGTAAAATAAAACGAGCAATGTAATCACACCCCTGATGAAAACTGTAAAATATGGGCTATGAGACTCACCTGAGCCTTGAGTGTTTAACTTAGTAAACTTGAATTGATTAGCAAAGAATTGATGTCCGAAGATTTGTAAACTGAGGGCGTCCAATAAGCGCGATGGTTATTAATTGCATAGGTATCTTAGAAGACTACCCTTGTAGTTGTTTGTTCAACTATGATGTCCAAATTACTACGATTTGGTTGATTAACTTGTCCAAGTTATTACGACTTGGTTGATTCTATTGTGTTTTGAAAATGTGTACGACCCGTTGGTGATTTGTTTGTAATAATAATCTCACATTATTATTTTGATTTTCGAAAAGGTGTTATACTTGGAAAGTAAGTTCCAATGTGTTTTAAAAGTCATATCGCATTCGTGTTTGAAGTTATACAAGTTTAACACTTGGTGTGAACGTTTAAATGTAACACTGTTACTCGTGACCCTAGGTTAAGGGCGAAGCCCGTTAATGTCGGGGGTCCGGGGGTAGCGCCCCTGGTTAGCGGGGTCCAAGGGGTGGCATCCCCTGGCGGGGTCCAAGGGGCTGAGCCCCTGGTTAGGGTCGAGCTGATAAACTGGGATGTCACTTGAAAATGCACTTGGGATTTGAATTCTGGTAAATTAGGGTGTCAAATTTGAGCCTCAATACTTAGTGAAATATGAGTTTTAAACTTTCTGTTTTTAGCGACACTTGATGCGTCACTTCCAAAAATTAGGCGACACTTAGGAAGTGTTGCATAAAATGACGGTTTCTGAATTATTAGCGTCACTTGGAGAAGTGACGCATAAGGAGGGGGGGGGGGGGGACACTTAGGGAGTGTCGGGTTCGAGTGTCGGTTTCTAATCATAGGTGACACTTAGGAAGTGTCGTTAGAAGTATCGGATAAAGGTGTTAGGCGTCACTAGGCAAGTGACGGTTGGAGTGTCGGGAAAAAGGGGTTTTATGCGGCACTTAGACAAGTGACGCAAATTTAGAGTTTCATGCGTCACTTAATGCGGCACTTAAGTGACGCACGAAGTGTCACTATACTGGTCTGGCCTATGCGATACTTACGTCTGTTCGACGGATTTTGAGCCAAAAACGAGTTTTCCGGTTTCCGTTTGGTCGATTCTTTTACCCAACCCTTAGATGGACATTATGAGCTTAAACAAACAACAAACAAGTGAAAATAATGGAAATCGGAGTGTATCGGGATTTGTCGGGAACTTACAAACTTTGCGCCGGAGGATTTCGAAAGGATGGAAACGTAGATCGTGACGCGGTGGTTCTTTTTCTTCAAACGAGCGGGGTGATTTAAGGGTGTTTGATGGTAGTTTTTGTGGAATTAAGGTGATGGTGGTGTGGTGGTGGAATGAGAGAAAAAGAAGGAAGAAAGAGAAAGAGGTGATGAGAAATGAGAGAAGAGGGAAAGGGGAGGGGGGTGATGTCCCCTCCTTGGGCCGGTTTGGTAGGGGCCCACCGGAGTGTGGGTCTCCAACTTTTAATCCCGTGCTTTCGCGTACCGTACGGTGTTCGTTTTCTCGGTCGTTTAAATCATTTTTCGTACATTTAATTATAGGTTTAAATACAAATATTTATTCGATATTTTAATTGAAGTATTTCATCAAATACTTAATAATTAAGTTATAAAACATAACTTAACTTGTTTCATTTTGTTCGCGAGTTTATTATTTAAATCTCGTAAATGTTGTTAATACGATACGAATTTGAGTTGAAATATTATCTAAATAATATTTTGGATAAATTAGAGTTATTAAATAATGTCATATTATTTAATAAAATTGTTCACCAACGTCCGTATTAATTGAATCGAATTGCATTCGATTTGAAACTTGTACTATTTAATCAAATCGCATACTTGTATATATTCAACAATATATATATTGATACATCAATTAGCCTAACACAGAACTAATTACATGTATTACACTTGATTAGGCACTAATTACTAGTCCTAATTTGACGGGTGTCACAAATATGCTAGGTGGGAAAGAGACACTTTTAAAGATAAGATAGAATTGTTAACTAAGAAACTTGCTGAGGTCACATGTGAGAGAGATTGCATAAGACTTAATGTAAGTAACTTAGAACATGCATCTAAGAGTGTAAATAAACTTATCAATTCACAGATTCATGATAAGCTTAAGACTGGGTTAGGATACAGTAATGTACCTCCTCCTTATAACCACAACTACTTTCCTTCCAAAACTGAAATTGATATCAATTCTTTTAGAGAAGAAATGAATGATGAGGTTATAAAAGGTTGATCCAGTTAAGAGTTTAGAAGAAGATGTGAACTTTGATAGAGTAGTGGTTAGTGATTGGAGTGAAGAAGATGATGAGAGTGATAATACATCTGAAAGTGAGAATAGTGTAACAAATAAATCATCTAATTCATCATCTGAGAATAGCAAAAGAGTAACTGGTCTAGTTTCAGAACTTCATGTTGATAAACTAGAAGAGGGTAAAAAGATGTTTCAAGAAAAGGCTAAGCAACAGACAGAACATGTGAGCAAAGCTAATAAATCTAGGAATGGTTTAGGTTATATTAGCAAAATAGTTAGACAAGAGTCTAAATTTTTGAATAATGTGAATGATAAATGTGTTAACTGTGCTTGCAAAACAGGAATTTCTGCACCAAAACCATTTAATAAAACTGCACCCAGAGGCAATCAAAGAAATTAGAACCAAATGGTTTCACAAAAATTGGGGCGAAATTTTCAATTGGTGAATGAAAAATCCTGTTATATCTGTGGAAAAACCAATCATCTTCAACATGATTGTTATCACAATCCTAAAAAATTTCAATAGGGTTGTGAAACCATTGTGGACAGCTGCTAACATGGTTAACAAACAAAATTTTAAATCAAAAGTTAATCATGTTGCCACTATCAAGAGGATGAAGTATAAGGCTAACAGTGGTACAACTGCAGCCACTGCTACTTATGCTGCAGTGGTACCACCAAACAAAGCCAAAAGAGGCATGAAGACTAAGACAGTGGATAGTGTTGTCACTGTCAAGCATGGAGCCACTACTAGTGTTAAACATTCCAAAAGAATGTTTACACCAAGCAAGGCTACCAATGCCAGAGTGATTAACACATGCCTGAGAGTTACCTCTGTTAGGCCAATTCCCACTGTTAAGTCTGATATAAGTTGGATTTGGAAACCAAAGAAGACTGTTACATCTAAAGGTTCTAGATCCTAAAGTGCATCAGAATCAATTGTCTTTTAGAGAGTTGATTTTAAAGATGCACATGGGAAACCAAAACCAAATTGGTTTGGGTTCCCAAGAGAAATTAATTCTCTTTTTAATTGTTTGTGCAGGGCAAGCCAAAGAGCTCATGGCATGTTGATAGTGGCTGCTCAAAGCACATGACCGGAGATAGAGAAAAGCTAAAGGTCTTCAAATCTTTTGATGGTGGATATGTAGCATTTGGAAGCAATCCCAAAGGTGGGAAAATTATAGGCAAAGGAACAGTTCAGAGTGCAAAGCTAAGTTTTGAAAATGTTTACTTTGTGGAACAATTGAGGTATAATTTGCTAAGTGTGAGTCAAATCACAGATAAAAAGAACCCAATACATTTTACTGGCACTGAATGCTTTATCTTGTCCAAAGAATTCAAATTACCAGAAAACTTGATTTTAATGAGAATTCCAAGGCAAGATAATGTATATAAGTGTGACTTAGCAAACATGACACCTCAACCTGATTTAAACTGTCTTATTTCCAAAGCAAGTCTGAATGAATCTAAATTGTGGCATAGAAGGATGTGTCATATGAATTACAAAACCATTAATAAACTTGTCAAAAAGAAGTTTGTTAGAGGTTTGCCTGAAAAGGTATATTCATGTGATGATCATTGTGTTTCTTGCCTAAAAGGAAAGCAACACAAATCTTCTTTTAAGTCCAAAACTGTGAATACCAACTGCACACCCTTACACTTATTGCATATGGACTTATTTGGACCAACCAATATAAGTAGTATGGGGAAGAGGTCTTACTTCCTTGTAATTATTGATGATTATACTAGATTTACATGGATTTTCTTTCTTAGAACAAAAGATGAGACAAGTGAAATACTTAGATCATTTATAACTAAGATGGAAAATCAATTGGATAAAAAGGTTAAAATCATCAGGAGTGATAATGGAACAGAGTTTAAAAATCATGAGATGGATAAATTATGTGAAGATAAAGGCATTAAGAGAGAGTTTAGTGCATCTAGAACTCCCCAACAAAATGGAGTGGCAGAAAGGAGGTATAGGAAACTAATTGAGACTGCCGAAACTATGTTATCTGATGCAAAATTGCCTATGTCTTTCTGGGCAGAGGCAGTTAGCACAACTTGTTATGTTTAGAATAGGGTATTAGTTGTTAAGCCTCATAACAAAACACTATATGGACTGCTGTTTAAGAATAAACCATTGGTTAGTTTCTTAAAATCTTTTGGGTGTCCTTGTACCATCTTAAATACCAAAGATCACTTAGGAAAGTTTGAGAGCAAGGCAGATAAGGGTATATTTGTGGGTTACTCTATTTAAAGTAAGGCTTATAGTTTGAGACCAGGGTGATAGAAGAATCAATGAACATCACTTTTAATAAAAATACCACTAATCCTGATGGAAAAGGTCCAAAGTCATTGTTTGATATCGATGCACTTAACTCTGCTTTTAGATATACAATTGTAGATTCTAGTGCAGGTACAAATGCAAGAATAAGAGATGGAGAAGGCGTAGCAGAATCAGGAATGTCTACTGAAAAGAAGAATGATTCATTGGAATACATTTTGTTTCCAATTTGGTCTCCTGATCTCCCATAAGTTTTTGATTCTGGTTCAAATTCACAAATGTCTCCAAAAGACTCAGATTTAAGAAAGGATAAAGGAGATGGTGATAAAACTCCAGTGAATTTTGAGACAGATCCAGATATGCCAAAGTTGGAGGAAAGTGAGGATGAGAGTGATTTACAAGGCCTGTTATTGATAGAATCACTAGGGATGTTGAAGGTATTCTTATGAATGAGAATTTCACCAATTTAGAAACTGAAATACCTGAATCTTCCACATCTCAGTACATTTCTCATAGAGATCATCCACTTGAGAATGTAATTGGAGATATTGGTACTCCTGTTCAAACCAGAAAACAGACACAAGAAAATAAAGATGATAACTACCTTTCTTTGTTTACTTGTTTTCTGTCTCAAATGGAGCCCAAGAAAATTACCGAAGCTTTGAAAGATCCAAGTTGGATTGAAGCAATGCAGGAAGAGTTGCTTCAATTTCAGATTCAGGAAGTGTAGACATTGGTTAATTTACCCAAGGGAAAAAGGGCTATTGGTACTATATGGGTGTTTAGAAATAAGAAGGATGAAAGAGGTATTGTCATCAAGAACAAAGCCAGATTGGTAGCTCAGGGATATACACAAGAAGAAGGCATAGATTATGATGAGGTTTTTGCTCATGTGGTCAGAATTGAAGCTATTAGAGTGTTCCTAGCTTTTGCTTCATTCAGAGAGTTTAAAGTGTATCAAATGGATGTCAAAAGTGCCTTTCTACATGGCAAACTTGATGAAGAAGTGTATGTGTGTCAACCACCAGGTTTTGAAGATCCTAAGTATCCTAATAAAGTGTTAAGACTGGAAAAAGCTCTGTATGGCTTACATCAAGCACCTAGAGCTTGGTATGACACTTTATCAGTTTATTTGCTTAAAAATGGATTCAAAAGAGGTACCATAGACAAAACTTTGTTCACCAAAAGAGTTAAGAATGATATTATGCTAGTTCAAGTCTATGTAGATGATATCATCTTTGGCTCTACAAGGGATAGTTTATGTAAAGAATTTGAGTACATTATGCATACAAGATTCAGCATGAGCTCAATGGGAGAGTTAACATTCTTTCGGGGATTACAAGTGCAACAGAAATATGATGGAATCTTCATCTGTCAAGAGAAATATGTTAAAGACATACTGGATAAGTTTGGATATAAAGATGCAAAAGTCGCAAGCACACCCATGGAAACACATAAGCAATTAACAGCAGATCCAGAAGGAGAAGAAGTTGATGTACATCTGTATAGATTAATGATAGGATCACTAATGTATCTGACCACTTCCAGGCCAGATATCATGTTTACTGTTTGTGTTTGTGCTAGGTTTCAATCATGTCCAAAGCAATCACATATGTTTGCAGTCAAAAGAATCTTTAGATATTTAAAGGGTCAACCAAAATTGGGCCTTTGGTATCCAAAGATTAATTCTTTTGATCTTGTTGTATATACAGATAGTGATTATGGTGGTTCCAATATGGACAGAAAGTCAACATCAGGAGGCTGTCATATTTTAGGAGATAGGTTAGTTTCATGGCAATGCAAGAAGCAAACTACTGTATCCACATCAACTGCAGTAGCTGAGTATGTAGCTGCTGTAAGTTGCTGTGCTCAGGTCTTATGGATACAAAATCAAATGCTTGATTATGGTTTGCCTTTTCTAAATACTCCCATTTTGATTGATAATAACTCCCCTATCAGTATCATAAATAACCCAGTTAAACATTCTAAAACTAAGCATATAGAGATAAGATACCATTTTATAAGAGATTGTAAGGAAAAACGAATCATTCAGATTGAGAAAGTTCATACTGATAATCAATTTGCAGATCTGTTTACAAAGGCTTTTGACGTAGGAAGGTTTACATTCTTGGTTACTAGTATTGGAATGATCAATTCTTCTTGAGTCTTTTCATCTACAAACTATTTTTTTTTGTATATATCTTCTTTTGCTTATGGGTTATTAATGATAGAATAATCAATGAAGAGTAATCATAATTTTGGTTATTACTGTCTTCATTGCTTATAACTGTATATAGTTAATTATTATTGGTTTCTATTTTTTTGCTTCTTAGACTAACTTTGTAGGTTATTGTTGTCAGCTTTTTAGGAGTTTACTATTTTTGTCTTCTTGTTTAAACACCACAGTTAATAATTTTTTAATCAAGATTCCATTCATCTTTTCATGCAAATAGTAGTTATAGGGTAATGTCATTCCAAAATCCTTTTTCAAAATATTCTCTTCACTTGGTATATCTTCCACTTGTGATCTACTTTGGTCATTATCATTTTCACTCTTCAAAAATAGTTTTTGAAACTTCAAAGTATGGACTTTTTCGTATCATCTAGTTCTTCAACAGAGAATGATATACGTGAAGATTCAAACCAAGAGTTCATTAACTTGGATGAGGGTGCAAATGTGCAATTATATAACCAGGTTGCAGATATTTTTGAGCATCAAGATGGACCGGAGGATGATAATGATAATCTTCAGGGACATTTTCTCAATCCACATGCATACGAAAATCTGCAAGACCAATTGGTTAACTTTAACCAATCCAACTGGGAGTTGAAGCTGCGGTGTCGAGGCATTGAAACAACTCGAAGGATTGCTAAGCGTAGCATTCCTACTAGAGTTAAGGATCGCCTGATACATTGGAAAAGGAAAGTTCGAAGAGTCAAACAGAAGGCTAAGGCATGGATCTAAATGTAGTTCCAATACTGAAGTACCTACTGTTCCTGAATTTCGAGATTCTCTTCATAATCGTTACTATCCACAAGATATGACGTTTCCAGATATCGAAGGCTAAGACATTTTGTAATTGGTAAAAATATTTTTGACCCAAGTATGTATTTTGTGATGTTTTGGTAACCTTGGTCGGTTGCCACTGCTAGTGCTAGTAGCTGCTGTTTGCTTTATTGGTATGATTATCTTTTAGCTTTTGAAAAAATTGATCCAAGTGTTTCCCACTGCTAGGTATTGTTTATACCTTCCCACTGTTAGTTATATTGGTCAGTGCCACTGTTAGTTCTTTTTCTAGGGCTTGACTCTGTTCTTATGACTAACAGTATATAACATTTAAACACTACAATTTTTCATTACGCTTTTTAATTTTCCCAAATAACCACTGCGATTCCATTCAAAATCAAACCTCCTCTTCTTCTACAATCAATTTCAAAATCAATTCAAAAATCATGGCTTCTTCTTCTTCATCTGACCTTAATCTGAGAGTGTATGAAGAACATAATATGATGGCTTTTCTGATGAAACCCTCGAATGCATAGAATTTCATACAGATTGTTGATTTTCTTCGTGCTAGTCACATTAATCATGCGCTTACTGTTTCACCAAGGGTTTCAAGAGGGCATCTGAATGATTTCTGGAAAAATGCAAAAGTAGAAGTGGTTGCTGGTGAAGAGCAATTGGTTTCCACACTTCAAGAAACCAAAGTAGTGGTTACAGAGAATGCTCTTCGAGAGGTACTTCATCTTGATGATGCCACAAGTATAACCTCTTTAGATGACAGGGATTTGTATACTAATCTTAGATTAATAGGGTATGAGGGTGATTAGACACGTTTTACATTTTTTAAATCATTCTTTAGCCCCCAATGGAAATTTTTAATACATACAATTCTGCACTGTTTTTCATCTAAAAGAACCTCTTTTAATGAATTTGGAACACAAATAGCCTATGCACTAGTGTGTTTGGCTAAGGGTCAAAAATATAATTTTTCAAAATACATACTTGATGGCATGATCAGAAACATCATAAAGGGCAAAAAGGATATGTTTATAATGTATCGTAGATTTGTGCAACTTGTTTTAAATAAACATGTTACTGATTTAGTTGCACAAGAACTTGTTATTGGTGTTAGTACTCTCTCTGCAAGAACATTTACAGAGATGAATAAAAATACCAATAAGAAGTTTTCTGGGAAGGATACAACATTGTTTCCAACAATGCTTCCTGCTTCTTCCACCACAGATGTAGTACCACCAACTAAATCTGAACCAATTGGTGACAGGCCAGTAGAACCAACTGAGCCTGAACACACACCAAGTGGGGGTACCAAAAGAAAACAAGGGACCAAACAGCCTACCCAATTAAAGCCAAAGAAAAAGAAATTGAAACAGGCAAGTGAGGCTCCTACTGCTCATTTGTCTCAGCCAAATATATCACCACAGCAGGTGACCCCACAGGAGATGGGTGGTCATTCTGGAAGGGCTGCCACTACTGTTACTAGTCCACTGACAGAACAAGACAGTGGTACCATCAATAAGACCCAACCAAAGGCAACTTCTAATGCTGAACCTTTGGGTAATGAAGCAAGTGAAGGTCCCAGTCTTAAGAATAAAGGGACTTCTGTTGATCATGCTAGGCATGAGGCAGATGATACATTTGTCAATGATTCACCTAGGAGGTCACACTCTAATGGTGATGAAGCTAGTACTTACCTTGAATTGACGAATGTACAACTGACAGAAGCTGTGGATTTTATTTGGAAAAAGTTGATTCATGAAAAGAAGTGGAATAGAGCTCAGGATGCAAAGATAGTAGACCAGGCTGCTAAACTGGCTGATCAAGAGAAGGTGATTGAAGATCTGAAATAGAGACTTATTGATCTTGAGAAGGTCTTGGTCAAGTTTTTGAAAGAAGACCACTTATCCAAGCCAAGAAAGGATTCTGACAACACTTTCACCAAGGGGGAGAAACAGGCAGCGGATGAAAATACTGAGGAGTTTATGCCTGATCTAAATGATCAAGAAGATGTTGTGCAAACTGAGGTTATGGGTGACACTGATGAGCCACATAAAGATGATACTGAGGTCATGGATGATGTGCAGTGTCGCACTCCCAAAACATGTGGCAGCGAAAGTAGGAGGTGTCATGGGGGCGCCGACCAAATTAAATATCACAACACAAAAATTAAAGAAAACGACCTCTATATGAGACATCTGAAAAATAGATACATTATAATAATTCAAATGTTTACAAAATATATCTGGAGTTCGCATAAACCGTTTAGAGATTTCTAATACGTTACCGAATTTACAAAATACAGCTACATGCAATCTAATCTCTTGATGTTTTGAAAACATTGCGACTCGAGCTAAGCTTTCCAAAAGCTACCTACTGCGGCATGTTACCTGAGAAATACACACTAAAAGGTCAACATAAAGTTGGTGAGTTCATAGGTTTGTTAAGGAATCAGTTAATAATATGATCCACAAGATTTCACAAGTTTGCATCATTCAACAATGATAAGTAAAAGTATCGTTAGCCAACGACAAGTAAAAGTATTCCATATTAAAATATAAGTATACCATTTGCATGAGTCTCATAGTTCGAGCTTAACGTTGTTTGCCTCCGGTAAGTGTACTAATCCGATACACTTCTAACTCACAAATAATATTGCACCCGTGGGTTGGCTAGCGCGACTAGCTCGGACGAGGTTTGTCAAACCCTGATAGTACTATCCAATAATATTCACGCATATATTAACGAACTATGATAAGTAGAGGACTTTAGTGGATTATCATCAGGTCTCATGCAATCCGTATGAAAAGTTGTTGCCAGTACTTGTGATCATAAAGCAGTTTTTAAAACAGTTGTATGTATTCTCACCCCAATGAAAAACAGTAAAAAAGGGCTATGAAAGTCACCAGAGTTAAGCAGGTAGCAAGCAATATCAAATATTAGCAAGTAGTGGGTGTTCTCGTTCCCGTGTGCAACCTCTTAACGCCCTAAACGTATGAGGTTGTATAAGTAGATGTCTCAAAAAACCATCTATAGCGATTGTATAAGTGGGGGTTAATGTCCACTTAAGCCAATCGGGTAGGTGGGGGGTTTATGTCCACCTAAAGCTAGTTCATCAACTAGTATGTCCAAATGAGTTGTTCAAGTTTGTTTATCAAAAACATGTACAACCCGTTGGTGAAAGTTTTTAATAATAGTTCATTTAGACATTATTATTAAGTTTGTTTTGTTGTATACTATTCATTAGTACATATCGTGTGTTGCAAACAGATTATTTTAGTTTGTATAAGCCATAAACCGTAGGTCAAAGTTGGTCAACTCGTTGGTTAAAGTTGGTCAAACCTGGTCAAACTAGTCAAACCTGGTCAAACTGGTCAAACTTGGTCAAACCTAGTCAAGCCTGGTCAAACTGGTCAAACCTGGTCAAACTAGTCAAACCTGGTCAAACCTGGTCAACCTGGTCAAACCTGGTCAACCTGGTCAAACCTGGTCAAACTAGTCAAACCTGGTCAAACCTGGTCAAACTATGAGTCACTTTTCAATTTATAGAGTCACTTCCAATTTATAGAGTTACTTCCAATTTATATAGTCACTTCTCAACTTATAGAGTCACTTCCAATTTATATAGTCATTTCCAATTAATATAGTCACTTCTCAATTTATAGTCACTTTCAATATATAGAGTTACTTCCAATTTATAGAGTTACTTCCAATTTATAGAGTCACTTCTCAATTTATAGAGTCACTTCCAATTTATAGATTCACTTCCAATTTATATGTGTCAGTTTCTAATTCGGTAAACTTTTTAAGTTTAGTTTTTGGTACAAGTTACTAACTAAGTCACTCAAACCCATATTTGTTACCCATTTCCAAAAATAGTAAGTTTTGTCATTTTTAGTAACCGAGCCATTTTTGTTGACTTGGTCAAACTTACTTGGTTTGACGCAAAACTTTCCCAAAACCCTTATATAAGTTTAAAAGTCCCAAAAAGTAATTATTTCTATTTATAGCATGCCCGAAAGTGTCGGTTTTCAAAATGTAACTTTAAAGCTTCCAAATTTCACATTTTCGGTTTTGTCGGTTTAGTTCACCAATTATTTTACACACTTTCTGGTCAACATCAGTCCTCACAAGAATTTCCTATTAAACATCTATGTTTCTAGTTCATTTTCTAATTTTTCTAAGGGTTTTAAATCTCATCTTCATAGGGAAATAAAATACACAACAATGCCTAGCTCAGATTCTGTTTTCCTACAGACTAGTCCCACAAATCAGCTCATAGAAAAACATACGTATGGATCTGGTAAAAATGTAAAACATGAAAGTTGTAGATCTTTTAAATATACAAATTTGAAAAAAAAAACTCATCGTCTAATTCCTCCTAGATTTTGAGATACGATTTTTTTACTAAACTGTGTTTTAGTAGGCAGATTGTATATCTTTCATGAATAAATTATAAAAACGTATTTTAACTATTATTTTGAACATAATCTTTTTGATGGAGATATAACATCATAATCAGTGATATGAAAGAAAAATTAGTAGATGGTTTGAAGATTCTTACAAGAAATGATGAGGAGAAACAAGAGGATGATGGAGATGATGAATATGAGCTAGATTCTTGTTCCTCTCTTGATGATGATGATAGATGGCGATTTTGATGATGATGAAATGGGGTTTTGGGGCTGGAAATCTCCAGAAATCTTGAGAAGAAATGTGTGTTTTTGAGAGAGTGTGTTTTAAGAAAATGAAAGAAAAAAAAAGAATAAAAGAAAAGAAGTATTATTGTAAATGAAATCATGAGTCTTGCATTTGTATGAGAAGTGATTGGGGGAAGGGGTGGTGCCACATGGGGGGGAAGGGGGGGCCCACAGGGCCTGGAGTGTTTTAAAATTTTAAACTTACACTGTATTCGCCTACTGTGGTTGTTTGTTCGTTATTCGGGTTTAAACGTTAAATCGCCTAACGTTATTTTGAGTCGTTTAAATTAACGATATAATTTGGATAAATTTTCATTGAAGTATTATTTAAAATACTTAATTTGAGTTGTCAAATTAATTATAGACGTTTATTTGGTTTCCGAATTAAATTCGCGCGTTATCGTTGCGTTTGAGACGTTTTAAACTGAAACGTCTAGGTTTTTTTCGTGTATTATTTTAACTAAATAATAAATATTGGTAAATAATTTCTAAAAATAGACTTAAGTTTTCACCAATGTCGTATTTTTGTGTCGGAATCTGTCTGATTGCTTTGCGTAATTACAGTTAAACACATAATCACGTAATTGTGTATTCAAATACACATGAAATTACGAATATTTAGCCTAATACAAACTAAATACAATTAATTTAGAATTTCAAGTAGGTCTAACAATAACTCTAAATCTTCGGGTGTCACATTCTCCCCCTGTTAGAAGAATTTGGTCCCAAAATTAGCTTGTTGTCGTGGTCTGTTGGGCATCTAAGAATAGATGTGGATGTTTTAGTCGCATTTGGTCTTCCCGTTCCCAAGTGAATTCGGGACCGCGCCTAGAATTCCACCGGACCTTACTAATGGGAATACGACTCTGTTTCAGGCATTTGACCTCACGGTTCATGATTTCTATCGGTTCCTCGACGAATTGGAGTTTATCATCGATGTGGATTTCTTCGAGAGGAATAACAAGTGTGTCATCAGACAGACATTTTTTTAGGTTTGAAATGTGGAACGTGTTGTGCACACCACTGAGCTGTGGTGGTAGCTGCAGTCGATATGCCACTGGACCAATTCTTTCAAGAATTTCAAATGATCCGATGTACCTAGGGTTTAGTTTTCCGCGTTTGCCAAAATGAATGACACCTTTTCAAGGTGACACTTTTAAGAGTACTCGGTCCCCAACCTGGAACTCGAGTGGTTTGCGTCTCACGTCAACATAGCTTTTCTGACGATCACGTGCGGCTTTCAGCCGGTTTTGAATGGTTACGATTTTCTCGGTTGTTTCATGGATGATTTCAGGGCCAGTGAGTTGGCTATCGCCGATTTCGGTCCAACAAATGGGTGATCGACACTTTCTCCCATAAAGTGCCTCAAAAGGTGCAGCATATATGCTGGTGTGGTAACTGTTGTTGTAGGAAAATTCACACAAGGGTAGGTGGTTTTCCCATGTGTTTCTGAAGTCAACTACGCAAGCTCGTAGCATGTATTCTAAGGTTTGAATGGTCCGTTCACTCTCACCATCGGTTTGCGGATGATAAGCAGTACTCAAATCAAGGCGAGTACCAAGGGCTCGTTGAAGTGTTTGCCAAAATCGAGAGGTGAAGCGGCTACCTCTATCTGAGATGATTGAAATAGGAATGCCATGTCGTGCTACAACCTCTTTGATGTAGATGCGAGCCAATCGCTCCATCATGTCGGTTTCTATGATGGCTAGAAAATGAGCAGATTTTGTGAGACAATCAACGATCACCCAAATGGTATCGCACCGCTCGGTGTTTTGGTGGTTTGGTGATGAAGTCCATGGTTATGTTTTCCCAATTTCTATTGAGGTATCTCGGGTTGTTGTAGCAACCCGGAGGGTTTCTGGTATTCGGCCTTAACCTTGGCGCAAGTTAAACATTTGCTAACATAGGTGGCGATGTCAGCTTTCATGTTGGGCCACCAATACCGTTGTTTAATGTCGTAATACATCTTGTCGGAACTAGGATGTATAAAGTATCGAGATTTGTGAGCTTCATCCATCACCAAATTTCGTAGGTTTCCAAAGTTTGGTAACCATACTCGGTTGGAGAAGTATCGGGTTCCGTTGGGTTTGATTTCGAACTGTTTTTCCAAGCCTCACAAGGCTTCATTTTTGATGTTGTTCTCATTGAGTGCTTCGAGTTGAGTGAAATGAATTTGAGAAATAAGATCTTTTTGGATGGTTAAACCGAGGGCTCGAACTCGAAGGGGTTGCAATCGTTCTTTTCGGCTTAGGGCATCGGCAACAACGTTAGCCTTACCCGGGTGGTATCGGATTTCGCAGTCGTAGTCACTAAGTAACTCGACCCAACGACGTTGTCTTATGTTTAGGTCCTTCTGATCAAAGATGTATTGAAGGCTTTTGTGGGCAGTGAAGATAGTGCACTTGGTACCATATAGGTAGTGTCTCCAAATTTTAAGCGCGAAAACAATGGCTCCTAGTTCGAGGTCATGCGTAGTGTAGTTCTTTTCGTGGATTGATATCGCGTAAAAAGTCACGTTTTTACTACTGATATCTCTCTCATTCTGGAATGATTCTTGGCATTTGAACTCAAATAACACTCAAATCGATGAGAATCTGCCAAGGAGGTCAAAACAAGGTTGCACGATAAAAAACAAGCAAAACGGATGAAAAACGGAGATTCCACGCACGTCTGAAGATTCAAGGCATCAAAACAAGATTTTAAGACTAAAGTGCCCATCATCAACATCCATCTTATCCAAGATGTTTGTTTTCAAAATACGAGTCTAACAGAAGAAGAATTAACAAAAACAGATAAAGAATGAAGATTCTATGCCCGCCGGAAAATTCAAATGATTCGTACGCAATATCTGGAGATAGGAAGCTCAATTTTGGGATTACTTTTCATCAAAGTCTTCGTTTTTGAAAAAAGAATCCAACAAAAAAAGAATCGATGAAAACGGACGCATAACGAAGAAAACACGCGCGAATTAAGAAACGAAGCAAAAGACGGCGAACCGGGGCGGGTGGCAGCCAGCCGCCGCCGGCCACCACCAGGCAGCCAACCACACAATTGTCCTACGCTCACACGGTGAAAGCATCACTTACAAGATCGACAAACCAGAATGCACCCCAGAACAAGAAGAATGTTGTGCTATATCAACAGGCAGAATTACCCATGATGATGAATCAGAGCCCGAAGAAGAACAACCTTTCACCCGATCGTCAGCTTTTATCTCTTACTCTGAGTATGAACCAGAAGAGGAAGAAGAATTTCAAGAAGCAGAGGAAGAAGTTAAATCTGAAGACGAAGAACCTGAGGAAGAGGAAGAAGAAGAGACTGAGGAAGAGGAAGAAATGAACGAAGAAATGAAGGACGTTGAAGATCATGTTGACTCGCCAGACTTGGCTGAAGTCAAGAGAATACAAAACTGCGAAGATTACTCTTCATCAGAAGAATCCGTTGATTATGAAACCCTCCGTCAAGAACTAAAGTTCACTCATGTCAGAAGAATGGGAAACATTCTTGACTCTTATCTCGACCCATCGAAACCTTTCACCTGAACCCGACTCCGAGATATAGATACGTTTGAAGAACTCCGATCATCAAAGCACCCAGACTTATATACTACTATCTATCAAAAAATTGCTGCATATACGACAAGGCAAAAGGGTGGCTTTTATGAAGGAAACCTTCAAGAAACAACCACGGAAATTAGGACCATCGAAGTCGACAGTTCCTAACCTTTCAATAACGCCCCCTCAGATGAAGAATTCCACCAATTCCCAGACTCACGTGACAAGGATTTTGAATATAATAGCGAATGTGACAATGGATACGTCAACATTTTTGCGATGAACGCTCTATTTCCCCTGCTCCAACAAATTCTCCCATCACCACAACCGAGATATTGGAAATCCCTCTCATAGATACCCACCAAGAGATGATTGACTTGATTGATGAAAATGACGATGTTCGTGTCATAGTAGAAGCTATCAAAGAATCAACCAATGATTACAACACCGCTTAAAGGCACCTGATAAGGGAAATCGAACAAGAATACGATTCATACCTCGCCATCTATGGAGAACCAGAACCCCGCGCCCTTCAAGCACAAATCACCATAGAAGCTCAACAGCCAGAAAGACCCCACTACCCGAAGGGAGAAGTCGAGTTCTACAGCAACCAAAGGCAAATATACCAAAAAGTGTATTGTGCCTTGGCCGGATCTGCTTTTCCCTATTCTTCTAGTAAGAAGGCTATACTTGCATCGATAAGAACCAATCTTGAAAGAGCTACTGGAAACCCACGAAATTATGCCGACATCAGAATGGTGGGAGATCTTAGAACCCTTCTAGATCTCATCGAAACTGGAGAACATCTCACAGCCTCATAAAATTACAGAATTGTCATTCACTCTACCATTGGTCATCACGTTGAACTAATAATTGATGAGTTGAACGAGTCAGCATATGAAGAAGAAACTCGTGAGGTACCAAGATTCATTCCACACATGTCGCAAATCAACCTAGCAACCAATGTGATGACCCGACTGCACGGAATGTACCAAGAAGAAGACGTAGAACTTGATGTTTACCGAAATGGATATCGCGAAATATTCAGCAAGTTAATCTACATCTTCACAAACTCGGATTTTCCCTTCAACCGTGAACAACACCAAATCATCAGACAAGTATGCCAAGCAACAAGATCCTTTGGAGGAGATCCTTTGGTTAGTGACTTTGAAGAATTAAGAACTGATTTTATGGCTTTAATCGCCTCGATAGGTCGAAAACACCCCCAGCGCTAAGCAACAAGATCCTTTGGAGGAGATCCTTTGGTCAGTTAGATACATTAGCTACGGAATGGCAATCCTCAACAGATTGGCCACTGACCACTTCAAAAGTTTCAGAATGGAATCCACAACCCACCAACTCTTATTGCCGACATGACAGAGCAATTCCTCCAATACTTTCCTCCAAGATACGCCCTACCTAGAATCCACAGTGACCACTCCAGCACTAGGGACGCATCCTCCATCATCTGAAGAAGAAAGGACTAAGTCGAGCTCTCGACTTTAAAAGAGCGCTTCTCGGGAGGCAACCCGTTTTTTTTTTTTAATTTCTGCAAATTTTACTTTCCAAGAAGTGATGAAATCTTCGACTATCTTTCACAAAAGGATCATACATGACCCAGCCTGCAAGAAAGTATCAACACCTGAAAAATTGTATATCTGACGTGTTCACACCTACGAGACCAATCACAAGAAGACTTGATCAAGAATACACCTATAAAGACAAAGTCCGGCAAATGCAAGCAAAGGAATACCGCAACTACCGAGGAGTATTCCTATACCGTCTCTTTCACTCGTTGTAAATATACCATATCCATTATGCTTATCACTAAGTGTGGGATTCAAACCCAACAAACACTGCTAAAAGAATATGTCTTAGATGTTTCAACTCCTAAGTGTAGGATTTTCACCCCGGACAGAGCTTAGAAGAACATCGAGGACGATGTTCCTTTAAGTGTGGGATAGCAGTAGTTGCACTACTGTGAAACGGATAATGGTATATGCTTGATTCTAAAATCGTTGCTAATCGTTGCTCTTTAGACCCTGCTTCTCCAAAAAGTAACTCGGATTATTTTTTTTCAAAATTGAGTTAAAAATATGTTGAAAATGAAAAATTTTAGACGAAGAATGATTTACTATGGGGAAGAAGGATAAATAAAATATGAATTCCTTTGAAAAATTAGTTTAGTAACCCCATAAAGAGCATCGCATGACTAGGCACACAACAAACCAACTTTCGATTCATGAGGTATCTTGAGCCATATAAAGCATCCAATGCTTCACTTTTTTGATTCTTGAGTGTGCTGATGTATGCGTTTAGAATCAAAACTTGCTCCCGTGATGCATCTCAAATCCGGATTGGTGAGTAAAGAGGAGATTGAATCACTTCATTCTTAAACCCATCCATAAACCCATAAATAAACACGTTATTCCTACCTTCTCGAAAGAATCCCTCAAACTTCATAGTAAGTCCCAAAGATGAAAGAAAAGAAGCTACAAGGATATGACGTCAAAGAAGAAAATCCCCAAGAAAGAAAATTCGAAGAGAAGAAAAATCAATTAGAGAAAAAGACTCCTTCTGCGAACAACAAAAGAAAAGGGCGTCAATCCTCCCAAAAATTCGAAATTTCACCAAAAAGAAACCAATGAAAAACCAGCAAAACCCCCTCTCACATCACCAACACTTCACCCCAAAAACCCTACATCACTTCCCTTAGAATTATTATGGCTAGATCGTCTTCGCGCTCACCAAAAAGGTAACGATTTGATCCTCGATCAAGCCTATGACGATAAACGATACATGACTGGCGTTCAGAGTGATTGATAATACTAGAATAGGAAACCCTAAACACTTTGAGTGATTGGAGTGACCACCTTGAGAGGATCGCCTAGTCATGTATCCAAGATCAAAGATCAAAAGCAAGCTTCCAAAGATTACAAAACCTTGTTTTTCAAAGAACAGATATTTCATTTTTCCAAAACACCCCTCTTTAGTAAAAAGTTCCGCCTCAAAATATTTCATTAATTGCTTATCTTTAACCATGTTGAAACGAGTTTGCTTGTTGATGCATCTTTGAGTGTCTGTCAGTTGGTCTATCGAGTTGTAATAAGTGTCGTTAGTTACTTAATAGAACTATAGCTTTTGTATAGTGCGACACTCGTGTTTTAGTTTAGGCGACACTTGCCTGAGTGACGCATAGCGACACTTGGTTAAGTGACGCATAGCGACACTTTGGTTAAGTGACGCATGAAGGCGGCCACATGCGACACTTCCACAAGTGACGCATGTCGGCTGACTTTTAGTATAAATACACACCTACGGGTTTCCGGCTAGGGTTGACGAAACCCTAGCACCATTTGTCGACTAAGCAACTTTGTAATCATTCCCAAACAGTTATACAAGCTGATATATACGGTTTCATTGTTGAAATACTTTTGTTCGGTTTGTGTTTGTTAGCCATACATGCAATTGATTGATTCCGCCTTTCAATTGTAGTCAATAGTCATCTAGATCCACGTCCAAGGGCACTATCAACTGGTATCAGAGCCTTTAGGTGATTACATTGACGTTTAGAAGGTATTTTGGGTTGATTTCGGTTTTGCTTGATTCTTGAATCAAGAATACATACGGTTTTTGAGGTGCAAAGGTGAATTACAGTCGACATTCCTCAACATTTACAGGTTTCGTCCATTAGGGTTCAAGGAATTTTCGTTTGGTTTACGAAAGTTCGATATTTTTAGGGTTTTGGGATTTTGCAGCCGTATTGCGACACTCGATCCGTCACTTGGACGCGTCACTTACAGCGGCACTACCTAATCCCAAATTAGGGTTATACCGTCACTTGAACGCGTCACTTGAAGCGTCATTTGAGGTTTATACGACACTTAACTTAAGTGTCGTGCCCTTTAATCCACCGTCACTTACGTGCGTCACTTAGGCACGTCACTTGACTCTCAAGCGTCACTTCTGTTAGTGACGCCTGCTTGATTTATTGCGTCACTTTCTTTAGTGACGCCTTTTGATTTTCTGTGTCATTTTTACTAGTGACGCCTATCTGTTTTAGCACGTCACTCAAGTACGTCACTTGAGTGCGTCACTTATCTGATTGAGCGACACTTCCTTATAGTGTCATCAGTCACTTCATCCGTCACTCGATAGCGTCACTTACCTAGTGACGCTAATCGTTGCGACACTTCAGTGCGTCACTTAATAAGTGACGCCTTCAGTACTAATATTTTTCCAAGCTTTCGTTTTTTAGTAAAATTTTCAGGTATATCTTCAATGGCCGCAGACAAGGAAGATATTAGAGGTATTAGAGAGATGATTAAGCAAGGAAATGATATCGGTTCCAATAATAAACCTCCACTATTCACTGCAGACATGGACTATGCTTACTGGAGAGATAGATTTGAACAGTTTGTGGATTTTCATTGTCCGGAACTGTGGGGCCCATTAAAACAAAGATATGAGGCTCCAGTTGCTGAAGGAGATTATCGTCAGGTTCCTCCACCAAAATCTTTCATTGCAATGACACCTCAAGAAAAGAAGGATTATCAAATAGAAAGAAAAGCACACTCAGCTATCTGTATGTGCTTGACAAAGGATGTCATGAGACTTTTTAAAAATCATGACACAACCTATGACTTATGGAAGGCTATAGAAACGAGGTGTGGGGGAAATGCGAAATACAAGGAGGCTAAGCTGGAATTGATAAAGAAATAGTACGATCTGTTTGACTCCTTACCTAATGAGACAACCTCTGGATTGTTTACCCGGTACTCACAACTGGTGAGTGAGTTAACGGAGGGTGGATATAATCTCACAGCACTTGAGATAAATAAGAAATTGTTAGATGTTCTACCAAGTGCATGGGATGTAAAAGTCCAATTCTTGAAGGAAAGTGAAGGATTGGATGGGATGACTTTGGATAAGCTGATCGGAGTTCTTCAAGCCCACACTATGGAGTTGAAGAAGAAAGAGTGCAAGTCAACTGGTTTTGTACAAAATCCTTCACTTTATGGAGGCCAAGTTAACTCTGGTAAGAGTTATGGAGGAATGGCATTCATATCGGATACCAATTCTTCATCTTATTCAGCTGGAGCTTCACATGCGGCATATGTTTCTGGCACAACCTGCACTAATCAAGGATCACAACAGCAGGTTTCATCTTCACCAGCTATTCAAGAGCAAGCTGCGATTTATACAGCTTTCCTCAGTTCTTACAAAGATTTGGTTACTCAACCAAATACTACTTTGGAAATGACCAAAGAAGATTATGCTCAGCTGGATGACGATGACTTGGAGCAGATGGATTTAAACTGGAATATAGCTATGATTTCCAGAAGGGTTCAGAAATTTATGCAGAGAACGGGACGGAAGAGCTTGGAAGGTAATGGGAAGACCGGATTTGGGTTCGACAAAAGCAAGGTTCGATGTTACAACTGTCAGAACCTTGGTCACTTCGCAAGGGAATGTGAGAAACCCAGGATGCCATCGTCGGGTCTTACTAAGCCGGATCCACCCAAGGCAAATGAAAAAGAAGAAGCTAAATCGTTGGCTGTAGATAACGCTTTGATTGTTTTTGAGCCAACTGCTTTTGATTGGAGTGCTCAAGCTACACAGTTTCAATGCCTGATGGCTCACATTACTCCTGAGGTACCAAATGAACCCAATGAGCCATTTAATTGTGTTTCGTGTATTAACTTGACTGAATCCCTTAAGGCCTATCAGAAAGACAATCAAAATTTGCGGGACAAGATAGTTAAACTTAATGAATCTAATAACTTTTTGCTAGATAATGAAAAACTTTATGAACAACACCTTGAAGCTCATAAATTAGATACCGAAACCTTTAAGGCAAAGGTCTTTAGCCAGCAAGATGCAATTAAAAGTTATCTTACTGAAATTGAATTGTTGACTAAAGAATTATCTGATTTGAAAAATGAGTTTGAGAATCATAAAAGCAAAATCTTAAGTTCAACATCCGCCACTCAAGTCTTTAATGAGATTGTTAGCAAGCAGGGAGTAAGTGGCAAAAAGAAGGAAGGTCTTGGCTATAACCAAGTACCACCACCTTCTAATGCTGAATATTGTCCCCCGATTGCTAAACACGGCCTTGAGGAGATTTCAGTTGATTATACCAAACTATATGGTATTAAGGCCAAAGAAGCCAAGCTAAACAAACTGACAACGGAGAAAACCAAGAGGCAAGAGTATCCATTGCCTCAGTTTGTTAAAGCTGAAAATAAGTCTCAAGTTCATACTGATGAGATTGTTGAGATAGAGGATATTACTGATCAGGAATATCCTGAGTTTAAGAAGGTTGAGGCTAAACCTGAAAAACAAATTTTAAAAGTTAAACCTGTATCAAAGGTTCAAAATAAAAAGGAAAACAGAGTTTTAAATGTGAAACTTCAAACTCAAAAGTCACCGGCAAATGTTTTAAAACAAAAGGTGACAAATGAAAAGGTTCATGTTGATAAAACTCATGCCTCAACTTCTACATCTAAACAAGCATTCTCTAACACATGCACGAAATGTTCATGTTCTAGAAATGCTTCACCACTTCCTGCAGTAAATCCTTCGCCTCAACAGTTTAGAGAGACTCGTTCTTGTTTCTACTGCAAGAAACAAGGACATTTGATCTGCGATTGTCCCAAACTCTCTTATCAGCGTTATGGGAGACATATGCCTAGGACATTATTCTACAGAAATTCCTTTTCAAAATCACCTCCTAGGCATCACTCCAACTCTCCCAAGCCTGCTAAGAAAGTCATTTGTGTTGGGCAAAATCCTTTGTTAAAACTAAAGCCCAACATTATTTTCAAGCCAAATCCCGAACCATCAAAGGTTTGGAAGATAAAGGAGTCCACTGTAGACTCAAATGTCATCAATAATAACACATCAGATTCAAAATCTGATTTGTTTAAAAATAAAGTTTTATCTGATGTGCTTATTGTTGATGACTATGGTCGACCTAAGTCTGTAAAGGCTTGGGTCACCGTTTCTCACTAATCTCCTCATTTTTATGTGTTGCAGCAGTCTGAACGTGTAAAAGATAGTGAATGGTTCATGGACAGTGGCTGCTCACGACACATGACGGGTGATGTGTCTCTCCTAGTGGATATTAAACCATACGCAGGAGGTCATGTTGCTTTTGCTGGAGATACAGGGGGAACGATTTCGGGTAGAGGAACGCTAACTAATGGAAAGGTTAGCTTTGAGAATGTAAATTACATGGCTGAACTTCAACATAACTTGCTAAGTGTTTCACAAGTTTGTGATAAGGACTATACCACATCATTTACAAAGACTGAGTGTGTTATATTGAAGCCGGGGTATGTCATTCCAGAAGAATGGGTGGTAATGCGTGCACCTAGAAGAAATGACACCTATGTGATGAACATGCGAACCGTGGAGACATCCAGCGAGTACACTTGTCTCCTTTCGAAGGCTTCAGAAAAGGAATCACTCCTTTGGCACAGACGAATGGGACACATTCATTTCCGTAAAATGAATTTTCTTGTTAATAACGATTTGGTTCGTGGAGTTCCGAAACAGTCCTTCGCCTTGAAGGATGACTGTGTTTCTTGCCACAAGGGCAAACTCCATAAGAAGTCTCATAAGTCTAAGGTTGTGAATTCCATTAATGCTCCGTTGGAATTACTGCATATGGATCTTTTTGGTCCTGTTTCTACAAAGAGCATCGGTGGTCGCTCTTACTGTTTAGTAGTGACAGATGACTACTCACGGTTCTCGTGGGTATACTTTCTTGCAACGAAAGATGAAACTGCGGGTATTTTAGTTTATTTGTTGGATAAGTTGGCAAATCTGTGCAACTTAAAGGTAAAGAGACTGCGAAGCGATAACGGAACCGAATTCAAGAACTCAACTCTCGAGCTATTTTGCGCTTCTAGGGGTATTGAACATCAATTCTGTGCTCCGAGAACTCCTCAACAGAATGGAGTTGCTGAACGGAAGAATAGGACCATCATTGAAACTGCTCGCACTATGCTAGCGGATTCCAAACTTCCTATTATCTTCTGGGCCGAGGCAGTCAATACTGCTTGCTACGTTTTGAATCGGGTACTTTCGGTTAAAAAGAAGAATAAAACGTGTTATGAGCTCTTCAACAATCGCAAGCCGAATCTGCAGTTTCTGGAGCCATTTGGGTGTCCTTGTTTGATCATGATAACCAAAGAACGTGTCCCTAAGTTTGGAGATAAAGCCATTGAAGGGATTTTTCTCAGATATTCGGTCAATTCTCCAAACAAACGGGTATACAACAAATCAACAAATGAGATCGAGGAACACTTTGAGGTAAAATGCTTACGGTATACAGAACCACCTCAAGGAACAGGTCCAGATTGGTTCTTCAATTATGGGAAACTCTTCAGTTCCTTCAATGTACCGGAGAACGACGACACTGAAGAGTTAATCACAATGCTTCATGGACTCGATGTTTTTCAACAAACATCCGATTCTCCTCCTACAACACCCAATCCAATTCCCGATACGACATCCACTTCATCACCTACTCCAACACAACAAATGCCTGCACCTACATCCACTACTTCTCCTGCATCTGTACCTACACCCACACCACCAACTACAACCATTCCGTCTTCTTCAAACACTGTTAATGCCGCGGATCTTTCGGACGATCCTAATATGCCTCTCTTAGAGGATGAAGAAGACATGGATTATTCTCGTTTCTTCATTAATGAAGAGAACGAAGATGCTTCTGCCACTGAAGGTGACTTGAACAACTTGGAATTAAATCTTGTGCCAGATGCCATTCCAGTGACCCGGATACATAGGAATCACCCAGTTGAAAACATAATTGGTGATCCTCATTCTACTGTTCAAACGAGACATCAGGCGAAGCAATCTGCTGAAGATAAGGATACTTCAGCTGATCAGATTTTGGGATTTATGGCAACTGTTAATTCATGCCATCTTTCCCAAACCGAACCAAAGAAAGTTTCGGAGGCCTTACAAGATCCATCTTGGGTCGAGGCCATGCAAGATGAACTGCAACAATTTCACAAGTTGCAGGTGTGGACTCTAGTACCATTACCCAAGGGTGCTGATCCAAAAGGCACTCGATGGGTATATCGTGTAAAGAAGGATGATCGAGGGGTTGTTACAAGAAACAAAGCTCGACTAGTTGTTCAAGGGTATACTCAGGTTGAAGGACTGGATTATGATGAGGTTTTTGCCCCTGTCGCCAGATTGGAGTCTGTCCGTATCTTCTTAGCTTTTGCTTCATTTAAAGGGATTCGTGTCAAGCAACTTGACGTCAAGAGTGCATTCCTTTATGGTAAGATTGATACGGAGGTTTATGTTCAACAGCCTCCAGGTTTTGAAGATTCGGTGAATCCAAATTATGTCTACAGGCTAAATAAGGCTTTGTATGGACTTCATCAATCTCCTCGACTATGGTATGAGAGGCTTGCTACTCATCTGGTGGACAATGGTTTCACTCGGGGCACCATCGACATCACTCTTTTCACAAAAGGGAAAGGGGATGATTTGTTACTCGTTCAAGTGTACGTCGATGATATTATTTTTGGATCATTGAATGAGGCTTTATGCAAAGAATTTGAAGAGGTCATGAAGTCAGCTTTCGAGATGAGTGCAATGGGAGATCTAACGTTCTTCCTAGGGGTGCAAGTTGAACAGTCATCCAAAGGGATGTATATTCATCAGTCGAAATATGTCAATGACATGTTGACACGGTATGATATGCTCACTTGTAAGCCTTATGGAACTCCTATTGAACTCAACCATAATCTTGGACCTGCTGATGATGATGAGGACTGCAAAGAAAAGGATTATCGTTCGATGATAGGTTCTCTAATGTACCTTACTGCCTCAAGGCCTGATATCGTATTCGTGGTTTCAATTTGTTCAAGATATCAGGCACGTCCTAAGGTTTCTCATATGAAGGCGGTGAAGCGGATTTTTGGCTATCTTAAATATAGACCCACTCTCGGTCTATGGTACTCAAATGAGAAGAACTTCACGCTCTCTGCTTATTCCGATTCAGATTATGGTGGCTGCAACATGAATAAGAAGTCTACAACAGGAGGATGTCAGTTTCTAGGATCCCGATTGGTGTCATGGCAATGCAAAAAGCAGACAACGGTTTCTACTTCAACAGCGAAGGCCGAGTACATTGCTGCTGCAAGCTGCTGTTCTCAAGTTCTTTGGATTCAGCACAATTGCGTGATTACGGGTTACTCTTAACTTTAACTCCTATACATATTGATAATACTGCTGCCATATCAATCACACGCAATCCCGTACAATACTCTAAAACCAAACACATAGAAATTAGGTTTCACTTTATACGGGATTGCTATGAGAAACACCTTATTGACCTTGTCCATATCGATACCCTCAAACAAAATGCTGACTTATTCACTAAGGCTTTTTCTAGAGCCCGATTTGATGAATTAGTCAACATGATCGGTCTAAGGTTCTTTACTACGAAAAAGTAATTTGTGACTTGGATTACCTTTAAAGTAATGTTTTATTAAAAAAAAAATAAAAAAAATATATGCAACCTACGCAACTGCCACTCATTATACTTTCTAGTAGTAATGAAATGCAAGGTTGCTACATTTTAAAATAGACGTTGAAGTTGTGTCTGTAAACAACTTGGGATATGATAGTACATTGGGTGACATGCATAAAAATGGAAATTTAAGGTTTATCTTGGACGTGTCAGTAGATTTATCTGACGTATTGAAAACAGTTTTTATAAACATTGTCTTCATCATACGATATATTAGTAGGCATGGTATGCAAACCTCTTTGAGAAGACTTAAGAAGCTTAATCATTAATTGTTTATTTCAACTGGTATAACACCATTAGATGTATGACAAAAGTCTTAATTTCTTACTTATACTAGACATGCTTTCGTGAAAGATGTTTATTTGATATCATTTGGGGGTATATATTGATAGTTTCCTCTGTTATACGTAAGTATAGACCTGGCTTCTATTAATATATACTTTAAACTTAAGCAAACACAAGTCAAAGTACTTGCAAAGTCTTTAAAAATAAGATACCTTACAAGGTCGCCAAAATGGTTTGACCAAGTCTGGTTTTGCTTAAACCTGAATCAAGCTATGTCGCTTTGTTGTACGTAAGTACAGACCTGTCACCGCTGACTTGATTCTTAAAATTGATTTTCTTATATTCTATCTGTAAATGGAAACATGGTCTATGTCTTAAGTTAAGATGTATATCTATGGTGGGAACTACAGCGAAATACACATACCAATAATAATAAAATACTTCCTAGATGTGCGTATAACATGTTTAAGTGGATAAACATACTAATAATCGTTTTGAAATAATTTTTATAAAAAGTGCTTTTAGTATGTCAAGTAAATTTAAAGAGGACAAATATACTGATGATCGAAATAACACTTATTGTTCCTAATAAATGCATGTTATTCCGATATGATCCCTAACCAGACTATATCAACTCCGTCACCAAAAAAAAAAAAAAAAAAAAAAATGTGTTCATTTTTCTATTTCTAAATTTACATTCTTGTATGTCTTTTATTTTCTCTAAGTTAGTATAATTTTAGCTATTATCCAAGTTACAATCACATTTTCAAATTCGAGTACCGAAATCACAACACGAAAAATCGATTAAATCGCAATTTTTTCACTAAAAGTGAACTGTGCGTCACTTTCATAAGTGACGCTGCCAGTGACGCATACGATATTGCGTCACTCACTTTAGTGATGCAGTAAGTGCCGGGGTAAGTTTCGCTATAAGTGCCGGGTTGAGTGACGCATACTAGGGTCGGTGTATAAATACCCCTTCCCCACGACACTCAACCTCACCACTTTTCAAATTACTATAGCGTCACTTGCTCTGACACACCGACACTTATACTGTCTCTGCGTCACTTCCCTCTGTGCGTTTTTCTTCGATCGATTCGTGGTTTCTACGGCTTGTTTGAGCATTCCAGCCCCATATTCTTGTTCTACTCATTCACACGACCTATTTGGTAATAACCTTACTCTCTTTACTTCGATATTCATGCTGTAATTTGAATTAGGGTTACGGATTAAGTTTTAAATTTAAATTCGTTCGTTTTAATGCATGTTTACATCATGTTTTTGTGTAATAAAGGGTGTGTAATATTTTTTTTTACCATGCGCACACCCTGGTAACTTTGATTTCAAAAACCCCCAAATTTAATATCTGGGCATGAACAGTGACACGATGATCTTCATCGTTGCGTCACTTCGTGCGTCACTTGCCTCAAGTGACGCTGTTTGGTAATTTTGAACGCTTATACCGTCACTTAATAAGTGACGCTTGTTTTTGCGTCACTTCTTAAGTGACTCGTGTAGTGACGCATAACCTTCTTTTAACTGTTAACACCGTCACTCCTTCCAGTGACGCCTCTTATATGCGTCACTACCCCAAGTGACTGTCTAAGTGACGCTTCTTCCTATACGTCACTTTAACCGTCACTTCATAAGTGACTCTTTTAGGATACCGTCACTATGATAACTGTCGCATGTTCTTCACCCGTCACTTTGCAAGTGTCGTATAAATTAAATCACCAAATACAAACGTCACTTACATCAGTGACGTTTGATAGCGTCACTTCCAATAAGTGACGCTATAATTTGATTTTAATTTTAATTACTGTACAATACGACACTCGCTAAGTGACGGTAGTGGCCATGCGTCACTTACCATAAGTGACGCCTAAAATCAAAATTCGTTTTCTAACCCTTCTGTGTTCGGGCTAACTCTATAACGCTTTCGGTTATTTTTCTTTGCATTTTAGCTTACAGATGGCTGAGCTACAGAATTATTACCGCCGCACCAACACCCGTCACAACATCACGGCGTTTCTGGAATCCACGCATGCCAATTCGGCGCCCTTCAGGCCGATGATAGATTTTCTACGTCGTTCCAGGATTCACTACGCTATTACCGCATCAACTCCGGTTTATATGAACCAAATTGAGGAGTTTTATGACCATGCGGTGATCAGAGTTCAGGGCGATGTTCCCCGGATTGTTTCGACTATGTTTGGGGAGGAAATCGAGATCACCGAGAACTCGATTCGACGGGTTTTACAGTTTACCGACAACTCTACGATGCCCACCATCTTCCCAACTACATTTATCTATGGGGGACTTCAACGGATGGGTTATCCGGCAAACCAACTTTCCGATTTCAGGAAACAGTACCTCTGCAGGGTATGGAGGTATCTGTGTCATATTATCATAGTTTGCTTATCTCCGAGAAATGGAGGTTATGATGCTGCGAGCCATCTTACTTTGTCTCTCATGTTGGCCCTGATATACAATAAACCGTATAACTTCAGCGGTTATATTTTCGGCAACATGGTGGAGAATATACGTGCTGGAAAGGACAAATGGCTGCAGTATCCTCGATTTGTCCAGCTGTTACTGAATGATCTCAATCTTGAGATTGCACCAGATCAGCGATCTCTTCTGGTGCCGACACCGATGCTACTGCGAGTCTTCAATGACTGCAAGCTCGCGCCGAAGGGCGAGCCGGTTTTGGCTGATCGTGAACTTTTCGGGCACATAGTGAACGAAAACTATGTTGCGCCGCGCGATCACGAATTTTTGGATGATGTCGTTCCTCCGGTCAACGAGGACGACTTGGTTGATACTGATATTGCACAAGATTTACAGGATATCGACGGCGTTGATCGAGTTGAGCCTGATTCTGACGACGGTGGGCCCACTCCTCCTGATTCTGAGGGTGACGTGCCACCTCAATCAGCTTTAGATGGGATTCAACTAGCTGATCCCCAACGCTTTAAGCGTATTTTGCGCCGGATTTCTGCTGTTCGGGTTCATATCCCGAGAAATCCTGGCAAGCGTCCTGCTGGGTCTTCGCCCTCTTACGCTGATTTACCTCTACGTCGACGCCAGCGGACTTCGATTGTTCTTGAGGAGCCTACTCAACAAACTTCTCCTCAGCCTGCCACTGTTTCTATTCAGCAGGTTTTAGCTCAACTGGAGCTTTTATCGAAGCGTTTTGATGATCAACAGGCGATCATTGCAGCTCAAGCTTCACAGATCAAAGATTTAGAGATTAAAGCTGCCGCAGTGGACTCTCTTCAGCAACAGATAATGACTATGTCTTCTAGGTTGTTAGAATTGGAGTCAGTCACACTTGTTTCGGGGGAGGATAATCCCAGGGAAATAGAAACAAATGTAACTCCCCCTGAAACTGAAAATGTACAACCTTCTTCTACTATGAATGAAAATATCTGTTTGGATTATTTTGTTGAGGTTCAAGGTCAGGCAAGACCTATTGCGGTTGATTATTCATTTGTAGATCTCACATATCTGCAAAACTTGATGAATGATAATAACACGATGCCTGAGGAAGAGGTGATGGATGAACCTGTAGCAGAGGATTATTTTTTTGAGGAAAATGAGGATATTGAAGTTGAGGGGGAGCAATTGCACAGCGATGAATGTTATGATGATGCTCCCATTATAGAATCGGACTCGTCTGAAGATGAATCGGAAAAAGAGACAAACAAGCCATCAACTTCTACAACAAAGCCGGATATTGTGCTTAAACCGATTATTGAGGTACCGGTTACGTGTAAATGCTACAAAGTTAGAACTGATTACACGGGATTGATTAAGAGTTGGAAATTCGATGAGAACAACTCAGTGTTTATGATAAAGAGGAGTGACGGCATTCAGTACTTCAATATGAAGTTTTACAAAATAAGTACTTTGCCGAAGTGTGAGCTTCAAAGGTTAGCTCAGATACCCTTGATCAACCGGTCACGAGATTCAAGAGCAGATTTCTTTCAGGTGATTATACGTCGTGAGATTAATAGTAAAAAGTACAATTTGATAAAGCCGACGTTGGGTATGAGGTACAAGTTTAAAAAGAAGCTAGATCCGGTTACCCGACAACCTATTGTGAAGATGATCTATCCACCAGCAAAGTGTCTACAGAAGATACCTTTGGAGATCATCCCGTTAGATTTTTTGAATAGGTTGGTGTATTGGGAATATGATGATGTTACGAGTGAAGCTGTGATAGTATTCATTCCAAATTCAGAACCAGCTACAGACCTGGAGTCTTCAAATGCAGATACAGAAAACAACGAGAAAACAGCTTGGGATGCTGTTCAGCCTAAGAAGAGGTCGTTATGGGGTCTTAAGAGAAAAATATTTTGTGTTTTTGACCCATTAAGTTTGATCAATCTTTCTGCTCAAGATATGAAAAGATTACATGAAAACAGAATTGAGTTCAAGACGAAAGATAGAGCTGAAGCGTTAAAATTTCAGAAGATCGTGGATATCTGCGTCGCCAATGGAGTACACGCTGGTGGTGTATTTCCAGCTGGCTGGAAGTGAAGACTCGAAGATTTTTGAAGACCAAGCTGAAGACACGGGGGAGTTTGTTGATGCATCTTTGAGTGTCTGTCAGTTGGTCTATCGAGTTGTAATAAGTGTCGTTAGTTACTTAATAGAAATATAGCTTTTGTATAGTGCGACACTCGTGTTTTAGTTTAGGCGACACTTGCCTGAGTGACGCATAGCGACACTTGGTTAAGTGACGCATAGCGACACTTAGGTAAGTGACGCATGAAGGCGGCCACATGCGACACTTCCACAAGTGACGCATGTCGGCTGACTTTTAGTATAAATACAAACCTACGGGTTTCCGGCTAGGGTTGACGAAACCCTAGCACCATTTGTCGACTAAGCAACTTTGTAATCATTCCCAAACAGTTATACAAGCTGATATATACGGTTTCATTGTTGAAATACTTTTGTTCGGTTTGTGTTTGTTAGCCATACATGCAATTGATTGATTCCGCCTTTCAATTGTAGTCAATAGTCATCTAGATCCACGTCCAAGGGCACTATCATTGCTTGAGGACAAGCAAAGTTCTAAGTGTGGGATACTTGATATCGCGTAAAAAGTCACGTTTTTACTACCGATATCTCTCTCATTCTGGAATGATTCCTGGCATTTAAACTCAAATAACACTCAAATCGAAGAGAATCTACCAAGGAGGTCAAAACAAGGTTGCACGATAAAAATCAAGCAAAATGGATGAAAAACGGTAATTCCACGCATGTCTGAAGATTCAAGGCATCAAAACAAGATTTTAAGACTAAAGTGCCCATCATCAACATCCATCTTATTCAAGATGTTCGTTTTCAAAATACGAGTCTAACAGAAGAAGAATCAACAAAAACGGATAAAGAATGAAGATTCTACGCCCGCTGGAAGATTCAAATGATTCGTACGTAATATCTGGAGATAGGAATCTCAATTTTGGGATTAATTTTCATCAAAGTCTTCGTTTTTGAAAAAAGAATCCAACAAAAAAAGAATCGATAAAAACGGACGCATAACGAAGAAAACACGCGCGAATTAAGAAACGAAGCAAAAGACGGCGAACCGGGGCGGGTGGCAGCCAGCCACCACCAGGCCGCCGCCGGCCACCATGGTGGTGGCGGCGGCCACCCATCCCCCATCTCATTTCCTCTTTTTGTTCCTTTCACGTACCCGGTGCCACACCTTTGCGCGATTGTATGTACCTGGTGCACCACCTTTTCCACCTTTTGCTAAAGTGCTCCTCAAGATGCTAACATGAGACGGATTTCTCGTATAAATAGGAGACATGAGGCTTCATTTGAAGACACACCTTAGAAACACCTTCAAAACACTATATGCATTAGTGATTACTTTCTTACTTTCTCATTCTATTTTCTTACTTCAAAATTAGTATTAAACTAGTTAGGAAGCTTGTTTAGAGTAGAACAAAAAACTGGAACATCTTGTAATCTTGAGTGTACGCTTGGAATTACACTTATTAATTAAAGTCTATTCCTTCTCGCATTCAAATCCGGGTTCTTTCTTTCCTATTCTATCTTAATTAAATATGTATGCTTTAATTATGCTAGAATTAGTTTGTGCCATGATTAGCGAGTAGATTACTATTGTATTTGTTGTGATGTAGTTAGCATATATAATTATGGGATGACTTTAAATACGTCGTGAAATAATATGACGGCCCCTATTTGACTGTTTACTTGGTATAGTGTTGGAAAATGGAAACTTTATGAACGGACTTATCGTGATCTTAAACCTAAAACTTACATTCGCCTTTCGATTAACAAACGTGATTGTAACCTTGTAAAGAGGAGTCACGAACCTTAATACTTGGTCAATAATTATCTGCGTTAAAACTATGGTTTAATTGTAACGTCATGCAAGCATCATAAAAAGCAATGTGATTACCATGAGTATAGTACACTTCTAATCACAATGTAATTATCATGTAAACATCACGAAACAATTAAATTCACAATGAAAACATCGGTAAACGATTAAATACGTTGTGAACTACCATAACATTTTCTGACATGGTCTGGGTTTAACTTTCTACAAAAAAGCCGTCAACATTTTAATTAGATTAGTTTGAATTAGAGTAGAGTAGGTAGGCTATAGGCTAAATAACCATTTACGAAAACCTAGGGATTTGTTAATTAAATCAAGAAAGGCAAGTTTAAGATCCAATCTAAACTGATACTCTTCTCTAACCGGTAAAACCCTAAAGTAAGATTAGCAAGAAACCTAAATGTTTTCCCTCGCTTATCACTCTTAAGTTTTACTAATAGGAATTGGTAAACAAGTCTGAGCATAAACCCTAAGTTAGTTGTTAAAAGACTCAAAATCTTTATGGTATTAAGAACGGTTAGACGTATTCTGGACTTGCTACTCTATTCCTTCGCCCACGAGCAAATGTGTTCAATAATATGGGCCACTGACTCCCTCACAAGAGAGTGTGGACAGTTGAGCATTCTCTGTCTGATCAGAATCATGACACCTTAGTTCCTCGTGACATATTAGTTGATAACCGACTAATAGAGAATCTATTGGTTATACCACAAGTTATAGAATCTTGCAAATGTTTCTAATTTAGTTAATCATTTTTCCCATAAAAGTCATCATCCCATATTATTAGCTAATGAACTCACAACAAATACTACTTTCCATTATCTGATTTATTATTACATTTTATTCGCTTTATTTACTCTACTTAGTTAACTGAACCAAACCCCCAACGCACTCTTTTAAAAACCTGTACTATAAAGTAACGATTGATTGAGCGTTCAATAATATGGGCCATTGCCTCCGCTGCCCGGATTTTGTTGAGCAACAAGGACTTGGGCTACGCTCTGTGCAATGACTTGAGCGATTTCGGTGTCGGTGTAAGTATGTCGTGTTGGAGGCATGATGTTGAACAACAATGAAATGAGACATATAAGAGGTTTGCATGAGGTTATGATATATCACATGTGTATATATAATGAGGCAATATACAACAGCACAGAATGATAACCATAATTCATTTGATAGAAAGGTTGAATACAGAGTACGAGTTTAAAAAGACAACAATCATAAGGATTACAAAAGATGCCGGGAATGTTACATCCGGTCTGCTTGTTTGCCTGGCACCATCTTCAGCCAAGGTTATTCATTGCTCGAGCGCACGAGCATACTCCTCGGCTTCCCGTGAACGTTGTTCACATTCTTCCAACCTTGCTTGTAGGATGTCAGTAGCGCTCCTGTTGTCTATAACCTGTTGATGAATCATTTCCAGAGTACGGTTTGTGCCTTCCCGTTCTTGAAGAAGTTGTGCTATGCAATCATCGGTTCGGTGAAGCAGGTAATTCTCTACTATATGATGACCCTGATCTAAGATTTCAATCCTTTCTTTGTGATGATGAAGTCGGGCTGCTAACACCGGTACCGTATGGTGCGTTGGTTCGTGTGTGTACGGGGAGATGTTAATGGGGTCAGCAGGAATCTGTATTGCTTCCTCAGACCTCCAAGTGTTTAGGGTTGTGGGTAGCCAGTCCCATCTACGGGCGTATGCCGGACGACGGGTATTAGTTGTGGTGTTAATAATGGAGTTTGAGTAAGGGTTTGCTCGGGATGATCCGGCATTCCCTCGGTGTCTTTGTACTATTCGAGCTTTGCCGGTCATGCAGTAAAGAGGTTCGGGAGAGTTTAGTGTCGTAGAGATAGGTAAGGGAGTGGTACCCCCAGTAGTGGATAGCGTTTGAGTTTCGTTGTTCAAGCCGGTTGATGATACGTTAGAGGAGTCTGCCATTTATGTGGCAAGGAGTTTAGTATACGAGAAGTTAAGGTTATATATATAGAAATATAATAACCTAGCACATAAGCACATATAGGGTTGGTCCCGTTTCTATCCTTGGTCAAAGTCTTATAATGCATTCCCATTCACTATAACCATTTAAGGTCTTGCATCAATTGTAAGTCCCTAGTTCTAGGATCGATAACTTCGTTATCTATAGTATTAAGGTGCGGAATTCCTCAATACACGTTATCTTACTATAACAATGAATAAGTTCGCGTTTAGGTTAACTAATACTTAGCTTTTACTATAAACCGTCAAAGCCTAGCCGTTAGTCTTTAGGTTATTCTCTGGATTGAATTCGCAGGTTGCAAAAACAAAAATTGCAAAAGTTATCTATGTTTTCACATAATGAAAACATATATATATCTCGTCTCAACTCGCAGCCACTGGGCATGTGAGTTGACTCGACTTGCACACAGGCCCAAGCCCAATTCAACTCGGCTCGTTGTCACCTGTTGTGTTCTGCGAGCTCAAATCTCATCTAGCATCACAATGCCTTGCGACTTGAGATCTCGACTCGCTATA
Source organism: Pseudognaphalium luteoalbum (assembly GCA_963422505.1). Taxonomy (NCBI): domain Eukaryota; kingdom Viridiplantae; phylum Streptophyta; class Magnoliopsida; order Asterales; family Asteraceae; genus Pseudognaphalium; species Pseudognaphalium luteoalbum. The sequence goes on along the minus strand of OY730193.1, from coordinate 93,618,654 downwards.
AATGTTTATTTCATTTCCGATATTCGTCCAACACTTTAATATACTAATATATTTAACGAATATTGATGTGTGCTAAGTATAGGCAATTATAATCACAAGTTTTAATTAAGGAAATACTAAATAATACTATCACACAATTCAGGCAAGTGTTATCCTGATCATAGAATATAGTTTTATAAGTAAGTCCAGATTCGAACACAGGGAACGTGATTTAATCTATAACTAACTATTTATTTATCATAATTATAATTATTACAATTAATATACAAATTCACAATTATAAACAATAATATACAAGATAGGGGGGACGTTTTAGTTCCGATCGAACATATGTATAATTGATACCAATTCTTTAATAGATAAGTTTAAAGGAACAACTTAAGAATACTAAATTGGATAGAAGATTATGACTATTTAAACTATTATTTATTACACTTATTATATCAACTTATGTCTATTTGCGTGTTGGCTATTATTATTGTGATTTATTAATGTAGAAAACCTCAAAGGTTATGACAATTCTCATATAGCAATACAGTCAAAGGTTATGTAAAGTATCACTATTTATTAAGATCTATCAACATATTATTGATGCAATTCCAGGGTCGGTTGAATCATAATGCTACTTAACATCTAATAAAACATAATCACTTAATTTAAAAACCCAAAAGGTTAGTGAGTTTATCTATAAATCAGTTAATTATGATTATTAACATAATATAACACATAATTCTTGCATAACAATATTTAATAATATAGTTCCAACATAAACATATAATTCATACAATAAACATAATAAACATACATTTAAACATTCATAATGAAAATCTAATAAGCAATTAATTCAAATAAACCATATCCATAGTAACCCAAAAGGTTAGTGAAGCTACAAGGATAAAGAAACCGAACCAATTGACGAACTAGCTTTTCCTAAGGTTGAAAACCTTCAAACCCTAGCTCCTTATCCTCCAAATTCGCACCTAAAGTCGACCTTAAACCTTAATATTCGACTTTGTATTCTAAGAATCGTATATCGTTTAATCAAAACTAAGCCTCTATTTATACTAATCCTGGCCGACCCTCCAACCGCCGGTTGGGACATCCAACCGCCGGTTGGAGTTAATTGAGTATTACTCCAACTCTGCGCTTTCTCCACCGCCATGAACCTTTAGCCCCAACCGCCGGTTGGACAATCCAACCGCCGGTTGGACTTAAATTCCAGAATTTTCCATAGACGGCTTGGGCTTCAATTTGGCTTCTCTTTCTTCTTTAAACGGATTCACTTGTTTTCTTGGCCCAAATCTTTAATATTATCATTTTAGTCTTCATTTCTTTAAGGTTTAGATCTTCTTTTCTTCAATTGCTTTAATCTCTTCAGTTTCGGTCTTATTTTCGTTCTTTTTCTCCAATCTTCAATTAAAATACATTTATGCAAATAGAATACTGAATAAAATTCAAAAATAAGCATCAACTTAATATTCAAAAATCAGAATACCAAAATTAAAACCCTGTTTTATAACTTAAAAATTTAAACATTTTAATTAACATGGATAACTATAATGTATAAATAAAAATTATTATTATTCGTGCAATATATAGCTCATGAATGATTACTAATATATTTATCCATTTTAAACAATCTATATTTACACTTCTGAATACATTTTTATTATTAGAATGTATATTACTTATGATTTCCATATATGATATACTCTTAAACTTAATCATGCAATTTACTTTTATATTCCAAATAAATATATAAAATTCATTTTTAAGAATCAAGACATTGGTGACAGGTCTGCATTTACATGCAACAAAGCGACATAACTTGATTCGGGTAAAGTAAAAAAATTTTAAATCAACCAGCGGTGACAGGTCTGTACAGCCGTACAACAAAGCGACATAGTTTGTTTTATTTATTTATATATTTTTTTCTTTTGAAAGAATTTTCTCTTTCTTCTACTTTATTTAAGAATACTAATTAGAAACCAGGTCTGTACTTACGTACAACAGAGGAAATAATTAGTAGACTCCCAAATGTTTTTATATAAATATGAAGATATATAAAATTATCGCATGATAAATCTAAGTATTAAGACTTTTATGTCATAGATCATATTATGTACCATAAAATAATAAACAAGTTATTTATATTAATTTCTTAAAATTCAGAAATCTTCATATAGATTGCCTATTAGTACATCATATCATGTAACTATATATCACTTATTATTAAATAGCTTATATTATATATACAAAACAGTTAATCCATATTAAAGTCTAAACTGCTAAATATAAAACAAACTTTTTAACAAAAGTATTCTAATTAATAAATACTCAATTATACATTTAAAATTTTAAATTTTATTAAAAATTAAGAACAATAGAAACTTAAATAATTAATTAATTAAAGAAATTCTTTTTCTTACGAACCCTATCCCCACACTTAAATTATACAATGCCCTCATTGTATAAAAATGATAAACAAAAGTGAGTAAGGAAAAGAAAAATAGAACAGAAAAACTCCCCTGACTGAATTTTCAAAATTCATCATCGGCTAAGTAAAAACGTTGTTTGGTTGATTTCTTGATCTCTTGAAAAATAATATACAACATCCACACTTTGATGCATGATAAATCTATTTGATGCTTATCAAATATCCTCACACTTAAGTTCTGCTTGTCCTCAAGTAGAATACTGAATAAAATTCAAAAATAAGCATCAACTTAATATTCAAAAATCAGAATACCAAAATTAAAACCCTGTTTTATAACTTAAAAATTTAAACATTTTAATTAACATGGATAACTATAATGTATAAATAAAAATTATTATTATTCGTGCAATATATAGCTCATGAATGATTACTAATATATTTATCCATTTTAAACAATCTATATTTACACTTCTGAATACATTTTTATTATTAGAATGTATATTACTTATGATTTCCATATATGATATACTCTTAAACTTAATCATGCAATTTACTTTTATATTCCAAATAAATATATAAAATTCATTTTTAAGAATCAAGACATTGGTGACAGGTCTGCATTTACATGCAACAAAGCGACATAACTTGATTCGGGTAAAGTAAAAAAATTTTAAATCAACCAGCGGTGACAGGTCTGTACAGCCGTACAACAAAGCGACATAGTTTGTTTTATTTATTTATATATTTTTTTCTTTTGAAAGAATTTTCTCTTTCTTCTACTTTATTTAAGAATACTAATTAGAAACCAGGTCTGTACTTACGTACAACAGAGGAAATAATTAGTAGACTCCCAAATGTTTTTATATAAATATGAAGATATATAAAATTATCGCATGATAAATCTAAGAATTAAGACTTTTATGTCATAGATCATATTATGTACCATAAAATAATAAACAAGTTATTTATATTAATTTCTTAAAATTCAGAAATCTTCATATAGATTGCCTATTAGTACATCATATCATGTAACTATATATCACTTATTATTAAATAGCTTATATTATATATACAAAACAATTAATCCATATTAAAGTCTAAACTGCTAAATATAAAACAAACTTTTTAACAAAAGTATTCTAATTAATAAATACTCAATTATACATTTAAAATTTTAAATTTTATTAAAAATTAAGAACAATAGAAACTTAAATAATTAATTAATTAAAGAAATTCTTTTTCTTACGAACCCTATCCCCACACTTAAATTATACAATGCCCTCATTGTATAAAAATGATAAACAAAAGTGAGTAAGGAAAAGAAAAATAGAACAGAAAAACTCCCCTGACTGAATTTTCAAAATTCATCATCGGCTAAGTAAAAACGCTGTTTGGTTGATTTCTTGATCTCTTGAAAAATAATATACAACATCCACATTTTCGTAGTTAATCACGATTGCATTTAGCATATGCAATAAGCCTTTAAACCCCTCGGTATCCCGAGTGGACGAGTTATAGTCTCGTGAGGGTTTTCAGGGAACATACCCACAAAGTTCATAAAGAAAATAGACTGTATGAAAGAAAGTACTGAACTTACTGCCAGTCTTGTGCTATCAAAAATAAACAACCAAATTAGCATAATAATAAAAAATAGAAGTACTAATGATAGTAATAATAAATACAGTCATTCAAAATGTATATCAAATGTATCAAACAGAAACTAATCATCATCCGAATCATCCTGCCCAGAATGCCTCGAAGGTCCAGCTCCAGCATCAAAGAATGAAGGAATATATGGCTGGTACTGAATAGACCTCTCTCGTAACAGCTGCTGTAGTAACTCATGTTGATAATCAGATCTGTGATAACTCTCCCTCTCAAATCTATCAAATCGCTGCTCAAACCTGGTAAACCGATGATCAATAATATCAAATCTCCTACCATGAGCAATCTCCATCCTCTCTAATCTCTGCTGAATATCCTCTAACATATCACCCCTGCCACGACCTCTACCACGAGCTCTACCTCTACCTGCTGGAAGCTCAACCTCAGGTACTGGGATCTCAGGAACTAACGTCAGTGGAACAGGTGGTCCTCTCAATCTGGCTCTATGGACCGGCTGCTGTCCTGGCGCAACCTCAGGTGTCCATAACAAAATCCCCTCCTGTACACCAACCTGAATAATCCCTAGCTCAATCAACTTGTCCTCGCCTATCAAGGACATCCCAGGGGTAACGGGTGTGCAAGTCAAAAAATCAGCAGCAGTCAAACCATAATATCTAGCAATCCTAGTGACATACTGTCCTCCACATAAACTACTGGTCGACCTATACCCAGTGGCTCCTGTCGTCATCCACTGCACTAATTTCCAGGGAACATTGATCAGTATCCCCTGAATCATAGTGTGCAAGAAAAAGAAATCAGGCTGGTAGACCTTCTCAGGTCTCGTATGCCTGCCACAAATAGAAGATGACAACAACCTATGCAATAACCTATGAACAGGACTCGTCATGTGAATGTCAGAAGATGCTCTCTCCCCATAATCAACAATCGCTAAATCCCTCTAATAAGCAACTATCTCAAAAGATGAGTACTGACCTACCATACCCGCAGTCAAATGATCCACAAAAAATGGGTTGTGGAGCTCATCTAATGTACAGAGCCCCACAGCAATACTAAACTCAATCAAACTCATCGTCCTAGGCTGACCTCCTAAGTAAAAAGAAATCGATGGCTGGTCAAACTGCCTAGACGTGGAATCAAACCTAAGGGTGGTATAAAACTCAATAACAACCTCTCTATAGATAACCTCCTGAATCTGAAATAAGCGAAACCAAGCCTGTGATACAAAACCAACATCACCTGATGGTAAAATATAGCTCTGAGTCATTAGCCTCCTCAAAGTAACATCTCCAGTCTCCCCGTCCTGGCGAAGGTCAATAACTCTCTCCATGAGAGACCAATCTAGTACCTCTGGAACCTCAACAGGTTGTGCCACCAACTCTAGTAATCTGTCAGCGTACTCTGTCCTGTGCTCCTGAGAGACAGACTCATGCTCGAATCTCAAAAATGTATGTAACTGGAAGTCATCTCTGGCTAACAGTGAAAGTCCTCTCTGTCGTCTCATAGCCATATCTATAAACATAAACGTTAATAACTTTGTAAAAAAAAATTAGAAATTTGGGCAGCATTTCTGCTTAATATTTGATAGCCACCTGTTTATTATATCTAATAAACTAAGCATAATATATGTTTTTATTTCGAAATATAATATCGAATCAAGTAAATGAACATTTCATAATAAATATTAAAATTGTTGTTAAACATTTAAATGATATTTTATATGTTTAACATTTGTAGGGTCTAAAATTGTATACGAGAATTTTATTTAGCCCTAAGGTTTAACATTTAAATGATATTTTATATGTTTAATAATATCGCTTTTAAGAAGTTTTTATAATTTTATTATTAAGAAATTTGTATTTTTGTCATTTTTAATGTATCGAGTCATAAAGCATACAAAAAAAATCATTATATAGTCGAATTTTATTTTTAAATATTATCGATATATTCAAAATTTTTTATTTTTTAAGTATTACTTATACAAATAACTATCTAAAATTTAGCCCTAATCCTAATCAATCCGCAACATCCGCAATCAAACCGTAAAAATCAAAACTTAGCTAACCTAACTAATTTCTAAGTATTCCTAATCATTTAAACTATCAAACTATATCCACAATTCGCAAATAACATAATAATATTATATATTACGAAATTAAAATGCGAGAATTAATAAATACGAGTTAGAAATCATACATTTGATACGAAAAACGTGAAAATGGTATGAGATGATGATAATGTGATGTCCGTTCATGTGTGTGAAATGTGTGTGTTTTGTGGGTGTGAAAAATGGCAGAAACTTGAAAGTTTCTGGTTTTAGGCGGAAAAGAGTCCAACCGCCGATTGGATTTTTCCCCAACCGCCGGTTGGTTCAAAAATTGGGCTCAGGTCATTCGGCCCGTAATTTAATTTGGGCTTATTTATTTTTATTAGTTATTTGTAGCCCATTTATTTATACGTATTTTAAATGCAATATTATTATAAATGCAATATACAATATTGTTACATATTAACAATATACTATTTGTATCTTATTTAAAGAAAGTAAATGTATTGAACAAGAAACTTACCGTTTCGTTCCTCCAATTAATATAAATACCTGCATTGCTGTTAGTTGTTACGAGCAATAGATATATATAAACCTATTTTGGTATACATAGATTTATAATCAGTGATTGTGTCGACTCATTCACTGTCTGAAAATTCAATTGTCGGCTTTATCGAATTTCAAATATATTATTTCAATCTATTTGTCACCAAAATATCAAATTTAATATACCTGCAAACTTTGTAATCAATGTTAAGCATACATTCGAAATTTATAGTATTAATTCTCTTTAAGTATTTGTAATCAAACTCTTATCACTATTGCAACTCGTGTAAAAATTAATTCTAAATACTTAGCTTTCTAATATTTGTGTAACTAATACAAATAAATAAGAGATAATCATATAAATCTGAAAGCAATAAACTTTATATTAATCAAGCACGAAATTAACAATAAATTCCAAATATTCAAATAAAATTCAAATCCTAAAAATAGAAAACAGAAAAATATAACTAGCTATTAAAAATGAAAAAGTTGCAAATGATCTTCAGAAGTGATTTTGTTGGTCTTCAATCCTAATTCCCATAGATAGGTTTTCCAAAATTTTCAGGATAAATCCTTCGAAAATGCACATAGATTTTATTAGCTAACTCGGGTATTGGTGAAGCAAATTCAGAGAAACTCTCATGATGAATTCTCTCAGCGTTCTCAGTTTGTATGAGCATGGCAGCTATTCTTTTTACCTTTTTAGCTATTCTACCATCTTCGTCTGTGCACAAGTAGTTGTCTTCAATTTTCGTTTTGCGTTCTACATGATTGTGCCTTAACGAATCTAATAACCCATAGAACCCTAAATGTATATCATGATAATCATATGTGATGTGGGTTCTCACTGCTGTTCCTATATCCTTTAAGATCCTATTATAGTATCCTTCTTGATGATCTGTTGTTAACCCAGAATACCTAAAAGTATCTACTAAATGATAATAAACCTCTGATAGTCCTAGATGAAAAAGGTTATTTCTTTGATTATAGTGAACTCCAGGGTAAGCTAGTTGTAACTCCTTCTTAGCATAAGTGATCAAGTTTGTCATTGGTTCATCAGAAAAATACTCAGGAATTGTACGTGTAATTTCATCACATTCTCCATAGTAAAATTCATCAATAATGTCTTGAATGTAGAACTCCACTGTACAATCTATGAAGAATCTTCCAGAATCAATGTGTTCTCTAGCCTTTATCGAATTGAAGAAGTCTTGAAAGTTCCTTAGCAAGCAGATGTCAGCCATATTGCTCAAGTTTCCAGTGGCATACTCTATTATTTCCTTCAGTGCTCTTAACATTTCTCTTTGCTTCTCAGAATAAGGAAACAAAGATTTCTCAAATGTCTTATACACATAAGTGTACTTCAACAGCTGTTCTTCACAAAAAGTTGGATCTACATCTTCACTCACAATATCATATTTCAGCTCATTCATATAGTTGATAAAATCATCTGTATCTCTGGTTTCATTAGATATAACCCAAGCAGTGAATTGTTCTTCCATTTTCTTGATCAACTCTTTTTGATAATCAGTATATTCTAAAGTAGACCTACGTACGAGTTTCATAACAAATCTAATCTCATCCTCATGGTCATCTAAGTAGTCAAACATATCTTCCTTGGTTGAAATCACAGGAGGATGTTCAAAACACTCGTCTTCAGTTGTTAGCCTGATTTTCTTGTTTGGTTTAAAAGAATGGTCGTCTATCTCTATATCTTTAAAATTCTCATTATCACTTCCAAAGTCCACTTGCATCGACTCCATTTCTTAATAACAGTTAAATTTCTCTGTGCACATAAAATAGCACATAGTTTAGATTACTTATCTAATCCTATTCTACCTAAAGTGATTTATTATACATATTGAATAATTATATTAATTTCTTATACATTGCTAATCAAAAGATCTCGGTAGCTCCATTGATAGTACAAAAAAGCGGAGAAACAGGTCAGCGCGAAGCATGTTAAAAACCTATTCCTTTCGAGAAGCACCTTACCTCTTATATGATAAATCAATGAGGTATGGCTGAACTCTCCTTATACCTTTGTTTTTGTTAGTATTCTCAATGGGTGAGCCGATATTTCTTATTGATTTTGCAACACATTAGAAAAATATAATTGTTTTACAGGGAAAATAGTTAGTTAAAAATAAAATACACCGCTCCCCGGCAGCGACGACAAAAACTTAATGTGTGCTAAGTATAGGCAATTATAATCACAAGTTTTAATTAAGGAAATACAAAATAATACTATCACACAATTCAGGCAAGTGTTATCCTGATCATAGAATATAGTTTTATAAGTAAGTCCAGATTCGAACACATGGAACGTGATTTAATCTATAACTAACTATTTATTTACCCTAATTATAATTATTACAATTAATATACAAATTCACAATTATAAACAATAATATACAAGATAGGGGGGACGTTTTAGTTCTGATCGAACATATGTATAATTGATACCAATTCCTTAATAGATAAGTTTAAAGGAACAACTTAAGAATTCTAAATTGGATAGAAGATTATGACTATTTAAACTATTATTTATTACACTTATTATATCAACTTATGTCTATTTGCATGTTGGCTATTATTATTGTGATTTATTAATGTAGAAAACCTCAAAGGTTATGACAATTCTCATATAGCAATACAGTCAAAGGTTATGTAAAGTATCACTATTTATTAAGATCTATCAACATATTATTGATGCAATTCCAGGGTCGGTTGAATCATAATGCTACTTAACATCTAATAAAACATAATCACTTAATTTAAAAACCCAAAAGGTTAGTGAGTTTATCTATAAATCAGTTAATTATGATTATTAACATAATATAACACATAATTCTTGCATAACAATATTCAATAATATAGTTCCAACATAAACATATAATTCATACAATAAACATAATAAACATACATTTAAACATTCATAATGAAAATCTAATAAGCAATTAATTCAAATAAACCATATCCATAGTAACCCAAAAGGTTAGTGAAGCTACAAGGATAAAGAAACCGAACCAATTGACGAACTAGCTTTTCCTAAGGTTGAAAACCTTCAAACCCTAGCTCCTTAGCCTCCAAATTCGCACCTAAAGTCGACCTTAAACCTTAATATTCGACTTTGTATTCTAAGAATCGTATATCGTTTAATCAAAACTAAGCCTCTATTTATACTAATCCTGGCCGACCCTCCAACCGCCGGTTGGGACATCCAACCGCCGGTTGGAGTTAATTGAGTATTACTCCAACTTTGCGCTTTCTCCACCGCCATGAACCTTTAGCCCCAACCGCCGGTTGGGCAATCCAACCGCCGGTTGGACTTAAATTCCAGAATTTTCCATAGACGGCTTGGGCTTCAATTTGGCTTCTCTTTCTTCTTTAAACGGATTCACTTGTTTTCTTGGCCCAAATCTTTAATATTATCATTTTAGTCTTCATTTCTTTAAGGTTTAGATCTTCTTTTCTTCAATTGCTTTAATTTCTTCAGTTTCGGTCTTATTTTCGTTCTTTTTCTCCAATCTTCAATTAAAATACATTTCTGCAAATATTAACAAAATAAGTATCTAAAATCATATAAATGCATAAAATGTATACAAATATAGGGATAAATTACTATAAAATATAGTATCTATTTGATGCTTATCAAATATTAATATCAAAACAAACATTTATTTACAAATCTAAACCAATATACAAACGTGATAACAATTACACCAGTCCTATTTTCAAGTTAGATCTGTTGTCACAAACTATGTCTCAACAGACTCCCCCTTGACAATAGCTCTAGCTTATTTGTCTTGAAATTATCTTTGGTTTTTATTTGTAAATCTTACTACCTGCATAAATCTTCATCTTAATACAAGTCTTTACCATCATCTGATAATCTCCTACTAAATCACCCCATGCTTCTATCGTAAAGATTCTGTTCTCATTCAACTTTAACAGATCCTTCCTTGACAAATTCATTAGGTGTCGATGGTCATAAACTCTGAAAATTTCACGTTCTCCACCCTCAACTTCATCATCAGCTTCAACCATGACAGCTTCTCCAGTTTCAGAATCTACATGCCGACTTTTCATATTTCCAAGTATATCTTGTGGCATTGTCTTCAACGGAACTTGCTGTACACATCTAACAGCTGGATAAATCTTCTTCCTTCTTCTCCTACCAGTTCTTTCACTTCGTTCTTGTAACCTTATCATTTTTCCATTTCTTGGCTTAATCTTTTGAAATTTTCTTGATCGAACCTCCGTCCTGATAATATGTTGTACATAATTACCAACAAAATCATCACTCGGGTTCTTCAATGGTAATCTTGCCAAATCACAAATCTCATACTTTGGTAGAGAACTAAACACTGCAAGCTTTCGTTCAAAGTATTGAATTCCATCAAATCTCTTGATAGCAAATAGTTTTAGATCAGCATCAAAATACCATCATATAATCCCTCTTCTTGCTATACACTTACCAATAATATCAACTTCTGATATTCCAATCTTTTCTTTCTTTTTCTTTGGCAAGGGCTTCAACATAGGAATATCTTTATGCTTATCAGGAAGATCTTCTTCATCTGAATCAGTTGAATCATCAATTTTTTCATCTACATTGATAACCATTGGACCTTTATCATTTTCAATAATTACTTCTGTCCTAGAAGGGCTCACATGGTGTTCATCAACATTAGCATCTGGATCTACACCAATGTCTTGCTCAATCTCTGGAACATTAGTCCAATCATTAGGTGGTTGAAATTCTCCTTCTTCTAAATTATAATTAATATCTTCATCTATCTCATCCAGAATATCATCTTCTGAATCTGATAGATTAAACATTTCAATCCCTAGAAAAACACAAACACAAATAACTATTAACAATCTAAATTCCTTCATTGATTTCCCTGAATCAATCTAAGAATTTCTTTATTAATCCTTTTGTATAATTAATCCATAAAATAAACGCAATTAATAACTTATAAATCTTTTATTGATTACCCTGAATCAACCTAAGATTTCTTAAGTCTTATATCAAACACTTAACAAACATTAATTAAATTTAAACTCTAATGTCTTGTGAATAATCACCAAACATTTAAGTTTACAATTAACTAACATATATAATTTCCAAGACTCAATTGAACTGTTATTTTCAAAGAACTTAACTTTTCAAAATATCTTTAAATTATATATCATTTGTCTAGTAAAGACAAACACATTTATAACTTGTTAATTATAAAAACTCTCAAATCTAAAATGTCTAAGTTCAAATAAACTTTGACCGCTGAAATAAATCAGAACACGCTGTTGATGCATCTTTGAGTGTCTGTCAGTTGGTCTATCGAGTTGTAATTAGTGTCGTTTGTTACTTAATGAAAATATAGTTTTTGTTAATGCGTCACTCGTGTTTTAGTTTAGGCGACACTTGCCTGAGTGACGCATAGCGACACTTGATTAAGTGACGCATAGCGACACTTAGGTAAGTGACGCATGAAGGCGGCCACATGCGACACTTACACAAGTGACGCATGTCGGCTGTGTTTTAGTATAAATACAAACCTACGGGTTTTAGGCTAGTGTTGACGAAACCCTAGCACAATTTGTCGACTTAGTATCTCTGTAATCGATCCCTATACTCAATACAAGCTAATAAACGAGTTTTCTTTGATTGAATATCATTGTTTCGGTTTGTGTTTGTTAGCATCAAGTGTAATTGATTGATTCCGCCTATCAATTACTGTCAATTGTCATCTAGATCCAAGCACTAGGCACTTTCACACGCCGCACGACTTCTCAATGAGTCGGAAGACTTTCGATCACTAATTTATTTAACTTTTTAGAATTAATAACTTAAATAAATTCTAATATATTTAACTTAAAATTACAGTATGAAGCCGAATATATTACAAAAAATATTAAGTTACAATTATCCAATTGTTTTAGTACAAATATTTACAAATACAAACAGTACTAATCTAATACTAAGCTATCTTACCAGCTTCTGTATCAACCGGTACCGCTGTATCATTACTTGTACCAGCACCACTACCACTTGCACCAGCAGCAGACTCCCCCTGAATAGTAGCTTGCTCACCAGTCTTTAAAGGACCAATCGGCTCACTATCTTTAGATGCAATGGGATCATCATCTCTGTCATGTCTCTTCTTCAGATTCAACTCATCTTCTTTGCACGTTGCTCTATATATCCTAATCTCCCCCTGAGCTGATTGTTCTTTATGCAGACTCAAAACGAGTTCCTCCAAATTGTCAAGCTACAGTCGCTGGGCAGTGCAGTCATCAAGCAGTGTGTTATGAACCTTCATCAATGTCTGATAAGATTCACTAATAGTAAGCAACTGCTGTGCTAAAGGAAAGATTTTCAGCTAACAACTGTGGAACCAGTGCCATCATTTTCTCTAAATCCTTCACTCTAGACTCTAAGGATGTAATCCTTTCAGCATCAGTCATAGGAGTCACTGAAATCCTCGATGGACCAGGCGGTGTCAACGAAGCAATATGAGAATCACGAGTAAGTGGTGGAATGGCTTGAGATAGGGCTGTCATGAGAATGCCAGCTGCAAAGCGGCTAGCCTTTGTAGTAGGAAACTGTGCTGAACGCACTAATTCTACAACCCCCTCCTTGATAACCTGAGAAACCGATTCTTGTGTTGGTAACTCTGTCCTTGTCTCAGCCTCAGATGGTACAAATACTGGTTCAGTAACCACCGGTGTCACAGACTCCACCTGCGGTGTATCTCGAGAAACATCTTAAATAATCATGGCCCTAGAACGCTTTCTGCATTGAGTAATCAGAGGGGTCTCAGCCACCTGAGGACCTTCATCAAGAATACTAAAGTCATGATCGACTTCTTTAGCTTTACGCTTTTCTTTCACAGCCGGATCAGGCATCAACCTTGAACCATAAAAAATTTGTCCAGCTGGAGGTGAAATGGGTCTGACATCATCAGAATCCCGAATAGTAAATATATTAAACATTTATGATTAGCATAAAAGCTCTATCATACAAGTTCGATATATATGTAAGATTAATCTAATATATGACCTTTAGAGGTAAAACCTCAGATCTATCTTGCTGTCTATGCTCAACCTCAGGTCTTACAACCTCTGGGTCTGCAGTCTCAGCTTCCTGTGTATAATCATATTTATATTTTATGATCAGATATACTGCCTAATCATCTAGATATCTATATCATTATCATTATATAATTATATTATACTTTTATGATTAATAATAGAATCTATCAACTAAGTATCTATATTTTTATATAATATACCTCAGCAGGAGCAACATAATGCTCAATAGCCTGCAAAACAGGATCCGTAGCATCATCATGCTGTACTAGCACCTCCTGCACAACCTGTGCAACAACCTAACCTGCTGTCCTGGTTGATCAGCCTGAATAAGAACATCTTCGAGCAGCTCCTGTGGCGCAGGTTGTAGAACCACATTAGCAGCAAGATCGGGAATAACAACAGCATTAGCAGCAGCATCAACATCCAGCCAACCATTATTTGGTGGCGTTATATAAGCAGGATCAGTAATGAAGCCAAACAGATCACGAATCTCCGGCTTAACATACTCTTCCCATCGAATTGTCTGCTGAAACATAGCGTTGTATCCTCTAAGCGTGATGGTTTCTACGCATAAATGTGGCTCAGGGATAACATGATCAACAATCCGAGAATGGATGATCAACATACAGAACCTCGGGTAGATCAAAAACCGAGATCTCACAGTACCCGATATCTGGCGTACCAATTCTCCAAAAATATAATCACAAAAACTGTATGGTTTATTATAAACCAGTGACAACACGGCCGATACAAGAGCAGGGCTCAACTCGTCAAAACCGCTATTCTTCGGTCCAAAAATTGTGACTATAACATTCCACAAGAATCTCCATTGCCCAATAACTAGGGCCTTGAGGAATTGACGTCCTCTTCTCTCACCCGTATACCCCATACGACCTAACGCACACTGAACAAAATCCATAGGGTACTCAGTCGGACCATCCTCTTGGTTGTCGCACCCCCAAATTCGGGTTGCGGAAGCGAATTGGGTCGGGGCATGACTAATCAATATACACAGCACATAAGATATAATGAACGACCACTAAAAGCGTCGTTTTACATTGTATTGATAAAAACCAAAGTTTACATCAAAATATTGTTTACATTAGCTCAGTTACTTGAAATTGAGAGATTTACATTACATAATTAATCTATACAAAATATAATAATGCAATTAAATCTCTGATTTGTTTGAATGCAGACTCGAGCTAATGATTCCTGTTTTGGGTAGCCAACCTACTGCTGAGTACCTGTGATACATGCTAAAAGGGGTCAGCGAAACGCTGGTGAGCTCACAGGTTTGTATGTCAACACATTTGTATGAACCGCAAGATTTAATTGACTTTAAAATGCAATTAAGCAAAATAAAAGTTATACATCCATGAGCACATAGTCTAAGCTTAACTTGAGCATTAGGTCCAATTAAGGAAACCTAACTGAGTTGCCTCCTACGAGTGCCTAATCTACACTCGTCTTCCCATATGCTAATATGTCCGTTTGACCAGTTAGTGCGTGCTAACCCGGACGAGGATTGTCAATCCTATATGATATCATATACTAATATTCACACTACAGATGTATTACCAAACTATGTTGTGGAGGGCTTTGAAATGATTTATGAAAATAACTCATGTAGTATTTGATTTGTACAGTACTTGCGTTCATATTGTAAAATAAAACGAGCAATGTAATCACACCCCTGATGATAACCGTAAAATAGGGGCTATGAGACTCACCTGAGCCTTGAGTGTTTAACTTAATAAACTTGAATTGATTAGCGGTGAATTGATGTCTGAAGACTTGTAACCTGAGGGTGTCCAAGATACGTGAAGGTTATAACATGAGTAGGCATCTCGAAAGACTGCCCTTGTAGTTGTTCGTCCAACTTAGAATGTCCAAATTACTACGATTTGGTTGATTGAATTGTCCCAAGTTACTATAATTTGGAGGTTTAACCCGTCCAAGTTACTTTGACTTGGTTGATTTGATTATCCAAATTACTACGATTTGGTTGTTGGACTTGTCCAAGTTACTACGACTTGGTTGATTTGATTGTGTTTTGAAAACGTGTACGGCTCATCGGTGAATTGGTTGTATCAATAATCTCATTATTATTTTTGTGATTTTGAAGTGTTATACTTAAAAAGTAAGTTCCAATGTGTTTTAGAAGTCATATCGCATTCGTGTTTGATGTTATACAAGTTTAACACTTGGTGTGAAAGTTTAGATGTAACACTGTTACTCGTGACCCTAGGGTAATTGCGAAGCCCGTTAATGACGGGGGTCCGGGAGCAGCGCCCCTGGTTAGCGGGGTCCAAGGGGTGGCAACCCCTGGCGGGGTCCAAGGGGCTGAGCCCCTGGTTGGGGTCAAGCTGGTAATGGGAAACAAGGTTCGGGAAGCACTCTTGCTTCCAAAGCCTTGGTTGTGAAACAGTTGGATGGCTCTTATGAATGGAAAGCTCAGTCTGAGGAAGCTTTCATGGCTGAGATTGATGATTCTATATCCTATATGCCTACTGATGCAGAGTGTGATGTAAAGGTGCTTGAGGTTGAAGTGAAAGACAGTGTTATTAGCGTCACTTGGAGAAGTGACGCATAGGGGGGGGGGGCGACACTTAGGGAGTCTCGAGTTCGAGTGTCGGGAAAAAGGGGTTTTATGCGACACTTAGGCAAGTGACGCATATTTAGGGTTTTATGCGTCACTTAATGCGACACTTAAGTGATGCATGAAGTGACACTGCGCTGCTGCTGCCTATGCGACACTTAGGTCTGTTGATGGATTTTTAAGTCGAAAATGAGTTTTCCGGCCACGGTTTGGTCCGATTCGTTTACCCAACCCACATTTGGACATTTCAAGCTTAAATAAACAACTTTTAGTTAAAAACATTTAGAATCGAAAGGGTTTGAGATTTGTCAGAAACTTACAAATCGACGCACGGAGAATCCGAAAAGATGGAAATGTAGATCGTTGTGAGGTGGTCGTTTTTCTCTAAATAAGCTCCGAGATTTGATGATGTTTTGTGGTGCTCTTTGATGATTTCTGGTGATGGTGGTGTTGGTGGATTTTTGAAAGAGAAAAGAAAGAGAGAAAAGAAAGAGAGAAAAGGAGTGAGATGATGATGATGGTGAATGAGGAAGAGAGGTGGGATTTCCCCCCCTTTGTGGGCTGATTTTGATGGGGGCCCACCAAGGTGTGGGTCTCCATGTTCGTTTCCTCGATCGATTAAACGTTTAAATAATTTTATGAACGTTTAATTATAAGTTTTAAAATACGAATATTTATTCAATATTTTACTTGGAGTATTTCATCAAATACCTAATGATTGAGTTATAAAATATAACTTGACTTGTTTTGTTTTGATTGTGCGTTTAGTATTTTAATCGCGTAGACCTTGTTTGTACGATACAAAAATTGAATTGAAATATTATCACAATAATATTTTTGGATTTAATAGTTGTATTAAATAACATTAGATTATTTAATAAAATTGTTCACCAACGTCCGCATTAATTGAATCGAAATCCATTCGATTTAGACATGTGTACGATTTAAATCAATTCACATATTCGTATATATTCAACAATATATATTATGATACATTAATTACCTTAATCAAAGGACTAATTACATGTATTAATAGTTGATTAGGCACTAATCACTAGTCCTAATTTGCCAGGTGTCACATTGGTCTACTGTCCCCGGTCGTAAAATCTGACGAAGGTCAGATGCAGAAAAGACAATTGGTTTCTGATTGACCGTTGTGCGTATCAATGGTGGGTTGACGGTCTAATCATACTGAATATCTGTCCAAAAATCATTCAGTATCATCTGAGAGATCAGCGGAGACTCTGTATTCGCATAACAAATGCGTGAACGTGCAAAAAAATGTAAGCACCTGAGCTACTTTGCTAGCTCCTCATGCACTGAGATCTAGATTAACAAGTATGTTGTGACCTTTATCAAACGAACGTGCCATATCTGTATAAAGCACAAATGACAAAAATAATTAATGCACGTTAACAACATTAACTAAATTTTAAAATATAATGTATTTTGAATCAAAATTCATCAAACATCTTAGGTCTAAATTTAGAATATATAACTTGTTACATAATTGTCTCAAGTCTTATATATATAAAATTTTATATTTGACTTACAACAAAAATGCCGTAAGTTGAATATAAAATCATATACAACTTATAATTAAATAATCGTAACTTATATATAAAATAAGTTATTACGTGTTAATTTAAAATTCTCATGTCAAAACTTATAATAACTTTTGAGGTCGAAAGTTATACTTATATATAACTTATTACATCAAAAGGGAAAGTTACGAGTTTATTAAAAATATCCTAAATGTTGGATTCGCAAAAACTGAACTCAACTCGCAACTCACTTCGCAGACACATCAACTCGCAAACCAAGTCAATCCGTAGGTCGACTCGCAAGTTGATTTGCTAATCAAACTCGGTCCGCAAAGCCAACGAACAAAGTTGACTCGCATGGTCAATAAGTCAACACAAGCAAAAGCTCAACTCACTTCTTTTGGTCTGCGAGTTGAAGCAAAAACTCAACTCGCTTAAGTTGATCTACGAGTTGAGTTTGTAACTCGACTCACATCATAAACTGACGTAGCGAGTTTAAACTCAAAATCGAGGATTTTGTCAATTTTAACACGATCGATGTATTTCCATTGTATAAGACTCGATTAACATAAACCCTAAAGATTCTTGTTAATTAATGCCCTAAATATATGTGAATCAAACAAATGCCAAACCGAAACCCTAGATATATAAAAGCTTCGATTTCGTGTTATTTATACGATGAAATTCGTTAATGTATACCTCAAAATGATCGCAATTAAAAGGTGTACAAAATCTACGTATTGAAAAACTCATTCGCGTACTTGTAAAATCGAAATCAAACGAAAATAGTGTGTTTGTCTCGGTTCGCACAAAGTCAATTCGCAGAGATGAAGTGAACTCGCAAATTTTTGTGGATTCGGTGAATGTTTGACTCGTTTGACTTGGTCCTTTATACTATTTACTCGATTCGCAATTTTGAAACTCGATTCGCAGGTTTGACTAGTCAAACTCGCATAACTAAATTAAAATGCGAATTTAATAGTAAGTATAAATGAAAACCCATTGACGCTTATATAGTTAATTATGTAACTATGTACCCTAAACATTTTAAGTAAAATGTCTTTGCATAATTTTTCCTCAATGATAATCTTCTTACATATTAACCGAATAAACCCGTGATACAGTTAATCTTGTATAAAAAAATAATGAGCTAAAATTATTTACTTATATACCTTACGGTCTTAAGTCTGTACACAAGTCTAAAATAAATAAATTATTTTTCACTTGTATTTGTTACGATTGTTCAACACGGATAAAAAATTATCAGTTTAATTTAATTCCAAAAGGTAAACACATAAAAAAACTTTTACTATTAAGATAAAATTAAATATAAGATAAAACAATGAAATAAACGAATAGTGGTATCAGGTACTATTTTATTAATCACTTAAACATAAAATAAATAAAAATAAAATACATAATTAAACTGAATAAGAATTTATCTGCTTAGGGATCATATTAGAAAGATCAAACTATTTAAATTTATTAAAAAGTCTAAGTAGATTGTTAATATACATACCTCATGAAATTCAAATAAATTACAATAGAATTACAACTAATTTTATCATTTATTCATTTATATTTATAAAATTATATCTTAGGTACCTTTATCCACATAGCATAATTAATAAAAACATATTATTCACTTTAAGTGAATATTTTCTTATAGGCAGTTCAAGATGATTACCAATATTGTGATCCACATAAACAAATTATACTCACATATCTAAGCAACACCATTATTGTGAGTATGAATATTACCAAGCGTTTTCTAAGATATGAGATACTGAAGAATTCAAGCAACGCATATAACACTTATTTCTTTAGATTCAAGGTAGAGGTTTATCGAACTAACACTTGAATTTAGAATTTAGACAAATATCAAACATACTTTGAGGATGCTATGTTTTCCAGGTCTGTACTTAGTACAACAGAGGATCCCTTTTAGCATAATTCAAAATACATTTGAGAATATCAATTTAATTAAAGGCTTCAGGTCTGTACTCAGTACAACAAAGTCACCAGTAATTAAGTTAATACCCATATTGTTACTATTTGTCATATTACAACTTTACTATAACAGTGTATGTGAGTGCTATCAGTCAACAATTAAGACTTATGTCATACACCATATAATAGAAACACTAGATAACAATCAAGTATATTAAAATTTCTTAAATGCTTAGAGATGTTTATATAATTTGCCTACCAGTACATCATATAATGAAGCTATCTAGTCATTTAATGC
The DNA here is from genome assembly GCA_963422505.1 of Pseudognaphalium luteoalbum. Classification (NCBI taxonomy): domain Eukaryota; kingdom Viridiplantae; phylum Streptophyta; class Magnoliopsida; order Asterales; family Asteraceae; genus Pseudognaphalium; species Pseudognaphalium luteoalbum. The sequence goes on along the minus strand of OY730193.1, from coordinate 93,598,506 downwards.
ATGCAAATTATAACTTGCGGATATAGGTGTATAATCAAATAAATATAAATACATACCTGATAGAACCGTTGTAGTTATAATGTAGCTTTAATTGAACCTACTAACACATTATACTTAGGACTTAACCTTATTATTGTGAAGCTTATTCTCCTAATGTACTATCATCTCCCATAGTTTTTGTAGATAAAAACTTAAACAATTTTCTAAAAGAACTACTTTTGTTTTTTTATTGGAGGCGATTCCCCTTAGGTAACAAGCAAACAAATGCCATACGCCCCCTTTTTTTTTTAAAAAAAAAACATAAAATGTACTACTAACTATTACAAAAATACCCTTGGAAGACTAATCACTCTGGATTTCTCATTCCGTTAAGTTGAACCAACATCTCAAATCGAGCTATGTCGAATGTCTTCGTGTATAAGTCTGCTAAGTTATCCAATGACGGAACCTTAACTAACTTTATCAAATTCTTCTCCGTACAGTCCCTAATAAAATGATGTCTAATATCAATGTGCTTAGTTTTGCTGTGCTTCACCGGATTATTGGTGATCGACATTGTTGATTCATTATCAATCATAATAGGAGTATTGGTTATGTTTAACCCATAATCCCGCAGTTGCTGTTGGATCCAAAGGACTTGAGAACAACAGCTGCCAGCTGCAACATACTCAGTTTCACATGTAGAAATGGCTACCGAGCTTTGCTTCTTGCACTGCCAGGATACTAATCTACCTCCTAAGAATTGACATCCTTCGGTTGTAGATTTCCTTTTCTAATTGCATCCTCCATAACCCGAATCAGGATAAGCTATGAGATCTAAGTCTCCATCAGTCGGATACCAAAGTCCCAGCTTCGGTTTCCCTTTGAGGTAACGAAAGATCCGTTTCACAGCTTGCATATGTGACTCTTTCGTATTAGCCTGATATCTTGCGCATATACAAACAACAAACATAATGTCAGGCCTAGAGGTAGTTAGATACATTAGTGATCCGATCATGGCCCTATAAATAGTAGGATCTACATCCTGATCACTCGATGTATCAGGACCAAGTCCATGATTTACTGGAATAGGAGTATGACAGATTTTACTTTCATCCATCTTAAATCGCTCTAACAATTCAGCAGTGTATTTAGATTGATGAATAAAGAATCCATCCTTCTTTTGATCAACTTGTAATCCTAAGAAGAAATTCAACTCTCCCATTGTAAACATCTCGAACTTTTTCCTCATTACTTGTTCAAATTCTTGACACATCTTTTCGTCAGATGACCCAAAGATAATATCATCAACATATACTTGAACAAGAAGAAAGTTTTTCTTCTTCCATTTTACAAACAATGTACTATCAATTGATCCTCTTGTAAATCCATTCTCAAGTAGATACGTTGATAGTATTCCATACCATGCCCTAGGTGCTTGATGTAATCCATATAGAGCCTTATTTAAGCGATATACTCTATCTGGATAGTCAGGATCACCGAACCCTGGCAGTTGTGAAACATACACCAATTCTTCTACTTTGCCATACAAGAAGGCACTCTTAACATCCAACTGATAAACTTTTATCTCCTTGAATGAGGCAAATTCTAAGAATACCCTAATTGCTTCAAGCCTAGCAACTGGTGCAAACACTTCATTGTAATATATACCCTCTTGTTGATTAAACCCTTGAACCACTAGGCGGGCTTTATTGCGAGTAATAACTCCCCGGTCATCTCTCTTACACTTAAATACCCATCTAGTTCCAATTGGATACTCTCCCTTTGGAAGGTCAACGAACTCCCATACTTGTAGTTTTGAGAACCGTAACAGTTGTTCTTGCATAGCTTCGACCCACAAGCTTTCTTTTAGTGACATTATAAACATTGATTAGGAATCCCTGTCTCTTTCATAGTAATATACAAGCTTTCTAAATCTTCAGATGTACTAGCTTTAGATTGAGTCCTAGTTTGAACAGGAGTATTAATGTCACCGATGATGTTTTCAATGGGATGATTCTTACTCGTTCTAGTAACCGGTATAGGGTCAACTATTAACTCATCTCCTAAGTTAGTACCAATCTCTTCTAATGAAGTCATATCTTCTGAACCAGCTGAAGATCATCTTCAGTATCTTCTGTTTCTTGATATTTATCCTTTGAAGGTTGTTGTGACCCACTTGAAGAAGCTTCATTTGAGTCATCATTTGTCCTGATTCCAGTTTTCGAAACACTCGATATTGGAGAAGGACCATTGTCCGACTCTTCATATAATAAGTGCTCAGATATCTCTGAATCACTGACAAAGTCACTTATGGGAACTTTAAATAAAGAGATCTGAATAGTCAAATTGCCAATCTAATCCCTTATGTACAGCAGGTACATAGCTCGTAACTTCAATGTTATAAGCTATTTCCAGTCGTCCCGTGACTTTATTGAAAACTCTTTTATTAGGCGAATTGGGCACATAACCTTGGAAAAAATCCTTCGTTAGCCTTTTCGCCAAATTTAGCTTGATTTCCTGTTTTCAATATCGTACATTCAACTCCAAAGGGTTCAAATCCCTTCAGATTAGGTTTCTTATTGTTCAATAATTCGTAACAAGTCTTGTTACGCTTTTTGACCGTAAGAACCCTATTTAGAACATGACATGCTCTATTCACCGCTTCTGCCCAAAAGATGACCGGAAGCTTTGAATTTGCAAGCATTGTTCTAGCTGGTTCAATCAACGTTCAATTTTTCCTTTCAGTAACACCGTTCTGTTGAAGTTCATACGGTGCACTGAATTGATGTTGTATCCCTTTTCTTAAGCAATAGATATTCAACGTTGAGTTCTTAAATTCCGTTCTGTTATCACTACGAATTCTCTTTACTCTCGTTTTATAGACATTCTCTGCTAGATCTAAGAACTCCATTAAAATTCTAGGAGTCCCATCCTTAGATCCCAAAAAGAATACCCATGAGAATCTAGAGTAATCATCTGTGATAACTAAACAATACCACTTGCCACCTAGACTTCTCTTGCTTATAGGGCCAAAGAGGTCCATGTGTAGCAATTCAAATGGCGAGGAGATTGAGTTTTCAATCTTAGACCTGTGTGGTTTCTTATGCTGCTTTCCTTTTAGGAAAGGAACACACTTGTCTTCAGACTCGAAACGTTTCTATGGTACACCTAGAACTAATCCATTCTTGGTTATGTAGTTCATTTTTCGAAAGTTCAGATGTGCCATTCTCCTATGCCATAAAAGTGCATCTGCTTTTTGAAGCCTAGGATAGTAAACATGCCGACACCATTGAAGAGATAGAAACACCCATGTTTATAGCATAGATGTCCTTCTTCCTTGGTGCCCTCAACAATATCCATTCTTTAGGAATTGTGAAGCCTGGCTTCAGAACTAACGCCTCATTTTCATTAAAATGAACTGGATGACCTTTATCGCAGACTTGGGAAACACTCACTAGGTTATGAGTTAGTTCTTCAACATAATTAACATCCTCTAGAGTCAAAGTTCCATTTGAAACTTTACCTTTCCCAGTAATTACTCCTCATTTGTCTCCTGCAAAATTAACTTTTTGCTTGAAACCTTCTTAATAGTCCTTCAGTAGACTTCGTTGTCCAGTCATGCCTTGAGCATCCACTGTCTACATACCACCGGCTATCCTTGTTCACAGTCTGCTCCTACACATGACAAATTGTACACAATTAGTTTTCAAGAGGGACCCAAGCCATTACGGTCTTGGTTTGTCCCTGATCATCTACAATCTGAACTTCCTTAAAGTAACCATAACTATTCCCATCGGCAGTCTTGGTAACTTTCACAGGAGTTTGAGATTGTTGATGATCTGTAGTCTTAGGCCTATGAGGAGAGTGAGTAGAAAACCTCCTAGGCACAAACTTAGTTCCTTGTGCACTTGAAGTAGAACCATTTTCAAACTGACTATGTTTTCTACTGGGGGTCCTAAACCTCGAAGGTGTCTTATCTCATGGCTTATTGAAAGTATTTTCGTTCAGAGTATAAGGTCTTTTAGGTTTAGGTGGAGAGACACTATGATTACCATCTCTCTTCAGAATGTTTATAGGTTTGCTGCCTAATCCCGGTTTGGAGCCTAACCTGTCTATAATTGAACTAGAAGTGGTCGGTGTCTTTTTAGTATTCACTAACTTATGTGATGCTTCCAACTTCTTATTTGGACAACAAGAAGCCACATGTCCTTTTTGGTGACATTTGAAGCAGGACATCTGTTTCCGTGACTTACCAACTTTTGCATTCGCAGTCGGCGTCTTAGGCACTAAAGGATCACTAACTTGTTCTTTATTAATCACTTCATCAGTCTTAGTATCATTAATTACTCCACCCGGTACAAACTTTACTTTAGTGTGAGGAATTTTATTACTATCATCAAATGAAAGATTCTTAACAATATTCTTCTGTGCCTCTGACTGTTCAGGTTTAGTTACTGGTTCTACAGAACATACTTCAGCCATCTCAGTGTCTTCTAGAAGCCTAGTGTAATTTGAATTGAAAGGAGGAGGTGTCTCATTGTAACCTAATCCTGACTTATCCTTTATACTTCGTTGAGCATCAAGCATCTTATCCATCTCAGTGGTTTTGTAATTTTCTATCTTTCGGTTTTGCTCAACTAGCTTCAACTTACAATCAGCTAACTCTTTCTCCTTATTAGCAATTGTCTGATTTAAGTCTTTTAGATTTATATAGAGACCATCTATGATAACTGCTTTTTCATTAATGGTATCTCTAAGTGCAATCCTATCAGAAGCATCAGACTTAATTTTATCTTTTAAGTCCTGTTTATCGTCACTTAACCTATGCACATCAATCTTATCTAGTTCAAGTTCAGATCTAACAGTCTTATTAGATTCAGTCAATATGCTAACTTGAGAAGACAAGTTTTTATTTGCTACAATTAAAACACTAACCTGTGACTGCAAATCAGTAACTAAGTAACAGACATCAGCAAGAGTAAGAATATCAATACATACCCTTTTCTTGTATGTTTGAATTTCAGCCATGCGTGCTACAAAGTCTTCAGGATTCATATTTTCAGTTGAATCCATATGCAGCACGTCTTCATCACTTGCTTTCACTTCAACCTCAGGCACCTTTACATCAAACTCTGCATCAGTAGGCATATAGGAAGTAGACTCATCAATCTCAGCCATGAAAGCTTCCTCAGACTGAGCTTTCCATTCATAAGAGCCATCCAACTGTTTCACAACCAAGGCTTAGGAAGCAAGAGTGCTTCCCGAACCTTGTTTTCCATTGCCAGCTTCTACCTTAGGTCTTTGGCATTCTCGAGCAAAGTGTCCATAACCCTGACAGTTAAAACACTTGATCTTTATCTTATCAAACCCTGACCGATTGCCAACTACCTTTCTACCAGTTTTCTTCAAGAAATTCTTTACTCTTCTCAACAACATAGCAAGTTGATCCTGAAGTTCTATTTCTTCAAGATAATCAGGGTCTATCTGATCATAGTCTTTATCAAATATAATTGGATCATTGATTTTACCCCGAATGTAGTTTTCATACGAAGCTACAAAGGAAGCAAGAACAGATAATTACTGTTCAGCAGATTTTACACTCATAGGCATCTTTTGATGTTCATGGGGTAACTTCTCAGTTGGTTTTCCCTTTGCTTCACTACCAGATGATGTAACGAGACACAACTCATCAGTAATCATTTCACCATTTCCATCAGCATTACCAACAAACAAAGCAGTGGTCAAGCTTGATGAAGCAGTAGAGATAGTTGATTTTCCATGGTATAGTCTCGGATCCTGAGCCTGATCAGAATCAATATCTCTAGTCTTCTTGCTGAAATCATAACCTCTGAGCTTATCAATAGCCTGCGCTAAGGTCATAGTTGCATACCTCTCATCATTGTCTTTAAGCATTATGCCATGTGTGAGTCGTTAACAATCATAGTTGCATACCTCTCATCATTGTCTTTAACTATTATGTTAGTGATTATGAATCGTTAACAATCGGTTAATTGTAGAAGGGGGGGGGGGGGGTTGAATACAATTAAAAACTTTTCTGTTTTAATGTGTTAATTTATTTAGCAAGTTTTTAACCGTGTTTAAATGACAGCAATATGAATACAAATATATATATAAGTATAATAGGCAGTTCAATTGCTGATGCAATACTAGATGAAAGATAAATTCTTTTATTGATAAAATTTATCTATTGTTGATTGCGGAATAGATTAGCCAAAGCTAATCTAAATCAAACAATACAGCTTTTACAAATGAATATGAGCAGTAGTGGACAAACACGCTAACTTGCTCACTCGCTGAGATGAACCAATAGTGGACAAACACGCTATTAGTTCACTCGCTGGTGTTGTTCGTATCTTAGACAAACTAGTCACTGACAAACAAGTAACAATACGAACAATCGACACAAAATGGAGTACAACATACTACGCTATTTATAGACACTGAAATCCTTAATTTCTGGATCTGAAAGGACACGTGTCGCTGCTTGATTGGTGAGGTAGTTGAGATGTGATACATCATGGTCCGACATTCGATCTTGGGAAATATCACCTTTTACCTTGAAGCCAATTGTAACACCCCTCTTTTAGTACCACAATCAATATTATATTATTGAACTCGGAAGCGTATGAATTTAAACATATTTATAAACTACACATTAAGATAATGTACATACATAGTTGCACTTTCAAAACCAACCAACTTAGAACTGTTTAAAACTACATATGTCGGGGTATTACATATTACAAAACCAGGTTTATAGGAAAACCATATCAGAGTTATAATCTGTCAGACATTCCTTGCGAAAGCATCCTTTCCTGACACCCACATATATATTAAAAACCTGCAGGAAGTAGGATGAGGGATTAGCACAGAGCTAAGTGAATGAATTCTTCACACACAACTCAACTTAGCTTAACTACCTGTTTACCCCAAACAACCGTAAACATGTAATACAACTAGTCAACAATAGAGTAATGAGGATCGGTGGTTCTGGGGAAAACCATAATACCCGGGTGGCTCCCCAAGAACACTTATCCAACCATATCCGTTTGGCCATAACGGACGAGACCGATGACTAGTGGTTACTATACTCAGACACAGGTTCTATACACACAACAAATGAAGTAAGACCCTGTGTCATTCACACAACAACCAACTAGCCCAACCAACCAGTTCAACCTGTTGACCTCATTAACAACTGATGCCCGAAGGCCACACATAGTACGTAGATTTATAATCAACTATGAATATTAAACACAATAATATATCTACGTTTACTTGTTGCAACCAAATAGTTACAACTAAATCAAATGGTGAGTTCCAAATCCACTCACCGTTACCTCTGTCGTTTCCACACTCAGCTTCTAATCACTGAGTCTTTGGGGTATCTGAAATATCATAACACACACAAGTTAATAATTTGTCATCAATCAATAACTTTAATGAAATTATAATATTATACAACTAATCACACCACTATGAACTTATTATCTATTAACTTTACAAACACCTTTATGCATTGTACTATAACACAAAATAAATCTGGTTTAATTATGTTTTAGTCCATACCCGATCGGCTGGCTGACCATAGCCGATCGGCTAAACCCTTACACCCCTTTACATTTTTCCTCAGTTCAAGTTCTGTGGTCGTTTTGTTCTAATTTATCCGTTCGGCTAAAAGAAGCCGTTCGGCTTAAACACCTATACCCGATCGGCTCAACATGGATAGCCGATCGGCTAACATGTTAATTTCAGTGTTTTTAGTTCAAGGTCAAGTTCTGTAACAATTGTCAACTAAAATACCCGTTAGGCTAACTTTAGCCGTTCGGTTCAATTTACTTACCCGATCGGCTCGTTTATCTCAGCCGATCGGCTAGCTAGTCCAGACCCTAAAACCTTGGCCTGTTCATCAATTTGCAGCTCGAGCTAAACTCACAACTTCTTATCTTTCACATACTAATTCATGCAAACGATGAATTTAACTTCAAATAAACATCATACTACATTTAGCAACCTCAAACAACATCAATTAACAACATATATCATCATTAGATTCACTTTTCTCCTCAAATTTATGAAACCCATTTACTTGAGCTCAATTTATCACTCACTAACCTAAATGGGAATTGAACTCAGTTATTATGCATCAATTTAACTAAAACATCTTCAACTAATCATGATTATGAATTGAACAATTATCAATTCTATTAGTTTGCCTATAACCTAACTCAATCAAGGTAAAAGATAAAACTACCAAAATACTCACAAATTTGAAGTTAGAATTGTGATGATGATGATATCTTTGATGATTCTGAGATTAACTCCAAGCTACAACACACATGTACCTTCAAGATTTCTTGTATCACAATTTGTTTAAATGAGGGTTTGTGGTGAAATGCAGTGATGAACACAACTAAGGCAATGAAAATGAACTAGGTCGACTAATATCATAAACCGACCTCCTTATTTGGGTATATTATATCCATCTTAAATCTATTGTCTGGAACCTAGAAATCTTTTGCGATAAATATTACTTTCTAATACTGTTAACTACAGTAATTTAAAACAGGCAACAATTTACTATTCACAATAAGGTCTGGGACTTATTTATATAAGTTTCACCATTAAACAATAATATTAAGTAATTTCTAAAACATTAAATAATCAATTTAAATAGAGAATTACCAGGTTACTGGAGAGGATGTTACAAATCTCCCCTCCTTAAGGAGATTTCGTCCCCGAAATCTCACCGTGATCAAACAATCCAGGATATCTGGATTTCATAGACTCCTCGGTTTCCCAGGTCAAATTAGAACCTAAACTGTGTTTCCATTTCACTAACACTATCGGTATCCGTTTCTTTCTAAGTTTATTAACTTTTCTATCGAGAATTTCAATTGGTTCTTCAACTAATTTCTGATTCTGATCGACCTTCAAATCTTGCAGAGGAAGAATTTGAGATTGATCCTCGACATTACACTTTCTCAAATAACAAATATTAAACGTGTCATGAATACCAGCAAGCTCAGGAGGCAGATCCAATGACACCGATTGATTATTAACCACTTGACGAATTCTGAAGGGACCAATGTATCTAGGTGCAAGTTTACCTCGTTTTCCAAATCGAATAACACCTTTCCATGGGGAGACTTTCAAATACACCAACTCACCTTCGGTAAAGGTAACTGGTCGCCTACGTGGGTCGGCATACTGTTTCTGTCTATCACGTGCCGCTTTTAGCTTTTCTCGGGCGATGGCCACTTTGTCAGCAGTAATCTGTATAATATCTGGGCCTGCAAATTGCTTTTCTCCTACTTCTAACCAACACGTGGGGGTACGACAATGACGACCATAGAGCATTTCATAAGGAGGCATGCCAATACTGGAATGATAGGAATTATTATAAGCAAACTCCACCAAAGGAAGGTGAGAATCCCATGAACCTCCATACTCTAAGACACAAGCTCTGAGCATATCCTCTAACGTCTGAATAGTACGTTCTGACTGACCGTCTGTCTGAGGATGATAAGCCGTACTGAGATTAATACGTGTACCCAACTCTTGTTGTAAACTCTGCCAGAAATGAGAAATAAATCGAGAATCTCTATCTGATACAATCGACAATGGAATACCATGTCTCGAGACAATTTCATTAACATACAACTGTGCGAGTTTACTGAGAGAAGTAGTCTCACTAGTAGCCAGAAAATGTGCACTCTTGGTCAATCTGTCAACAATGACCCAAATCATGTCATTCCCTCGAGGTGTACGTGGAAGTTTAGTCACAAAATCCATAGTCAAGTGTTCCCATTTCCATTCTGGAATCTCTAACTGTTTCAACGACCCATATGGCTTTTGATGTTCAGCTTTAACTTGAGCACATATATGACAATTACCAACAAATTTTGCAATATCAGTTTTCATTGTAGGCCACCAGTACAAAGGTTTCAAATCATTATACATTCGAGTGCTACCAGGATGGACAGACAATCGAGATTTGTGAGTTTCAGTCAAAAGCATATCTCGAATATCACCAATCAGAGGAATCCAAACACGAGACTGAAAAGTCTTTAATCCTCTAGAATCATCAACCAAGAAGTCTTTTCTTTTCAACATAATTTCTGACTTAAGATTATATTCCAGCAAAGCTTCTAATTGTGCAGCTTTAATTTGATCCACTAAGTCAGAAGAAATATTTACTTTCAGAAAATAAACTCGGTCAAAAGTACCTTTTCTGCTCAATGCGTCTGCAACTACATTTGCCTTTCCTCGATGGTAACGTATTTCACAATCATAATCTTTGATTAATTCTAACCATCGCCTTTGACGCATATTCAGTTCTTTCTGTGAAAACACATACTGTAGACTTTTATGATCAGTACAAACAATGCATTTAGTACCATATAAATAGTGTCTCCAGATTTTCAAGGCAAACACAACAGCTGCCAATTCTATATCATGTGTGGGATAATTCTTTTCATGAGGTTTCAACTGACGCGAAGCATAAGCAATAACTCTGTCCTTTTGCATAAGAACACAACCCAGACCAGAATAAGATGCATCACAATAAACAATAAAGTCATCTGAGCCATCTGGTAAAGCTAACACAGGTGCCTGACATAGTAACTGCTTTAAAGTTTGAAAAGCTATCTCCTGTAATTCCTTCCATTGAAATTTAACATCTTTACGTGTCAATTTGGTTAACGGACCAGCAATCTTTGAAAAGTCTTTAATGAATTTTCTATAATACCCAACTAGCCCAAGAAAACTTTTAATTTCAGAAGGATTCTTTGGAACATTCCAATTCATAACAGCTTCAATTTTTGCAGGATCGACTTTAACCCCATCGTTACAAATAATATGACCCAGAAACTGTACCTCTCGAATCCAGAACTCACATTTAGAAAATTTTGCGTATAACTGTTCTCTTTTCAAGGTTTCAAGAACTAACCTCAAATGCATAGCATGTTCCGATTCGGACTTAGAATACACGAGAATATCATCGATGAAAACAATTACAAACTTATCGAGAAATGGTCGACATACCCGGTTCATTAAATCCATAAAAACTGCTGGAGCATTAGTCAAACCAAAAGGCATCACCAGGAATTCATAATGACCATACATGGTACGAAAAGCAGTCTTTGGAATATCCTGTTCACGAACACGAACCTGATGGTAACCCGACCTCAAATCAATTTTAGAATATACAGAAGATCCCTGCAAATGATCAAACAAATCATCTATTCGAGGCAGAGGATATTTATTCTTTACTGTTCTTTTATTTAACTCCCGATAACCAATGCACATTCTGAATGACCCATCTTTCTTTTTCACAAACAAAACCGGTGCACCCCACGGGGAAGAACTAGGTCTAATAAAACCTCTATCCAATAATTCCTGAATTTGATTCATCATTTCTCACATCTCAGATGGAGCTAATCTATAGGGAGCTTTAGCTATAGAAGAGGAACCAGGAATGAGATCAATCTGATATTCAACTTCCCTAATCGGTGGTAAACCAGGCAATTCATCGGGAAACACTTCCGGATATTCAGAGACAACCGGAACATCAGAAACGGACTTCTTTTCTAATTTGGCATTAATGAAGTAAGCTAAGTAAGACTCACAACCTTTAGACATCGACTTCCTAGCTTTCATCATGGAAATTAGAGGAATACACCCACTATCCCGTTCTCCTCGAGCCACAATGTATGACTCTTCAGAAATTAGGATTCTAATCAGCTTATGGTGGCAATCTATACTTGCTTTGTGTTGACTTAACCAATCCATGCCGATAATCACATCAAAACTTGGAATCGGCATTCACAAAAACGAAATTGGAAAAGTCTGACCATCTATCACAATATTAGCTCCAGTCACCGAGGTGGTAACAGGAACTAATTTGCCACTAACAATCTCTACTTCTAAGGGCTTAGTTATCACAGTAGGGATCAGTTTCAACTTATCACAGAAACACACAGATATAAAAGAACAATTTGCTCCAGAGTCAAATAATACACGAGCCGGTACAGAGTTTATAAGAAAAGTACCAGTAATCACATCATCTGTGTGGACAGCCTCATCGACTGTCATCTGAAATGCCCTACTCGTCGCTGGCGGAGGATTCTTTCGCTTTTGACCGGAAGATGACGAACTCCCGACCGAACCAGAACTCTGTCTTCCTGCCTCAGGACACTGACCAACTCGATGTTCCTCTTTCTTACAATTCCAGCACACAAAATTAGGATACCTGCAATTTCTGAGGTCGTGTCCAAGCTCACCACACTTAAGGCATTTATTTGTCTGAGGAGTACATTGACCAGAATGCCTTGACTTACAAGAATTACACCAATTAGAACCTCCAAAGAAACCACTTTTGCTTCCAGATGAACCACTTCTATTATTAAATCTTTGACCCTGACGATTACCCTGCCACCTGGACTTTCCTTTACTCAAAACATCTGTTCTAGCTCTTAGAAACGAAGAAGAAGTATTTCTATCTTGAGATTCTTGAAAACCTCTAATGTCGCTATCAACCGAACGTGCAAGAGTAAATGCTTGGGATAAATTACTAGCTAACCTTACTGTGGTACTATAATTATGAGGTAATGTTTCCACAAACTGCTCTATTTTGGTTTTCTCATCCAGAACCCAATGTTGTACAAACCGTAACTTTTCCGAAAACTGTGTGATTAATTCATCGATATTCATCTTATCGGTTAATTGAAGATTCACAAACTCTCTTCTAATACGTGCCATTTCAAAGTCTGAACAATATTGGTTACAAACAGCTTGATGAAATTCAGGCCATCGAATAGCTTCTTTCTGCTGTTGAGTCAAATGACCAGTAATCGAGTCCCACCAAACCATGGCTTCGTCTTTTAAACATTGAATAGCGTAAAACACTTTAAATTCTTTTTCACAACGAGTAACATCAAATTTTCGGTCCATATCTCTTAACCAGTTTAAAGTTACTGATGGATTGGTACTCCCTCTAAACTCGGGTGGTTTACTTGCCATAAACGTTTTAAATGAACATTGTTTATTTGACTGAAAAGGAGGAATATTACCAAACACAGGTATCTGTTGCTGAGAACGTTGCTGAGATGATGCAGTTTCAGCCTGTCTTTTAAATTCTCTGAGATTAATCACCTCATCTTCTAACTGAAAAAGATAATCATCTCGATTCGATTCTTCGTGAGCAGGAAAAGAAGTACCCTCATGATCATGTCTCTCATTATGAATATCTGGACGAGGAACATCGATCCTTGAGGCATTATTAGGGTTGGCGGTCGGTTGCTCGTTATCGGCCATATCTGTATTCCACACAACAACTTGAAATTTGTTAATCGTTAGCACTTATCTACTAACAGATTCACACACAATGCTAAATCCCATAACCAGGAATATTTGACATAACAAACTCTAGATTTGGGATTGAACACTTTACAATGCTCAATTCACCCAAACCTATGCTCTGATACCAGCTTGTAACACCCCTCTTTTAGTACCACAATCAATATTATATTATTGAACTCGAAAGCGTATGAATTTAAACATATTTATAAACTACACATTAAGATAATGTACATACATAGTTGCACTTTCAAAACCGACCAACTTAGAACTGTTTAAAACTACATATGTCGGGGTATTACATATTACAAAACCAGGTTTATAGGAAAACCATATCAGAGTTATAATCTATCAGACATTCCTTGCGAAAGCATCCTTTCCTGACACCCACATATATATTAAAAACCTGCAGGAAGTAGGATGAGGGATTAGCACAGAGCTAAGTGAATGAATTCTTCACACACAACTCAACTTAGCTTAGCTACCTGTTTACCCCAAACAACCGTAAACATGTAATACAACTAGTCAACAATAGAGTAATGAGGATCGGTGGTTCTGGGGAAAACCATAATACCCGGGTGGCTCCCCAAGAACACTTATCCAACCATATCCGTTTGGCCATAACGGACGAGACCGATGACTAGTGGTTACTATACTCAGACACAGGTTCTATACACACAACAAATGAAGTAAGACCCTGTGTCATTCACACAACAACCAACTAGCCCAACCAAGCAGTTCAACCTGTTGACCTCATTAACAACTGATGCCCGAAGGCCACACATAGCACGTAGATTTATAATCAACTATGAATATTAAACACAACAATATATCTACGTTTACTTGTTGCAACCAAATAGTTACAACTAAATCAAATGGTGAGTTCCAAATCCACTCACCGTTACCTCTGTCGTTTCCACACTCAGCTTCTAATCACTGAGTCTTTGGGGTATCTGAAATATCATAACACACACAAGTTAATAATTTGTCATCAATCAATAACTTTAATGAAATTATAATATTATACAACTAGTCACACCACTATGAACTTATTATCTATTAACTTTACAAACACCTATATGCATTGTACTATAACACAAAATAAATCTGGTTTAATTATGTTTTAGTCCATACCCGATCGGCTGGCTGACCATAGCCGATCGGCTAAACCCTTACACCCCTTTACATTTTTCCTCAGTTCAAGTTCTGTGGTCGTTTTGTTCTAATTTAGCCGTTCGGCTAAAAGAAGCCGTTCGGCTTAAACACCTATACCCGATCGGCTCAACATGGATAGCCGATCGGCTAACATGTTAATTTCAGTGTTTTTAGTTCAAGGTCAAGTTCTGTAACAATTGTCAACTAAAATACCCGTTAGGCTAACTTTAGCCGTTCGGTTCAATTTACTTACCCGATCGGCTCGTTTATCTCAGCCGATCGGCTAGCTAGTCCAGACCCTAAAACCTTGGCCTGTTCATCAATTTGCAGCTCGAGCTAAACTCACAACTTCTTATCTTTCACATACTAATTCATACAAACGACGAATTTAACTTCAAATAAACATCATACTACATTTAGCAACCTCAAACAACATCAATTAACAACATATATCATCATTAGATTCACTTTTCTCCTCAAATTTATGAAACCCATTTACTTGAGCTCAATTTATCACTCACTAACCTAAATGGGAATTGAACTCAGTTATTATGCATCAATTTAACTAAAACATCTTCAACTAATCATGATTATGAATTGAACAATTATCAATTCTATTAGTTTGCCTATAACCTAACTCAATCAAGGTAAAAGATAAAACTACCAAAATACTCACAAATTTGAAGTTAGAATTGTGATGATGATGATATCTTTGATGATTCTGAGATTAACTCCAAGCTACAACACACATGTACCTTCAAGATTTCTTGTATCACAATTTGTTTAAATGAGGGTTTGTGGTGAAATGCAGTGATGAACACAACTAAGGCAATGAAAATGAACTAGGTTGACTAATATCATAAACCGACCTCCTTATTTGGGTATATTATATCCGTCTTAAATCTATTGTCTGGAACCTAGAAATCTTTTGCGATAAATATTACTTTCTAATACTGTTAACTACAGTAATTTAAAACAGGCAACAATTTACTATTCACAATAAGGTCTGGGACTTATTTATATAAGTTTCACCATTAAACAATAATATTAAGTAATTTCTAAAACATTAAATAATCAATTTAAATAGAGAATTACCAGGTTACTGGAGAGGATGTTACACCAATCACTTGCTGCCACGTTAGTTTCTATGATGGACCAAGTCACGAGGAGCACGCGTGGTGCCGTAATAACGTAGAATATGTCAACTCCTTATTAATGCAACATTTAATGCTGCAGTCACTGAAGTAGTAGAAGTTCTCCTTACTCGCTGCGAGCTAACGTGCTCTTGAAGAGTAACTTGAGCTACAGTACTAGAGTGACTTCTTTTATTCAGCAGAAGGAATAACTCAAGAAGACTTGGAGACTCTCGCTGGTAGATGAGTATCAGCGACACACAAAGTTGAGTCTTTTATCTTGATAGGTTCTTCATCTTCTAGCTGGAGAGATAGGATCAGAGACTAAAACTTTCACAACAGCAGCTTCAACTACGATCATTTCCAATAAGTCTTTCAAAGAGAGTATCAGTGACTTTATATCAGCGACTAATGAGTTGAGATCAGCGACCAGTGACTCAACAATCTCCCCCTAAATGATTGTGATTGAAGCTCTGTGAAAGTTCTTGAGTGACATTTGTTGCAGAGAGGTTTCAGTTGTCTGATAGTTGTTTTGATTGTTCAGAGACTTACACTTGTAATCTTTTCTAACAAGGGTATATCAAAAGAGAGCATTATATATATAAAGGTTTACAAATGCTATTTATTACAGGGTAATCTATACTATTTATCTCTCCACTTTTCCTCCTCCTTCAGAGTTAGAAGTTCATCTTCAAGCTCATATTTTTCTTGAGAGGGCAGGTATCTGACTTTTCTTGCCAAGGCTTCATCGAGAATAGCTTTTCTGATCTTTGAGCTCTTTGGAAGTATGCTTGCTGACCTGATTAGGTGAACGAGTTGATTCTGATCAACCTTCTCAAGCTCAGCTTCTCTTTGAAACCTTAGCACACCATTTGTAACACCCCCAAATTTACTGTTGCACGGAAGCAAGCTTTGGTGTTACTAATCAATAATCAAGCACCAAAGTAAAGCAAATGACATCTATATGCAACGTCGTACAATAGTACAAAAGTATTACATTGTCGAATAATAATAACAAGCTTCGAGTTCATTGATGATTTCCTAGAAAATTCTAATACATAACTGATATTCAAAAAGTAATGCAAAAGAAGTTCCACAAGTTGTATGCATGCGACTCGAGCTATCAGTCTTGGGGTAATCCTACTCCGTTTGTGTACCTGAGATACAAAGCTAAAACAGATCAACCAAAAAGGGTTGGTGAATCTCACAGGTTTAGTAGTAAAGTCATTGTTTGTGAACCACAAGTAATGTACCAGCGTTGCCATCAAGCAAAGTAAGTAAATCAGTATGTACGCACAATTGCCATGAGCTCATAAGTTGAAGCTTAACCGTGTAGTGTGAATGGTACAGTTAAGTACAGCATCACGTATCCCCGTGAGTGCTATCCGCACACTCATATGTAACAAATACTAATATGCCTGTTTCTACGTGTAAATCAGTACGTGGTGGCACTACCACCCCAGGCAGGGATTGTCAGTCCCAAATGGATCCATTTACTAGTAATCGCGCTTAAGTCCATAACTAACAACTTACGATAGGAGGATTTCAGTGGATAAAAGTAACTCATGCAAAGTTTGTGTAAAAGCAGTAGTAAATCAGTACAGTACATTGCGTTCACATGTAAAACGGTAGCTAAGTATCTCCCCCAAAGTATAAAAACAGTAAAAGTGGGGCCGTAAGACTCACCTGAGTCAAGCAAGCAAGCGTTTAACTTAATAAACGTGAAGTCTGAAAGCAGTGGTAATCCGTAGGTTCTTTGAACCCGCAACCTTCTAATGCCTTAAGCATATAAGGTTGTATGTATAAGTGAATGTCTCAAAAGATCATTCATGCTAGTTGTCCACTCAACTAGTTATGTCCAAGTATTTGTTTGTACGTTTGTGATTATTTTGTAAATAAGTATGGCCCGTTGGTGACGGAGGTATAATAATAATTCAAGTGTTATTATTATGTAATTCATTGTGCTTGTATATCTTGTAGTGTAGTGTTTTTAAATACTTAGTATAAAAAGTATTTAACTTTCTGTTTCATGCGACAATGTATAACCTGACAATGACATTCATGTACACTGTTTATGCGTCAATAAGTTCATGAAGTTTTGTTCATACGACAATAGCAATTCACGGAATTTCTTTTAAGTATGTTAGTTTTATGCGACAATGGGAAATCACGGACTTGTTTATGCGTGAATGATATTCACAGATTGTGTTTATGCGTGAATGATATTCACGGTTTTTGTTTATGAGAATGGTATTCACGGAGTTGAGATTTCATGCGATAATAAGGATTGACGGACCAATGATTTTCTAGAATACAAGTGTTATACTTTGTTCCCACTGTTCACTAAACCCGTTATCACTGTTAGTTAGCAAACTCGTTACCACTGTTAGTTATAACTCGTTACCACTGTTAGTTATAACTCGTTACCACTGTTAGTTATAACTCGTTACCACTGTTAGTTATAACTCGTTACCACTGTTAGTTATAACTCGTTACCGCTGTTAGTTATAACTCGTTACCGCTGTTAGTTATAACTCGTTAGGCCTTTCGATTTGGAGCATTTCTAGTCCGATTTATACCTAACCAAAAATCACACATGTTCTCATATATGTCTAGTTCATTTCCTTATGGTATTTTTATAAGTTCATTTACTATTTTAAACAAAAATAGTTTCAAGGTGTGGTCAGACTTGGTCCAAAACGGTTATATGTTCAAAGATCGAGTTATACACGAAATTACGGACATTTCTGGAAATGGTCATAAAAGAACTTTTTAATGTTGACAAAATATGTGAGGTTTTGGCACTGGTCTCATACATTTTAGTGGTCTAGAACTCAAGATATGGTCTCGAGAAGTTACTGAATATTCCTGTCTGTCGGAACAGTAAACCTATGTCACCGGAGAAAAATGTTTTCGAGTTGCAAACTGAGTCAAAAAGCCACGAGACTAATTTTGTTGGAAAGATAACTTCTTGTACTACATTCTAGGCTTAAGAAACGTCCATTTTGTTGTTGTAATGATTTTTATAAAATTCTTGGAAGTGGAAACAGAATCTGGACAGGAACATAAGCTCATAGTTTCTAGATTTAAATTGCGTTTTGATTTATGTTTTGGACATGTAATCATTAAGTGGACATTATAACAAGTAATTATATGTTTTCAAAGTAATATAATGAAAGTTCAAGAGTTCTTACAAAGGAATGATGAGGAGAAGGAGAAAGGAAAGCCGAATGCTCATTTTCTTGCGTTTTCTTAATTTCCGGCGTGGCGGTTCGTGATGGCTCTATGGTGGTGATATGGTAGACTTGTGGTGGTGTCTAGGTGGTGTGGGGGTGGCTTGTGACAGCCTGAATTCGGCCAGAGAGAGGATGGGAGGGATTAGAGAGAGAAAGTGAAGGTGAGGTGGTGAAAGAGTGAGAAATGGTTTAAGTGTTTGTGTGGGTTTTTGGTCAAGATCTTATGATAGTGGAGGGAAGCCATACTTGGCTGATTTTCTACAGATTTCAAGGGGGTCCCACTCTTGTAGGTGTGTTAAATTAATTTCCCAGTTTACAATAAGGTGGTGTTTGTTTACCCATTCGTTTCGATATTTATTTAGGCATTAAACATTTGTTACGCATATTTAATTAAAGATTTTAAAACCCGATATTTTAACTTGATGTATTTTATTAAAATACTTAATAATGTGATATAAGATGTAGTTTGACTTTATTTTATCCGTCGGGCGCGTCTCGCGCATTTTCGTCGCGTACTGAGTGTTTTATACGATATTTAGTACGTGTAATATATTCTCACAATATATTAAGGTAAACAATATTTGTTTAGATAATTCCACATTATTTTAATAGTTTGTCACCAACGTCCATATTTTCGTTGTCGGATATCCATCCGGTTCATAATCGTACGATTTAAACAAATCGTGTAAACGTGTATGTAATTACACAGACGATCATGTATATTTAGATTAACATAAGCTAAATACACGTAATTACAAGTAGTTTAGGCACTAATTAAAGTCCTAAATTAGCAGGTGTTACATTCTCCCCTTGTTAGGAGAATTACGTCCCGAAATTAGCTCGAAGTCGCGGTGTGAGTAGAGTCAGTAAACAGGTGTGGATGTTTTAGTCGCATTTGGTCTTCCCGTTCCCAAGTGAATTCAGGACCACGCCTCGAATTCCACCTGACTTTAACAATGAGAATACGACTCTGTTTTAAGCGTTTGACCTCACGGTCCATAATTTCCACGGGTTCCTCGACAAAGTGTAGTTTGTCGTCAATGTGTATCTCATCAAGAGGTATAACCAGTGTCTCATCAGACAGACATTTCTTTAAGTTAGAAATGTGAAAGGTAGGGTGCACGCTACTGAGTTCAGGAGGTAGCTGCAGTCTGTACGCCACTGAACCAATCCTTTCAAGGATTTCGAACGGTCCAATGTACCTGGGATTCAGTTTCCCACGTTTGCCAAAACGAATAACGCCTTTCCAAGATGAGATTTTCAGAAGTGCTCGATCTCCAACCTGGAATTCGAGGTGTTTGCGTCTCACGTCAGCATAGCTTTTCTGACGATTACGCGCTGCTTTTAGTCGGTTTTGTATGCCGACGATCTTTTCAGTTGTTTCATGTATGATTTCCGGACCGGTGAGTTGTGTATCCCCCACCTCAGTCCAACAGATAGGCGACCGGCACTTACGACCGTACAGTGCTTCAAAGGGTGCAGCTTTGATGCTGGTGTGATAACTGTTGTTGTAGGAAAACTCACACAAAGGCAAGTGATTTTCCCAGTTTTTACCGA
Source organism: Pseudognaphalium luteoalbum (assembly GCA_963422505.1). Classification (NCBI taxonomy): domain Eukaryota; kingdom Viridiplantae; phylum Streptophyta; class Magnoliopsida; order Asterales; family Asteraceae; genus Pseudognaphalium; species Pseudognaphalium luteoalbum. Next base: position 93,578,063 of record OY730193.1, on the reverse strand, counting down.
AGTCAACTACGCAGGCTCGTAGCATATCTTCCAGTGTTTGTATGGTTCGTTCACTCTGGCCGTCAGTTTGTGGATGATAAGCAGTACTCATGTCCAAACGAGTACCGACGGATTTTTGTAGTGATTGCCAGAAGCGGGAAGTAAATCGAGCATCTCGGTCAGAGATAATCGAGATGGGCACGCCGTGTCTCGACATGATCTCTTTCAGGTAGATCCGTGTCAAATGTTCCATCTTGTCAGTTTCCTTGATGGCTAGGAAATGAGCAGATTTAGTGAGTCGGTCCACGATCACCCAAATGGTATCGCAACCGCTAGGTATTTTTGGAAGTTTAGTACTGAAGTCCATAGTAATCTGCTCCCATTTCCATTCAGGGATTTCCGGTTGGTGTAGCAAACCGGAAGGTTTCTGGTGTTCGGCTTTAACCTTAGAACAAGTAAGACACTTGCCAACGTAGGTAGCAATGTCCGCTTTCATGTTGGGCCACCAGTACAACTCCTTGATGCCATGGTACATTTTGTCGGCACCAGGGTGTATAGAGTACTTAGACTTGTGTGCCTCGTTCATCACCAAGTCTCGTAAGTTCCCGTAGTTGGGCAACCAGAGTCGGTCAGAGAAGTACTTGGCCCCATTTGGTTTGGTTTCAAACTGTTTATCCATGCCTCTCAAGGCCTCGTGTTTCACATTTTCAGCTTTGAGTGCTTCGAGTTGAGCGGTAAGAATTTGGGTTATCAGGTCGTTGTTTATAGTCATACTAAGTGCTCGGACTCGAAGGGGTTTCACTCGTTCCTTACGACTTAAGGCATTAGCAACAACGTTTGCTTTACCTGGATGGTAGCGAATTTCACAGTCGTAATCAGTAAGTAGTTCGACCCAACGGCGTTGTCTCATGTTTAGGTCCTTTTGGTCGAAGATGTGTTGGAGACTTTTGTGGTCGGTAAAAATTGTACACTTGGTACCATACAAGTAGTGTCTCCAGATTTTGAGAGCGAATACAACTGCTCCCAACTCTAGGTCATGAGTGGTGTAATTCTTTTCGTGGACCTTGAGTTGCCGAGAGGCGTAAGCAATAACCTTGTCCCGTTGCATCAGCACGCAACCGAGACCTTGGTGTGAAGCGTCACAGTATACCACGAAGTCATCGTTGCCTTCGGGTAATGAAAGAATAGGTGCACTGCAGAGTTTCTTTTTGAGCAGATGGAAAGCTGACTCTTGTTTGTCCGTCCAATCGAATTTCTTTTCCTTTTGGGTCAGTGCAGTGAGGGGTTGAGCTATTTTCGAAAAATTCTCAATGAATCGCCTATAGTATCCGGCGAGTCCTAAGAATTGTCGCACCTCGGTAGGTGTAGTAGGTGCTTGCCAGCACTTGATGGCTTCAATTTTTGAAGGATCAACATGAATTCCTTGACTGTCAATCACGTGTCCAAGGAATTGTACAGTTTGCATCCAGAACTCACACTTGGAGAATTTGGCATATAACTCCTCGTGCTTGAGTAGTTCTAGAATGGTTTTCAGGTGTTGCGCGTGTTCTTGTTCATTGCACGAGTAAATCAGAATGTCGTCAATGAAAACGATGACAAACTTGTCAAGGTAAGGCTTACACACCCGATTCATAAGGTCCATGAATACTGCTGGGGCGTTGGTCAAGCCGAATGGCATCACTTGGAATTCGTAATGCCCGTAGCGAGTTCGGAAGGCTGTTTTAGGAATGTCTTCGTCACGAACTCGGAGTTGGTGATAACCCGATCGTAGATCGATTTTTGAATAAAAACTCGACCCCTCAAGTTGGTCAAACAGGTCATCAATACGAGGTAGTGGGTAACGGTTCTTGACGGTTAATTTGTTGAGTTCACGGTAGTCGATGCACATGCGAAAAGAACCGTCTTTCTTTTTCACAAACAAGACCGGGGCTCCCCAAGGCGAGGAACTCGGTCGAATAAAGCCTTTATCCAGGAGTTCTTGCAGTTGCGTAGACAACTCCTGAAGTTCAGAGGGGGCTAAACGGTACGGTGCTCGTGCCACGGGTGCTGCGCCGGGCACAAGGTCAATAGAAAATTCTACTTGTCTAGTTGGCGGTAGGCCAGGCAAGTCTTCAGGAAAGACTTCTGGGAAGTCTCGAACAATAGGCACATCCTCAAGTCGCTTCTCCTCCGACTGTTTCTCTATAACATGTGTGAGGATTGCCTGGTACCCTTTTCTCAAGTATTTCCGGGTTTTCATGCAAGAAATAATGTTAAGTCTCGTCCCACCGGTCTCCCCTTGTACGATTAAAGTTCCACCGGTGACGAGAGGAATACGGACGATTTTCTCGTAACAAATAATCTCGGCACGGTATTTGGATAACCAATCCATACCAACGATTATGTCAAAGCTGCCAATCTCAACAGGTATAAGATCAATAGGGAATAGCTCATCAGCTAAGTTCAACGTGCAGTTAGGTATCATACTATTGGCCTCAATGAGTTTGCCATTTGCCAATTCTACTATGTACTTAGAATCTAAGGCAACAGGTGTAGTGTTAAGTAGTGGACAAAACTCATCGGATATGAAGCTCCTATCAGCACCAGTATCAAATAACACAGAAGCAGTCAAATTGTTGAGAAGGAACGTACCCGTGACCACATTCGGGTCCTGGCGAGCATCCCCAACGTTGAGTACAAAAGCTCTGCCCCGAGCATTGTTGTTGTTGTTCCCCTTTTTGTTCTTCAATTTGGGGCAGTCACTTTTGAAATGTCCAGCAACTCCACATTCATAACAGGTTCTGGGAGTGTTGGGCTTGGAGTTGGTATTAGCAGTGTTGGTCCTGCAGTCTTTAGCAAAGTGCCCGAATTGCTTGCACTTGCTACATGGGCAAGGGCCCTGATGGTGTCGTTGGCATTTAGAGCAATAGGGCTTGGTTCCCTTGTACGTTCCCTTATCATCGGAACCGGAGGTGTAGGCTTTAATGGTTTCGGGTTTCTTGTTTTGGTGGTTGTTGTGGTTGTCGGACCATTTTCTTTTGTTGTTGTTGGAGGATGGAGTGAGTGGTTCAGAATCCTCGTTCATGGCCATGAGTTCATGAGCCAATCGGATAGCACCATCAATGGTGGTTTGGTTTGAGGAGGCGACGTTCCCCCGGACAGGTTCCGGAAGACAGCGGATGTATTTTCTGATCTTGTCAGACTCGCTGCTTACCATTGCTGGGCGGAGGATGGCAAGCTGGTTAAACCTCGAGGTGTATCTATCAATGTCAGTCCCCTGCACCTTTAGGTTCCAAAATTCTTCCTCCAGCTTCTGGAGCTGTTCAATATGGCAGTACTTGGCAGTGAGCATCTTTTTCAGATCCTCCCAAGATAGGAGGTAGGCGTTGTCAATACCCACTGATTGGGCATATGTGTTCCACCAGGAGAGGGCACCACCTTCGAGGGTGCAAGTAGAGAATTTGACCTTATCTTCCTCTGCACATCTGCTGATGAGAAAGACAGATTCCATCTTTTCACACCACCTTATCAGCCCGATGGCACCTTCCGTGCCCTTGAAGATGTGAGGTTTGCAGTTTTGAAAGTCCTTGTAGGAACAAGGTTTGGGTTGAGATTGGTTGGCAGTCGAGTCTTCGCTGCCTGATGTCGGTGCTCGTGTAGCCAAGGCTTGGGCCACACTGCGGGTAATCAGATCTGCTATTTCGGTTTCGCTGAGGGTGACCTGGCGTCGGGGAGGCATGATGCTGAACAAGAAGAACAAGAAAAGAGAAATAAGAGGTTTGTATGAATTTATGATATATTTCATGGGTATATGATGGAATATGCGATAACAGAGTGACGTGATAACCATATTTCATTAGATAACTAGATTAGATACAAGGCGTGGGTTCTAGAAGGTTACATAATATAAGGAGTACAAAAGATGCCGGGAATTGTTACATCCGGTCGAATTATAAAAGTTACACCTAGGAAATTACTAGGTTTTCAGAGTAAAAACTACACTAGTCTTCACGTAGATTAATTTGTTCTATCAGTGCAACAAGGCGATCCACTTTATTTGCAAGTCTGCTGGCCTGTCTGGCATTGTCTTCAGCCAAAACCAGTCGTTGTACCAGCATCCTTGAGTATTCTTCGGCCTCTTGCAGGCGTTGCTCGCATTGTTCCAACCTGAGTCGTATAAGTTCGACTTCTACTCCAGATTCCACTACCCGGTCGTGGAGTACGTTCACGTTGCTAACGGTGTTTTCGTGATCTTCGGAGACTTGATTGATGCGCTCAAGCGCTGTGAGTCTCCAGTTTTCGTTGGTCTCTTGCAATGCGACATCCATGGTGCGAAGTCGTTGCTCGTGACGGTCCAGCCTTGCGGCCAAGTCTGGCAGAGTAAAGTGAGTGGGATACGGGCCAACTCGAGGCAACCTGGTGTTCCTCCTAGCTACCCGCGGGTTCTGCGTCCCGGATTGAGAGTGGGATGGATTGGGTGGTGTGTTTGCCATTCTAAGAACAAGCGTTAGAAAGAGTGAGGCCTATCTATGCAAATATACTTATATCACATAATAGCCTAAGGTGTCTAATACCGACAAGTTTGGTTCCCGGTTTCTCTCGTGGTCAGAGTCAACTAGTGTATCCTGCTCAGTCATGATTCCTTTCAGATCTCACATCATATTCTTTTAATTATACATAGTTGATCAGGCTATGTTAAATTAAACCAATATCATGTAGTCACTGAACCTAATCATACTTAATAAGGATACTGCCTAACGGTCATAGTCTAGGCCCACTAAATGCAACCTAGTTCGCTATAACCTTAGGCTCTGATACCAATCTGTAACACCCCCAAATTTACTGTTGCGCGGAAGCAAGCTTTGGGTGTTACTAATCAATAATCAAGCACCAAAGTAAAGCAAACGACATCTATATGCAACGTCGTACAATAGTACAAAAGTATTACATTGTCGAATCATAATAACAAGCTTCGAGTTCATAGATGATTTCCTAGAAAATTCTAATACATAACTGATATTCAAAAAGTAATGCAAAAGAAGTTCCACAAGTTGTATGCATGCGACTCGAGCTATCAGTCTTGGGGTAATCCTACTCCGTTTGTGTACCTGAGATACAAAGCTAAAACAGGTCAACCAAAAAGGGTTGGTGAATCTCACAGGTTTAGTAGTAAAGTCATCGTTTGTGAACCACAAGTAATGTACCAGCATTGCCATCAAGCAAAGTAAGTAAATCAGTATGTACGCACAATTGCCATGAGCTCATAAGTTGAAGCTTAACCGTGTAGTGTGAATGGTACAGTTAAGTACAGCATCACGTACCCCCGTGAGTGCTATCCGCACACTCATATGTAACAAATACTAATATGCCTGTTTCTACGTGTAAATCAGTACGTGGTGGCGCTACCACCCCAGGCAGGGATTGTCAGTCCCAAATGGATCCATTTACTAGTAATCGCGCTTAAGTCCATAACTAACAACTTACGATAGGAGGATTTCAGTGGATAAAAGTAACTCATGCAAAGTTTGTGTAAAAGCAGTAGTAAATCAGTACAGTACATTGCGTTCACATGTAAAACGGTAGCTAAGTATCTCCCCCAAAGTATAAAAACAGTAAAAGTGGGGCCGTAAGACTCACCTGAGTCAAGCAAGCAAGCGTTTAACTTAACAAACGTGAAGTCTGAAAGCAGTGGTAATCCGTAGGTTCTGCGAACCCGCAACCTTCTAATGCCTTAAGCATATAAGGTTGTATGTATAAGTGAATGTCTCAAAAGATCATTCATGCTAGTTGTCCACTCAACTAGTTATGTCCAAGTATTTGTTTGTACGTTTGTGATTATTTTGTAAATAAGTATGGCCCGTTGGTGACGGAGGTATAATAATAATTCAAGTGTTATTATTATGTAATTCATTGTGCTTGTATATCTTGTAGTGTAGTGTTTTTAAATACTTAGTATAAAAAGTATTTAACTTTCTGTTTCATGCGACAATGTATAACCTGACAATGACATTCATGTACACTGTTTATGCGTCAATAAGTTCACGAAGTTTTGTTCATACGACAATAGCAATTCACGGAATTTCTTTTAAGTATGTTAGTTTTATGCGACAATGGGAAATCACGGACTTGTTTATGCGTGAATGATATTCACGGATTGTGTTTATGCGTGAATGATATTCACGGTTTTTGTTTATGAGAATGGTATTCACGGAGTTGAGATTTCATGCGATAATAAGGATTGACGGACCAATGATTTTCTAGAATACAAGTGTTATACTTTGTTCCCACTGTTCACTAAACCCGTTATCACTGTTAGTTAGAAAACTCGTTACCACTGTTAGTTATAACTCGTTACCACTGTTAGTTATAACTCGTTACCACTGTTAGTTATAACTCGTTACCGCTGTTAGTTATAACTCGTTACCGCTGTTAGTTATAACTCGTTACCACTGTTAGTTATAACACGTTAGGCCTTTAGATTTGGAGCATTTCTAGTCCGATTTATACCTAACCAAAAATCACACATGTTCTCATATATGTCTAGTTCATTTCTTCACTTTATGGTATTTTTATAAGTTCATTTACTATTTTAAACAAAAATAGTTTCAAGGTGTGGTCAGACTTGGTCCAAAACGGTTATATGTTCAAAGATCGAGTTATACACGAAATTACGGACATTTATGGAAATGGTCATAGAAGAACTTTTTAAAGTTGACAAAATATGTGAGGGTTTGGCACTGGTCTCATACGTTTTAGTGGTCTAGAACTCAAGATATGGTCTCGAGAAGTTACTGAATATTCCTGTCTGCCGGAACAGTAAACCTATGTCACCGGAGAAAAATGTTTTCGAGTTGCAAACTGAGTCAAAAAGCCACGAGACTAATTTTGTTGGAAAGATAACTTCTTGTACTACATTCTAGGCTTAAGAAACGTCCATTTTGTTGTTGTAATGATTTTTATAAAATTCGTGGAAGTGGAAACAGAATCTGGACAGGAACATAAGCTCATAGTTTCTAGATTTAAATTGCGTTTTGATTTATGTTTTGGACATGTAATCTATAAGCGGAAATTATAACAAGTAATTATATGTTTTCAAAGTAATATAATGAAAGTTCAAGAGTTCTTACAAAGGAATGATGAGGAGAAGGAGAAAGGAAAGCCGAATGCTCGTTTTCTTGCGTTTTCTTAATTTCCGGCGTGGCGGTTCGTGATGGCTCTATGGTGGTGATATGGTAGACTTGCGGTGGTGTCTAGGTGGTGTGGGGGTGGCTGGTGACAGCCTGAATTCGGCCAGAGAGAGGATGGGAGGGATTAGAGAGAGAAAGTGAAGGTGAGGTGGTGAAAGAGTGTGAAATGGTTTAAGTGTTTGTGTGGGTTTTTGGTCAAGATCTTATGATAGTGGAGGGAAGCCATACTTGGCTGATTTTCTGCAGATTTCAAGGGGGTCCCACTCTTGTAGGTGTGTTAAATTAATTTCCCAGTTTACAATAAGGTGGTGCTTGTTTACCCATTCGTTTCGATATTTATTTAGGCGTTAAACATTTGTTACGCATATTTAATTAAAGATTTTAAAACCCGATATTTTAACTTGATGTATTTTATTAAAATACTTAATAATGTGATATAAGATGTAGTTTGACTTTATTTTATCCGTCGGGCGCGTCTCGCGCATTTTCGTCGCGTACTGAGTGTTTTATACGATATTTAGTACGTGTAATATATTCTCACAATATATTAAGGTAAACAATATTTGTTTAGATAATTCCACATTATTTTAATAGTTTGTCACCAACGTCCATATTTTCGTTGTCGGATATCCATCCGGTTCATAATCGTACGATTTAAACAAATCGTGTAAACGTGTATGTAATTACACAGACGATCATGTATATTTAGATTAACATAAGCTAAATACACGTAATTACAAGTAGTTTAGGCACTAATTAAAGTCCTAAATTAGCAGGTGTTACACCATTTAAGTCCCTGTATACCAGACCTTTCTCCCCCTCAGTGACCTCATGTCCTTGAAGCTTTGGCACACCAACAGGGATAGACAGATTTAGCTTTGAAGTATTGAGGATTCGATAGATGCTGCCGGTGCCTGACCTATACCTTGGGCTTGGTGTCTGAACAATTTCTTCACCAGATGTGACAATATCTTCTGGTCTGAGAAGTTCCAGTGACACCATTTTCTGAAATAGCCTATCAATCTCTTTTAGGACGTCAGTCTTAGCTGCACTTGTAGAGTGGCTGATAGCAAGTCTGATCTCATTCCATTCCTCTCTGTGCAGCTTGCATACTTGATCAAGTAGCATGGCTTGAGTCTCTGAACTTCTTTGAATGAGTATCTGAGGTTGAGATTGATTCTTAGACTTCTTTAGCTTTACCTTGGTAATAGGTGCAGTGTTTGATCTCCCTGTCATACGGGTAGCAAACCTTTTTCTATCTATCTCATCCCATTTTCTATCCACTGATGTTTTGACAGCTCCCCCTTTCTTTTTAGAGTTCTTGCTAGCTGATATTTTCAATTTCTGTTGCTCTAGCTCACTCTCTTCAATTTCAGCGAGTACCCTAGCAATTGCAGCATCAGACTCTTCTTGATCTTGCTTAAGTTTAAGCAGTCTGGCCCTTTCATTTGCATCTTTAGTGCTTAATTGCAGCAGGTAAGCTCGATCAGCATCAGATTGTTCTTTCAGCAACCTTTTTCTTTCTTGTTCTTCTCTTAACTCAGCCTCAAAATTTATTCTCAAAATCAATTCCTGCTCATCAGGACAAGGGATACCTGAGGTTGAGTCAGAGGAAAGGCATGCTGTGGGGGAAGTGTCTGATGTAGTAGTGTTGGAGAGAGTTTCTGTGGAGATTGGTATAATAGTTGCTGGGGTCGGTGTAGTTGTGGTGATTGTTTGGGTGAGGATAGGTTTAGTTGCTATTGGTGAGGGAAAGATTTGGGTAGGTGGTGTAGATGAAGGTATAGTTACCTCAGATATGACAGTATGTGATTGAGGGTCACTGACCTGTTGTTTCTTAGATGGAGGCATAGATGCAGGAGAAGTGTCACTGGTCCTTTTCCTTTTAATGACAGATGATATGGGTTGCTGATCCTCCATATTGACATTATCTTCATCTTCACTTTCTGAACTTCTACCCTGACCATTTCCATGACCACCTCCCTGACCATTATCATCATTATTGTGATCATCATCATCAGCATCATGCATGATGGTATCATCTTCCTCATCATCAGATACATCATCTACAACCTCCCTAATCATCCACTCCCAGTGAGCCAATTCGTAGCTCACTGAGGTACCCTCAACCCTAGCATTCTCATCCTCAGCCCATTGCCTTACTAGCCCATTATAGTTCCTGAGCTCTTCAGCACTGAACTCAGGAAAGCGTTCAGCGACATCCACTATATCCATAGCTACATCCATATCTACCCAATGTAGTTCAGCAACTGCAAGGGCTTCCAACTCTGGTTGTTCAGCAATTGGTCAAAGTGCATAAGTGGTGAGCACTATCTCCCTATGAGCTTTGTTTGCAAGCGGATCAGTCATTGCAGGAGGCATCTCAGGATCAGAGACTGAGATGTCATCTTCTTCTTCATCATTCTTCCCCTGACTGGTCTGCGCAAACAGGCCCACTGCCCTATCAAACCTTTCTGCAGTTTCTGTTCTAAGGGCAGCGACCTCAGCTCTTATTGCTCCCATATCTTTAGTTATCTGTGGAAGCACCTTAACAATGGCATCAGTGTTGAATAAATAATTGGATACAGATATAGCTAGGTCATTTTGGTTGGTGGTTAGTTGGGCAATGGCTGTGGCATGATTTGTGAAGTTGGTGGTGGAGGTGGAGGTGGAGGTTAGCTCAGCGACTGCATGGTTTATTGCAGCGCTAGCATCAGCTACCGTTTGTACCTTCTCACTAACAGATGTGCTCCAGGGTTCAATGGAGTTATATACATCAGTGAGAGCAGTGACGGCTTTTTGAAGAACAGAGACATTGCCTATAAGTGCCTCACGGTCAGCAGTGAGCATCTTAATCTGGGTTTGGGATGAGGCAATGTACTCCATCAGTTACCAAGGTAAAGCTATTACCAAGGTAAAGCTAAAGAAGTCTAAGAATCAATCTCAACCTCAGATACTCATTCAAAGAGGTTTGAAGGACATGAGGTCAAAGCTTGAAGGACCTTAACAATGGCATCAGTGCCAAAGCTTGAAGGATATGAGGTCATTGAGGGGGAGAAAGGTCTGGTATACAGGGACTTAAATGGTGTGCTAAGGTTTCAAAGAGAAGATGAGCTTGAGAAGGTTGATCAGAATCAACTCGTTCACCTAATCAGGTCAGCAAGCATACTTCCAAAGAGCTCAAAGATCAGAAAAGCTATTCTCGATGAAGCCTTGGCAAGAAAAGTCAGATACCTGCCCTCTCAAGAAAAATATGAGCTTGAAGATGAACTTCTAACTGTGAAGGAGGAGGAAAAGTGGAGAGATAAATAGTATAGATTACCCTGTAATAAATAGCATTTGTAAACCTTTATATATATAATGCTCTCTTTTGATATACCATTGTTAGAAAAGATTACAAGTGTAAGTCTCTGAACAACCAAAACAACTATCAGACAACTGAAACCTCTCTGCAACAAATGTCACTCAAGAACTTTCACAGAGCTTCAATCACAATCATTTAGGGGGAGATTGTTGAGTCACTGGTCACTGATCTCAACTCATTAGTCGCTGATATAAAGTCACTGATACTCTCTCTGAAAGACTTATTGGAAATGATCGTAGTTGAAGCTGCTGTTGCGAAAGTTTTAGTCGCTGATCCTATCTCTCCAGCTAGAAGATGAAGAACGTATCAAGATAGACTCAACTTTGTGTGTCACTGATACTCATCTACCAGCGAGAGTCTCCAAGTCTTCTCGAGTTATTCCTTCTGCTGAATAAAAGAAGTCACTCTAGTACTGTAGCTCAAGTTACTCTTCAAGAGCACGTTAGCTCGCAGCGAGTAAGGAGAACTTCTACTACTTCAGTGACTGCAGCATTAAATATTGCATTAATAAGGAGTTGACATATTCTACGTTATTACGGCGCCATGCGTGCTCCTCGTGACTTGGTCCATCATAGAAACTAACGTGGCAGCAAGTGATTGGCTTCAAGGTAAAAGGTGATATTTCCCAAGATAGAATGTCGGACCATGATGTATCACATCTCAACTACCTCACCAATCAAGCAGCGACACTAGTTTGTCTAAGATACAAACAACACCAGCGAGTGAACTAATAGCGTGTTTGTCCACTATTGGTTCATCTCAGCGAGTGAGCAAGTTAGCGTGTTTGTCCACTACTGCTCGTATTCATTTGTAAAAGCTGTATTGTTTGATTTAGATTAGCTTTGGCTAATCTATTCCGCAATCAACAATAGATAAATTTTATCAATAAAAGAATTTATCTTTCAGCTAGTATTGCATCAGCAATTGAACTGCCTATTATACTTATATATATATATATATATATATATATATATATATATATATTTGTATTCATATTGCTGTCATTTAAACATGGTTAAAATCTTGCTAAATAAATTAACACATTAAAACAGAAAAGTTTTTAATTTTATTCAACCCCCCTTTCTACAATTAACCGACTGTTAACGATTCATAATCACTAACATAATAGTGATTAGGGACTCACACCATGCATTTCCCACTTAGACGGTAAACCCTCAATAAACTTGTCGGTTTTCTCAGTCTCAGTAGTTACAATCTCATGGTCATCTAGCTCACTCAGCAAATGGTAGTACCTTGTGGTATAGGCATCAAGATCTTCCCCTTTCAAAGCTTTGAACACGGTAAACTGCTTTTTCAGGAGATTCCTCTTGCCTGCTTTAACTTGTGGACTACCTTCACACCTCTTCTCAAGAGCTGCCAACAAAGTTCTAGCAGTTTGGAAGGACTTCAGTTGATGATTGAGTTCCTTAGGAAGACTCATCTTGATTGAGGAATGAGCCTTGTTCTCAATCTCAAATTCCTTCTTTTGTGTTTCACTCATCTGTTGATAAGTTTGAACCACAATAGCATTCTCAACAGTTTGTGTAGGTGCCGTGTATCCATTTTTGATACACATCAAGATAGATAGATCATGGAATCTACAGTAAGATTCAAATCTATCCCTCCAGCTATAATAATCCTCAACTCTTAACAATTTAGGTGGAACATTAGATTTGCCAATCTCGTGTTCCATCTCAATCATTTTGCTAAGGTTAGGCATCGTGAAGTTTAAGAGTCAAACTGTATTTGCGAATTCAAAAAAACTCAATTCGTAGAAACTCAATTCAACTCGCAATCTCAGCTCGACTCGCAAATCTCGGTTCATAAATCTCAGTTCAGATCGCAGTGATGTCAATTCGAAAGTGATCTCGGTTCACAAGAGATCTTGGTTCGACTCGCAAAACTCGGTTCGGATCGCAAGTTCAACTCGGTTCGCAGACAACGCTGAAATCCTAATCTCAGTTCGCGAAACGGCTGAAAAACCCGAAAATGAAAGTTTTAGGTATTTTTTTACGTTAAAATCAGTAGATTTCGACTGTAAACTATCCTAAAAACGTCCAGAGAGTGATTTTGATTGTTTTTACACACTAATGCACGTCAAAACAACCCTAAATCACACACGATTAACCCAAAAAACTTCGAACTTACTCGTATTTAGCCCGAAAGCTCTGATACAAATTGTAAGTCCCTAGTTCTAGGATCGATAACTTTGTTATCTATTGTATTAAGGTGCGGAATTCCTCAATACACGTTATCTTACTATAACAACAAATAAGTTCGTGTTTAGGTTAACTAATACTTAGCTTTTACTATAAACCGTCAAAGCCTAGCCGTTAGTCTTTAGGTTATTCTTTGGATTGAATTCGCAGGTTGCAAAAACGAAAATCGCAAAAATTATCTATGTTTTCACGTAATGAAAACATATATATATCTCATCTCAACGCGCAGCCACTGGGCCTGCGAGTTGACTTGACTCGCACACAGGCCCAAGCCCAATTCAACTCGGCTCGTTGTCACCTGTTGTGTTATGCGAGCTCAAATCTCATCTCGCATCACAATGCCTTGTGACTTGATATCTCGACTCGCTATAAATGTTTATTTCATTTCCGATATTCGTCCAACACTTTAATATACTAATATATTTAACGAATATTAATATCAAAACAAACATTTATTTACAAATCTAAACCAATATACAAACGTGATAAAAATTACACCAGTCCTATTTTCAAGTTAGATCTGTTGTCACAAACTATCTCTCAACATCAATTCTCCTTTAATTGTACATAGTTGATCAGGCTATGTTAAATTAAATTCAAATGATGCAATCGCTGAACTAGTCATACTAAACAAGGAATACTAACCTAATGGTTATAGTCTAGGTCACTAATGCAATCCCAGTCGCTATAACCTTTGGCTCTGATACCAATCTGTCGCACCCCCAAAACACGTGGCAGCGGAAGCAGGAGGTCTCATGGGGGCGCCGACCAAATTAAATATTCCCAACACAAAAATTAAAGCAAACGACCTTGATTTGGCGCAAAAAGTCACGTTTTGATGCACCTTTTCAAGCCCATTTTGGTTCAAATCTTTTAATAAACATCAAATAATTAATTTTTTTTTCTAAAAATCTAAAATGAACCTAAACTTAGACTTCCTTTCGAAAAATCACTTAAAATGCTCAAATAACGAACAAATCAAAGCTAAAACGATCCACTTGTGATTCTGACGTTTAATTAAGCTAAACTGGCCTAATTTGTGTCATATTGATCTTCAGGAAAATACAAAACCGTGGGCGCAAGAATCGTTCGAATCTGACAAGTAACGAAGAAGTTAGAGCCAACCGAAGATCACAAGAACTACGACCAGTGTACAAGACTTACGATCCAGCAGACAAGAACAAGACCCAGGGTACACCACCCCCATAGGGGCTGTATACCACTCCTAGAGGGCCGTATACGCCGCCTTTAGGGCCGTATACCCCCTCTAAGGGGTGGTATACCCCCCTTTTAGGGTGGTATACCCCCTATTTGGTGTTGGATACGCCCTGTTTGCCACCGAATACGCCCTATTTGCTACCGAATACGCCCTATTTGGTGTTGAATGCGCCCCTGTAGGTGTCGAATTTCATAGCTCGAGGGTGTATTTCTTTGTAAATAACGGGTGAGGGGTGTTGTATGTAAATTTAGTTCTTGAAGCCTATAAATAGAGGTTTAACCTCCTCATTTCCATATCCCTCACAATCCCTCACCATCCATCAAAATCTATCATTCCACACACACTTTCTCTCTCTAGAATAGTATTAGTAGTTAGTTAGCTAGTAGGAGTAGAGTAGAAAGCTTACGAGCTTTGTACGGAGTCGCTCCGAGACTACGGTTGCGTAGATTTGTTGTAACACCTAACAGGTTCTATTATATTATCCTTTCTTGTTATTTTTAAATATGTTGTGCTATTGTCATGATTATTTAAAAATCCATGCTATGATAATTGCTATGTTAGGCCAGACAAATATGTGTTTGCTATGATAAATGTTATGCTAGGGTAGTTATGCTTTAAACAATGATGTTACTCTGCTTGTATGAAATTAGGATATGTTTGAATTTATGAATTAATTCTCTAATGTTTTATTTACCCAACTTATGTTGTGGTTTGAAACCAATTGATATAATCTGGCCAATTGTAGAAATAGGTCCCTCAACTATTCCGTGTCTGAATGATTCGATGAACTTGGCATGGCCGCTGTTCTCATGATTGAAATAAATCAGAGGAGACACGAAGCATATGATTAGAGTTAAATTAGAATTAATCCCATATATCAGATGCTTTTGAGAGAACTTTCAGAGCATCCGTGACTTAATCATTTATCCAGAAACTCTACCTGAAATAAACTGATATTTATCCATGTTATACTACTGCATGTTCTTGTTTGATTGTTGCTCTAGGGTTACATGCTAGTATCTGTTTATCCACTGCGGTTGTTGGGTTTATGATTAGTTTTTCATGCATAGAATAATTACATATGACAATTTAATATGCTAGAATAATTACAATGATCTGTATGAAATATTGTCGAACAATTTAACTGATCGTTAGACAGACTTTCCCAACTTATTCCGCGGGGTCATTCCTGTTCACTTTATTGTTTATTCAATCATTCGTCCCACGATATGGACGTCTCAGATGACCGAGACTGGGGAATAGGATTCGAGGTTAGTTGTCGGTTAAATTGGTACTACATTTGGGAGAACTTCCGGTGTAGCTTACACTCCATATATGTTATCCATGTGACATATTATTTATTTGAGTGTGGACAATTCTACGTTAGATAATTAATAGGATATGAGTTATGACCCATTAGGAGATATACTGTAATGATACAGGATCTCTGGGCAAGGCATCAAAAATACCGTAAAATGGCTCAATACTTGGTATAATGTTGGAACCACCTCTGGTGAAGTACAAATGTGCGGAAGCCATGAAAAGGCCATAGGTACAGTACTATGTTGAACATCATTCAGAGACCCCAAATCAACTCTGCTAGGATTCATTATAATTAGAGCCTTAACCCTCATGACTACCCCTATAGATCTCTCAGCGACTATACTCCTTATTTACCTTTCTGTTTTTAGTTTAAAGTAGAATAGAAAACAAAATCCCTCAAAAAGTTTTAAATCTCGGCTAAATTACCAAAGATAATTAATCCTCCTAAGATCCCATGCCCGTTGTGGTTTAAGAACGACACCTGAGTCATACCTACCGCTTATACAAGTAGTGGTGTAACTTAGGCTTCCCAGCAAAATATAAATTTTTAAAACCCTCTGATATGAAACCCAGCTGGACAGTCAGCAGTGACAAGGAAGAAATTCCTTGATCGACCGTTGGGAGGCGATCAGGTTTTTGGCGGTGCTGCTGGGGACTACAATGACCAATTTTAGGAATTTAGTTATCTTAGTTACTTAGTGATCCTTTCGGAAGATCAATATCATTCGAAAGTTCCTTTTCTATCCTTAGGTTAATTTTACTTTTTCCATCTTTTAGTTTAAACCCTTCCTTTCCAAAACCCTACTTTCTACCAACAAACTATGTCGAACCGTATCACTCTCGTCTCATCAATTAAGCCACTGCTAGAGGGTCGAGGAGGACCGATCGTAGCACCAACCGACGAAACCCTTGAAATTAAGCCTCACTACATTAAAATGCTAAAATACGAGTGTCAATTTCATGGTCTGTCGATTGAAAATCCAAACGCCCATCTCAACAAATTCATCAATCTTTCCGACTCTTTCACACAAATAGGAACCAATAGAGACCTTCTTCGCCTCCATTTGTTTCCCTATTCTTTATCCTCTCGAGCTTTAACATGGTTTTATGAATTCGAACCCAATTCGATTCATACATGGAAGGAGATGGCTACTAAGTTTCTAGCTAAGTCCCTTCTTCCCTGCAAACCAAGCTTAAAAATGATATCACTAACTTCCATCAAGGAGTTAATGAATCATTAAGCACTGCTTGGGAATGATACAAGAAGTTAATTGGAAGATGTCAGAACCATTAGTTGGATGAAATGAATCTGGTCTGTACATTCTACAACAGTTTGAATCCTCAACACAAACAAACCCTCGACGCTGCTTCATCCGGAAATTTTATGCTACATACCTCTGACGAAGCCTGGAAATTCATTGAGATGATTGCGACACATCAACATAACTTGGAGTCAGATGAATCTACTTCAGAAGAAAGGAATACTTCTAACCAAACCTTAGAAAATTAAGATCTCAACTCGATTCTATCACTCAAATAGTCAAGGATTTGCAAGAATCTTCAAACCCTAAGCTAAAGAAGATACCTCAAAAGTTCCTCTCAAGCCGAAGGGCCAACGAAGAAATTCTTACAACCAGTGGAAACCCAAATCATTCTCTTCATTCAAAACCTTTTATTCAGCGGTTTACCACTTCTCAATCTTTAAATCTCTCTACTCTTTCCCCATTGACTTCTCGTCTAAACAATGAAAAATTCAAAAACTTCATTGTTGAACAAAATAATGTCAATAGAAAAATTGTTGATTTTCAAAACCAAATTGATTATTTGACTAGAATTTCAAAAGATTTAATTAAAAACATGGAGGATAATGTTAAAAAGTTATTTTTAAAAGTTGAGGAGAAGCAAAGGGAAGAAGCGATCTACAACTCTGTCTATCACTCATCCTATGAGCATGATGACATCCTTGTGGTCACAAGAGGAGGAAAAGAGACTAAGAACGAGAAATCCATAGATATTCCTACAACTGAACCTTCTACTTCTCTGCCTACTGATTCAGTTCAAGATGACACCGTCGTCACTTCTCCTGAACCAGAACCTTCTAAAGCCCCAGAAGATATTAGACCTACGCGTATACCTTTCTCTGGTAGGCTTAAGAAAGAGAAACATGAAGCTCAATTTGGAAAATATCTAGAAATGTTCAAAAGCTTACACTTAAATGTTAGACTTTTAGATGCTTTAGTTGAAATGCCTAGTAAGAACTCTTATCCAATAAAGAAAAACTTAGACAAATAGTTAACTTACCCTTAGATGCAGAATGTTCATTGATTACGCAACAAGGACTACCCCCAAATCTAGGAGACACTGGCCGTTTCACTATTCCTTGTTATCTTCAGGATGTTCAAATAAGTAACGCCTTAGCTGACTTAGGAGCTAGTGTAAACCTTATGCCATACTCTCTTTTTAGGAAACTAGGATTAAGCGAACTATTACCAACTCGAATGACCATCTAGTTAGCCGATAGATCAGTTAAAATCCCTTGAGGAATTGCTGAAGATATTATGGTCCGTGTTGATAAATTCATCTTTCCTGTTGATTTTGTCATTATGGATATTGAAGAAGACGCCCATGTTCCACTCATCCTTGGCAGACCTTTCCTAAACACTGCCAAGGCCGTCATTCACGTTAATGAAAAATCTTTAAAACTTCAAGTTGGAACTTAGGAAGTCACCTTCAATGTTGATAAACTAATGAAACATCCTATGGGAGAAGATCTTGGTCTTGTAGATTCTTTGCAGGAAATAATTGAAGAAATTCTCACGGTAAGCAGCATCAACCCCAACACCATCATCACAACAAGGAAACTGTGTGAAGAAGGCACGGGATTATGCTCTGCTCTCTCAGATTCTTCCACCGCATCAAGAGAAGTTCTATGTCCTTTAAAGAATTCTAGCCCGCAATTCAAAACTATTATGACTGCTCCGCTTGGGCAAGGCACACCAGTCAATCTTCTAAGAAGGAACCCGACTCCTAAAGTACATGATTCATCTCTATCAACGAAAGAAGTTCAAGGGATGCTCAAGGAAATGGAATCAATGTTTTCACCACCTGAACCACAAAGATCAAATCCAGAAATCACCATAAGCACCTCTTCATCAGCTCAATCTCAGAAGTTTGCACTCACTGAAGACAACGATATCATCATCACTGGAGAAAATGCAACTTCCACATCATCAACTATCAAATACGAGTTGCGGAAGGATGTATTCTCTGATAAAACAGAATGGGTTGAAATAGCTTCAGCCAACGCATCAGATTTACCTCTTGAAGAATCAGACTTCCAAACAGAGTTTGATGAACTCAAGAGAGATGAAATTGCAAGAATGAAGCCTTCCACTGAAGAACCGCCAGAATTGGAACTGAAGGAACTTCCCTCTCATCTGGAATACGCTTTTCTCGAAGGAACTTCGCACTTACCAGTTATCATATCCAAAGATCTGAAGCCTGGGGAAAAAGCCAAGCTCATCCAAGTGCTTAAGTCACATAAAAAGGCAATTGCTTGGAAAATCTCTGACATACAAGGGATCAGTCCAAACTACTGCATACACAAGATTTTAATGAAGAATGACTTTAAGCCATCAGTTCAGAGACAGAGGAGAGTCAACCCGAAGATTCAAGACGTGGTCAAAAAGGAGGTTATCAAACTTCTTGATGCTGGCCTGATATACCCTATTTCTGATTCTCCATGGGTCAGCCCCGTACAGGTTGTTCCAAAGAAAGGAGGTATGACGGTGATTACAAACGAACATAGTGAACTTATCTCAACAAGGACCGTCACTGGTTGGAGGGTCTGCATTGACTATCGCAAACTAAACGAAGCCACTCGCAAAGATCATTTCCCTCTTCCATTTATTGATCAGATGCTTGAGAGATTGTCGGGAAATGAGTTCTATTGTTTCCTCGATGGATTCTCTGGCTATTTCAAATACCTCTCGATTTGAAGGACCAAGAAAAGACAATATTCACATGTCCCTATGGAACATTCGCCTACCGACGTATGCCTTTTGGGCTATGCAATGCACCTGCAACTTTCCAGAGATGCATGGTGGCAATTTTCCATGACATGATTGAATAGTGTATGGAGGTATTCATGGACGATTTCTTAGTCTTTGGAGACTCCTTCACATCTTGTCTTTCTAACCTAAACAGGATGCTAGCTCGATGCGAAGAATCAAACCTCATTCTGAATTGGGAAAAATGTCATTTCATGGTGAAGGAAGGAATAGTATTAGGACATCGGATATCTAAAGCAGGAATTGAAGTCGATAAAGCTTAAGTTGATACTATCTCGAAACTTCCAGCACCTACTTCTGTGAAAGCCATCCGAAGTTTTCTAGGTCACGCCGGATTCTACCGTCGCTTTATTAAGGATTTCTCTAAGATTACTCGACCTGTGACTCATCTTCTCGAAAAAGATACTCCGTTTGACTTTACAGATGACTGTCTAAAAGCTTTTAACTACTTGAAGGAACAGCTCGTGCATGCACCGATCATGGTTGCCCCCGATTGGATTTTGCCATTTAAAATCGTGTGCGACGCCAGTGATTTCACAGTTGGAGCTGTACTAGGACAATGAAAGGAGAGACACTTTCAACCGATTTACTACACCAGCAAAACTCTCATAGACGCTCAAGAAAAGTATACAACTACTGAGAAGGAGCTGCTAGTGGTAGTATTTGCTTTTAATAAATTTCGTTGCTATCTTATTTTGTCCATAACTATTGTCTATACAGATCATTCAACTCTTAAGTATCTCTTCAAAAAGCAAGACGCTAAGCCAAGACTGTTGCGCTGGATTCTTCTTCTACAAGAATTCGACATAGAAATCATAGATAAAAAGGGAGCAGAAAACGTTGCAGCAGATTACCTCAGCCGATTAGAAAATCCAGCATTGGAGAAACTTGAAGAAAGAGATATTTAAGACCAGTTTCCAGATGAACAACTCATGAACATCAGAAAGCTCCACCAGGGACCTCGATCATCATACGATCCCTGGTATGCTGATATTGCTAACTTCCTGGTGGGAGGAATTGTCCAGAAAGGAATATCAACTTCTCGAAGATGAAAGTTCTTCCGCGACTCAAAGAATTATTTTTGGGACGATCCTTTCCTCTTTAAGGTATGTCCCGATCACATCATCAGAAGATGCGTCGACCGGAAAGAAGCCGAACATATCTTCTACCAGAGCGACCACGGATCAACTAGAGGCCACCATGGAGCTAACAAGACCGCACAGAAAGTGTACGATGCCGGATTTTTATGGCCAACCATTTTTCAAGATTCTTACAACTTGGTGAGACGCTGCGATGCTTGCCAATGATTTGGTAACGTGTTCGCACGCAATGAAATGCCACTTACCAACATCTAAGCTTGTGAAGTCTTCGACATTTGGGGATTAAATTATATGGGACCGTTCCCTAAATCTAACGGTAAAGAATACATTCTGGTTGCTATTGATTACGTTTCTAGGTGGGCCGAAGCGCAAGCCCTCCCAAAAAACAACACCAAGGTCGTCACTAAGTTTCTCAAACAACTATTTTGTCGATTTGGAGTGATATCGCATACAAACTCACGTTTTTACTACCGATATCTCTCTCATTTTGGAATGATTCTTGGCATATTGAACTCAAATATGGTTCAAATCAGTGATATTATGCTGAGATGGTCAAAACAAGGTTGCACGATAAAAATCAAGCAAAACGGATGAAAAACGAAGATTCCACGCACGTTTGAAGATTCAAGGCATCAAAACAAGATTTAAAGACTAAAGTACCCATCATCAACATCCATCTTATCCAAGAAGTTCGTTTTCAAAATACGAGTCTAACAGAAGGAGAATCAACAAAAACGGATAAAGAATGAAGATTCTACGCCCGCCGAAAGATCCAATTATTCTTATGCAATATCTGGAGATAGGAAACTCATCTCAGGGATTTCTTTATATCAAAATCTTCATTTTTGAACTACGAATCCAACACAAAAAGAATCGACATAAACAGACGCATAACGAAGAAAATACGCACAAACTAAGAAACGAGACAAAAGACGGCGAACCAGGGCGGGTGGCAGCCACCAACCGCCGCCGGCCAGTTGGTGGACGGTGCCTGCCGCCTGTCCCCCATCCCATTTCCGCTTTTTGGTCCTTGCGTGTACCCGTTGCCACACCTTTACGCGATTGTACGTACCCGGTGCCACACCTTTACGCGATTGTACGTACCTGGTTCACCACCTTTTGCTAAAGTGCTCCTCAAGTTGCTAACGTGAGCCGAATTTCACCTATAAATAGGAGGCATGAGGCTTCATTTTAACACACACCATTCTTAGAACAATATACTTCTCTTAAGATATTGCTTCTACTTTCTTTCTATTTTCTTACTAAAAATTAGTTTTAGGCTAGTTTAGGAGCTTGTTTAGAATAGAAGGAAAGTACGGAACGCATTGTAAATCTTCGGTGTTAGCTTGGAATTGTGTCAATTAATTCAAGTCTACTTTCTCCCGCATTTAATCCTGGTGCTTTCTAATCCTTATCTATCATAATTAATTACGTTTATATTGATTATGCTAGATTTAGTTATTGCCATGATTAGAGAGTAGTATACTTGTTGTGTTTGCTTGTGATGTAGTTGGTTAATTATGAGATGATTTATAATTAAATATTAAAGATCGGTAGTATTGCTTTGATCTTCTTATTGCATGTTCTTGTTTGATTGTTGCTTTAGGATCATCATAGTAGTAAAATATAAACGGTCTTAATTATCGTAAAGTAATATGACGGCCCCTATTCGACTGTTCCTCGATATAGTACTGGAAACACTTCAAGGTGGAGTAAAAATGTATGGAATTCGAGGAACAACTGAAGGTAGTCATGTTAGGAAATGGTACAATATTACGAAGTAATATGACGGCCCTATTCGTCTGTTATTCGATATAGTACTGGAAACACTTCAAGGTGGAGTACAAATGTATGGAAGTCGAGTAACGACCGAAGGTAGTTATATTACAGACTAATATATAAAATGAGAAACCTAGTTTAATTAACCTTTCTAAATAGACTTTTAAACTTCAAATTAATCTAATCGCCTTTCCACCAATAAACGTGATTACAACACCTTTTTAACGGCGTCCAATTGAAAGGTAGTCAGTCATCTATGTCAATATAATTTGTCAAAGGTATGAAACTATGGAACCGCAAGGCTACATGGGGGATTATCATAGGACAAGACATGGCCAAGGTTTGAAGTGGCGGAACCACTTTAAGTGAGGAACGTTGTGGATAATTAGGGGATTTATTGGGTAGTCTTAAGCAAGGGCTGGTTTAAAGTCATAAATGAACTTTTTAAATACATGAATCTGTTAGGATGACGAGGAATCGTTATATGATTCAGTTATGTCTAGTACCTTAAGATTTTGTTCCCGTTCATATGACAGTATTATTAAACCATAATTAAGATTTTGCTTATTATTCTATAAACTTTGTAATGTTACCATAACCTAGCTCCCGGTGTGACATGCTAATGGAATTTTAATTAGTAGGGAATCTAGTGTTTACATACAAGTATTCAAAAATGATAATTAACTAATATCTTTCTAAATAGTTTCTCCAAACATCATCCCATAACTTAATTAACGAAGTCTCAACAAACACTATCTTTATCTTATATGCTTTATCTTTTATTTTAATTTCGCTTTTATTTATTTACTTGCCTAAGTTAGTTAATAGAAAAACCAAAACTCCTCCACTATTTTATAAACCCTTCACTAGTTTGAAAGCCCTCATCTGCCACCCCTTAGTTTCAATTCAGTCGGTTTGAAGAACGACTCTAGGTTAAACCTTCCAATTGCTCACCCTTAGGATTAGCATTGTTAGGGAAAACTTAGGCCCCGCAATTACAAATTTAAAACACCCAATGATGCCCGTCGCCAGTAGCCGGTTCAACGACAAGGGTATAATCCTTACCGACCTCTGGTGACGCATCAAGTTTTTGACGCCGCTGCTGGGGAACCAACTGTACGATCTTCAGGCGTTAAGACGAACTTACTTACTAGTGAACCTTTAGGATTTCTTAGAGCCCTACGTCTTTCTTTATTTTTCCTTCCTTTTACCACTTTTAGAAATGACCACCCCTATCCATTCAACTAGTCAACCACCTGCCGATGAGACTATGACAGCCGCACGTATCACTTTGCCTGATGACTTTAAACCTCTGATTGAAGGTCGAGGAGGACCAATCGTCTATCCGGAAACCGATAGAACTTTAGTGGATAAATAGACCCTTACTTTGTCCAAAAAAAACTTTAAAATTTTTCGCTATAAAAACAGTCTTGCTTCGACAGTAATCGAACTACTCATTCAGCAGACTGACTTTTTCAAAGGTTTTTGAGTCAATAAGTTAAGAAAGAAGTACAGATTTTTTTTGCAAGTATTCAAAAGTCGGTAAAAAGAGGTCGGAACATGTGAGACTCTAACTAATTTTAAAATGAAAGTCTAAGAGGGGCATCGCGTGACTGGGCACATACAACCTATATTTGCAGTGAGGTAACTTGAGCCTAATATAAGCATTCATTTTTAATGCTTCACTTTCAATTGTTGTGTGTGACTGGTGCACGCATTCGGAATTAGAACTTGCTCCTGGTATGCATTTCGAGACCATAATGACAGGTGCCATACGTGGCATAGGTGCAATTAAATGACCTAGACATTTACTTAGGATAAAACCCATTTTTGTCGTATCTCTTCAAGCCTAACCCTGCCGATACTCACTTTTAGTATCGATGATCCGCCTAGAAAACCCTGTTGAGCCTTAACCTTTTCGTTTCTTATAAACCCAAATTTTTAAACCCACTCACTTCCATACCCACCAAAACCTTATCTTAGAATTTTTAAATTTATTAAAAAATGTTGTTAGATATTCTTTTTGCTTTCCCTCAAAGTTCACAAATTTCGTGTTTACTTAAAACTTCTCGCTTGCGTTCCATGATCAATATTTAAAAATTCAAGAGTCGTATGGTGCGGAAAATTGGCACCAAGTAAATTCGAAATTGTCAAAAGGATTGAAAAATGAAAGGATCTCAAAATGGGTAGAAAGAATATAAAAATCTATTAGAAATTCCTTGGCAAAGAAGTTCTAAGCCAAAAATACAAAAATACAAAAAAAAAAAAAAAAAAATGTGTATGTGAAATAAAGCTAAGTGCTTCAAATCTCTCAAAAACTCCGATTCCTGAAAATATAAATCTTCATTACGTTCTTGAGGATAGAAGCCCATATAGCTATCTTCTTCCCTTATTGATTATCCGTTTCCGTTTTCATTAAAAAGTGTATCTAAATAAAAAAATTCAAAAAGTTTAAAGATCCTAAGATAAAAACCCTTAAAACCTACAAAAAAAAATCCACTGTCCATACCCTTTCAACCCCCACTTCACATTACAACCCTCTCAAATGTCTGGTGATAATTAGTGTCGTCCCTGTCTAAGTGGTGGAGATTTGATTCTCGATCAAGCCTATGACGATGAATGCTGCATGACTGGTATATGAGCGATTTCGTTTGTTTAGAATGATAGGGAACCCAATACACTTTGAGTGAATTGAGTGACCACCTGGTGAGATCGCCCAGTCATGTATATTCCAAGATCGCGAAAATTTAAAGCATGCCTAAGATAATCATTTTATAAATTCTTTAGACATG
Source organism: Pseudognaphalium luteoalbum (assembly GCA_963422505.1). NCBI lineage: Eukaryota > Viridiplantae > Streptophyta > Magnoliopsida > Asterales > Asteraceae > Pseudognaphalium > Pseudognaphalium luteoalbum. Next base: position 93,553,052 of record OY730193.1, on the reverse strand, counting down.
TCATGGGAACATCTCTCTTTTCTGTGCCGGAACAATACTTGTTTCAAATCCGTGCCCTTTTTCTTTTCCTTAAAGACTCACTCATAAAATGATTTTTCTCAAAAATTAAAGTTTTTGGCAAATGACGGTTTGGAGTTTACTTGAGGACAAGCAAAAGTTTAAGTGTGGGATACTAGATTTGACGCAAAAAGTCACGTTTTTGTGCACCTTTTGAAGCCCATTTTGGTTCAAATATTTTAATAAACATCAAATAATTAATGTTTTGTGCTAAATATGTAAAATGAACAAAAACTTAGACTTCCTTCCGAAAAATCACTTAAAATGCTCAAATAACGAACAAATCAGAGTTAAAATGATCCACTTGCGATTTTGACGTATAGTTAAGCTACACTGGCCTAATTTTTGTCATATTGATCTTCAGGAAAATACAAAATCGTGGACGCAAGAATCATTCGAATCTGACAAGTAACGAAGAAGTTAAAGCCAACCGAAGATCACAAGAACTACGACCAGTGCACAAGACTTGTGATCCAGCACACAAGAACAAGACCCAGGGTACACCACCCCAATAGGGGCCGTATACCATCCCTAAAGGGCCGTATACGCCCCCTTTAGGGTCGTATACCCCCTCTAAGTGGTGGTATACCCCCTCTTTGGTGTTGGATACACCCAGTTTGCTACCGAATACGCCCTATTTGCTACCGAATACATCCTATTTGGTGTCGAATGCGCCCTGTAGGTGTCGAATTTCATAGCTCGAGGGTGTATTTCTGTGTAAATAACGGGTGAGGGGTGCTGTATGTAAATTTAGTTCTTGAAGCCTATAAATAGAGGCTTAACCTCCTCATTTCCATATCCCTCACAATCCCTCACTATCCATCAAAATCTCTCATTCCACACATACTTTCTCTCTCTAGAATTGTATTAGTAGTTAGCTAGCTAGTAGGAGTAGAGTAGCAAGCTTACGAGATTTGTACGGAGTCGCTCCGAGACTACAGTTGCGTAGATTTGTTGTAACGCCTAACATGTTCTATTATATTATCCTTTCTTGTTATTTTTAAATATTTTGTGCTATTGTCATGATTATTTAAGAATGCATGCTATGATAATTGCTATGTTAGGCTAGACAAATATGTGTTTGCTATGATAAATGTTATGCTAGGGTAGTTATGCTTTATACAATGATGTTACTCTGCTTGTATGAAATTAGGATATGTTTGAATTTATGAATTAATTCTCTAATATTTTATTTACCCAACTTATGTTGTGTTTTGAAACCTATTGATATAATCTTACCAATTGTAGAAATAGGTCCCTCAACTATTCAGTGTTTGAATGATTCGATGAACTCGGCATGGCCGCTGTTCTCCTGATTGAAATAAATCAGAGGAGACACGGAGCATAGGATTAGAGTTAAATTAGAATTAATCTCGTATATCGGATGCTTTTAAGAGAACTTCTGGAGCATCCGTGACTTAACCATTTATCCAAAAACCCTGCCTGAAATAAACTGATATTTATCCATGTTATACTACTGCATGTTCTTGTTAGATTGTTGCTCTAGGGTTACATGCTAGTAACTGTTTATCCACTGCGGTTGTTGGGTTTATGATTAGTTTTCAAGCATAGAATAATTACATACGACAATTTAATATGCTAGAATAATTACAATGATCTGTATGAAATAATGTCGAACAATTTAACTGATCGTTAGACAGACTTTCCCAACTTATTCTGTGGGGTCAATCTTGTTCACTTTATTGTTTATTCAACAATTCGTGCCACGATACGGACGTCTCAGATGACCGAGACTAGGGAATAGGATTCGAGGTTAGTTGTCGGTTAAATTGGTACTACATTTGGGAGAACTTCCGGTGTAGCTTACACTCCATATCTGTTATCCATGTGACATATTATTTATTTGATTGTGGACAACTCTACGTTAGATAAGTAATAGGATATGAGTTATGGCCCATTGGGACATATACAGTAATGATACAAGATCTCTGGGCGAGGAATCAGAAATACCGTAAAACAGCTCAGTACTTGGTATAGCGCTGGAACTACCTCTGGTGAAGTACAAATGTGTGGAAGCCATGAAAAGGCCATAGGTACAGTACTATGTTGAACATCATTCAGAGACCCCAAATCAACTCTGCTAGGATTCATTATAATTAGAGCCTTAACCCTCATGACTACCCCTAAATAGCATATACTGACGTCATAGCAAACAGTCACGTAATCTATAGATCTCTCAGCGACTACACTCCTCATTTACTTTTCTGTTTTTAGTTTAAAGTAGAATAGAAAACAAAACCCCTCAAAAAGTTTTAAATTTTAGCTAAAGTACCAAAGACAATTAATCCTCCTAAGATCCCATGCCCCTTGTGGTTTAAGAACGACACATGAGTCATACCTACCGCTTATACAAGTAGTGGTGTAACGTAGGCTTCCTAGCAAAATATAAATTTTTAAAACCCTCTGATCTGCAACCCGACTGGACAGTCAGCAATGACAAGGAAGAAATTCCTTGACCGACCATTGGGAGGCGATCAGACCTCTATATGAGACATTTGAAAAATAGATACATTATAATAATTCAAATGTTTACAAAATATATCTGGAGTTTGCATAAACCGTTTAGAGATTTCTAACACATTACTGAATTTACAAAATACAGCTACATGCAATCTAATCTCTTGATGCTTTGAAAACAATGCGACTCGAGCTAAGCTTTCCAAAAGCTTCCTACTGCGGCGGGTGACCTGAGAAATACATACTAAAAGGTCAACATAAAGTTGGTGAGTTCATAGGTTTGTTAAGTAATCAGTTACTAATATGATCCACAAGATTTCACAAGTTTGCATCATTCAACAATGATAAGTAAAAGTATCGTTAGCCAACGACAAGTAAAAGTATTGCATATTGCAATATAAGTATACCATTTGCATGAGTCTGATAGTTCGAGCTTAACGTTATTTTCCTCCGGTAAGTGTACTAATCCGATACACTTCTAATTCACAAATAATATTGCGCCTGTGGGTTGGCTAGCGCGACTAGCCCGGACGAGGTTTGTCAAACTCTGATAGTACTATCCAATAATATTCACGCATATATTAACGAACTATGATAAGTAGAGGACTTTAGTGGATTATCATCAGGTCTCATGCAATCCGTACGAAAATTTATTGCCAGTACTTGTGATCATAAAGCAGTTTATAAAATAGTTGTATGTATTCTCACCCCAGTGAAAAACAGTAAAAAGGGGCTATGAAACTCACCAGAGTTAAGCAGGTAGCAAGCAATATCAAATATTAGCAAGTAGTGGGTGTTCTCGTTCCTGTGTGCAACCTCCTAACGCCCTAAACGTATGAGGTTGTATAAATAGATGTCTCAAAAGACAATTTATAGCGATTGTATAAGTGGGGGTTAATGTCCACTTAAGCCAATCGGGTAGGTAGGGGGTTTATGTCCACCTAAAGCTAGTTCATCAACTAGTATGTCCAAATGAGTTGTCAAGTTTGTTTATCAAAAACGTGTACGACCCGTTGGTGAAAGTTTGTAATAATAATTCACTAAGACATTATTATTAAGTTTGCTTTGTTGTATACTATTCATTAGTATATATCGTGTGTTGCAAACATATTATTTTAGTATGTATAAGCCTTAACCGTTGGTCAAAGTTGGTCAACTCGTTGGTCAAAGTTGGTCAAACCTGGTCAAACTAGTCAAACCTGGTCAAACCTGGTCAAACTATGAGTCACTTCTCAATTTATAGAGTCACTTCTCAATTTATAGAGTCACTTCCAATTTATAGAGTCACTTCTCAATTTATAGAGTCACTCCAAATTTATAGAGTCACTTCCAATTTATAGAGTCACTTCTCAATTTATAGAGTCACTTCCACTTTATAGAGTCACTTCTAATTTATAGAGTCACTTCTCAATTTATAGAGTCACTTCCAATTTATAGAGTCACTTCCAATTTATATGTGTCGGTTTCTAATTCGGGAAACTTTTTAAGTTTAGTTTTTGGTCCAAGTTACCAACTAAGTCACTCAAACCCATATTTGTTACCCATTTCCAAAAATTGTAAGTTTTGTCGTTTTTAGTAACCGAGCCGTTTTTGTTGACTTGGTCAAACTTAATTAGTTTGACCCGAAACTTTCCCAAAAACCCTTATATAAGTTTAAAAGTCCCAAAAAGTAATAATTCTATTTATAGCATGCCCGAAAGTGTCAGTTTTCAAAATGTAACTTTAAAGCTTCCAAATTTCACATTTCCGATTTTGTTGGTTTAGTTCACCAATTATTTTACACACTTTCTGTCAACATCTGCCCTCACGAGAATTTCCAATTAAACGTCTATGTTTCTAGTTCATTTCCGAATTTTTCTAAGGGTTTTAAATCTCATATTCATTGGGAAATAAAATACACAACAATGCCTAGTTCAGATTCTGTTTTCCTACGGACCAGTCCCACAAATCAGCTCATAGACAAAAATACGTATGGATCTGGTAAAAACGTAAAACATGAAAGTTGTATATCTTTTAAATATGCAAAATTTGAAGAAAAAAAACGCATCGTCTAACTCCTCCTAGATTGTGAGATACGATGCTTTTACTAAACTGTGTTTTAGTAGGCAGATTGTATATCTTTCATGAATAAATTATAAAAACGTATTTTAGCAATTATTTTGGACATAATCCTTTTGATGGAGCTATATAACATCATAATCATTGATATAAAAGAAAAATTAGTAGATGGTTTGAATATTCTTACAAGAAATGATGAGGAGAAACAAGAGGATGATGGAGATGATGAATATGATGAATATGAGCTAGATTCTTGTTCCTCTCTTGATGATGATGATAGATGGCGGTTTTGATGATGATGAAATGGGGTTTTGGGGCCGGAAATCTCCAGAAATCTTGAGAGGAAATGTGTGTTTTTGAGAGAGTGTGTTTTAAGAAAATGAAAGAAAAAAAAAAAGAATAAAAGAAAAGTATTATTGTAAATGAAATCATGAGTCTTGCATTTGCATGAGAAGTGATTGGGAGAAGGGGTGGTGCAACATGGGGGGGGGGGGGGGGGGAGGGGGGGCCAACAGGGGCTGGAGTTTTTAAAATTTTAAACTTACACTGTATTCGTGTACTGTGGTTGTTTGTTCGTTATTCGGGTTTAAACGTTAAATCGCCTAACGTTATTTTGAGTTGTTTAAATTAACAATATAATTTGGATAAATTTTCATTGAAGTATTATTTAAAATACTTAATTTGAGTTGTCAAATTAATTATTGACGTTTATTTGGTTTCCGAATTAAATTCGCGCGTTATCGTTGCATTTGAGACGTTTTAAACTGAATAATTAATTCGCGGTTTTTCATGTATTATTTTAACAAAATAATAAATATTGGTAAATAACTTCTAAAAATAGATTTAAGTTATTTATAGTAATGTTTTCACCAACGTCGTATTTTGTGTCGGAATTCGTTCGATCACTTTGCGTAATTACGGTTAAACACATAATCACGTAATTGTGTATTCAAATACACATGAAATTACAAATATTTAGCATAATACAAACTAAATACAAGTAATTTAGAATTTCAAGTAGGTCTAACAATAACTCTAAATCGTCGGGTGTCACATGCAGACTGAGGTTGTTGAAAGTGTTGTTCAATATACTGTAGAGAGGGTTGAAGGTGAAACAGAAGTTGTAGATGATGTTGAAGATGGTGACGAAGTGGTTCAACCTGTTAATGAAGCAGTTGAGGATGGTGTGAAAGAAGGTGATGATGCAGGATCAGAGGTTAAGGGGGAGACTATTAATGTCAGAGCAGCAGAGCCTAGAATCACTTATGGAAGGAAGAAATCAAATCCATTTAGATCTGTCAAGGCAGCTAGAATTTAATAGATGAAGAGGGCTAAGTCAAGTACTCCCACTGCTAAGACAAAGGTAACTCCTACCACTGTTAGTATTAATACTTCCACTGTTAATACTACTCCTGCTCCCACTGTTACATCAGCAACCCCACCAATCAATACAACTACTGCCGCTGCTACAACAAATATAACAACTTCAACTCAACCTGCTACTGTACTTAAACCTACCACAGCTAGAACACCTGAAGTACCTTTCAGAATTAGAGAATTTAGAAGTTTGTCTAAGCCTGATTCTAAATTACTAAATATTGATCCAAAAGATAAAGGCAAGGGTAAATTAGAAGAAAAACCAAAAATGAAGAAGGTACAACAGAATGTTAAGCATGATCATGAATATGCTTTGAGGGTGCAAGCAGAGTTGATTGAACAGGATAGAATTGAAGCAGAAAAGAAAGCTACTGAATCACAAAAGTCTGTGCCAGTTCAAGTGAATGAATCAAATGTAGATGAGGTTGATGTATTGCTTGAATCTGGAAAGATTGTGAAGATGACAAAAGAGGCAAGTAGGGTGTATGCAGAGATGAAAGCAAAGGGATTAAGGGTAGAAGATGATACTGTTTATAATGCTTATGTTGAAAAGTCCAAAGGAAATCCTCTGCAGATGGCTTTGCAAAAGGCATTTGAGAGAGGCAAGAAAGAAAAGATTGATAGAGAAGCTGCTAAGAAAAGAGCAAGGAAACCAACCAAGGCTAAATTGAAAAATGAACTGGTTTGTAAGCTTAGAGGAGATAGAATACCTACTATGACTTTAAGGAGAATGTCATTGGAGAGATTGCAACAATTATATGACAATAATCCTATTGTTAATCCTGAAGCTAGGAAAAGGTTGGAGAAGAAAAAGAAAGAAGATGAAGAGATTCAGAGAAGGCTACAAGTAAGATATGAACAAATTGATGAGGAGCTGGAGAAAGTAAAGGAAGAAAAGCTAAAGGCTGAGGAGTTGAGATTGAAAATTGAAGGGGTGAAAAGATCATTTGCTATTTTTCAGGAGTTGGATGATAGATTATGTGATCCGGATAGGGATGAAGAGGTGTTATAGAAATTGTTGGTAGAAAAGTTTGATAGGTCTGAGTATACAAATGTTCATGATGAAGATTTCAAAGAAATTATTAAATGGGAAGGAATTTTTCTGGAATCTGGTACAGTGTCTTATGAAGTTAGGATTGTGAGGAAGAATGGAGATGTAAGCTTTCATAAATCAATGCAGGATATCTTGAAAAGAATTAATAAGTTTGATGTGTATGACATGTACAAGATTGGATTGGAGAAGGATGTGAAGCTGATTACTATTGCTCTTGGACATGTATGGGAATGGTTGCAGATGATGTTTGAACCAGAATTGTATGGAGATATATTTTTGTGTGCTGAAGTGGTTGGATATTGGAGACATTTTGCTAGAGCTGGGGTACATTGTATATCAAGAATGGTAAATATGTGTACATGCTGGAAGAAAGAGAATATATCCTGAGTATAGCACTGTTGGAGCAATTGGTTAGAATGAAATTACAAGTTGCTGTGAAGACAGAGAAGAGCAAAGATATAGTATACAGGATTCTGAACCAGTATAGCAAAAGTAGTCAACCAACGGATTGAAGCAGAATGAAGAAACTTAATGTAATTGAAGATTGATTAAGTTTAGTGGGAGATTGTTGGGATCAGAGCTAAATTGACCAAGTGTTGAAGACTAAAGATCAAGTCTTAACTACTGTTAGAGTTAAAGACTGCCGCTGTTAGAAGAGTTGAAGACTAGCCACTGTTAGTACAAATGTAATAACTGCCACTGTTAGATATATACTTAGATATTGTGTAATAAGTATATTGTAGCCTCTGTTAGTATAATATATTTACTACCACTGTTGGTATATTTATTAGTAAGTCGGTTAGGCAGTTAGAGTTATGTATGGAATCAAATTGTTTCCATAATAACTGGAGATTGTATAGGACTCTATGTATTATAAATAGAGATCCTTAGACCTAGAATAGGTTAACGATTTTGCCCAGCTTTAAGATTTTCTGTAACCCTAATACATTAAGTGTATTCATCTTATATCATTAATAATATTGAAGCTTTTGGTATTAATCGTGTTCTACAAGTTATTCATAATATTCTTGATCTTCATAATATTATTGAGTGTGATTCCGCAACTTCTCAATAATAATTCAAAGCTTATTATTATCTATTTTTTATTAGATTATTCTGGGTTTAATACTCAGTATGACAATTCACAATGATCTAAACATTCAGATTCTCACTGCTCAACTCAAAGCTCTGAAACCCGACAACATCAAAAACGAAGCCTTGCGAGGCATGGATAAACAATTCGAAACCAAACCTAACAAGGTTAGATACCTCTCTAACCGAATCTGCTTGCCTATTTTTGGGAACCTGCGAGACTTGGTGATGGATGAAGCTCACAAGTCCAAATACTCTATCCATCCGGGATCCGATAAAATGTACCACGACATCAAGGAATTTTATTGGTGGCCGAATATGAAAGCTGAAATCGCCACATACGTCAGCAAGTGTCTTACTTGCTCAAAAGTCAAAGCCGAGTATCAGAAACCTTCTGGTTTACTCCAACAACCCGAGATTCCTCAATGGAAATGGGAACAAATCGCCATGGATTTCATAACCAAACTACCAAAATCATCGAGCGGTTGCGATACCATTTGGGTAATCGTGGATCGTCTCACAAAGTCTGCTCATTTCCTCGCAATCAAGGAAACCGATAAAATGGAGCGCCTCACATGAATTTATATCAAAGAGATTGTTTCTCGACACGGCATTCCAATCTCGATTATCTCACATAGGGATAGTCGCTTCACATATCACTTTTGGCAATCACTCCAGAAATCATTGGGTACCCGTCTTGACATGAGTACCGCATACCACCCTCAAACTGACGGCCAAAGTGAGCGAACGATTCAAACACTGGAAGACATACTACTAGCCTGCATAGTTGATTTCAGTGTAATTTGGGAAAAACACCTACCATTGTGCGACTTCTCGTACAACAACAGTTATCACTCCAGCATTAAGGCTGCACCTTTCGAGGCACTGTACGGTGGTAAGTGACGATCACCTATCTATTGGACCAAAGTGGGAGACAGTCAACTCACTGGTCCTGAACTCATCCATGAGACAACTGAGAAAATCTTCGAGATTCAAAACAAATTCAAAGCCGCACGGGATCGTCAGAAAAGTTATGCTGGCGTGAGACGCAAATCACTCGAGTTCTAGGTTGGGGATCGAGTGCTACTCAAAGTTTCACCTTGGAAAGGTGTCATTCATTTCGGTAAACGCGGGAAGTTAAATCCCAGGTACATTGGGCCATTCGAGATCCTCGAGAGGATTGGTCTAGTGGCATATCGATTGCAGCTGCCACCCAAGCTCAGCAGCGTGCACCCCACTTTTCACATTTCTAACTTGAAGAAATGTCTGTCTGATGAGACGTTCATCATTCTACTCGATGAAATTCGTATTGACGATAAGCTTCACTTCATTGAAGAACCCGCCGAAATCATGGACCATGAGGTCAAACAACTCAAACAAAGTCGTATTCCCATCGTCAAGGTCAGGTGGAATTCGCGGCGTGGTCCCGAATTCACCTAGGAACGGGAAGACCAAATGCGACTCAAGTATCCTCAACTCTTCACTGACTCAACATCAAACACGATCTCGAGCTAAATTTCGGGACGAAATTCTCCTAAAAGGGGGAGAATGTGACACCCGCCCAATTAGGACTAGTGATTAGTGCCTAATCAACTGTTAATACATGTAATTAGTTCTGTGTTAAGCTAATTAATGTATCATAATATATATTGTTGAATATATACAAGTATGCGATTTGATTAAATCGTACAAGTTTCAATTCGAATGTAATTCGATTCAATTAATGCGGACTTTGGTGAACGATTTTATTAAATAATATAATATTATTTAATAGAACTATTATACCCAAGATATTATTTGATAATATTTCAACTCAAATTTGTATCGTACAAATAACGACTACGCGATTAAAATGTTGAACACGTAAAACAAAACGAAACAAGTTAAAATTATATTTTATAACTCAATTATTAAGTATTTGATGAAATACTTAAAGTATAATATTGAATAAATATTCGCATTTTAAAACTTATAATTAAACGTATAAAATAATTATTTAACGTTTAAACGAGCGGAAAAATGAACACCGCACGGAGCGCGAATACACGGGATTAAAAATGGAGACCCACACCTCGGTGGGCCCCCACCGAAATCAGCCAAAAGGGGGGGGGGGAACCCACCCTTTTCTCTAATTTCATCATCCTCATCACCTACCTCCTCTCCCTCTCTCTTTCTTTTCTTTCAAAAACAACCACACCACCACCACAAACAATCACAAAATAAAACCACAAAATGACCTCAAATCATCTTGCTCATTTGGAGAAAAGGAACCACCGCGTCACGATCTACAATCCTATCTTTTCGATTTCTCCGGCGTCAACTCATAAGTTTTCTGATAAAACTCGAAACTCTCCGATTTCACCCATTTTTACTTGTTTATGAGTTGTTTAAGCTTAAAATGTCCAAATATGGGTTGATTAAAAGTTTCAAGTCAAATAGAAATCGGAAAACACGTTTTCAGCTCAAAATCCGGCCAACAGACGTAAGTGTCGCATAGACCAATGCAGCGTAGCGTCACTTAATGCGTCACTTAAGTGACGCACCGAGTGTCGCTAAAAACCCTAATTTTGCGTCACTTGCCTAAGTGCCGCATAAAACCCCTTTTTCCCGACACTTGCCTAAGTGTCGCAAATTCAATACCCGACACTCCAAACCGACACTTCTAGCGACACTTGTCTAAGTGTCGCCTATAATTGAAATCTGATTTGATCCGCTACTTGCCTAGTGACGCTTAACACCCTTATCCGACATTTGCACCCAACACTTGCTTAAGTGTCGCCCTTGATGCGTCACTTCCTCAAGTGACGCTATTGATATAAAATTCACAATTTTATGCGACACTTCCTGAGTGACGCATAAACCCTAAGTGTCGCTATAAGTGACGCTAAAAACAGAATGTTTACAAACCTTTTTATACTAAGTGTCCAACTTGTATAACTTCAAACACTTATACGATATGACTTTTAAAACACATCGGGATGCGTTTTGAACTTAACACTTCAAAATCATGATAATAATAAAGAGATTATTATTACAAACAGTCAACAACGGGCCGTACACATTTTCAAATTATAATCAAATCAACCAAATCGTAGTAATTTGGATATTCTAGTTGGACGCACAACTACAAATGTAGTCTTTATAGATACCTACTCACATTTATAACCATCACATGTCGTGCACACCCTCAGGTTACAAGTCTTCGGACATCGATTCTCGGCTAGTCAACTCAAGTTTAATTACTTAAACTCTCCAGACTCAGGTGAGTCTCATAGCCCATATTTTACTTTTTTACTCAGGGGTGTGATATCATTGCTCGTTTTATTTAACTATATGAACGCAAGTACGAAAATAAACAATTACTTCATGAGTTATCTCACTAATCTTTTAAAGCCCTCCTTAGCATAGTTTGGTAATACGTTGTAGCGTGACTATTAGTATATGGTACCATATAGGATTGACCTTCCTCGTCCGGGTTAGCATGCACTAACTGGGTAAACGGATGTACTAATATTTGTTCAGACGAGTGTAGATTAGGCACTCGTGGGAGGCACCTCGATCAGGATACCTTAAATGTGGACCTAACATCTCGAATTGAGCTCAAACTATGTGCTCATGGCTGTAAAACTTTTATTTTACTTAATTGCAATTTAAATTCAATTAAATCTTGCGGTTCATACAATATGTGTTGACTTACAAACCTGTGAGCTCACCAGCATTTCGCTGACCCATTGTAGCATGTATCACAGGTACTCAGAAGTAGGTTGGACTTCCCTCAGGAACCATTAGCTCGTGTCAGCATGCGAACATTCAGAGATTTAGCTGCATTATTATATTTTGTATAAATTAATTATGTATGTAAATCTCTCGATTTCAACTGAGCTAATGTAAACTATATTTTGATGTAAACTTTGATTTTATCAATACAAGTTATAAAACGACGCATATAGAGTCGTTCATTATATCTTTGTGCTGTGATTATTGATTAGTCGCGTCCCGACCTGATTTGCTTCCGCAACCCGAAATTGGAGGTGCGACATAAACCCTACTAAACCCTAAACCCTCCTAAACCATATTAAACCTAAACCCTATACTTAAATTAAATGTTCAACCAAATATTAACACATGTGTTAGCAATTTGTAAAACCCACCAAAAAACGTGGGAAAAAAAATTCGTCGAAAGTATGCCTTGAATGACGGAAAATCGAAGAGGATCAAATGCTGAATCTAATTGTGCAATTTTCATAATTTTTTGATTTGTCGTTTGTGAGATATTTAAGTTAAGGGGTAAATGGTTTTTTTACATGTAAGCATTCTCTTTGTACACATGACACACTTCCATTGTTACTTCCATTCTTTTAAAAATTCTTATTACTCTAATAGAACTTTTCCCGTAATGCAACAACACAATTTATATTATATGCGTGTACTTCGTATAAGGAGTAATATTAATATTATCCGTATTAACACTTCATTTTAGTTTAAAGATACCTAATTAACTTACATGTTAACTTAGATTCCGTAGATAACACCAACATAATTTAAAGTATTTTGTTGTGCTAGTGAAAATTACAATAAAAGTTTATTAAAGACATCGTCATTAGGCCTGTAAACGAACCAAAAGAACAGTAACAGAGTGTGTTCATGTTCGTTAATTAAGGTTTTGACGAACAAACGTACGGATAAGCGAACGAATTTTGGTGTTCATGTTCGTTCATTAAGAAAATTTATTTGTTCACGAACACAAACGAACGTAGACGAACAAACACATAATTTAATTCATTTCTTCGTTTATACCTTAAACAAACATCGACAAACATAAACGAACATATATATACACATCTACACATGTATATAATAGAACTTGAAACTTTACAATGAATATTTAACATTACAAAACGATCACAATATGAATATAATTTCATTTGCTTGGTCCGATCGTAGGTAAGAGCAGCAGATCTGGGAGTAGTGGAAGGGGAGAGTGGAGGTAAATATGAGAGGGAAATGTAAGGTAAAAATATCTAGATGTTTAATATTATTAAATGAAAATATCTAAATATTTAATAATATATTATATTTACAATTTAGCTTAAACCAAACTTGAGATATACAAGTATGTATTAATTTAATAAAATTATTAGTTAATAAATGAACATTTAACCGAACATTCACGAACATATTATCGAACGTTCACGAACGTAAATGAACGAACGAGACATGTGTTCATGTTCGTTCATATAATTAAACAAACAAAAAATTTGTTCATGTTCGTTCATATAACGAAACGAACGAACATAAAGAACTTCCTGTCAAACGGTTCGTGAATAATTCACCGAACGTTCAGTTCGTTTAAATGCCTAATCGTCATTGACCGATGTTTCTCGCATGTGTACTCGAACACATTTGACTAAAAAGTAGCATGTAACAACCGATCACTTTGTCTTTGTAAAAGATGTTCAAAAGTACTATAAAAAGTTAAAATAGAGCAAATTCAAATATGTGAATTTGCTATAAATCACCACTCATGTTTTAGTACGATTGTACATATATGTGTCTCACTGTATTGTATATATGCCAAATAAGCGATACACGAAAAATTCCAGTTTGTGTATAAATCTCCACCCAAACGATCTAAAGCATGAGTTCAAGTTCAATATGAAGGTAATTTGGTTTCTAAACTTTGATATAATATATATTGAAGCTAATCAAAAGCCAAGATATTTGGTTACAAAATTGTCGAAGCTCTTGGGGGATCATCTTTGTATGTACACCATATAAACTGAAAATTTAATACAAACAGAAAACTTCAAAAGAGCCATGAAGAAGGAATGGATCAATCATGATAACAAAGAAGCATGACCACACATCTCCTAATAATATAAAGCCTTGCTTTTTGCTCTTTAAGCATTCCTCCGAATTTTCTACTTGAAATCCTTTTTGTGGAGCTTCCCATGTTATTGTTTCCTATCATCTTCATCTTTTTCTTAGTTTTTGGTGCAATCAAATGAGTTCAAAATATGATATTTTATGTCAATATACCAGATGTGCTTGATCGAATTAGCGAAGTGATATTTAGAGAAGGAGAGGATGTGGCAGGGGATGATAAAATCAAGACTTCTAGTTGTTAGGCTGTTTTGATATGCAAAGATTTGTTTGAGTTGAAGAAAGTAGAAGAATATGGGACATCTATATATAGAATTTTTTAGGGTGTTTTGCTGTGTGTGTGGGGATAGTTGTGGTGCTTCTTGCCTCAACAAACACTGTCTTTAGTAGGGTACTTCACTTCCCACTTGAGATTCCATATCTCTTCTCATCATCAATGAAATATTAGGCTATCTCTAATGCTAAAAAACAATGATTTGAAATGACTCTTTTAACTTAGATTAATTATATGACTCTTAAAACTTAGATTACTTCATTTTATTCTCTATAAGTAGTTAATAAATCAAACCCAATATACATGATCCAAAATATAAATTAGGAGCTTAATTTTAGCAATTTCAGATATATATCATGTTGTGTTTTTTTTTTTAATATCTACCATAGATTAAATAAAATGTGTGAATATATATAACTATACTGGTACACATGTCATCCTCATGTGGGGTTGGGTGTTGGCATCACTCACAAACATAGTGGGTCTAGCATCACCTCGGTGAGGTAGCATGAATTAAAAACTTATCCTCTATTTCTTTAACTTGTTCATCATGAGGTTATCATTTATTTCTAGCTTGATTTATTTCGTGCACCAATTTTTGTGGACTATGACAATATATGCAAATATTGGATGAATGATGTGGTTTATTAACCTGATTATGTTAATTTAATACACAGGTAAAGTAATCTTATGTCATTGTGTTATTACTTTAATTTTGGTATTATACAATTAGCTAGCTAGAGTTCATAGTGTAAATGTTGAAGTAAGATTGTCTAAAGCTTGATTTTATTTGGTTTTGTAAAAACTGAAATGTATAGAATCTGTCTAAGTGTTTTTGATTTGCGACAATAGGAGATCCGTGAATAGCATTGTCGTATGTAAAATTCATTCCGACAATGACATTGTCGGAGTTGACCAGGTCAAAGTTAATTTAATATTGTCGCACCGATTAGTCTATATATAGGCTTTTAGTTGAAGTTTTTGCTAAGTCTTTTGTAACCATTGTCACAGTGTTCTCTCTGTGTTCTTGAAATACAAAAGCAAAGTTTGATTAAATACTTCTTGTTCTCTTATTCATATATTGATATATATCTTGTATTCCGCACAAGATATATAAGTTCTAATTGCGATTCGTGATCCACGGCACTACAAAGTGGTATTAGAGCCGTACGAATAGAATTAGAACTGCTTGATTGAATTAGAGTTTGTATTTGAGGTATTTGATTAACTCGGAAGATTCAGTTTGACATGTTTTGATTGATTTTGAGGTATTTCAGGTATTGGACAATGTTTGATTGATTTAAACGATCAATTTGCTTCGGATTTGAAGAGCTTTTTCAAAATCTGAAGACACTTATTGTTGTACGTGATTTTATGATCATAATTCATCTGAATTTGATCTGATTTTCTTATTTTGATCTTTTGATTGATTACGTACTTATCGTCAAATTGTACGGATTCGTAAATTTGACGGTAAAAGATCAAATTGATTAGATACGAGTATCAGAAATTGAATTCCGAGCTCAGTGATATAAATTTTAGCAAAAACGAGCTAAAATTGAAGAGTTTACAACACTTTTCATTTTCTGGAAATTTCATGCGTAAATAGATACTTCCGACAATAGTGATAACCATTTTATCCGTGATTGCACTTACGTGAATAGTAATCCGACAATAAGCTATTGTCGCATGAACAGTAGTTGATATTGACGGATTTGTGTGATTAGTGATCCGATAATAAGCTATTGTCGCATGAACAGTAGTTGATTGACGGACTTTTATTCTCGGACTCACATTAACGGATACTCATTGACGGACCACTATGTTAGTGTCGTATAAACAGTGTTTGGAGTGTTTGTTATTGACGGAGTGATTATTCACGGACAATTGTTATTCTCGGATTGACCATTATTCTCGGTTTGATTGTTATTCTCGGATTGATTATTACTCTCGGATTGAAAGTTATTCACGGAATATCTTCTTATTTTCTGACTTTGGTATTCTCGGATTCTTCTAAGTGTTTATAATAGCTCATGTGAATTGGCAAGCTATGATGAAGAGTGAACAAGAGACTGGAACTACAACCAAACCACCAAAGTTTTTATGTCAAAATGATTATGATGATTGGAGGTATCGGTTTGAGTCGTTTATTGCTGTATATGATCCGGATCTAATGATTCCTATCTTGGAGCAATACATTCATCCGAGAGCTGAAGGAATTTATAGAGATAATAATCCTCCTCCCAAGTCACTCAAAATGATGACTTCTGATGAAAGGAAAGAACATGATCGTGACAAGAAAGCTAAGTCGGTTATCTCTATGAGTCTTCCTAGTGATGTTCTTGCTGGATGGAAAGATTTGAATACGGCATATGAGCTCTATAAAGCAATGGAGAAACGTTTTGCTGGTAACGACAAGTTAAAGAAAAGTAAACGTGACTTGTTAAAGAAACAATGGGATGTATTCACATGCATGCCAAATGAATCTTTTAATGACTTAATTGTCCCATATTCCCAGCTAATCGGTGAGCTCAAAAGACATGGTTTATTTTTGGAACGTCTTGAAATCAATGAGAAGTTGATTGAAGCTTTACCTTCAAGATGGGATATTAAGGCTAACATTTTGATGGAAGATGAATCATTGGGTGAATATGCGTATGAAGACTTGATCAACAAGTTGCAAGTATATGATGTTTCTTTACAGAAAAAGGAGACTGGAAAGATGATGCAATATTCTCAATTCGGTTATAAGAAAACTTCAGAAACAACAACATTGTTCTCTGGTTCTGAGACATTCAATGGTGGGAATTCTAGTGGATCCACATGTGGATATTCTGGTTATGGATTTTATGGATCTGGAAGTACTTCAGCTACCAGTCATCAACAACCAAATTCCAACCAACATGTTTCAAAGATTACCGAAGATCATGCAAATGTTGTCACAACTTTTCTTTCAGCATATGAAGCATTTATTTCTGGAAAGGTTGGTAATTTAGACTTGACAGAAGAGGATTACGATCAATTACATCCTGACGATCTTGAAGAAGTGGACCTTCAATGGAATCTTGCTATGTTAACAAGAAAAGTGAAAAAGTTTCTTCATAGAACTGGAAAAAGCAAGTTGGGGGGTAAACCAGGATTTGACAAGTCGAAGGTTCGGTGTTACAACTGTCAGAATTTAGGACACTTTGCTCGGGAATGTGAGAAAAGCAAAGCACCTACATCTGGTTTCACCAAGCCTTCTACATCCAAAACCTATTCTTCTGCTCAACCACAATCTTCTGGAAAAGATACATCTCCTGCTCCCACATCATCAGCACTAGTTTCAACAGTAGATGGAATATATGATTGGAGTGCGTATGTGGAGGAATATTCTCATAATCAAGCTTTCATGGCAAATGTCTCTGAGGTTGATTCTTCTCCATTTGAACAAATTTGTTCAAAATGTACTGACTTGAGTGATCAACTCAGTCTTTACAAAACTCAAAATCAACAGCTTTTAACTGACATTGAATTGATTAAAAATCAAAATAAGGAGTTGGTGGAAAACAACAAGCTTTTAAATAAACGCTTTGAGTCAACTGATATGGAGACTCATGATTTGAAAGCTAAAATTTTAAATTAGCAATCCATCATAAATAGTTATTTGGTTGAGATAGATTTACTTAAACAAGAAAAATCTGAAGCTGATTCTAAAATTTTAGATCTTGAAAGACAATTGTTAAATGTTTCTACATCAGTAGTGGTTTTTGATGAAATTATCCATAAACAGCATTTAGATACCAAATCTAAATCTGGTATTGGATATCAAAATGATTTAAATGTAAAAGCCAAAGCATCAAAAGCAGAATCTAATGCTGGAATTGGATATCATTTTGTTCCACCACCAAAATCTTATTTTCAATTGCCAGTTAAAGATGAATCTGATTCTGAGTTTGTGTACGGGAAGGGAAAAGTTGATGATTCAAAACCTCAAGATGAAGCAACTCAAAAGGTTTCTTCTAATGAGAGTTCTGAATCACAACATGAGAATAATTCATCAGATTTTACTCATCAATCTTCAAAGATGAAGAACAATGATTGTTATGATTGTGAAAATAATAAGAAGTGTGTTTTGAATCTAAATGATAAAGAAAAATCTAAAGCTTTTGAAATTCCAACACAAGTTACCAAGATTTTGAAAAGAACTTCTTTTCCAAACAAATCACAATCATCACCAAAAGGTTAATATCATGCTTTCAAATCTGACTCTTCAAACTGTGAAGCTTCTACTGGTAAAAGCTCATATTCTAAGTGTGATGCTTCTACAAGTAAAACTTTATATCATGGTTCTCATAAAAGTTTTCATTCTCGGAGAAAGTATGAAACACGAAGTTGTTTCTATTGTGGAATTCGTGGACATCTTTTGAATGATTGTCATAAACTTGATAGAAAACGTTCGAGAGAACATTCGAAGCAAGTTAAATCTTCAAAGAACAACAATGTTTCAAAATCACCTAATGAAAATCCACAAAAACCGAGAATCAATACTTTTGTTTCTTCCAAGAAGAAATCATCATCTTATGATGCGTCAATTAATCACTCAAAAGATTTCAAAAAGGATTTCAAAGAAATTGACGTTTTCATCATAGATGAAATCACTGGACGACCCAAAGCCTCCAAGGCTTGGGTCTCCATTAGCAACTAATTGTTTCCATCAAATGTCTTGCAGTCATCCCGAGCTATCAATAATGTGTGGTACATTGATAGTGGCTGCTTAAGACATATGACCGGGAATCTCTCCTTACTTGAAGATGTTAAAATAAAAAATGGAGGGTTTGTTGCTTTTGCGGGAGATTTAACTTGTTACAAATGGTGAAATAAGTTTTGACAAAGTGAATTATGTTGAACAACTTCAACATAATTTACTTAGTGTTTCACAAGTGTGTGACAAAAAGCTGTCAACATGGTTCAATGATGAAGAATGTTTGATTCTCAAACCAGGATTTGTTGTACCAAAGGAATGGATTCTTATGAGGGCTCCTAGGGTTAAAGATATGTACATCTTAGATATGCATTCTATAACTCCTACAATGAAGCATACTTGTTTGTTGTCAAAAGCTTCAGAGAAGGACTCAGTCTTATGGCACAGACGGATGGGTCATATTAACTTTAGGAAAATGAACTTTTTAGTCAAACATGATTTAGTGATTGGAGTTCCTAAATAGACTTTTTCACTAAATGATCATTGTATTTCCTGTAAAAAGGGAAAACAAACTAAAAAGTCTCATAAACCTAAGTTGGTGAATTCTATTAACACTCCATTGGAACTTCTCCATATGGATTTGTTTAGACCAGTTAGTTAGAGGAGTATCAGTGGTAAATCCTATTGCTTGGTAATTACTGATGATTACTCAAGATTTTCATGGGTTTACTTTCTAAGTACCAAAGATGAGACGACTGAGAAAATTAAGTATCTAATTTTTCGCTTAGATACTTTATTTTCGTTGAAAGTAAAGAGGTTACGAAGTGATAATGGAACGGAGTTTAAGAACTACATCATGGAAATGTTCTGTCTTTGACATGGTATTTCACAACAATTCAGTGCTTCTCGAACTCCACAGCAAAATGGAGTTGCTGAAAGAAAGAATAGAACATTGATCGAAGCTGCAAGAACTATGCTTTCGGATGCAAAGTTACCAACAACTTTTTCGGCAGAAGCAGTTAATACGGCTTGTTTCGTGTTAAATAGAGTTCTTGTGGTCAAAGAAAAGAAGAAAACGAGCTATGAGTTATTGAATAATCGGAAGCTGAATATTCACTTTCTGGAACCTTTTGGATGCCCATGTTTATTGATGAAAACTAAGGATCGTATTTCAAAATTTGCTGAGAAATCTGAATCTGAATTTTTCTTAGGTTACTCAGCAAATTCTCAAAACAAAAGAGTTTATAACACGGCATCACATCGAATAGAAGAATGCTATGAGGTTGAATTTTTACGGTATTCTTCTCCATCCGATGGGATCGGTCCAGAATGGTTATTTGACTATGACTCATTCTTTAATTCTCTTGCTCCTTTTCAACATGATATATCATCTCCTGTTGAGGATTTTGATGATTTTGTTATTCCGGTTCTTTCTTCTCCTGTTGAGCCGATTCTTTCTCCTGTTCCACCAATACCTACTTCTAATCTTTCTCCTCCACAATCAACTGAAGAATCTGTTGCTCATGAACCTTCTCAACCTTTGACAAATGATGAAGTTGACACAACTTTAGATCCTGATGATACTGAAGATTTTCATGAACCCTCTACTGAACTAGAAGATTCAACTCATGATGATTCTAGTGATGATGTAGTAAGTAATCCTGAGGATTCACATTTAGGAACCAACTTGAATGTGGAATCTGTTCCTACTTTGCGGGTTAATTCTGAGCATAAACATCCACTCACAAATGTGATTGGAGATGTTTCTGAAGGGATCAAAACTCGACCTCAACACAAGTCTCCTACTTGTTTCTTATCACAGATTGAACCAAAGAATGTTCAGATAGCTTTGTCAGACTCTTCTTGGGTTCAAGCAATGCAAGAAGAATTGCAACAGTTCGTAAAATTGCAAGTTTGGACATTGGTGAAACCTCCCAAGGATATTCATCCTATTGGCACGCGTTGGGTTTTCAGAAATAAGAAAGATGATCGAGGAATTGTGGTTCGAAATAAAGCAAGATTAGTGTTTCAAGGATTCACTCAAATTGAAGGTTTGGATTATGACGAAGTTTTTGCTCCGGTTGCTAGACTTGAATCCATTTGGATTTTTCTAGCATATGCTTCTTTCATGAATTTCAAAGTGTATCAGCTAGATGTCAAGTGTGCATTTTTGTATGGGAAAGTGCATGAAGAAGTGTTTGTCAAACAACAACCAGGTTTTGAAGATCCTAAATACCCAGATTATGTGTTTCGGTTGGATAAAGGCTTATACGGGTTACATCAAGCTCCTCGAGCTTGGTATGAGACTTTATCTCAACATCTGCTCGCTAATGGGGTTTTGAGGGGTCAAATTGATAGTACACTCTTCATTCGGAAAACAAAAGGAAATTTGCTACTCGTTCAAGTATATGTGAACGACATTATATTCGGGTCTACGAATGACAGTTTGTGCAAAGAATTTGAGCATATCATGAAGTCTAAGTTTGAAATGAGTTCAATGGGGGAAATGTCTTTCTTTCTAGGTTTGCAAGTTCAGCAACTAGACAAGGGCATTTTCATACATCAAATGAAGTATGTGCATGAAATCTTAAAGAAATTTATGATGTAGGATGCCAAATCTATTTCGACTCCCATTGATCTTGTTGACAAACTTGGACCTGCTCTTGATGAATCACCAACTGATCAAAAGGAATATCGATCAATGATTAGTTCTCTCATGTACTTAACTGCTTCAAGACCTGATATTATGTTTGCTATGTCTATTTGTTCACGGTATCAAGCAAATCCCAAAGTCTCACATTTGAGGGCCGTACAAAGAATCTTTAGATATTTGTAGGGCAAGCCTGATCTCGGCATCTGGTATTTGAATGATGCAGACTTTTCACTTTCAGCATACTCTGATTTTGACTATGGCGGATGTGGTATTGACTTCAAATCCACATCAGGTGGATGTCAATTTTTGGGAGATCGACTCGTGACCTGGCAATGCAAGAAACAAAACACGGTTTCTACCTCTACTGCGGAGGCAGAATATATTGCTGCTGCCAGTTGTTGTTTGCAAATCCTCTGGATTCAATAACAACTTCGAGATTATGGTTTACTTCTTACCAAAACTCCTTTGCATATTGACAATACGTTTTCATATCATACGTAATCCCGTTCAGCACTCAAAAACTAAACATATTGGAATACGTTTTCACTTCATATGGGATTGCTATGAGAAAAACTTGATCATTTTGGTTCATATTGATACATTGAAACAAAGAGCTGATTTGTTTACCAAAGCCATTTCAAAACCACATTTTGAGGAACTCATTTCGATGCTCGGCATGAAATATTTGGATCAAATTAAGTAAACTTTGGATCTTTAACATTTTATTTTCTATTTGTTGTTTACTTGTTTTCTTTTATAAAGATAAAAATCCAAAAACATTTGAAAAATTAAAAAAAAAAAAATTCAAAAACATTTGAAAAATAAAAAATCGGGGGAGTTTTTGTGTAGAAACTTGAGAAATGATAGTACATTGGGAAAAGTATTAATAAATAATACGTAAAAGAAATGATAAATACTATATTTGATGTGTTAGTAGGTTTACATAGCATTTTTAAACCAAATTTTCTACTAATCAATTTTATATGTGATTTATTGGTAGGCATTTTTGCATTTAAAATATCTAGTCTAAGAAATTTTAATCATATATGCATATTATTTTACATAATCTAAAATATTAATATATGACATCAAAGGTTATCAAAATGATGATAAATGTCTTAAATTTTGAAGGATTAGTATATTATAATTCATGATTTAGGGTCTTAATATTATGATATCTGAGGAAATATATTGACTATTTGTTGTACTGAGTACAGACCTTAATTGATATATTTTTATAAAAGGACGTGCAAATATTCCAAAGATTTCATATATCAAATCGAAATAAACTCTATCACTCTGTTATACGATATATAGACCTGTGATACAGTTGATAAGTCCAACCCGAGGTATGACATGTGTGACTAAGTGTCATTCCAACATATGTGTGTACTTCTAAAGATATCATCATATTCTCACTCTTTATATGAAAAAATTAATATAATATGAATTTAAAAGTATATTTTTATTTAGATTATCTAAAGTAATATGCATGCTAATAATAAAAGAATTAAAGATATTTAAATGCAGAAGTGTTTGAAAGAACAATAATACCAATAATCACATGTAGAATGATTCTTAGAAAGCATGTTTTATTAATGCTAAGTAAATTTAAAGAGGTCAAAATACTAACAACCAAAATAGACTTTCATTTCAAAACAATAAAAATAAATACATTCATTTATCCCAATATGATCCCAACTCCTGAAAATTACCCCAACAAAAATATTTTACTTTTATTTTGTTATGTTAGTTTGTAAATATTTAGTTTAATGATTTTTCATTTTTTCAAATTTTAGTTTTAAAATAGTTTAGCATTTTATCCAAAGTATATTTGATTTGATTAAGATGTTTTCATTAAAAGTTATTGTCGGAATTATATTCTCGGAGTTTATTCACGGATATTTTTATTCACGGATAACAAAAAAGGGGGAAAGAGTATAAGTATTTCAAAATTTGAAATTTTACACACTTTTTCATCTTTTACCCGACAAAACCATTTTCACTCCGACAATAGCTATATCCGACAATACGCTGCCGTTTTATTTTTCTTCGATTACTTGTTGTGTGCTACGTTTCATTCGATTTTGTTCCGACAGAATTGAATGCCTTATCATTCCGCTTCGATTGGTATAAATTTCCCTTTTTATCTCCTTGTAATTAAGTTTTAATCGTTGAAATTGTGCGAAATACACTGTTCATGAACAGTACTGTAGAATCGTCCGACAATAACCATTGTCGGATGAACAGTAAATTAGGGTTTTGTGCGTGAATAGCTTATTCGCGCATGAACAGTGTTCCGTGAATCTGACTTGTTGACTTTGACTTGTTTTGAATACTTGTTACGACAATTCATTATTATCGCATGAACAGTACTTATTCACGCATAAATAGTACTCCGACAAATGTTATTCACGCATAAACAGTGTTCTGTGTATAACTATTGTCGTATAATAATATGATTGTCGCATGAATAGTGCTCAAAGTTCTTATTGTCGCATACTTTCAACACTTAGAATTTTTTTAGATTTTTGAGACTTGAAATTTTTTCAAAGTATATTTAGGTTCTTTGCTTAACATATACTTTGTGCAGTTTGTATTTGTATATCCATGGAAGCTCTTGATCCTATCGCTGCTGCACAACCTGATGTGCTTCGAAGGCCTGTTGTTTTTGAAAAAAGACACAATGCCACAGCTTATCTACTTGAGGCACCGGATAAACCTGAAACCAGGAAATTCTTTCCTATGGTTAGGTTTCTTTTACGTTCACGGATATCTCATGCTTTGACTGTTCCAGTGGCTAACATCTATGAGGATCATATGACTGATTTCTGGGTATCTGCTGAATATCACACGGATGTTCAACCTTCTTGTATCACAGCTACAGTTGATGGAAGACCTCTTGATCTCACTGAGGAATTGATTCGACATACTTTGCAATTAGGTGATGCTGTCAATGCTTTAGATAATATTCCCCGAAATATTATTGATGAGTGTCTTCACCAAATGGGTTTTATAAAAGGACCACAAGATGTCCAGATTATGAAGAATCATTTTTGCCCACATTGGAAGTTCTTGGCTCACACGTTGATTGGTTGTATCTCTCCAAGAAAAGCTGGATTTGACGCAATGAGTTACCACTTAGCTGGTTTAATGACAACTTTGGTACTCAACATTCTTTATAACTTCTCAAGATATATTTTTGATAATTTGGTTGGGAATATCAATGAAGATGGATTTTTCATGTACCCACGATTCCTTCAGCTGAATTTTGATCAACATATTCAAGGGTGTACATATCATGGAGCAATTTTGCATTTTACTCCGATTCCCAAAAGAGTGTTTGCTGACTGTAACAGTTATTGTGGTAAACCTACACCACCAACTGTTGATGTCTTTGGGCATATTATTGATGACAACTTTCTTCCGCCTCAGATTGACATTCAAACGGAATCAGATGATGATAGTGAGGAAGCTTCAGCTGAGGGGGAGTCAGTTCAAGAAGAAGATGAACTTCAAATTGTTCCTGAGATTGATGATGTTGATCAGCAAAATCTTGATCATCCTTTTGAGATTGAATCATCTAGTTCTTAGGATGAGGAACCTATTCATCCTAAGACTATTGAAGAGTCTTTAGCTTCTCAACGACTTACTGAAGAAAATATCGAGAAGGAAAGACAAGATTTAAGATGACAACGAGAAGAGGCCCAGGATCCTGAGTATATTCCTGAGTCTAGACCTACTCAAAGAAGGAAGCTGCTTGTATCTTCTGAAGCTGGATCTTCTTCTTCTTCACTACCAGTGACTTCTTTGGCAATATCTTCTTCTGAATCTTTGTCGGTCACTTCTTCAACAATGCCTTCTTCATCTATATCAATGCCTGTTATTTCTTCTGCACATGGTATTTCTACTTCTCTTCCTATTTCTTCATCCATACCTGTTACTTCATCTTCTACAGCTGCTGGAACTTCATCTACCACAACTACTCCTATTGTGAGTATGTCAGCTCTCGATGCTTCTCTTCAAAGAGTTGTGACTCCTTTGATGTCTCTGGTGGATAAATTGCGAGATAATTTATTTCATGCTTTGCAATGCATTGGTACTCAGGATATTCTTATTGCCAATCAAGGTCAACAAATTGCTTCTCAGACCTTAAGGATTGAATCACTTGAACAAGAAGTCTTTATTCTGAAAGAAAAATTAGGTGATCAGGGGGAGAATGTGCATGAAGCTGTCGATATTGATGATGATGTTGATGATAATGAAAATGATCAGAATAATGATGATCAAGGAAATGCTGGATTAAATGATTAAGGAAATGAAGGATCTGATGATGATGATGATATTGAAGGAAATGATGGTAGTGTTTCTAATGATTCTGATGATGGTGGAAATGATGATAATGGTGATCAGCAAAATTTTTCTCAAGCAATGGTACTAGTTCAGAATGTTGAAGAGGAAGAACCCTTGAATGTTGAACCAATAAGTTCTATTCCTGCTCTGGTTTTAACTCCCGAACCAAGTTTTGAAAATATGGAGTTTGATGATCTTGGTGAAGAAGACTAAAATGATTTATATCTTGGAAGTTTGTTTGATGATATGGGTGAATCTTCTATGTTTGAGATTGGTGAATCTTCACCAAGATTTGATCAAGAGGAGTTATCAGATAGTGTTGACGAAGAAGAGATTCTATGTACTACTCCTTTGAATATTATCATTGAAGATTTGGTCCCGTTTGTGGAGTTATGTAACAATGGACAATATGATTTTGATGAGTTTGATGATCAAATATTTCCTCCAGGATTTGAGCCTGATTTTGATGATGTACATGTTGAAGATTGGGAAGATTCTGAAGATGAACTGCATCCGGAAAAAGTTCAGTCTGATATGTGTTCTCAAGAAGGGTTTTGGGTTGATTCGGACGAAGAAAAAGAACCTGAACAAAAAGTTCCTTGGTGGTTTTCTAAACAACCTGAGCCTGAGATTATAAAGACCAGAAAATTCTTCAAAATTCCAAGACATGAATGTGTGGGAAGGATTATTCGATGGAAGTATGATAATGATAACAAAGTGTTTATCATCAAGAGAACAGATGGGCTTCAATATTTTTATCCAACTTTTAAAGCTCTTGAAAAACTTCCAAAGTGTGAAATCAATCATATCGCTTCAATTGACATTATCAATCATTCTAAGAATGGTATGGTGAATTGGATGACTGAAGTTCTCTCTCGTGAATGCAATAAAGGAAAATACACTAGGGTTAAAGAGACTTTTCCAAGGAGAACTGTGGATTACTTCGACATTGAACCCATCTCAAATCAACCACGAGTAATTACTACTTATCCAAGGGTAAAATGTCTGAGGAAAATTCCACTTGAAAAACTTCCAGTAAATTTTTGGAAATTTGTGAGTTATTGGAAGTATAATGGAAGCACTGGAGAAGCAGAGATTGCATGTTATGACAGAGATACCAATGGAGAAATTATGTGGAATCGTGAAACGATTGTATATGTGTTCGATCCCTTGAGTTTGATAAATCTCTTAAAAGATGACGTCGAAGTTCTTCTAGTGAATCCAATTATCTATGATGATGCATTTGATGATGAAGCCATGGCCTTGAAGTTTCAAAGAGTTGTTGAAGTATGCTGTACTCAAGGTGTTCATGCTGGTTGTAATTTGCCTGGATATACATAAAGCTCAAGTTTTAATATATCAAGCATTATCCAAGGGGGAGTTTGTTGAAGCAAGATTGTCTAAAGCTTGATTTTATTTGTTTTTGTAAAAACTGAAATGTATAGAATTTGTCTAAGTGTTTTTGGTTTGCGACAATAGGAGATCCGTGAATAGAATTGTCATATGTAAAAGTCATTCCGACAATTGCATTGTCGGAGTTGACCAGGTCAAAGTTAATTTAATATTGTCGCACATATTAGTCTATATATAGGCTTTTAGTTGAAGTTTTTGCTAAGTCTTTTGTAACCATTGTCACAGTGTTCTTTCCGTGTTCTTGAAATACAAAAGCAAAGTTTGATTAAATACTTCTTGTTCTCTTATTCATATATTGATAAATATCTTGTATTCTGCACAAGATATATAAGTTCTAATTGCGATTCGTGATCCACGGCACTACGGTAAAAATATATCAAATAAATATAATAAATTATCACACAATTACGGAAGCATATAAACACGTATTTATAATTAGTTAACATCGAGATGTATACCTTTTAGCTAGCTCCAATTAAACGTTTAGTAAAACGAATATGTTTCACTAATGGTAAAACCCTCTAGGGTTGCACGCACACCACTATCATGACACGATAACGATGCTAGTCGAACTACACTTAATAAAACTTAAACCTTTGCTTTTCCTTGTTGTCTTGATCGAAAAACACAAACCAAACAAAACCCCCTGGGTTGGTTTGGTCGATGGCTCACCAAAGAAAAAGGAGGAGGAAAGTTTTTATTTTATTTGTTAGGGTATTGTGTATTTAGGATACCAAATAACCTTAACTTAGATTTGTATTTATAAGCTTTAATTAGGTTTTTTTGAGTTGTATATGGAGACCTAAAATCGTCCCATATAAAACTTAATACAAACCCAATTCAAACCTGATGCGTCACCAGCGATCGGTAAGGATTTTACCCTTGTCGTTGCACCGGCTACTGGCGACGGCGATCAGTGGGTGTTTTAAATTTGTAATTGCAGGACCTAAGTTTTCCCTAACAATGCTAATCCTAAGGGTGAGCAAGTGGTAGGTATGACCTATAGTGATTCTTAAAACCGACTGAATTGAAATTAAGGCGTGACAGATGAGGGTTTTCAAACTAGTGAAGATTTTATAAAATAGTAGGGGAGTTTTGGTTTTTATATTAACTAACTTAGGCAAGTAAATAAATAAAAGAAAAATTAAAATATAAAGATAAAGCAGATAAGATAAAGATAGTGTTTGCTGAGACTTCGTTAATTAAGTTATGGGATGATGTTTGGAGAAACTGTTTTAAAGGATGTTTGTTAAATGTTACTCTTGGATACTTGTGATGTAAACACTAGATTCCCTACTAATTAAAATCCCATTACCATGTCACACCAGGAACTAGGTTATGGTGACATCAAAAAGTATTTAGAATAATAAGAAAGATCTTTATTTAAGTTTACATATATACCAACAGCTCCCACTGGACATGTCTTAAGCAATAACATTGATTAGTGTCTAGCAACACTTCAATGTTCCCAGATATTCTTGAGTTTTGTTTCATAAAGTCTCAGATAATGATTTCATCATTTACAATCCCTTTATTTGAGATACTAGTGTTAATCATGAATATTGATCAATGTTATTTCATGCTTCAACTATACAATTTCTCATTTCATGTGATTAATCAAGATTCCAAAATGAATCGAGACACATCTAGATGTCATTTTGGTATGGCCATACACACATCTGATTAATACCTAATGAGCGGCCTAGAAGTATCATTCTTCAATAACATATTGACTGCACGTGTGAGTCATGCATTTCACTACACTTCTGAAAATAGTTTTGTGTAACTACCATTTACGAATAGTTAGAACCATATCAAGAAGATGCAATCCATACATGCTGAACCTACTTGCATCTCAAGTCTAAGGATTCAGTAAATAATCATTTTCGAATATTAATTAATGATGACGATCCATAAAGTAATAATTCGATAAATTGGGGAATCAGATATGTATCCGTATGAATATCATGTGAGTTTAGTAAGACCCTTTCTAACCAATCACTCAGATATGTCTTAGTTTGACTATATTTCCATATAATCAATCAACATTGGATAGTTTAGAATATTAATAAATTATTCAATGATTAAACATGCAAAATTGAGATACAATAATATTTAAATAAAATAAACATACCAAGTACTTTATTTCATTAATAAACAAAATGTTTTATATCTCATATCCAAATACTAATCACAGAATTACATGGGATAACTAGCTAGACGAATTACTATGGCTTCAGCATGTTCAGTAAGCTTTGCTCTTGATAAATCTTTAGTGAGCAGATCAGCTAAGTTATGCTATGTGCGAACTTTGAGTAACGTGATTTCACTTAGTTTGATTTGTTCTCGAACATAGTGAACTCTCCTTTGGTAGTGTCTGGCACCTTTCTGAACTCCAGGTTCATTAGCAATTATGATTACACCTGAATTATCACAATATAATCCATATGTGATTTATTTAAGGGAACCACGTTGTCGCTGTAACATCCTCCCTAAGGGTCTGATGATTTCCTAACTTTAAATTAATATTAAATTTTTTAGGAATATTATATTATTTATTTGATTGTGAAACTTAGGTAAATAGGTCAAATGACTTATTGTGACTAGTAAATTATTAATTGTTTTAAATTGTTCTAGTTGACGGTAAAATAAAATAGTTAAAATCGTAAATGGTTTTCAGGTTCCAGACAATAGCTTTAGAAGGGGACAAAATTTGAAATAAATAGACAGAGTTGGTTTATGTGAGCCGACCTTAATATTATTTTGTTCTCAAGGTTTCCTTCATCTTCTTCATTTCAAAAAACTTGCAAAGGTAGAGAAAACCATAACCAAATCCTAAGCAAACTAAGTTCTGTGATTTTGATTCAATCTCATCAATCTTGTTATCATAGTAATCCGTTCATCTTCATCAAAGAAGTAAGTTTGATTCTTGAGTATGAAGAAATGGGGTTTTTGACATATTGAGTGATTGATTGAAATTAAAGCTTGTTTGGTTGTTACTTGGTGTTAATAGATATATTATGATGTTAGTTGAAGTATTAGAAACCTTATAAACTGAGTTATTGAGTTATGGTGATAATTGGTTTGAAATTTTGGTTACAGCAGTGAAACTCGCAGAACCCGGTTCATCTTGCGAACTGAGTTCTTCTTCCGAAGCAAGTTGAGATGTTGTGAAGCGAATTGAGTTGCCGTGATGCGAGTTGACTCGCTGTGTGAACCGAGATATGTGAACTGAGTTATAACGTTGCGAACCGAGTTGACTATGCGAGTTGAGATCACTGCGAACCGAAATTTTAAAGCTGTTGTTTAGCAAATTTTGAAAATGCGTGTTTTCAGGGTAACGGATAAGTGACAATTTCATTAACTCGGATTGGGTTGAAATTCGCATGGTCACTCGGAAACGGCCTAATGATTAAAGCTCTACTATAAGAGCCTAGGCGGATTTAGGGCTTTCGAAGGGCCCAAAATGGTATTTTTCAATTTTTAAAGATCATTTCGGGACTTTTCGATTACATTTCGGATTGGACTTTTTGTTTTCTTAGACCATAGGGTTTACCTGCTTGCATAAATATGTTATAATGATAATTATAACTTGATAATTGGGTAAATAGTTAGATAAGTAGTATTGTTATAACTTGATATAATTACAACTTGGTAATTGTTTGTCAGTTCGATACTAAGTATTGCAATATGATTTGGACTAACCAGTTATAAGTGATACTATAACGTGGTGATTATTTGTAGTCTGATATTATTAAATTTAAATGAGTTATATGTTATGGACTAGTTACTAACTCATTATTTAATTATATTCTCAGATCAGCTAAAGACTCAGTTATATTAGACTTCTGAGTGGACGACTGAGGTATCGGTGAGTAGATATATAAACGTCAGTGTAACGTAGTTGTAACAGGTTTGGTTACAATTGGTAAACGTATTATTATTGATTTAGTTTCCATGATTATTATGGTTTAATAGTAATACTGTTGATAGACTGTTAGTCTGATAAGATACCATGATGAGTATGTGAATACGTGATCACTTGATGTATTGCCTTGGTTCATTGTTGATTCAGAGTCCAACATTGGGTTGGGCTTGGGTTTGCTATTGTTTGTACTACACAGGGTCTTTGTACAAGTATTATTATCGTAGCCAGTGTTGTTTGGGTTAATAGCACCAAGTAGTCGGTTAAACCTCTGTAATGGCCTGCAGTTGGTTTTCAAGTGTTCTTTGAGAAGGTTGCCTTAGGAACCACCGGTCCTCTTTGACGCCAGTTTTATTTGATATTATATGCTATAAATAGATGGTTTGTGTGTATATGGTTATTTGTTGTACACA
This sequence comes from Pseudognaphalium luteoalbum, assembly GCA_963422505.1. NCBI lineage: Eukaryota > Viridiplantae > Streptophyta > Magnoliopsida > Asterales > Asteraceae > Pseudognaphalium > Pseudognaphalium luteoalbum. The sequence continues at coordinate 93,521,338 of OY730193.1, read as the reverse complement.
AAGTTGTTATGCTAAGTTGCACTGTTGTTTATTGATTTACTCACTTAGCGTTGTGCTAATCCCACCATTCTACTTCCTGCAGGTCATGGTTTTAAGATATTGTGGGTGGGGCAGGAAGCTCTGAAATACGATGGAATGTTTGACATGCTATCTACTCTGACGTCATTTTGATAATTAATGACATGTTTTGAAATTATGTAACACCTCTATTGTAGTATTTCATTTTGAAGAAAAACTAAACTGTTATGTATCATGTGTGGAAAAAGCTTACAAATATTTTAAGGTATTGTATAGTAATAATATATGTTTTAAATCGATGATTCCGAGTCAAAATCATTATTATAATGGTTTATTAAATAAGGGGTGTTATAGTCGCACCCCCAAATTATGATGCGGAAGCGGTTCGGGTCGAGGCGCGACTAATTACAGTATTCACAACACAAAGGTATAATGAACGACTCTACATGCGTTGTTTACAAAATATATTGATATAACAAAAGTTTACATCAAAAGTATTGTTTACATTAGCTCAAATTCTAATATGAGAGATTTATGGTACATAATTACTTTATACAAAATATAGTAGTGCAATTAAATTTTTGATTGCTTGCATGATGACTCGAGCTAAAAGATCCTGATGGGCAGTCCAACCTACTGGTGAGTACCTGTGATACATGCTAAAAATGGTCAGCTAAAAGATGGTGAGCTCACAGGTTTGTATGTCAAAATATATTGAATGAACCGTAAGATTTTAATTGTATTTAAGTTGCAACAGCAAGATAAAAGGGAATATACATCCACAAGCACATAGTTTGAGCTTAACTTGAGGTGTCAAATCCACATTCAAGGATCTGATCGAGGTGCTTCCTACGAGTGCCTAATCTACACTCGCCTGAACAAATACTAATGCGTCTGTTTTTCTAGTAAGTGCGAGCTAGCCCGAACGAGGATTGTCAATCCTATATGGTACCATACACTAATATTCACGCTACAACAGTATTACCAAACTATGTTGTGGAGGACTTTGATATGATTAGTTGTGAAAAATCATGTAGTATAAAGTTTAGTTTCGTACTTGCGTTCATATTGTAAATAAAACGAGCAATGTATCACACCCCCGAGAAAACAATAAAAGAGGGGTCGTGAGACTCACTTGAGTCTCAAGCGTTAAGCTTAGCGAGTAAAGTACGTGATGTCCGAAGACTTGTAACCTGTAGGCGTCCAATACGCGCGATGGTTATAAACGTGAGTAGGTATCTTAAAAAAGATCACCCATGTTAGTTGTTCTTCCAACTAGAATGTCCAAATGACTCCGATTTGGTTGATTAGTTTGAGTTTTGAAAATGTGTGCGGCCTGTTGGTGATTGTTCGTAATAATAATCTCCACTATTATTATTTTACTTGAGTCGTTTGTATACTTATAAAAGCATATATTTTTTGTTGTATCGTATACTTATCAAATATATATATGTATTATATACGAGTACATCAAATGTGGTTTGGTCATTGTAAATATTTGACATTTAGTGTAAAAAGTAATTTCAAACATTAAGTGACGGGGGTCCGGGGGCAGCGCCCCTTGTAGCGGGGTTCCAGGGGTGGCAACCCCTGGCAGGGTCCAAGGGGCAGAGCCCCAGGCTGGGGTCGAGGTATCAGGTCAGCTCAAATTTTTTTTATTTCTACTGTATTGATTTAGTGAAAACACCTCAAAAGTTTGGATTCAGGTGTCTTTAAGTAGTAAATATTTGAGTCGTGACACTTAGTAAAAATCCGTGTTTTCAAGGTTCTGATTTGTGCGACACCGGGTGCGACACTAGGTGTTTGCGTCGCTATGTGCGACATCCGTAATTTATTGCGACGTAAGGTGTTGTGTCGCTATATGCGACATTGTTAACTTTTGCGATGTAAGGATCAATGTCGCTATGTGCGACATTAGAATTTAGCTGCGACATAGGATGTTAGGTCGCAGGTCCAAAGTCGTTGATGGTTCTGCGACATAATGGTTCGTGTCACATAATGGTTCGTGTCACATGTTCTCGCTAAATGTCAATGTCGCTATATGCGACTTCCGAATTCAAACGCGACATTGGATCTTATGTCGCAGATGGCCCAAAGCCTCTACGACATAATTCACTGGTCAGATTTTGATATGTCGAGAAAAGGGTCAAACGACTCTGGTTTGGTCCGAATTTTTTTCACTTGTCTTAGATTGGTTCATAGAGTTCATAAAAAATATTAGTTTGTGTCGGTTGTGTTGGAGGCGTAGTGTTGGGTCGCTGACCCTTCTCCATATTAATTTATGCATGACAAAATAAGTGTTGTGATGCTGATAATGTATCAGTGTCCCTGATAACTTATGTAGTTAAACTGCTATCTGTTGAGCAGTGTCTATGTTCAGTAAATATGTCATCAGCGAGTCAATTACTCGCTGATCATCTGTGTTAAAGACATCACGTTGCTGAAGATTAATTGAAGCTGCTTTAAGAAGTCGAAGAATGAAGAAAGAGATAGAAGATTTCAGTTGAAGTGGAAGATCAACTGATCACTTAAAGAAGAATCTGCAACGTTACCAAGAAAGTGCACGGGTCTGACAAATACCCGTGTACTTGAGAAGGTTCATCGCATATATCTGGATAAAAGATTATTGCTACTTTGGGAATAAAACTAGGAATCCTGCATTCTTGTTGGTAGAAAAAGAAAATCTCTTTTTCTACAAAAATAGTTTTACACTCAAGAATAATTTCAGATTTATATGTTGTCAAAGATTTATACCTTTTCCCAAGGGATTTAATAAATCTTTGACAAAAATTCAAACGGTTGAAAATATTATTCCTTGAATAATATTGAATATTTTCGGCTATAAATAGCCATCTCAACAACCGTATTGAATACACCTTACAATTGTATTAAATACAACCTTTGATCTATAGCAGTCACTTCTGTTTCATCAGTGAACATTGTGCCAATACTTGGTGTTTGAGATCACTGATAGTCATCAGCGGTTGTTGCTGAGTGACTTGTTGTATTTAATATTTGTCATCAAGTCAATTACTTAGATTAGTTTGTCTTTTCTATTTCCGCAAGTAATTGTTGTAATAAATTATTTGATTCATATCAATAAAATATCTTTAAACTTGAAAAATTGTATTCACCCCCCTCTACAATTAAGTGTGTTAGTAGTTTTAATACTTTACTTAAGTATTCGGGACTAATAACTGGTATCAGAGCAGATTGAATAACATAATATTCAGATATGTCATGACTACTAACCCTTCTAAGGAATCGTCTGCATACATTGACAATGGATCCAAAGGAAAACCGCCCAGATTTGACCCTGAGCACTTTTCTCTCTAGAAAGGTCGTATGCTGTTGTTTCTAAGGGCCCAAAACAATCAATTAATTAAAATCTTAAATAATGGGCCTTATGTTCCTCGGATTCTGATCGAAAGAAATCGTACTGCACCTGGCAGTGAGCAAGAGAAGGATACTCCTAGGAGTATTTTAAAACCTCAAAGCCAATGGTCTGAGGAAGATAAAACTCTAGTTGATATTGATGCTCAACTTCAGTCCTTTATTGTCATGTCTTTACCAAATGATGTTTATCACTCAATTATTAACTGCACAAATGGAAAAGAAATGTGGGATACTCTGTGTACCATGTACGAGGGACTTGATCATGTCATTGAAAACAAAAGAATCTTTCTAAATCGACAATATGAACTTTTCATGGCAAGTGAAAGTGAAACCTTAACTCAAACATATAATAGGTTTAATTGTTTGATGAATGACATAAAGGCTGCTGGAATTAAAAAGAAACCCTTAGATATTATGAACAAATTTATGGATTCACTACCTACTAGTTGGGAACACTCTATTGACATCCTCAGAGACACTGGTCTTGTGAAAAACATGAATTTAAAATCATTGTTTGGTACTTTTTTAAACAAGGAACAAAATCGCGTTCAAAAACAAGCTTTAACAAAGAGCTACAAACTGAACAAAATTGCCTTGATGGCTAAAGGTATTTCCACTAAAGAAATACCTTCCTCATCTAATACTGACACTGCTAAAGAAATTTCACCTTACTCTGGTGATGAAGCTGATGTGTCAGTAAATGATGATGAGAGTGATCTTGAATCACTAGCTGAAGAAATGGCAATGATGGCTGGAAAATTCAAAAGATTTTCAAAACAGGGTTCATCTTCATCTAAATCTAGACAAAACTAATTTTTAGTTTTCCAAATGAATCCTACAAAAACAAGACTAGTGAAAAACAAAATTTCAAGAAATCTGATGTTTTGTGTTTCAACTGTCATAAACTTGGTCATTTTGCCTCTGAGTGCAAATCATCTTCCACTGATGATAAGAATTCAAAGGAAACTGACAATGCATCAAAAAACAAAGCTAAGTGTAAGAAACTAAAGGAGTTTACAAATAAGAAAGAAAAAGGCTTTGTTGCTGAAGATAGAGATGTTCTCACCAACTATATCACTGATGAAACCACCGGTGAGTCATACTCATCTGAACTAGAAGACTTTGTCTTATGGCCAACTCTGACAGTGAGTATGAGTATGAGGATGACTCAGATGACTTCATGGATAGTGATGATCCTATCAGTGACCTCTGGAGATTATTTGAAACATGTCTCCAATTTCCAAGTTTGATTTTTCTGAGCCAACATCATCATCTGAATCAAGCTGTAAAGAACTTGAATGCATGATGGCTCAAAATGATGCAAGTACCTGTTCATCAGCTGGGGACACATCGTCAGCCTCCATCTGGAACAAGGAAACCCTCACCAAGGTAATTAAATTTAATGGTCTAGAGAACAAGCTGACACACTTGATGGTCTAGTTTGTGACATTGCTTATGCTCAACAAATTGAAAAAGGTTTAAAAGGAAAAATAATTTTGTTAACAAATGAGCTCGCTGAATGTCATTAAGAAATTCTTGAATTGAAAGACGCAAAACAGCAACTTGCTGAGCAGTTTCATGCTAATGCTATTCTTATGGACGAAACAACACAAGCTAAAAAGGACCTTGCAAATCTAAAAAGGGTTTGTGATTCCTGGTGTAAATCAGCCAAGATGGTCACTGAGTGTGGCAACAATCAAATTCCTAGACAAGTTCAAGCCATCATTGGAGGAGATTATGAGCTTGCTGCTAATATCGCAAGTGAACCTTTAACCTCTAAAAATGATTCTCTTGAGGATCAGTGTCCTATGACCAAGTTCTCCTGGGGAGATGGTACTAGAACAAATAGATTTTTCAGAGCCTCTAAAATTAAAATCTCTGGTGAGGAAGCTGATGATGAAAAATCAGTGAGTACCAACAGCGAACGTTTAAAATTAGCAAATGAACCTTTGTCACCAACTTTCACTCTTGCACCAATCAAAACTAAGATTCAAAGGAAAATCAGTGAAATCTAAAAAAATGGGTTCAACGTCAGCCTCTGTCAATTCTCGAATAGACTCCCTGACTAATCAGCTTCAGCTCCTCACTAACTACATGGTCAGTGAAAAGCAAAAAGGGATACTTGGACCCTATACCCTCTGATTCTGGATCCTCTTCTTACACACTAAAACGCAAAAAATGCTACAAGTGTGGAGAAAAATCTCACCTTGCCAGTGAATGTAAGGTGGATGGATTCATCAGGTCGAGAGTATCAATCAGCAAGGGAATGTCAAAAGAAAAACTAAGTGTATCCCTTGCTACCACTTCCAACATGTCCTCAATAAACATTAATGCCAAAAAGGCAACTAAACCTACTAAAAAGTAGGTTCCCAAAAGGAATTAATGTTTGTTGTATGTACAGGAGAGTAAGAGCATATGGTACCTGGACAGTGGATGCTCTAAGCACATGACTGGCATAAAATCTCTCCTCAAAAACTTCAAAGAAAAGGAAGGTCCTACTATTTCTTTTGGTGATGATTCTAAAGGGTATACAAAAGGACATGGAACTCTAAGCAATGGAAATGTATCATTCTCTGATGTATCATATGTAGAAGGTCTAAAGCATAACTTACTTAGTGTAAGTCAAATATGCTCTCTGAAGAACAAGGTTCTTTTCGATGAATTCGTTGGAACAATTTTAAACAAAGAAGGGAAACCTGTTCTTGCTGCTAAAAGAAAGAGAAATGTATATACAATCAACATGGCTGAAGCAAAATCATTAAAAGGTCTCTGTCTCTATTCTCGATCACTAGCTGAGAAGAATTGATTATGGCACAAAAGGCTCTCTCATCTGAACTTCAAAACCATAATTAAACTTGCAAAAGTTGAGCTTGTCTATGGTCTTCCAACCATGAGCTACTCTAAAGATAAGTTGTGTTCTGCTTGTGAGAAAGGAAAACATCACAAATCAACTTTCAAATCAAAACAGTTTTCATCTATCTCTGAAGTATTTCTGCTACTTCATATGGATCTGTTTGGACCAGTGAGCATAGCCAACCTAGGTGGAAAAAGGTATGCCTTGGTCATTGTTGATGAATTATCAAGATATACATGGGTCTTCTTTCTGAAGAACAAAAGTGAAGCTGCAGATAAAATCATCAACTTTGTAAAAAGAATGGAAACTTTGAACGGGAAGCTGATTAGAATGATCAGAAGTGACAATGGCACTGAATTCAGAAATGCAAGTAGGTGTGACTTTGAACAATTTCACGTTGTGGGTGGTTTCTGCCTATTGAGGTGATTAAAGCCATGAATTCAGTCTTCACTTCTTCAAAATCATTGGCCAATGGGTCTCCTCCGAAGGATGTAGTGGCTTGGCATACTTGTCTGATGAGTTGATGTTGTTCGCGGTTGAAGGGAAAATCTGAGTCAGTGAAGACGTTGGTTAGCTTGCTGAATATTTCGCAGTATCCATTACGGTAAGCGTCAATTTCTACGTCTTCTTCCTCATACATTCCATGCAGTCGAGTCGTAACATAAGTTGCTAAGTTGATCTGTGACAAGTGCGGAATGAATCTAGGCACTTCACGAATTTCTTCATCATATGCTGCTTGATTTAGTTCATCAACTATTAGTTCAACGTGATGACCAATAGTGGAGTGAATGACGATCCTGAAGTTTTATAAAGTTGTGAGATGTTCTCCAGTTTCGATGAAATCTAGAAGGGTTATAAGATCTCCCACCATTCTTATGTCAGCATAATTCTGTGGATTTCTAGTAGCATTATCTTTTGTATTTATTATGATTATGTAATAGAATCTCCCGCCTTATATGCGGACTCTAGGGGACTTCATTTTGTAACCAGAAACGATATGTTTGAAACATTTTATGTATGGAAATGTAACTATTTACAAACGTTGCATATAGATGTCGTTTGCTTTACTTTTGTGCTGTGATATTTGATTAGTAGCACCCCAAAGCTTGCTTCTGCTAAACAGTGATTTTGAGGGTGTTACAGATTGGTATCAGAGCCTAAGGTTATAGCGAACTAGGTTGCATTTAGTGGGCCTAGACTATGACCGTTAGGTAGTATTTCCTCATTAGGTATGACTGGTTCGGGAATTACATCATACGAAGTTAATTTAACATAGCCTGATCAACTATGTACAATTAAGGAAAGATGATAAGAAGCCTGAAACGGGTTATATTGAACAGGAATACACTAGTTAACTCTGACCACGAGAGAAACGAGACCGAATGCTACTTGCTACGCTATTAGACTATTATAAGTATTGTGTATATAAATGGATAGGCTTCACGCCTGTACTATCTCCTCGGCTGTAAGAAGCACAATATGACCTACGACCATGGAAATGGGAAATCAACATCCAGTTAGAACGACTCACTATTTCGACAGCAAAAATCTAGCACTTACAGACAACAGTAGTGGCACCCACTGTATTAACACGCCCATGCGTTTATAGCAACGGCGACCCAACCTATCACATGAAATCCCTCCAATATCATAGAATAAAACTTCGTCATTCGTATGAACGGAACACCTAGTACTAGCCAGGAATATAACCACTGAGACATTCTTTATCCTCTTTGCGCTTTATAGGATCTCTCCAGCAATAGGTCAAGCGCAGCTATGGAAGAATACCCGTTTGACTCAGACCAGATTCAGGAGGAACAAGTACAATACACCTACCTCGACAGGGAGTACGCACCTGTAGAGGTATTCGGGGTCGAGGAAAACGAGAATCAAAACTTTGGAATAATCGACGTAGAGGCTTATGAACGAGTCATGGAGCAGACAATTGAACTGAATAATCGTACGTGGGAGCTGAAATACAAGTGCCAGGACTATGACAAGGAACTGAGGATCATGAGGAGGTCCATTGCTCAAAAGGTTAAGGACAAATTACATCACTGGAAGAGGGTGGCCGCAAACTTCACTAGGAAGACAAAAAAGTGGGTCATACGACTGGGAGGAAAGCAGGTGGAAGGAGATGCACTTTACCGTGCACCGCCGCGTTACCAAGACCTAGTCACCGAATGCTATTACCCACGCGACATGTACGTGGAATGAAGTTCCAAGTGATCAGAAGCCTACTTAGGACTAGCTAGATAGTGACTATAACCATTTTGCCAAATCTGTGTAAAGCAGGGTTGTAGGAACCACAAAACGTATTGAATACTTATGACTAGATGATTGTATTATTACATTCTGTAAAATGTTATGGCATTCGTTCGGGTGTAGTACTGCCCGACAAATTTTGTAAATGAACAATCGGATGTAATGACTACGAATCACCCTGATTCTTAGATTTATTATCTGTGCAAGATCACCTGACTTGTACAATACAAAAACACCCTAACCTCAATAGGTATATAGAATCCCCACCTCATCCAGCATAAAGCACTTGGAAATCGATCGAATGATTAACGAACACTCGATACCCTCTTGAAACTTCAAAATTTGAGGATCTTTGAACTCCGGTCTTTAAGGGCCCTTGATCTTCTCATTCCACAATATAACCATCACTTAGGACTACTACAGATTGCCTCACTATTTACACCTGTGTGACACATCACAACCTCTTACAACCCACCCACTCATCTCTTTTCTCTAAATTGTCCAAACACGATGCCTTCACGACGACACACTTACAACGATATCACTGGATATACCACTGGATATCAACAAGTCGTCCTTCTCCACCCTGCTATGGTAGACCCAGAACACTAACGTATCTAGGAGTACATTCGTGGACTCCCCGAGAACATCCCGGAAAACGTCGTCTCACCCAAACCCACAAACATCCAGAGAGCTAACCGTATGGCACACGTACTCCTGGTTATGATCGTACGCCGCGAGACACCAGCCTCATCTCTTAATAAAAATAATAAAAGAAAACCTGATGGGAACCCTATCCTCTAGATCGAATTCGGCAGAAGCCGCGACTACTAAGACCTATACTCCAAAACCAAAGAACAACAACAACCATGCACGGGGCAGAGCTTATACCCTTAATGCTGGGAACAATCATCAAGACCCAAACCTAGATACAATTACGGTTCACACCTAATCAACCTGATTACCCTATATTACATGACTGATAAATCTTGCTGACTGCCTAATGATCCACTGTTATAGATCATAGGCACACCCTAGGGTAAGCAAACCCCGGATAGGCTGACAGGAGTAATACTTCAGTACATCATAAACGTAACAAACAGACTCTTTCCCATATATCTCACACCGGTTGGGACCGGGACCCACAGGACTACTATCTTTATGTGTCGTCTGTCCGAAAACTGCACCACAAATCGCCTGTTGGAGAAAATCGTTTGTACTTTTATTGTTTTCACTAGAATACAGTTTTATACTCGCGATCCCATGATTGCTATTATACCATACTTAATGCCAACGTCAAAACTTTGTGTTGATGAAACCCCCCACCCCTCATTTCGTAGGAAATGACAGGTTACTCCGCTGGTAGCCACATGTCTGATGATGATCAACACGGTGAGGATTGGACCATGTTCCCTTACCTACTTACTCTCGAAGGCGACATCGAGCCAGTGAGTGAAGAACTGTTGGAAGAAACGGCACACCCAGGAGAACTCCGAGACTTTCCATCTCAGACCATAGTCACAGAAGTTACCCAAATAACCCGAGCAGACTCCCTTTCAAACCCTGCTACTGATAACCATATCACAACCACTACCATCACCACCCCTCCTACGATTACCGCCCCGATCATTGTCGAAACGATGAAGGCATTACGCAACCAACTAACTACTGTTCAGGAGGAAATCACCGGTCTACGACGACTCACCCACGAGCAAGGACTGCGCCTGCGAACCTTAGAATTCTATTGGGAACAATTAAGACACTTGTGCCCAACGCTGGGAGATGTGCTCCAGTCAGTTTCTGACCCATTATCACAAAAAGCTCAAGCTAGCGTCCCTGTGGAAAAGGACACCGAAGCTCAACTGGTAACCCTCAAAAAGAACCCGGGAGGGAGCTCCAACACAGACATTACTCAGCCCCGGACTAAAAGGGCAAAGATAACTCAAACCCCCACTATTGAAGCTAAGGGGAGAGCGTATAAGGGAAATCTACCCTACTACACACGATGCAAACACCATCATAATGGACAATGCCTCCCTCCTTACGGCAGATGCAACGCGTTTGGACACCAGGTCCAGAATTGCAAATTCCCTCGAAAGGACACAAGCTCAGAAGCATTGGGGTTGTGCTTCAAGTGTGGAAAGACTGGGCATAAAAAGATAAATTGTCCACTACTAACTACTACAGACGGCATCCCTGAGGCCAAGCATGACACGAATACTACTATGGGTACGTTATACCTTTAGAAATAATTCACTCTCTGACATTACAGACTGTTACCACTGTTACGAATGCGGTATAAATCACAAGCTACTGTAGGCTACTAGTACAAATTGTAACTATACCCCACTGATTTCCCGACCTACCCCGTCCATGGGACGTAACGGTTTACACACATTAGTAGCTCTCTTTCTCTCTCCTATTCTAACAAGGGGAGGAAGGGAACCGGAGACATTTATGACAACACTAAGGATGCTTCAACACCTTCTTAGAAAACGTACGTACTACGTACTACTACCTCGAATAGATTCCGGATATACCTTACCATATAACGCGAAATGACATTTAAGCAACTATGGGATTTAACCGACAACGACCCGTGAACATGTCATTACAACTAGGCAAATTAGGGATTGAGCTTTATTTGATCATTAGCTGCCCTGTTAATGACAGAACAGAACTTTGGTTAAGAATTGGTCCAGTGACTTATCGACTGCAGCTACCACCTTAACTCAGTAGCGTACATCGCGTTTTCCCCACTTCTAACTTAAAGAAATGCCTGTCTGATGAGACACTAACCTTACCGCTCGACGAAACACAAATGGATGATGATCCTCATTCTGTCGAGGAACCTATGGAAATCATAAAACCGCGAGGTCACAGAACTGAAACAAGGTCGTATTCCCATTGTTAAAGTAAGGTTGAATTTGAGGCGTGGTCCTGAATTCACCTGGGAACAAGAAGACCAAATGAGACTGAGATACCCACATTTGTTCATAAACTCTACTCCTACCGACACCACGACAACAGGCAAATTTCGGGACGAACTTCTTCTAACAAGGGGAGAATGTAACAACCGCCAATTTAGGACTCTTGGTTTGTGCCTAAATTACTTGAAATCTACGTGTATTTAGTTTTATAATGCTCTAAATAAAGGTAACATTATAGTATGAATACATGCACGCTTACGCGATCTAATTTAAATCGTACACTTATGAACCGGACGAGGTCCGACATTAATAAATGGACGTTGGTGATAAAACTTTATAATAAGGTGGACTTATCCAAACAAACGTGATTTACATTAATATATTGTGAGAATATATTCCAAGTAATTCTTATTGATAAAAACACTCTGTACACGACAAACACGCACGAAGCGCGTGAGTCAAGCGAAAACAATTCAAATTATAATTCTATAACTCGTTATTTAGTGTTTTGATAAAACAATTCAGTTAAAATATTTTGGATATACTTAAACACGAAACACGGAACGACATTTAAACAATTGCGGAATGTAACATAAAGATCTGAACAATGAGTTCACGAGACCGAGACCCAAATGGTTCAACCCAAACCCGCAAACCCAACCCACCAAACCCGCGAACCCAACCCTTTTAATCCCTTTCTTCCTCACCTCATCTCATTTACACACACTCATCCACCCATTCTTCTCTCATCCCTCTCTACCTTGCATCCTCCTCCCTCTCTCACTAAAAAATGCAAAAATAACACCCTTTTCATCATCATAATCGGTCATCTTCATCATCAAGGGAGCAAGAACATCAAGATCACCACCATCATCTTCTACCTCATCTTCATCTTCTCCATTTTCGATTCTTGGTATGAAACGCCTTAAAACTCGATGTAATTACTTAGAAAGCTTTTATTTACATGCTAGAACGTTTACTCAACGAAGATTTGCCCAAAAACCGACTTTAAAATGCATTTTCATAGATAAGTGTTCGAACAGCTCGTTCTGCGAACCGAGATCTGTTCGTCCTGCGAGACGAACCCAACTGCGAACCGAACCCACCTGCGAGTTGACCTGCGACTTGACTTGCGAGTTGACTTGCGAGTCGACCTGCGAGTTGACTTGCGAGTTGACCTGCGAGTTGACCTGCGAGTTGACCTGCCAGTTGACCTGCGAACCGAACCTTGTGTTGCGAACTGAATTCAGTTCGCAGCCTACTGCCTTGCGAGCCGAACTCGGCTCGCATCGCGAACTCAATTCGCACCACTATTTCAGACCATAACCCGACTTGACCAATTTTCCGAATTTAAATCCCAGATACGATTTTAAAAAAATGATACACATAATAATAAGACTCTCGGATTATTTTTACAAATCGTCACCAACGGGCCATACTTGTTTTCAAAATATAAACGATTTACTAAACAAACACTTGGACACGTCCTAGTTAAGTGGACAACTAGCATGAGTGATCTTTTAAGACACCAACTCGTTTACTTGTTTACTTACAACCTTGTGCGTTTCGGATGCCAGAAGGTTGCAGGGTTCTGAGAATCGATACACAAACTTACAACCGCTTTACCCGGTTGATTACACATACGTATTTACTGGACTCAGGTGAGTCTCATAGCCCCACGTTTACTGTTTTACTTACGGGGTGAGATACATTGCTTATTTTCTTGAACACAAGTACGAACTAATCATTTTACTGTACGGGATTGCATGAGTTAATTACTTTTACGGAAGTGTCTCCATCATATATCGTTAGTTATGTACTTAAGCGCGAACACTAGTTAATGGATCCATTAGGGAAATGACCCTCCCCGCCCGTGGTAGTAGCGCTACCACGAACCGTTCTGTATAAACGGACGACTATTATTCATTACTTATGCTTGCTCAGTTACGAGCATGTCACGGGAGCAACTTATTACTTACGGGTTAAGCTTCGATTATGAGCCTCATGGCGACGGTATAACTTACTTACTTTACATTTGCGGGATTACAAATACCTGATTCACGCCTGCGGGCATTACTGATGAAATCTTGTGTTCAAATACTAATATTATTTACAAACCTGTGAGATTCACCAACATTCGTGTTGACCTTTTTAGCTTTGTATCTCAGGTACACATACGGAGTAGGATTCCCTTAGGATACCAGCTAGAGTCGCATGATTTCTACAACTGCATTTAACGGAGATTCTTAGTATTATCTTTTGTATTTATTATTATTATGTAATAGAATCTCCCGCTTTACGCGCGGACTCTAGGGAACTTCATTTTGTAACCCGAAACTCTATGTTTCAAACATTTTATGTATGGAAATGTAACTATTTTACAAACGTTGCATATAGATGTCGTTTGCTTTACTTTTGTGCTGTGATATTTGATTTGTAGCACCCCAAAGCTTGCTTCTGCTAAACAGTGATTTTGGGGGTGTTACAGATTGGTATCAGAGCCTAAGGTTATAGTGAACTAGGTTGCATTTAGTGGGCGACTATCATTCGTTACTTATGCTTGCTCAATTTCGAGCATGTCACGGGAGCAAATTATTATTTACGGGTTAAGCTTCGATTATGAGCCTCATGGCAACGGTATAACTTACTTACTTTACGATTGTTGGATTACAAATACCTGATTTACGCCTGCGGGCTTTACTGATGAAATCTTGTGTTCAAATACTAATATTATTTACAAACCTGTGAGATTCACCAACATTCGTGTTGACCTTTTTAGCTTTGTATCTCAGGTACACAGATGGAGTAGGATTTCCCTCAAGATACTAGCTAGAGTCGCATGATTTCTTCCTTGCATTTAACGGAGATTCTTAGCATTATCTTTTGTATTTATTATGATTATGTAATAGAATCTCCCGCCTTATACGCGGACTCTAGGGGACTTCATTTTGTTACCAAAAACGATATGTTTCAAACATTTTATGTACGGAAATGTAACTATTTATAAACGTTGCATATAGATGTCGTTTGCTTTACTTTTGTGCTGTGATATTTGATTAGTAGCACCCCAAAGCTTGCTTCCGCTAAACAGTGATTTTGGGGGTGTTACACATAAGCCCCGGAAAGAGCCATTTGTGCCTACACTGTGGATTGCCTAGAAACCCTAGAATATGGTCTAGGAACCAATATAGTTGTGGAAGTGTTACAGTACAACGTATGCCTACCTCTGATACTGAAGCTGTGGAAACACTTAGACACTGTACACCGTACCTTTACCTTGGGATAGTAAAGCTGTGGAAACATCATAGTACACCGCAAATCTATCCCTGGTTACGAAGGATATGTGGAACCGTTAGAGTGTGGTACACCGTAAACGGTATCTAGGGTTAGCAGGCTGTGGAAGGAGTATGCACTGTACACCGTTGATGTTCCTAGGGATAAATGACTGATTGCAAAGGAGCGGCTTGATCATGACAGAAGTAATTGAACTAATCAAACCTAAGGTATGAGTCTAGAGATGAAAGTCAAGCCCAGCAGTAGTTCAGGATTCTTAAAACCCCTAGACTCTATAATAGTTTAGAATACAAAGTTAATAATCAGTACATGATTAGATAATAAAATTTAGACTTAGGTGTTAAGAAAGGTCAGAATAACCGGAGGGCAGTCTGTTACCATATTCCTGCACCCTTCATGGGTCACTAGTCCTAACCGAACAGTGGGAAGCGGGGGGGGGGGGGGGGGGGTTGAGCAACACATTCTGATCAGAATCACGATAGCCTAGGTACTCAGTGACATACTAATTTAGAATCTATCTAAAGAAGTAGGGTCCTAGTGTTTACACCTATAGTTTACTTGTCTGTTAGCTAAATGTGTCCCATAAATGAACATCATCCCAGTAATGCTCTATCCCAAATCATGGTGAATGATATCGCGTAAAAAGTCACGTTTTTACTACTGATATCTCTCTCATTCTGGAACGATTCTTGGCATTTAAACTCAAATAACACTCAAATCAATGAGAATCTGCCAAGAAGGTCAAAACAAGGTTGCACGATAAAAATCAAGCAAAACGGATAAAAAACGAAGATTCCACATACGTTTGAAGATTCAAGGCATCAAAACAAGATTTAAAGACTAAAGTGCCCATCATCAACATCCATCTTATCCAAGATGTTCATTTTCAAAATACGAATCTAACAGAAGAAGAATCAACAAAAATGTCATTTTTGAAAAATGAATCCAACAAAAATAGAATCGACGAAAACGGACGCATAACGAAGAAAACACGCACGAATTCAGAAAAGAAGCAAAAGACGGTGAACCGGGGCGGGTGGCAGCCAGCCGCCGCTGGCCACTACCATGCTGCCGTCGGCAACCATGGTGGCGGCGCCAGCCACCCCTCTCCCGTCTCGTTTCTGCTTTTTGGTCCTTTCGTGTACCCAGTGCCACACCTTTACCCGATTGTACGTACCCGGTGCCACACCTTTGCGCGATTGTACGTACTTGGTGCACCACCTTTTCCACCTTTTGCTAAAGTGCTCCTCAAGTTGCTAACGTAAGCTGGATTTCTCCTATAAATAGGAGGGCTTTGGTTCGTTTGGAATACACACCTTGGATACACCAAAAACACATACAACACACACCTTCCATACTTTGGAAACACACACTTTCACTTTTTCTTTCTTTATTTGTAATTCTTCCTTAGTTAATTAGATTAGCTAGTTAACTAATCTAGGAAGACTTGTACGGAGGTGCTCCGGGACGCATTTGTAGCTACGAGTTATTGTAAGCCTTTTTCAGGTTTTAATCTATCTTTCATATTTAATTATGTTTATTCTTTCTTAAATAAATTTAAATATGCATGCTAGAATTGCCATGATTAATTAGATAACTCAATTGTCTGCTATGATAGTCGTTTAGAAAGTTTTAATATGTAATTGTGTTGTATGTTATGAGATTGCGAATGGTTTATATTACAAATAGGTGTAGGAATTAAATCTTTATCGTTTATCTGCCCAACTCATGTTGTGACTAAAACCTTATCCAAAAATGAACGTAGCTAACTCATAGGATATAGGTCACTTAGTTATACTATGTTAGATTGAATCGTTGAGCTCCGCATGGCCGGTGTTCCTTAGACCAAAATAGGATGCAAGAGGCACGGAATATGGGAATAGAGGTAGATTAAGATTAAATTCATATAGACGATATTTTTGAGACAACTTTCGGAATATCCTCGACTTAAATAACACCTTTGCATGCTTATACTAAATTATTGCTTTGATCGTCTTATTGCATGTTCTTGTTTGATTATTGCCTTAGGATTATCATAATAGTGAAATACATACGACATTAAATATTGTGACATAATATGACCACCCCTATTCGACTGTTCTCTGATATAGTACTGGAAATGCCTACTCGAGAACGACCGAAGGTAGTTGTATTATGAATTGAATAACAAACGTGTTGCTTAAGTTTCCATTTGTAGTACAAACCATCCCAGTATTCTTGCATACCTGAGTAATGTTGATAATTCATTTGAATAAGTGATGACATATTATCTAACCGCCTAGACCAGTTAGTCCAACCTATTCCGGTGAGGGTAAAACCTCGTTCATGAGATTGTTTATTCAACAAACTATGCCACGATTCGGACATCTCTGATGACCGAGACTGGGGAACAGGATGCGAGATTAACTGTCAGATAATATGGGTATACATTTGAGAGAACTTTCGGTGTATGCTCTAATATTTCTGCAACCCCCGTGACATTCTATTTGCTTGATTGTGGACACCTCCACGTTAGCCCAATAGAAGGACTGCAGTAATAGCTCACATTAACTTACGAACTTATCCCCATTAGAACTCTATATATTCAACAACTCCTAAACCGCTTTATAGTAGACAATCGCTTTAATTGCTGAACGCCCGAAGTAACCTCCACCTTTTAGTTTATCTTAATTTAATTTTGAGTAGAAAATCTAAACCCAAAACAAAAACCAACTCTTTTCTTCCAACTAAATACATAAAAGTTTCTAAATCCCCTAGCTTCAATTTGCCGCGCTTTGAAGAACGATCATAGGTCATACTTGTCCTTTGCTAGCCCATGATTAGCATAATAGTAACCCTAGGCCCCAACCTTATAAATTTAAAACCCACTGTTGTGTTGCATCTCCATTAGAAATTCTAACTACCGGTGTTCAGCGCAACAAGTTTTTGGCACCGCTGCCGGGGAGCATCGGCAACCGATTTTAGGAATTTAGCAACTTTAGTGTTTAGCGATCCTTTTGAAAGATCAACATCGATCAAAAGTTACCTTTTTACCTTTAGTTTAGATTTAGTTTAACCACTCTTGACCAATCATGTTAGCACCCAATTTTGATTTGAATATCCCCACACCCAATGAACCTTTAACCTAACTTTTGGTTGTTTCCTCACCTACAAACCACTTAGCTTCCTCAAAACAATCTTTATCAGATTTTATGTCCGAACAAAATGTTATAAACAAAAGAGTAACCGGATTTCAAGATAACATAGACGCCATGATAATAATTTCAGAAAAATTAATCTCTAACATGGAATCTATTTTGAAAAACTTAAGCTTTATTGAGGAAAGTACGTCGGCAAGCACTAATGACACCACTCATCCACCAAGTGATGATGTGTTAATCGTGACGAGAGGAGGAAAAGTAACCAAAGTTGATCCACCACCACCCGATAACACCCCCGAAAACACTTCTTTGCCAAAACCTACACCTAGTGAAAATGTGTCAATTGATATCTCTATCACAACATCTGACCCATCCAAAACTCCAGATAATGTACCTCGCACGAGAATACCTTATCCTGGTAGACTAAAGAAGGAAAAGCAAGAAGCCCAATTCGGTAAATATCTGGAAATATTTAAAAGCCTGCACTTAAATGTTAGATTATTAGATGCTTTAGTAGAAATGCCCTCGTGTGCCAAATTCTTTAAAGAACTCCTTTCAAACAAAGAAAAACTTAGGCAAATAGTTAGTTTACCCTTGAATGCTGAATGTTCTTCAATTGTACAACATGGTCTCCCACCTAAATTAGGCGATACTGGACGCTTTACTATACCCTGTTTTCTCGAAAGAATTCAAATTAGTAACGCCTTAGCAGACCTAGGTGCTAGTGTTAATCTTATGCCTTACTCCCTTTATAAGAAATTAGGACTAGATGACCTATTGCCTACTAGTATGACCATCCAATTAGCTGACAGATCAGTTAAGCTCCCTCGAGGAATTGCTGAAGATGTCATGGTCAAAGTCGATAAGTTCGTTTTTCCAGTAGACTTTATTGTCATGGACATAGAGGAAGACACTCATATCCCATTCATCCTTGGCAGACCTGTAGGTTCCGTATACGGACCAAATCGAGAAGCCTAAAACTTGTATGAAGATGCGGAATTGAACACACAAGTTATGCTAGATATTTAACAAGTAAATGACCAAAACACAAAGTGTAAGTTTTTATAAACAATCAACAAGTGAGATTACATACACTTTAACTAGACACACAAGGATCTAAGCTACACAATATGTGAGTTTTCTACAGAGAGTTTCGTAGTGTTGTGTGTGAGTGTTATTTGGTTACTAAAACAGAAGCTGATAAGCTCTATTTATAGTCTGATCCAAACTTCATGCGACACAATCCTTGTGTCGCATAGATTGTCACTGCGACACAAATATTGTGTCGCATACATTGACTCTGCGACACAATCCTTGTGTCGCATATACAGACACTGCGACACAATGCTTGTGTCGCAAGATTACAGAAAATTGTAATTAATCTAAATCTAAAACTGTTTTAATACGTAATTACAATATCGACACAATTACAGACTGAGACCAACTGACAGACACATTTAGATGCACCAACAAACTCCCCCGTGTCTTCAACTTGGTCTTCAAAAATTTCTTCAATTAGCTTCAGTCTTCAAACCCATCCGGGTGGAAAGTTTCCTCCAGCGTGTACGCCAAAAGTGAAGCATATATCGACAATTTTCTGAAATCGCTTTGCCAAAATCGTGTTGAACTCGTTGTCAGGGTTGTAGCGAATGCGACTATCGAACAGCTTCTTCATATCATCCTTTGACAAATTTATCAGGCTCATTGGGTCAAATATTCTGAATTCTGCTTTTGGTAAACCCCACAACGAAGTAGATTCAGTTTGAGGCACTAAATCCGGTACATAGACAAGAACGGCTTCGCCGGTGTGAGCATCCAGTTCCCAGTAGTGAAATCGTTTTAGCAGATTGAAGGGAACAGATTCCAGCGAGACTTCACGAAGACAATTAGCAGGAGGATAGTGATTTCTGACGATTGGCTAATTTGTCTTTGGGTCAAGCTTTTTCTTGAATGTAAACCTTGTGCCCAGTACCGGTTTGACATAATGATATTTCTTTGATCGTATTTCTGCACGCATGACCTTTTGAATTGCATTTGTAATTCCATCTTTGTGAGGATTGATCAGCTGAAGTTGAGAAAGACGAACAATGTCATGCTTAGGCAGCGTGCTCAGTTTCTTCAACGATCGTCGAAAGTACTGAATACCATCACGTCTTTTGATCATGAACCTTCCCTTGTTCACCTTCCAACTTTTAATAAGGCCGGTATAATCACCGCCAACCTTGTATTTCTTGCAGGTAACAGGAACAGGTTCGAGATTTTTACCTTTGATGAACCAGTTATCCCTGATGGACATTTCCCTTTCAAAAGGAACATGTTCGAATGTATCCTGTGGGAAGATGTCATTGTAATTTGTCCTTGTTGATTCAGGAGCAGAAGTAGCCTGAGAAGAAGATCCTGAGGTAGATCCTGGTACATAGTTGAATGCAGGCCCTGACTCATCGTCTGAAGAATCGGATACAACAATACCTTCCTGTGGATGAGAGGGCTGATCAATATATTCTTCATTTGGGTCAAGCCCTTCTTGCTCAACCACAACATCATCATCATCATTTGCAGCCTCGAAGTCAAAAGGCTCTTCAGGCACAACCCCTTCTTCATTAACCGCAGCTTGAAAGTATGTCAAATTACAATAAGTGTAATCTACAGCTAACGGTTTCGGTTGCCCTGGTAACTCAAGAATATAATCCAAAATCAAAGGAGTTTCATTAATCGAGGAATTAGTTACATTATCAGGGTTTACATTATCATCGCCCTCGGCGGAAACCCTAGGTGTTGATTCTAAAGCCGGTTGGCTTGGCTCCCCCGAAGCAATAGCTTGGGTTTCCAGCTGCAAAATCTTTGACTTCAGCTCTGCGTTCTCTTTTTCCAGGTTAGAGATTATGGCATCTTGAGCTTCAAACACTGTCAATTGAGCATCCATATCATGCTGCATTTTGTCAAGTCTGCGCAGGAGCTCTTGAATAACCGCTGGGTGAGGGGTGATTGGAGTTTCAGTCCTCGGCGGCTCAGAAGATGTGGAAGTGGAAGTGCGAGAGCGCCTGATCAGGGGATCCAAAATGTCAGTATCTGAGGGATCACGAGGCCTTTTACCTCGGCTGGAGGATTCAGGAGGTGGAGAAGGTGGCTGATAGGCATCGATCTTACGATCGAGATCCACAAACTCCTGATCCATAGGATCTGGCAACACCGGCGGTTGCTGAGCAGCAGGTTGTTGAGATGGGGGTGGTTGTTGGACTGGAGGTGGAACTGGGGTTGGTGGAACAGTAGGCCGAGGAGCTGGATCATTGAACTGCTCACCAGGAGGACCAACATAGGCAGGGTCGACAATATGTCCGAACAGGGCAACCTCACGTTCCGGTGCCTGACCCTGCTTGGCAAAAGAGGTACAAGTGGTGTAAATCCGGGTATTCATCGGCGTCTGCTTGAAAGTGTGGAAAGCAGTCACCGGAAGACCTGGAAGTAGATGATTCAGCAGTAGCTGAGTGAATCGAGGATATAAAGCCCACTTGTCACGGGTATCCAGTGCGTTGTTGACAAAGCCCCTGAAGATATAACCAGAGAAGTTGAAGGGCTTGTTGTAGATTAACGCAAGAAAAGCTGATACAGTCGCGTAACTCATTCCCTCGAGGCCTGCCCTGCGGCTGGATAGACAGACAATCACAATGTGAGCCAGATACCGCCAAACCTTGGTCATATAGGTCTTCTTGTACTGGTCAACGGGAATATCCTGATAACCGATCGATAGCATTCCCTGAGCAATAGCAGCAGCACTAAACTGAACGAGCATATCTGGGTTGTCCCCAAACTCAAAGAAATCCCGAATCAACTGCTCAGTAAAGATGACCTCTTGACCTCGAACCCTAGAAATAATACGAGTATCCTGTTCCTCTTTGTTGACCACAGCATTATCCCAAAACTCAGTAACGTGGTCCCGTAAAATCCGTGTATCAGCAGTAATGGCTTTATAGATTCGAGACCATCGTAGAAAAGAGATCATGGGTCGATATGGACGCGACGTCTCAACAGCAGTGTTCATGAAAGCCACAATATTGTGACGTGGTTCCCAAAAATATTTCGTCACATCAATTACTGGAAGTGGAGCAGCTTGTGCAGGTTGTTGATCAGCCATATCTAAAAAAATAACAGTAATACAACAAAAAACTCGAGCTGCGTTAGCATTAGTACACAAAAAAATAATCGCGTTTTATTTTACAAATGTTCTGCGACACAGCAGTTGTGTCGCACAGGAGAGATACGACACAATAGTTGTGTCGCAGAGATATACTACGACACAAGGCTTGTGTCGCATGACACGTGTCACGCGGACAGCATTTCCCTTGCATTTAGCATTTATTGAGAAATTAATCTCGGATACGACATAAGGTACGACACAAGGCTTGTGTCGTATGTTATGTCGTAGAAAATACGACATAAGCAGTTAAGCTCAATACGACATAAAACTAACGAATCTATGCGACACAACGACTATGTCGTATGTTGTGTCGCATTGATGAACACCAAACCAACCCAGATTTAAGTTTGATAAAAAAAAATTTAGGTTTTCGAAATCTAACCATACCCTAGGGTTCGCAAACAGTAGGGGATAAATAATATCAAGGTTTCTAACCCTAGAAACCCCTAAACCCTAAATAATTTAAGAGAAACCGTAACCCTAAAAGTTTAAAAATATACAAATTATGCTACGGGTAAACAAGCGATGAAATTGTGAAAAAACTCATACCAAGAGATACACGGAAGGATGAAGAGCAAGAATCAAGCAAAGAATCGCAGTGAAAACACTTCGAAAGCATGAATCGAAAAGGAATACGCTTGTGTCGCAAAATCGCTTTTGTGTCGTACAGTATGTGTCGCGAAAAATTTTGGAAACGTAAATGATTATGTCGCATGGTGTGAATAATTAACCCCGACACACTATACGACACAATATGCGACACGTTATACGACATTGTATACGACACAATTCTTGTGTCGTATATTAAGGATACGACACAATGCTTGTGTCGTATATAACACATAGCAGATTTTGATGACACCAAAAAAAATTTGATTTTAAACCCGATTATGATTGTGATATAAGGATTTTCGCGATGAAGACGATTTGTGACTTAAAAATAAAGATAAAGTAAAATTAAATACAAAGATAAAAAAAATATAAAAAAAAATATAACAAAAACATCTAAAAGCATAATATTTTTGGTGACGGAGTTGTGATTATTCTGGTTAGGGATCATATCGACATAACATACAATAATTAGGAACAGTAAGTGTTATTTCGATCATCAGTATATTTGTCCTCTTTAAATTTACGTGTCATGTTAGAAACAGTTTTTATAAAAATTATTTCAAGACGATTATTAGTATATTTGTCCACTTTAAACGTGTTATACGCACATCTAGAAACTAATTTTTATTATTCGCATGCATATTTCTCTGTGGTCACCACCATAGATATACATCTTAACTTAAGACATAGACCATGTTTCTATTTTACAGAGAGAATATTAGAATATCAAATTTAAGAATCAAGTCAGCGGTGACAGGTCTGTACTTGCGTACAACAGAGCGACATAGCTTGATTCAGGTTTAAGCAAAACCAGACTTGGTCAAACCATTTTGGCGACCTTGTAAGGTATCTCAATTTTAAAGACTTTGCAAGTACTTTGACTTGTGTTTGCTTAATTTTAAGTATATATAACCGGAAACCAGGTCTATACTTACGTATAACAGAGGAGACTGTCAATATATACCCCCAAATGATATCAAATAAACTTCTTTCAACGAACACATGTCTAGTATAAGTAAGAAATTAAGACACTTGTCATACATCTAATGATGTTGTACCATTTGAAATAGACATTTAATTGTTAAGCTTCTTAAGCAGTTTCAAGAAGTGTAGTATAACAAGCCTACTAATATATCGTATGATGAAGACAACGTTTATAGAAACTGTTTTCAGCACGTCAGATAAATCTACTGACACATCCAAGATAAATCTTAAAATTCCACTCAATGCAAGTTACCCGATGTACTATCATATCCCAAGCTGTTTACAGACACAACTTCAACGTCTATTTTAAAAATATAGCAATCATTGCATTTCTTATATACGAAAGAGTATAAAGAGTGGCGATTGCGTATTTTTTTTTTTTTTTATAGAAAGCAAATAAACTGTACAAAAATCAAGTCACAAATCATTTCTTGAGATCAAGAGAAATCATCCCTATCATTTCTACAAGTTCGTCGAAACGAGCACGCGAAAATGCTTTTGTGAATAAGTCGGCCTTTTGCATAAGGGTATCTACATGAATGAGGTCAATTAAGTGTTTCTCATAGCAATCTCGTATGAAGTGAAACCTAATCTCTATATGTTTGGTCTTAGAGTGTTGAACGGGATTGCGAATAATAGATATAGCGGCAGTATTATCAATATGAACAGGAGTCAAGGTAAGAAGTAACCCGTAATCACGCAATTGATGTTGAATCCACAGAATCTGGGAACAACAACTTGCAGCAGCAATGTATTCAGCTTCCGCTGTTGAGGTGGAGACTGTGGTTTGCTTTTTACACTGCCAAGATACCAATCGAGAACCGAGATATTGACATCCTCCTGTAGTTGACTTTTTATCCGAATTGCAGCCGCCATAATCAGAATCAGAATAGGCAGTGAGAGAGAAATCTTTTTCATTTGAGTACCAGAGACCAAGTGATGGTCTATATTTGAGGTAACCAAAAATTCGCTTCACCGCCTTCATGTGAGAAACCTTGGGCTTTGCTTGATACCTGGAACAGATAGACACAGCAAACACAATATCTGGTCTGGATGCAGTAAGATACATCAGCGATCATATCATGGATCGATAATCTCTCTCCTTGCAGTCTTCCTCATGTTCAGCAGGTCCGAGCTTGTGATCTATTTCGATAGGAGTACCATATGGTTTACAGTCATGGAGCTCATACCGAGTCAACATGTCATTGACATATTTGGACTGATGAATGTAGAGACCTTTATCAGACTGTTCAACCTGGACACCAAGAAAAAATTTAAGTTCTCCCATGGCACTCATCTCAAACTCGGACTTCATGATTTTCTCGAAATCTCTGCACAAAGAATCATTTGTTGAACCAAAAATTATGTCATCCACGTAAACCTGTACCAGTAACAAATCCTTTCCAGCCCTTTTTATGAAGAGAGTGCTATCAATTTGGCCTCGTGAAAAGCCATTTTTCGTTAGATGATTTGCCAACCTTGCGTACCAAGCTCTAGGAGCTTGATGAAGACCATATAAAGCTTGTCCTAACTTGCAAACATAATCAGGATGATTTGGATCTTCAAAACCAGGAGGTTGCATGACATACACATCTTTCAGAACCTCTCCATACAGAAATGCGCTCTTGACATCGAGTTGATAAACCCGAAAACCTTTAAATGTCGCGTACGCCAGAAAGATGCGAATGGATTCCAATCTTGCAACTGAAGCAAACACATCATCATAGTCCAAACCCTCGATTTGAGTAAAACCTTGAACCACCAACCGTGCCTTATTTCGAATAATTATGCCTCTGTCATCCTTTTTCACACGATATACCCAGCGAGTTCCAATTGGATCGACATCTTTGGGTAAAGGAACTAAACTCCAGACATCAAGCTTCTTGAATTGATTTAATTCTTCCTGCATAGCCTCAATCCAGTACGGGTCTTTCAAAGCTTCAGTGATTTTCTTCGGTTCAAGCTGGGATAAGAAACATTCTTCTATTTCTTCTTCAATACAGGCAAAAGAGGCAGTTGAAGATTCTTCATGAGATTTATTAGCAGCTACTTGACCTCTAGTTAAAACGCCTTGTTGAAGTTCACCAATGATATTATCAGTGGGGTGGGAAGAATGAATTCGAAGCTGAGGAATCGGATCAGGCACAATGATCGAATCCAGATTAGAAGGAGCGGCTTCTGAATGTACAATAGCAACTGAGTGATCAGTGGCACAACTTTCATGGTCAACTGGTAAGATGATATCAGTTTCAGTTACAGGATTGGATTCAGTAGCCATCTGATCAGCGTCGGAGGGAATATCATCATAGACAATATTCTCAGGTGGTATAGCTCTAGAGGTTGAAGTAGAGACTTCAGAAGAAAGATCTAAACCATGAAGTAGAGATACTACCTGATCTTCTTCACTAAATTTGGGAAGATTAAAAGAATCTACCAACTTGTCATACTCAAACAAGGATTCCGGTCCCTTGCCCTTTGGAGAATCAGTATACTTCATGAACCTTACTTCAAAATGTTCCTCTATTCTCCCAGTAGACTTGTTGAAAACTCTTTTATTTGGCGAGTTCACAGAATATCCCAAAAATAGACCATCGACCGCCTTTTCATCAAATTTGCCTACAGAGTCCTTGGTAATTAAGATGGTGCAAGGACACCCAAAAGGCTCAAGAAACTTCAAGTTTGGTTTGCGATTATTCAGCAATTCATAACATGTTTTGTTTCGCTTTTTAACCATGGAGACCCGATTTAACACATAGCAGGCAGTGTTAACAGCTTCGGCCCAAAATGTAGTAGGCAGATGCGCGTCAGACAACATGGTTCTTGCTGTCTCAATAATTGTCCTATTTTTTCGTTCGGCTACTCCATTTTGCTGAGGAGTACGAGCAGCACTAAACTGATGAAAGATTCCCTTTCGAAGACAATACATTTCCAAGGTTCTGTTCTTGAATTCTGTTCCATTATCGCTGCGAAGTTTCTTGATTTTCAGATTACACAGATTTTCCAATCTGTCGAACAGATAGGTTAAAGTATCAGGCGTTTCATCCTTTCCCGCCAAGAAATATACCCAGGAAAACCTTGAGTAATCATCAGTAACAACTAGACAATACGACTTTCCTCCAATACTTTTCTTGTTCACAGGACCGAACAAATCCATGTGAAGCAACTCCAATGGAGATTCAATAGAATTCACCTGCTTAGACTTATGGAACTTCTTGTGTTGTTTCCCTTTGAGACAGGAAATGCATTCATCATCTATTACAAATGACTTTTTAGGCACACCTAACACAAGATCATTATTAATAAGATAATTCATTCTCCGAAAATGAATATGTCCCATTCGTCTGTGCCAAAGCAGTGAATCTTTAGAAGATGCTTTTGATAACAAACATGTATGCTCCTTGGTAACCACAGTATGCATATCCAAAATGTACGAGTTGCGTACACGAGGTGCTCTCAGTAACACCCATTCCTCGGGAATGACAAATCCCGGCTTCAAAATTAAGCATTCAACATCTGTAAATGCAGTAGTGAACTTCTTGTCGCAGACTTGAGAAACACTGATCAAATTGTGTTGCAGTTCCTCGACATAATTCACTTTATCAAAAGTCACTTGCCCGTTAGAAAGAGTACCCTGACCAGTTATGTTACCACCTGTGTCTCCCGCAAAAGCAACATGTCCTCCACGATATGGTTTAACATTTGACAGAAGAGACATGTCACCAGTCATGTGCCGTGAGCAGCCACTATCCACGTACCACTTGCTGCTTTGTACATGTCCTGACTGCTACAGCACAACATAGGGAATAGGTTAGATAGAAATGGAGACCCAGGCCTTTACAGACTTGGGTACTCCAGAGATCTCATCAATAATAACTACATCAGTTAAAACTTTGTTTTTCAAGAGATCAGATGTATTTTCTGATGCAGTATTACTTGATGATGAGACATTTTGTGACTCTTTAGGTCTCCAAACTTTCACAGGAACAGTATTGGGTTTCCTGTTAACAATGTTAGGCTGTTTGACCAGTGGTTTACTGAGCCTAGCAGCATTGACTTTCGGGATAGAAGTTTGAGCATGTGAACTCCTTTTTGAAAATGATTTAACAGTTGAATTTCTATAAGTAGGCATTTTGGGAACACCTTTTGCAAACTTCTTTCTTAAAAGCAATGTGCATTGATTAATCAGGTGACCCTGTTTCTTGCAGTAGAAACATGATCGTCTTTCCCTAAAGGTTTGGTCGTTACAGTCTAGAAATTGAGGTGAGATAGACAACTTATGTGAGCATGTGAAAGTGGATGTCTCCGAATGTGAAACAGAAGATTTAACAGAATTCTTGATTGATTTGTCATTAGTATTCTTTAAACCTTTTCTTTTAAGTTCAGCCTGAGTCTTAGCATTTCTTTGAAAACTTTCATCAGTTAACCCAGAATTAATGGTGTGATGTTCGGGCTTAATATTTTTCATTTCACATTGAGACACACACTTACAAGGAATATCCTCAATCTCAACCTCTTCTTCAATAGTTTGTAAGGGAGCAGGCTGAAAACTACCAAAGGGGGTGAACTTGACAGTTCCTGAGGATGCAAACTTAACAGGCTCAAAAGGCTTCACTGGTTTAGCCTTGATTATTTTAGTTTTCTTTCTATCATGTCTGACCTCTATGTCAGCTTGATAGAATTCAGGCAGCTTAACAGCAGGCAAACTAACAGATTCAACTACAGGCATCTCCACTTGCTTAACAACAAGTTCATTAACTGGCAGTTCAACCGGCTTTGTATCTACTAAAGTAGTAGGCACAAAATCTTTAATTTCATCCTTAGACGGTCTACATAAATTTATATCTAAAGATGGAGGCGGTTGATTATGATAACCTAAACCAGACTTATCTTTAGCGTTAGACCTACCCGTCTGCAGAATCTCAGTAAAGACCATGGATGAAGTGTTGATATTCTTGAGTTTTCGTTTGTAATCAACAACTTCGGCTTGGGAGGCAGCCAATTCCCTTTTTAAATGAGCAATCATCTTTAAGTAACTGTCAATTTCATCTTGATTACTGAAAATAAGAGCTTTTAACTCTTTTTTATCTTCTATAAATTGATTAATGTTACTTTCAAAATGTTTCTCATTATTTTTCAAAACTTTGTTTGCCTCCATCAAGTTCAAGATATCAGACTTCAAGATGTTATTATGTTCCATAAGCCCATTTACTTTACCAGTTAAACTAATACAAGAATCACAAGAAAATGATGCAAATTGTACCTCATTGTTGATGGCCATGAAGCATTGCTCTTGAGCCTCATGAGCAGAGAAATCATAAGCATCACCATCTTCAATCAATAATGCAGCCTTAGTAGTAGTATTCTCAATCTGTTTTGGAGCAACAGATGGCTTTGTGAAACCAGTGGCAGGCTGTCGACCTTTCTCACATTCTCGGGCAAAGTGTCCAAAATTCTGACACTTATAGCATTTGATTTTGCTTTTGTCGAATCCCATTGGTGTTCGGTCAGCAGCATCTTCAAGAGATCTCTTTCCAGTTCTTCTTAGATAGTTCTTGGCTCTGCGAGTGAGCATAGCCATATTCCATCTAATGTCTATTCTTTCTAACTCATCTGGATCAACCTGATTGAAATCTTCATCAGTCAGTTCTAAGGTACTGACTCTCTTAGAGAGAAAGTCTTCATAAGATGACAGAAAAGCGGTGAACATTGCAGCATGCTCATCTGTGGTGGCTGAGGAAGGAACAGACGATGATGAACAAGGTTTACTTGAAGAAGCAGTATAAGTTGGGAGGGCAGAAAATGTTCCTACAGCTGGATTACTGTAAGAAGAAGATCTCTGAGAATTAGCCTCAGATGAGATGAAAGCGATTCCACCATTACTTGATTCTGATGTACGAGCAGTGGATCTTGTTTCCTTCTTTTGAATATCCAAAGCACCAGCTTCAAGCTTTCCAACAAGATCATCTAAAGACAATTGCATTGTCTTAGGATCATTTTCCAATAGCAGAACTCGCGTTTCCCAACTTGGAGGAAGAGCAGCTAAAGCCTTTTTATTAATCTCAGAATTTTTTAGATTATATCCTCCAGCTTGTAGTTCGTTTACAGTACGTGTAAATCTACAAAGCATATCTCTGACCGTCTCATTCTTCTGGATATAGAAATAATCAAACTGAGTTTTGACTAATTCCAGTTTGCTCTCAATGAACTCCGAATTGCCACTAAATCTCTTCTCAATTGCAATCCAAAGATCATAAGCGATTGTTTGTGGAAACATATCCAGAACGTCAGTTGGGAGTGACATAGTAATAGCAGAATGAGTTTTGCGTTCAATTTCCCATGCTTTTCGTTCTTCGGGAGTGTATGAACGAATGGGTTTGGGTGGAGGAACGCCCATGTGTTCTCCAAGAGCAACCGGTGCTTCATATCTTTCAAGAAGAGCCAATTCCATGACAGGATCAGTGAATAAAATAAAAGATATAAAACGTTATTTCCAAGCTCGATATTCCATCCCTGGTGCAAAATAAGGAGGTTTATTTGCACTACCGATTGTAGCATTATGTTGTAGAACTGCATCAACACTTTGAAGAGACATGTTGAAAATCTGCAAGAAAAGTTAGTAGGAATCCAACAAACAAGCTGAATTTTTGTCTAAGTCTGGGAAAATGCGACACAATGGTTGTGTCGCAGAAGGTCAGTACGACACAGAAGTTGTGTCGCAGAACTTAATCCGACAGAAGACAAAAATGCGACACAACCGTAATGTCGTAGATTATGTCGCAACTTGTGTCGCAGACCAGTTAAGGTCAAAGGGAATTATGTCGTAAGCTTATGTCGCACGTTATGTCGCACTATATGTCGCAGACAAGTTAATGTCGTATGGTTGTGTCGTATAAACAGTGGATACGACACAGTGCTTGTGTCGCAAAGTCACGCGTGCAGACAGCGCCTAGAGCCCACAAAAAAATTCAACTTTCAACACAAATAATAAACAAATACACCATGCTTTGTATCAGTTCTGAATCTCAATATTTTAACCAACAAAGTCACCAACTTTAGATTGACCAAATCTAAAGGTTTGACAAACACAACTTTTGAAGATTAAAACACCAAAAAAAGGCTAAACTTTGAGCTTTTTGACCAAGAACACACAAATATGAAAATAATGATTTTTAGACCAAAATCTAGCAAAAGCTAACTCGAAACCACAACTCAAGAGTATGTAGCTCTGATACCAATTGTAGGTTCCGTATACGGACAAATCGAGAAGCCTAAAACTTGTATGAAGATGCGGAATTGAACACACAAGTTATGCTAGATATTTAACAAGTAAATGACCAAAACACAAAGTGTAAGTTTATATAAACAATCAACAAGTGAGATTACATACACTTTAACTAGACACACAAGGATCTAAGCTACACAATATGTGAGTTTTCTACAGAGAGTTTCGTAGTGTTGTGTGTGAGTGTTATTTGGTTACTAAAACAGAAGCTGATAAGCTCTATTTATAGTCTGATCCAAACTTCATGCGACACAATCCTTGTGTCGCATAGATTGTCACTGCGACACAAATATTGTGTCGCATACATTGACTCTGCGACACAATCCTTGTGTCGCATATACAGACACTGCGACACAATGCTTGTGTCGCAAGATTACAGAAAATTGTAATTAATCTAAATCTAAAACTGTTTTAATACGTAATTACAATATAGACACAATTACAGACTGAGACCAACTGACAGACACATTTAGATGCACCAACAAGACCATTCCTAAATACTGCCAAGGCCGTAATCGATGTTAACGAAAAATCTTTAAAATTAAGAGTTAGGAAAGGGGAGGTCACCTTTAATGTCGATCGATTAATGAAGCACCCTCTTGAAGAGGACCTTGGTTTGTGTGATACCATGCAGGATATTTTTGATGAACATCTCCACGAAGTACTAGCACTATCTAGCCGGGATCCGATACCTAACACCATAATCACCATTCGGAAGCTATATAATTAGGACCCTGGGCAACATTCCGCAATCACTTCGCCAACAACATCCGATGAACTACTATTTCCCCTGTTTGAAAAGAAATCTTCTTGCACCGATGGCAAAGCAATCGCTGTTCCGTTAGGATGCGGTACACCGATACCTTGGCTAATGAGAGATAAACCTATATTCAACAAACCAAACCCGTTTCCTTCAATTGAAGAAATACTAAATTCATTCAAGGAAATGAGTGTTGAGCCACCGCCATTTGAACCACAATTAGAAAACCAACCCGTACCACTACCACTTTCGAACCCTGAAATCACCATAAACCAATCTTCATCCGCTCAGTTTCAAGAATTCCAGTTCACTGACAACGGAGAAATCATTCTCACCAGAAATGATGAAGTTTCCTTATCATCAGTCAACAACTATGAGCTAAAGATGGACGAATTCTCAAATGCAACCGAGTGGGTCGAAATATCATCAATCTCCACATCCGAACCCGAGACAGACGAGGCACCATTCCAGGCTGAATATGAGAAACTAAATAGAGACGAGATAGCTAGAATGAAGCCGTCTATTGAAGAACCACCAAACCTGGAATTAGAAGAATTACCACCTCACCTTGAGTACGCATACCTCCAAGGAACTTCCCAACTCCCGGTGATAATCTCAAAAGAGTTAAAACCCGAGGAGAAAGCTCGACTCGTCAATGTTCTGAAATCGTACAAGAAGGCAATCGCATGGAAGATTTCTGATATACAAGGAATCAGTCCCAACTATTGCACACACAAGATACTCATGGAGAACGATTTCAAACCATCCGTACAAAGGCAGAGAAGGGTAAACCTAAAAATTCAAGACGTGGTTAAACAAGAGTTTATCAAACTCTTGGATGCTGGATTGATTTACCCAATATCCAACTCACCTTGGGTTAGCCCTGTTCAAGTCGTCCATAAGAAGGGAGGAATGACGGTCATTACAAACGAAGAAAATGAGCTTATACCAACTCGGACGGTTACCGGTTGGAGGGTTTGCATCGATTACCAGAAGTTAAACGAAGCAACTCGCAAGGATCACTTCCCGCTTCCATTTATTAACCAAATGCTCAAAAGGCTATCAGGGAACGAATTCTATTGTTTCCTTGATGGTTTCTCCGGTTATTTCCAAATCCCGCTCGACCCAAAGGACCAGGAAAAGACAACGTTCACATGCCCGTACGGAACATTTGCTTACCGACGAATGCCGTTTGGATTATGCAACGCACCTGCGACATCTCAGAGATGCATGGTTGCAATTTTCCACGACATGATTGAACAATGCATGGAGGTCTTTATGGATGATTTTTCGGTCTTTGGAAACTCTTTCACATCATGTCTGTCCAACCTCGATAGAATGCTCGCCAAGTGTGAAGAATCAAATCTTGTCTGGAATTGGGAGAAATGTCACTTTATGGTAAAGGAAGGAATAGTTTTAGGACACCGAATATCAAAATCAGGAATCGAAGTAGTCAAAGCAAAAGTCGAAACCATTGCCAAACTACCACCACCAACCAGCGTTAAGGCCATCCGAAGCTTTCTAGGACACGCTGGGTTCTACCGCCGTTTTATCAAGGATTTCTCCAAGATTTCTTGACCTATCACCCACTTTCTAGGAAAAGACATCAAGTTCGTATTTGATGAGAACTGCATGAAATCTTTCAACTACCTGAAAAAGGAGCTAACAAATGCACCAATCATGGTCGCTCCCGATTGGAATCTACCGTTTGAAATCATGTGCGACACAAGTGATTTTGCAGTTGGGGCAGTTCTGGGGCAAAGGAAAGATAATCATTTTCGACCAATCTACTACGCCAACAAAACACTCACAGACGCTCAAGAGAACTACACAACCACCGAAAAGGAGTTGTTAGCTGTAGTGTTTGCCTTTGACAAATTTCGATCCTACCTAATACTGTCCAAAACAATAGTGTACACGGATCACTCAGCTCTAAAATACCTCTTCAAAAAGCAAGACGCAAAGCCCAGATTGTTACGATGGATTCTACTCCTACAAGAATTCGACATCGAAATAAAAGATAAAAAAGGAGCAGAAAATGTCACCGCAGATCATTTAAGTCCACTTGAAAACCCATCAATGGAACAACTTGCAGAAAGAGATATTAAAGATCGATTTCCAGAAGAGCAATTAATGAGTTTAGGAGAACAAATGCAAGGTTCACAATTCAGTGACGATCCTTGGTTTGCAGACATTGCCAATTTCATAGTTGGAGGGATCACAAGAAAGGGATGATATCATCGCGAAGACAAAAATTCTTCCGTGACGTGAAGCATTATTTTTGAGATGATCCATATTTGTTCAAAGTCTGTCCCGACCAAATTGTGAGAAGATGTGTCGATGGGAAAGAAGCAGAGCATATACTCCACCAAAGCCATCAGGACCTACCGGAGGACATCACGCAGCCAATTTGACAGCAAAGAAAGTTTACGACTCAGGATTCTATTGGCCTACTATTTTCAGAGATGCACAAGACTTGGTGAAACGCTGTGATATTTGCCAAAGGTTTAGAAATATCACAACGCGTAACGAAATGCCGTTGATGAATATCCAAGCATGTGAAATATTTGACATATGGGGATTAGATTTCATGGGACCATTTCCAAAATCATACGGAAAAGAATACATTCTACTGGCTGTCGACTACGTATCCAGATGGGCCGAAGCTCAAGCTTTTCCAACAAATGACTCAAGGGTCGTAACCAAGTTCTTAAAACAACTATTCTGTCGGTTTGGAACCCCTCGGGCGATCATCAGTGATCGAGGCACACACTTTTGCAACACCCAGTTTATGAAACTATTGCAACAATACGGTGTTACCCCCAAGACATCTACGGCCTACCACCCACAGACAAATGGGCAAGCAGAAATTACAAACCGGGCATTAAAAAGGATCTTGGAATGAACAGTTGGTCAACATAAGGAGAGATGGGTAGATAAGCTAGACGATGCTTTATGGGCATTTCGGACAGCTTACAAAATGCCATTAGGAACAACCCCTATAGGCTCGTTTATGGAAAGGCATGTCATCTCCTGATTGAGCTTGAATACAAAGCTTACTAGGCACTGACAAACTGTAGCTTGGATCTTACGATAACGGGAACGCACCAGAAAATGCAACTGAACGAGCTAGCAGAGTTAAGAGATCAAGCCTATGAAAGCTCCTACAAATTCAAAGAAAGAACCAAGTTGCTCCACGATTCAAAGCTTCGCCCTACACGCTTCAATCCAGGTGATAAAGTTCTACTCTTTAACTCACGATTTAAGAAGTTTTCTGGCAAATTCAAAACACGGTGGAGCGGTCCATTCACGATCTCTGAAGTACTTCCTTATAGAATAGTAGGTATGCATGAATCAAGCTACCGTTTAAAACACTACATAGAAGACTTTCCCACAACCGAGGAAGTCTATAACTACGAACCACCCTAATAGAATAGTAGGTATGCATGAATCAAGCTACGAGACTCGATAAACAAAGCGCTCTTGGGAGGCATCCAAAGCCTATCTTATATTTTCAAGCATTAATTTTACTTTTGTGTTTGATCTAATCCATTATTATGTAGTACCTCGTCTTATGAAAGGCTAATGATTATGTTTAGATCACTGACCTTTTATATTTTGCAGGATGAGTTTGCATCTAGCTAGAGTACCCAGTCAGAGACGCTTACGTGCCATGTATCACTCCCGGAGTTCATCACCGGGTAGTAGCATGAGGACCATCAGGGGATCACAGTCACCGCCCCTCGATTGGACGAGACCTTGGCAGACTTGGTGGAGGTGAACGTTCAGGAGACCTTCCTTTTGCGTTCCATCCATTCCAGGTTACCTTCGTCTCACCAATCCAAGGGACAGACCGCAAGGCCCTCCCGAGTACCCACCTTTCAGCATGGGGTGACTACCGCGGAACCTGCGGTCACTTGGTCGATACTGAGAGCCCTCGAGGTCCAGCACGCTGCCATCACTGAGATCCGCACTGCTCTAGGCCTTCCTTCCACACCGTGTGCCCTTTTCAGATTTCCACCATGGGACCTATTCCCAACTTGGAACCTGACTGCGCAAGACCACCTCACTATTACGGACCCACTAGAGGAGGAGATCGCTGCAGTAGATGGTTGGATTCAGGACCCAGAGGATGGCATTGCATCTCCAGTCTATACCATCATGGAGTCAGCATCTCCTACATCGGTCGTGGAAAACACGATCTTTATGGATGATGACTTCACCGACTGGGAGGCGCTCTATGCTGACATGGATTAGTTATTATCAGTTATATTATTTCTATTTAGTATTAACGTGTATTGACATCTGTGTTTCCTGAAGGATACTTATCATGCACAACTTGACGTGGAAATTATGGAACAAGTTCATTTCTAATGAGCCTGGTCCATTTCCAGCAAATTCACACACTCGAACCTGGTCCATAAAATCCAGTGGCAACGCACGCAACATAAGGAAATATCTCTTCTAACCTTACTTTGCTTGATAAACACACTAAAACTTTAAGTAAAACTCTAAAGTGTGGGATTATGACTCACAAACAGAGAATGACTTCGAAAATATTAACCCTAATTCAAAATTCTAAGTGTGGGATTAACCTAACTTAGAAATGGAACATTAGGGACAATGTTCTTTTAAGTGTGCGATAACAGCAGTAGTGGCATGCAACATAAAACTTTTTGATCAAACTTTTTAGAAAACTTAGATTCTCAGAAAAATTTTCAAATTTTTGAATTAAGGAAAGTCCAAAAAGGGTATTTCTGGTCAACGAAATTTCAAAGGTTTGGGAAATCGATAATAACGGGCAAAACTCTTTTGAAAATCTTCCAAACTAAGTTTTGAGACAAGCGATCGCATGACTAGGCACTAAACCACCAAAACAAGTGAGGAATCTTGAGCCATATAAAAGCATTTATCTTTAATGCTCCACTTTTCGATTGAGAGTGTGCCGATGTATTCCTTTTAAGTTAAAACTTGCTTGAGCAATACATTTCGAAACTACAAAGATGGGTGTCACACGTGACGAAGGTGCAATTAGAGGATCTTGACATTTCCTAGGATAAAAACTCTTTCCTAAAAACCCCTGTTTTCAAGCTTAACCAATCCAATGCTCACTTTCAGCATTGAAGATCAAGTAGAAAACCTGTTGAGCCCTAGCCTTTTCATTTCAAAAATTCATTTCAAGAAACCAACCCTTCATTTACATCTCTTGGCCGTAGCCTAAGTTTCTGTTCAGTCAAGAAGAATTACTGCAATAAACACATTAAAATCCCCAAAGGATAAAAGTACCATCCAAAAAGAGAAGGGCAACTCCGAAGAAAAGCAAAATTCAGCAAAGACAAAACTGCCAGGAGGGACCAAAAAGCTAAAAGACCCAAGGATCATTTAATGCCAAGGGGAAGGTTCCTCAAATGAAAACATGAAAAGAAGGCTCTCAAAGAGAGAAATCCAAAAAGAGGTATCACTAAAACGTCAAGGATAAGTCATCACAGACAAACTCTTAGGCTATATCAAAACCCCACTAAACCACCTACAAAACCCTTTTTCCATAACCATCTCTAAAATATCTAGGGATAATTAGCACCGTCCCCATTTAAGTATTGCAGATTTGATTCTCAACCAAGCTTATAACGACAAAAGAGCTACATGACTGGCCCTGAGTGAATTAGAAATTAAGAAACCCGATACACTGGAGTGAATTAAGTGACCACCTGTGAGAACCCTAGTCATGTATATCTTACATCACGAAGATTGAAAAGAGGGCTTGTCCGAACCGGTAGTTTGGGAAAGCATCAAAGGTTAAAACCCCGTTTAAAATCTTTTCACCCAGCCTGCAGAATTCAAAGCTCTCCAGGATACGAAGACACCCTTATAGACTTTCAAAGCAGTTTTTTTGACAATTTGCATGAGGACAAGCAAAACTCTAAGTGTGGGATACTTGATATCGCGTAAAAAGTCACGTTTTTACTACCGATATCTCTCTCATTCTGCAACGATTCTTGGTATTTAAACTCAAATAACACTCAAATCAATGAGAATCTACCAAGAATGTCAAAACAAGGTTGCACGATAAAAATCAACCAAAACGGATGAAAAACGAAGATTCCACGCACATTTGAAGATTCAAGGCATCAAAACAAGATTTAAAGACTAAAGTTCCCATAATCAACATCCATCTTATCCAAGATGTTCGTTTTCAAAGTACGAATCTAACAGAAGAAGAATCAACAAAAATGGATATTGTACGCCTTTTTCAGGTTTTAATCTATCTTTCATATTTAATTATGTTTGTTCTTTCTTTAATAAATTTAAACATGCATGCTAGAATTGCCATGATTAATTAGATAACTCAATTGTCTGCTATGATAGTCATTTAGAAAGTTTTATTATGTAATTGTGTTGTATGTTATGAGATTGCGAATGGTTTATATTACAAATAGGTGTAGGAATTAAATCTTTATCGTTTATCTGCCCAACTCATGTTGTGACTAAAACCTTATCCAAAAATGAACGTAGCTAACAATAGGATATAGGTCACTTAGTTATACTATGTTAGATTGAATCATTGAGTTCGGCATGGCCGGTGTTCTCTAGACCAAAATATGATCCTCGACTTAAATAACACCTTTGCATGCTTATACTGAACTATTGCTTTGATCGTCTTATTGCATGTTCTTGTTTGATTGTTGCCTTAGGATTATCATAATAGTGAAATACATACGACATTAAATATCGTGACGTAATATGACGGCCCCTATTCGACTATTCTCTTATATAGTACTGGAAACGCCTACGGCGGAGTACAAATGTATGGAAGTCGAGAACGACCGAAGGTAGTTGTATTATGAATCGAATAACAAACGTGTTGCTTAAGTATCCATTTGTAGTACAAACTATCCAAGTATTCTTGCATACCTGAGTAATGTTGATAATTCATACGAATAAGTGATGACATATTATCCGAACGCCTAGACCAGTTAGTCCAACCTATTTCGGTGAGGGTAAAACCTCGTTCATGAGATTGTTTATTCAACAAACTATGCCACGATTCAGACATCTCTGACGACCAAGACTGGGGAATAGGATTCGAGATTAACTGTCAGATAATATGGGTATACATTTGAGAGAACTTTCGGTGTATGCTTTAATATATTCTGCAACCCCCGTGACATTCTATCTGCCTGATTTTGGACACCTCCGCGTTAGCCCGATAGAAGGACTGCAGTAATAGCTCACATTAACTTACGAACTTATCCCCATTAGAACTCTATATATTCAACAACTCCTACGCTGTTTCATAGTAGACAATCGCTTTAATTGCTGAACGGCTGAAGTAACCTCCACCTTTTAGTTTATCTTAATTTAATTTAGAGTAGAAAATCTAAACCTAAAACAAAAACCAACTCTTTTCTTCCCAACAAAATACATAAAAGTTTCTAAATTTCCTAGCTTCAATTTGCCGCGCTTTGAAGAACGATCCTAGGTCATACTTGTCCTTTGCTAGCCCTTGATTAGCATAATAGTAACCCTAGGCCCCAGCCTTATAAATTTAAAACCTACTGTTGTGCTGCATTTCCATTAGAAATTCCAACAACCGGTGGGCAGCGCAACAGTGAACCATGTCTCCGTCATCCTTAAGTATTACATATATGCTAGCTTCCCTTTTATTTTATGCTTTAGTCGTTTATTAAATTACAAAACCAAACACAAAACCTATCCAACTATCCAAAACCCAGCTTAATTACTAAGTTATCCGAGTGAGCTCTGTTTCAATTCTACCGTCGTAAGGAACAACCCTGAATCATCCTTGTCACTTACTAGTATCAGGTACTCGTGCCTAGTATCAGTACGTTGTTCGGAAGGTTTAGGTCCCGACAATTATAAATTTAAAACTACCCATGATGCCGCCTCGAGCGTGAGGTCCGCAACGGCAAGGCATGATTCCTGGACTGATCGTTTGGGGCGCATCACTGTCATTCTCCTCGAATATCAATTGAGTGGTGGTTATAAATAGTTTTTTTTTTTTTTTTTTTTTTTTTTGTGATTTATATTTCTACATAGATGATTAATATTTCAACATTTTACCAATGTGTAAAGTAGATTGCATGGTCAACATGGCATGTATAAAATAATTTCAAGTAACTAGGTAGAAGTTCAAGTCTTGACTCCATCTTTTTTACTATGCTCATTTTTCAAAAATTATATTTGTATTGAAATAAAAATATTTTATGGTTAATTAAGATTTTCTTGTCTTGCCTTTTTTTAACGTAACATTAGAGTGTATAGATGATTTTTTTGAAATAATAAACATAATCCTCACTCTACAAATGATTATATAGTATCCTTTCAAGCAAAAACTAAAATTAAATTTATTTAGTGTTTAAATTTTATTATAGTTAAGACTTAAGACCACAAATAATTAATATTTATTGAACACGCTTTATATAACACTTGTTAATTTTAATATGTTACATAACTTTCAAATTGTTGTAAAATTCTAATTTATTGATATTTTTGAAAAAAAAATACATAAATTTGTCTTACGTAAAATTCAACACACGGATATATGCACGTTTTTTTGAATATATATTGCGAAAAAATCATTTATACAGGTTTTGTATCAATATATATTGCGAAAAATTCATTTATATAAGCACGTTTCTATGAAAATAAAATTCTAATTTATCGATATTTTAGAAAAAAAATACATGAATTTGTCTTACGTAAACTTCAATCCACGGATATATGCACGTTTCTATGAATATATATTTGTTTCAAAAGAAACTCGAACCCATAATTCAATTATTGTAGGATACCTTGACACTCTTAGCCAAAATATTAGTTGATAAAAAAATGATATAAACGAGGTAGTGTATGCCCTCGCGTTGCGACATGATGAATATAATATTATTAAGCTATATTCGTATGCTATGATTAAAATATTTTTATTACCAACTTTCGCATCAAGAAATAATTCTATTTTAGATCATGTTCGATACTTTTTAAAAAATTATAACCACTCTTTCGTTGACATGATATAATCAACAATAATTTTTAGGATATTTTCTTATATAAATCCATTTAGGTTTTTGAAAGAACTGTAAATATTTAAGCTTTATTGAAATAATAGTTTCGATTACATATATAATCAGATTAACTAAATTAATTTGTAAAATGTTAAACAAATGGTTAATAAAAAAATTGCAAATCGATTTTTAGAGT
The DNA here is from genome assembly GCA_963422505.1 of Pseudognaphalium luteoalbum. Lineage (NCBI taxonomy): Eukaryota > Viridiplantae > Streptophyta > Magnoliopsida > Asterales > Asteraceae > Pseudognaphalium > Pseudognaphalium luteoalbum. Next base: position 93,480,389 of record OY730193.1, on the reverse strand, counting down.
TTTTAATAAAGATATATTGAAATAAATATTTACAAAATTAGAATTCATCATTATATAAATTAATAAAAGGTAGAGTAAGTTTAGACTACACTAAAAATAATCATAAAGTAAGGAGAAAAGGTTAATTTTTCTTGAATTTAGTTATTAATTTTTTTTTTATAAAAAAAAAGAGATGCAACATGAATTTGAATGTAGGTCAATGAAAGATACTACTTCCTTCATCTCAATTTAGTGTTCATTTTTTTTTTTTATGTCTCAAAGTAATTGTTCACTTCCAATTTCAACAAATCGGAGACCAGCTAAATGGAGAAAAATAAAATTTTATTGGTTAGCAAGACAATCAGTGCACTTTTTTTAAAATGTGTACATATTGAAAAGTCATAAAATTGGAACGGGGGAAGAAACATCCTTTTTGAGATGTCTCAAAATAATTGTTAATTTTCAATTTCAATCAATCAGAAATCACTAATCGGACAAAAATTAAAATCTTAGCGAAAAGTACGCATAAACAAAATAAAAAAATAATAATGACAGCTGCTAACCACGAACCAGCACCATTTTATACAAAAGGGTCAAATCTAAATATGTTGATGTTATTAAAGCGAAAATATGAAGAAAAGAAAAGGTAATAAACAATATAGCTTAGTTAATTAACAATAGAAAGAAAGTAATAATAACAGCAAAAACAAAGTATTAATATACAAAAATAAGCAATATAAAAACAAAAATAAACAACAAATAAGTAAGGTTCAACAAAAACAAATTATTAATATAAAAATATAAATAATATAAAAACGAAAATAAACAACAAATAAATAAGGTTTGATAAATTAATAAATAATAATAACAATAGAAACAAAGTAATAATAACAACAAAAATAAACTAATAATATACAAAAATAAGCAATATAAAAATAAACAATAAACAATAAATAAATAAGGTTAAAAAATAAATTATTAATGTACAAAAATAAGAAGTATATAAAAAAAACAACAACGAATAAATAAGGTTTGATAAATAAATAAATAATAATATAAAAAGTATAATAATAACAATTAAAAAGAAGATATCCTAACCATGTGGCTCGAACCCCTCACCATGAGAAACAAAACATACAGATAAGACCACCAAGCTAATGATACACATGGTTATATCTTTTGCATGTTAAATATCTATAAAATAAGATAATCCATATAAAACAAAAAAGTTACTATTCATAATAATTACTCAACTGATATTAGGTAGTAATTGAAATCGATATAAATTGTCGTTTATCCCAAATACTATTTGATCAGAAAATGATATAAATTAAAATCGATATAAATTGTCGATTATAGCGTCGTGAAGTGTGGGCAATATAAATCTAGTTATTAATCAACCGATGTTTGTAATTTAAACAAAACAAATATCAGAGGGAGAAAAATAGAAGATAAAAAAAACCCTTTTTTAAATTAGTGTAAGTTGTTTTCCTGATAAATTAAAATGACTAAAGGAAGATTTACAATGAAGAAGAAACATTTAATAGTATTACGTCGTAATTATTATTGAAGTAAGCTTACAAAATGTTGCTTGAAATTGTATTTAGCGGGTGTTTGGGATTGCATTTTGAATATAGATTATGTGTTTTCAATAAATAGAATGTGATAATCAACTATAACAAACCGTGTTGTTGAAACATAGTGTTTGTATTTGACTATGGACTTCAATATAGTCATAATCAAATAATCGATTTTTTGACTATTTGGCAAATAAAATTATTCAACGAGTTATATGGTTAAATTACCAAAAGACCTCCGTATGCGTTATTGAGGTATATATATTTGATAATAAATCCAATGTTACTTCAACAATTTTATGTCACGTAACTATGATATTTAAAAATTTGTAATATGACATTTGGAAATTTATTTTAGTTTTTACTGATGTTTTTTTATGAATAATTACCGATGATACAAAAAGTAAAAATCAAAGCAGCAGGTTTCAACAATTCAATAATAATATATAAAAATAGCAATATGAATGTAAAGAGTGTATTGAAAAATATAAATCATCTATATTTTTAAAACGAAGAAAAATAGAAAATGAAAGGAATCACATAGAAGGTAAGGGTATTATGGGTATTATGGGTATTTGGTTTCCTCTTGTGGTACTATTAAAAATTGCGTTCTCTTACAGCATGTGGAGACCAGCTTCTCCAAAATAGCGTTTTGATGGCCCAATAACGCAAATAATCAACTTTGAAAAGTATTTTACTAAACACTAAAAACTAAAAACTGATGTTTTACGTTTTTTAAAACACAATAATTAAGAAATCTAAAGCAAAACGCACTCCCAAACACCCTCTTAAATAGTGGAAATTAAAATGAGAGTTTTGTAAAGAATATGACTAGAAAGCCTCATTTACGTTTTAATAAAAGTTTTATCATTCTTTACATTTACACCCCCTTACTATTATCTAGTATTAACTATTAACCCTATATAATTTCAATTCATGAGAAAAGCTTAATAAAGTACAAGATCTTTTGAAAGAATGAAGCTAAAATGAGATTATGTCATTGTACAAAAATCCATTTATCCCCAAATTCTTAAATGGCAAATTTTAAAATTATTAAAATTGCACCATAAAATTCAACGTTTTATCCTCTTTGAAACTATGCCTTGAGGGATCAAATCGAAGAGGATAAAACGCTTATGACACCCGGTCAAAAAAGGCCAATTTCGCGCCTATTTTAAACATCAATTACTCATACTTAGTACGCATTAATACGAAAGTACTCAAATATTATATATATAATTATATATATATATATATATATATATATATATATATATGTAAACACAAATGATTAATTGAAATCGTATACAAATTAATCAGAAAGAACCCGAAAGTATAAACACGGATCCTGGTGACAAATTTTTTATAAAGAATGTATTATTATTCAAAATAAACATTATTTACTCGGATAATACTAAATCATTTGAAAATTTTATTTAGTTTTTTTTAAAACATATCCTACGCGACGAGACCACGCGAAACAAAGTTATATTTTATAACTCAAAGAAAGTATTTTCATAAAATCGTGTCGCAATTCAAGATCGTGTCGCGATTGGTGCCTGACCGTGTTGCCATTCATATCCAATCGTTTCGCAATTCAAACTCGATCACGTGGTGATTCATACCCGATCGCGTGGCGATTCATACCCGATCGCATTGCGATTCATACCCGATTGTGTCACGATTCATACCCGATCGCGTGGCGATTCATACACCCGATCGCGTGTGAGTTGCTACCAGCGTCCCAATTCACAAAGTCATAAAAGCACAATTTTTACTAAGTGTCAAAACTGAGATTTTTGCCACTTGATTTTACTTCGAATGTGTTTTCACCTCGACCCCAGCCAGGGGCTCAGCCCCTTGGACCTCGCCAGGGTTGCCACCCCTTGGACCCCGCTACCAGGGGCGCTGCCCCCGGACCCCCATACATAATTCCATACTTTACTTAAGTACAACGAAACAAATATAATAATAATGTTTTCAGAGATTATTATTACAAACTGTCACCAATGGGCAATACACTATTTCTAAACTGAACCAATAATCGAATACTCGAACAACAAGTTTAGACAGACTGATTAGTCTTTTACTTATATAACCTCTCGTGTTTAGGACACTAGGTGGTTACTATTGGGACAACACGCACATCTTAGGATCGCTAGCACCACATGTGAGTTTTATAGCTCCACAATTTAAACCGTTTTACTGTTTTTGGGGTGAGAATGCATGCTCATTATTTTCATAAAATTTATTTTATGAAACAACTATTGTAAATGTTTTAAAAATTTTTATCCTACACATTATACATGAGTACTAGAATCCTTACTAAACTTATAAATGGGTAAGTTTCACTGATGTGCTGCTCGAGCGGTCGTATGAAGATGACGTACGGATCGCAATCGGTTTGTTTTAAATTTATATTTGCTGGGGTCTAAGTATGACTTACTAATACTAAACCAAAGGATAGTATATGGTAATTATGACCTAGAGTCGTTCTTAAAGAGAAACTAAATTGAAACCGAGGTGATCCAATCAATCTTTCTTTTCTAGTAAAGGTTTTAAAAGAGTACGTTGGGGGTTTTGGTTCAGTTAAATAAGTAAACTAAATAAAGCGAATAAAAATGTAATGATAAATCAGATAATAAAAGTAGTATTTGTTGTGAGTTCGTTAGATAATAATGTGGGATGATGACTCTTATGGGAAAACGATTATCTAAATTGGAAATGTTTAGTGGATTCAACACCCAGTGGTATAACCAATAAGTTCCCTATTAGTCGGTTATCAACTAATATGTCACGAGGAACTAAGGTGTCATGATTCTGATTAGACAGACGATGCTCAACTCTCCACACTATCCTGTGACGGAGTCAGTGGCCCGTATTATTGAACGTATTCGCTCATGGGCGAAGGAATAGAGTAGCACGTCATTACAAATCTGACTGTTCTTAATACCATAAAGATTTCAGATCCATTAAACGATTAACTTAGAATTTATGTTCGGACTTATTAACCAATTCCTATTAATGAAACTTAAGGATGATAAACAGGGGAAAGCATTCAAGGTTCTTGCGTATCTTACTTTTGGTTTCATATTTTAAGTAAAGGATATCAGTGTAATTTAGATTCTAAACTTGCCTTTCTCGTTACAATTAACAAATCCATTGGTTTTCGTAAATGGTTATTTAGCCTGTAGCCTACCTACTCTAATCTAATCTAAATTACCTAATCTAATTAAAATGCTAATTAAAATGCTGACGGCTTTTTGCATAAAGTAAAACCCAGACCATGTCGGAAAATGCTATGGTGATTCACAGTTTATTTAATCGTTTACCTATGTTTTCATTGTGAATTTAACTGCTTCGCCATGTTTACATGATAAGTACATTGTGATCGAAAGTGTACAATACTCATGGAAAGTCCACGTAATCACATTTCATTTTATGATGCTTGCATGATGTTACAGTTAAAAACATAGTTTTTACACAGATAAATATTGACCAAGTATCAAGGTTCGCGACTCCTCTTTACAGGGTTACAATCACGTTTGTTAATCGAAAGGTGAATATAAGTTTTAGGTTTAAAATCATAAGATAAGTCCGTTCATAACGTTTCCGTTTTATAATGTCGATCCATAATACAACTACCTTCGGTCGTTACCGGCTTCCATACGTATATACTTTGCTTAAAAGCATTTCCAGCACTATACCGAGTAAACAGTCGAATAGGGGTCGTCATATTATTTCACGAAATATTTAAAGTCATCCCACAATTATATATACTAACTACATCACAACAAATACAATAGTAATCTACTCGCTAATCATGGCACAAACTAATTCTAGCATAATTAAAGCATACATATTTAATTAAGATAGAATAGGATAGAAAGAACCCGGATTATAATGCGAGAAGGAATAGACTTGAATTAATAAGCGTAACTCCAAGCGTACACCAAAGATTACAAAATGTTCCCTAGCTTTCGTTCTACTTTAGACAAGCTCCTTAACTAGCCTAACAATAATTTTGAAGTAAGAAAATAGAATGAGAAAGTAAAGAGATAATTATGCCTAATGCATATGGGACATCTTTAAATGGAAGCTTAGGGGCTGTATTTATAGGGAAAATATGGCTCACATTAGCATCCCTAGGCTCACATTAGAAAAAGTACTGAAAGGTGGTGAACCGGGTACGAAAAAGTAGCGAAAGGTGGTGCACCGGGTACGAAAAAGTAGCGAGAGGTGGTGCACCGGGTACATGCAAGGAAGAAAAAGTGGAAAAGAGACAGGGGGTGGAGGCCGGCGCTGCCCACCAGCAGGCCGGCGGCGGCTGGCTGCCACCAGTCCCGGTCCGTCATCTTTCGCTGCGTTGCTTAATTCGTGCGTATCTTCTTCGTTATGCGTCCGTTTGCATTGATTCTTTTTTCATTGGATTCGTAATTCAAAAACGAAGACTTTGATGTAAAGATATCCCAAAAATATGTCTCCTATCTCCAGATATTGCATACGAATCATTTGGATCTTCCAGCGGGCGTAGAATCTTCATTCTTTATCCGTTTTTGTTGATTCTTCTTCTGTTGGAGTCGTAATTTGAAAACGAACATCTTGGGTGAGATGGATGTTGATGATGGGCACTTTTTTCTTGAAATCTCGTTTTAATGCCTTGAATCTTCAAACGTGTGTGGAATCTTCGTTTTTCATCCGTTTTGCTTGATTTTTATCGTGCAACCTTGTTTTGACCATCTTGCTATAATATCATTGATTTGTATTAGTTTTGAGTTTAAAATGCCAAGAATCATTCCAGAATGAGAGAGATATCGGTAGTAAAAACATGACTTTTTATGCGATATCAAGTATCCCACACTTAGAACTTTGCTTGTCCTCAAGCAAACTCGGATTTCAAGCATGGTTAAAATAAGTAGATAATGAAATATTTTAGGGTAGAACTTTTTACTAAGGGGGGTTTTGAAAAATAAAATATTCGTTCTTTGAAAAAGCAGGGTTGTAATCTTTGGGAGCATGCTTTTGATCTTTGGTCTTGGATACATGACTAGGCGATCCTCTCTAGGTGGTCACTCAAATCACTCAAAGTGTTTAGGGGTTCCTATTCTAATATTATCAATCACTCAGAACGCCAGTCATGTATCGTTTATCGTCATATGCTTGATCGAGAACCAAATCGTTATCTTTTTGGTGAGTGCGAAGTCGATCTAACCACAATCATTCTAGGGGAAGTGATGTAGGGTTTTTAGAAGCGGAGTGTTTGTGGAATGGGAGGGGGTTTTGTTGGATTTTTGATGGGTTTCTTTTTGTTGAAGTTGGAATTTTTGGGGGATTGATGCCTTTTTGGTGTTTGCGGAATGAGTCTTTTTCTCCTATTGATTTCCTTTTCTTTGGGTTTTTCTTTCTTGAATTTTCTTTTCTCTTTTTTTTCGACGTCGTCTCCTTGTGATTTCTCTTCGTTCATCTTTGGAACTTTGTTTCAAAGTTTGGGGGATGCTTTTGAGAAAGTAGGGGTAACGTATCTATTTTTCTTGGGAGTATGGGTGTACGGATGGGTTTAAGAATGATGTGATTCAATATCCTTTTTACTAACCAATCTGGATTCGAAATGCATAACAGGAGCAAGTTCTGATTCTAAACGCATACATCAGCACACTCAAGAATCGAAAAAGTGAAGCATTAAAAGTGAATGCTTTTTATATGGCTCAAGATACCTCACGAATCGAAAGTTGAGTTGTTGTGTGCCTAGTCATGCGATGCTCTTTATGGGATTACTAAACTAATTTTCTAAAGGAATTTGTATTTTATTTATCCTTCTTCCCCAAGGTAAATCATTCTTTGTCTAAAAATTTTCATTTTCAACATATTTTTAACTTAATTTTGAAAAATTTGTTTACTTATTGGAGAAGGATGGTCTAAAGAGCAACGACTTAGAATCAAGCATATACCATTATCCATTTTACAATAGTGTAACTACTGCTATCCCACACTTAAAGGAACATCATCCTCGATGTTTATAATTTAAGCTCTAGCTGGGGTGAAAATCCCACACTTAGGAATTTAAACATCTAAGATGAATTCTTTTAGTAGTGTGTTTTGGGTTTGAATCCCACACTGAGTGATAAGCATAACGGATATGGTATATTTAAACAAATGAAAGAGACGGTATAGAAGTACTCCCCAGTGGTTGCAGTGCTCCTTGGGTTGCATGTGCCGGATTCTGTCTTCCTTGGTGCATTCTTGATCAAGTCTTCTTGTGATTGGTCTCGTAGGTGTGAACACGTCGGATATACTATTCTTCTGGTGTTGATATTTTGTTGCAGGCTGGAGAATGCTTTGTATGATTCGAGTGTGAAAGATAGTTAGAGATTTCATCACTTCTTGGAAAGTAAAATTGCAGAAATGTAAAAACACGGGTTACCTCCCGAGAAGCGCTCTTTTAAAGTCAAGAGCTCGACTTAGTCCTTTCTTCTTCAGATGATGCTGGATGTGTCCGTGGTGATAGAATGGTCACTGTGGTTCCTAGGTAGGTGTTGGGACATGTATGTGTGACAACAGATCTAGCTTGTAATAGTACTAGTGATTATTGTAATCAAGTTTGTACAATTGATTTGGATTTGTAAATGATATTAGTTTGGTATTAATGTTCGTTGAATATATTAGTATGTTAAAGTGTTAGACGAATATCGAATACGATGTTACAAACTAAAGTCTGTGAGATGAGATCTCAAGTCGCAGAATTCAAGTCCTGCGAGATGAAATCTGGGCTCGCAGAGCTGCGAACCGAGTCGAACTTTGGGCTTGGTTGTGGGCTGCGAGTTGAACTCGACTCGCAGAACCCATCAACCTGCGAATCGAGTTTAACTAAAACCTATAAATACTTCATTAGGTTTAATCGGTAAAGAACTTTTGGCCATTCGATTTCCAGAGGACAAAAACACTATTCTAAGCAGTCATAAGGTTAGGTATTGATCGATTAACTTTAATTAATCGATACAAAACCTTGTTGATAAATCAATTCGCTATTATCTTGCGAAACAAATTGTTCACTTATTGTGAACCAAGTATTGAGGAATTCCGCACCTTAATACCTAAGATAACCTCGTTATCGATCCACGTACTAGGGACTTACAATTGGTATCAGAGCTTTCGCGCTAAATACTTAGTTAGTTCGAGTTTATTTGGATAATAACGATAGATTTAGGGTTGTTGTTACGATTAATCTTCGTAAAAACGATCAAAATCAGTCTCTGGAAGTTTTTAGTTTCGTAATCGACCGAAATCTTAGGGTTTAATCGATTAGAAAACTAAAATTTTCGTTTTAGGGTTTTTCAGCCGATTCTGCGAACTGAGTTCCCCTCTGCGAACCGAGTTCTTCTGCGAACTGAGTTCCCCTCTGCAAACTGAGTTCCCCCTGCGAACCGAGTTCTTCTGCGAACTGAGTTCCCCCTGCGAACCGAGTTCCTGTCCTGCGAATCGAGTTTCTGCGAAGTGAACTTTCTGATTTTTCCGATTTTTAATTCCCGAAACTCTTAAAATGTCTGACATTAGCAAAATGATTGAGATGGAGCACGAGGTTGGAAAATCTAATACTCCACCTAAGTTGTTACGTGTTGAAGACTATTACAGTTGGAGAGATAGGTTTGAATCTTACTGTAGATTCCATAATCTCTCAATCTTGATGTGTACCAAAGGAGGATACACGGCACCCACCCAAACTGTTCAAAATGCTGTTGTTGTGGTATCCTATAATCTGATGAGTGAACAACAAAAGAAAGACTATGAGAATGAAAATAAAGCTCATTCTTGTATCAAGATGTGCTTATCTAAGGAAATTAATCATCAGTTAAAATCTTTTCATACTGCTAAAGCACTCTGGGAAGCGCTTGAAAAAAGATGTGAGGGAAGTCCACAAGTACAAGCAAGCAAGAAGAAGCTTCTGAAAAAGCAGTTTACCCTGTTTAAAGCTTTTAAAGGAGAAACTCTTGATGCTTATGTTACTTGTTTCTACCATTTGTTATCTGAGATTGAAAACCATGAAATCACTATTTAGGAGTAGAGAAAACCGACAAGTTTCTTGAGGGTTTACCTTCTAAATGGGAGATATATGGTGTGATGATTACAGACAATGAAACCAGATATGCAACCATGACACTTGAGCAGGTCATTGACAAGCTCAAAGGATATGATTTCACTAAGAAGTCGAAAGATACTGATTCTGATCATGTTCAGGATCCAGGACTGTATCATGGAAAAACTTCTATCTCGACTGCTTCATCCAGCTCGACCACTGCTTTGTTTGTTGGTAATGCTGATGGAAAGGATGAAATGATAACTGATGAACTGTGTTTCATTACATCATCCGGAAATGAAGCTAAAGGGAAACCTTCTGAGAAGTCACCTCAAGAACATCAAAAGATTCCTATGAGTGTGAAATCTGCTGAGCAGCAACTGTCTGTTCTCGCTTCATTTGTAGCTTCATATGAGAATTATATTGATTGTAAGATTAATGATCCAATTCTTTTTGATGAAGACAATGATCAGATAGATCCTGATTATCTTGAAGAAATAGATCTCCAGGACCAACTTGCTTTGCTGTCAAGGAGAGTTAAAAATTTCTTAAAGAAAAATGGAAGAAAGGTTGTTGGCAACAGATCAGGGTTTGATAAAACCAAGGTCAAGTGTTATAATTGTAAAAGTTACGGACACTTTGCTAGAGAATGCCAAAGACCTAAGGTAGAGACTGGTGAAGGGAAACAAGGCTCGGAAAATACTTTGCATTCCAAAGCCTTAGTAGTGAAACAGCTAGATGGGTCTTATGATTGGAAAACTCAGTCAGAGGAAGCTTTGATGGCTGAGATTGACGATCAAGAGATTGAAGCTGAGTCATTATCCTATATGCCCACTGATCCAGCTTTTGAAGTAAAGGTGCCTGAGACTCCTGTTAAAGCTAATGTTGATGATGTGTTAGACTTGGGTTCAACTGAAGATTTGGATCCCGTAGATTTTGTAGCTAAGATGGCTGAACTGCAAACTGATAAAAAACGGGTATGCCTAGATCTTGTCTCTCTTGTTGATCTGTGTCAGTTAGTTTCTAGTTTATAGTCCCAAGTAAGTGCTTATGCAGATTCCTATAAGACTTTGACTGAAACTAATAATACCCTGTCATCTCAACTTAGCTCACTTAGTAAATCCAGTGAGGCTGTAAGATCTGAACTTGACCTAGCTAAGTTAGATATATGTAGGTTAAGTGATGATAAACAAGCCTTAAAGGATAAGATTAAGGCAGATGCGGCTGACAAGACAGCTTTTAGAGATACTGTGAATGAGAAATTAATTATCATAGACGGTCTCTATATGAACATAAACGATTTGAATCTGTCCATTGCTAATAAGGATAAGGAGTTAGCTGATTGCCAAACAAAACTTGTAGCTCAGAATCGTAAGCTTGAGAGCTATAGAACATCTGAAATGGATAAAATGTTAGGTGCTTAGCGTAGTGTGAAGGATATGTCTGGTTTAGGTTATAATGATATGCCTCACCCATTCAATTCAAATTACACTAAAACTCCTGTAGATATTGAAATGGCGGATGTTAACCCTGAGACGAAGGAAACTAATAAACCGGAAAAGTTAGAGGCACAAAAGAGTGTTATTAAGAACCCTTCATCTGATGATAGTAAGAAAATTCCTCACACCAAAGTACATTTTGTACCGGGTGGAGTAATTAATGATACTAAGACTAATGAAGTGGTTAATAAAGAACATGTCATTGAACCTTTAGTGCCTAAAACTCCGGTAGCGGATGCAAAAGTTAGTAAGTCACGTAAATAGATGTCTTGCTTCAAGTGTCACCAAAAAGGACACGTAGCTTCTTGTTGCCCAAATAAGAAGCTGGAAGCATCACATAAGTTGGTGAATACTGAAAAGACACCAACTATTTCTAGTTCGATTGTGGATAGGTTAGGCTCCAAACCGGGATTAGGAAGCAAACCAGTAAACATTCTAAAAAGAGATAGTAATCATAGTGTCTCTCCACCTAAACCTAAAAGGGCTTATACTCTAAACGAAAATACTTTCAATAAGCCAAGAGATAAGACACCTTCGAGGTTTAGGACCCCAAGTAGAAACCATAGTCAATTTGAGAATGGTTCTACTTCGAGTGCACAGGAAACTAAGTTTGTGCCTAGGAGGTTTTCTACTCAATCTCCTTACAGGCCCAAGACTATAGATCATCAACAATCTCAAACTCCCGTGAAGGTTACCAAGACTCCCGATGGGAATAGTTATGGTTACTTTAAGGAGGTTCAGATTGTAGATGATCAGGGACAAACCAAGACCGTAATGGCTTGGGTCCCTCTTGATAACTAACTGTGTACAACTTGTTATGTGTAGGAGTAGACTGTGAACAAGGACAGCTGGTGGTATGTAGACAGTGGATGCTCAAGACACATGACAGGTGAAAGAAGTCTACTGAAGGACTTCAGAGAAGGTTTCAAGCAAAAAGTAAATTTTGCAGGTGACAAAGGAGGAGTAATTACTGGGAAAGGAAAAGTTTCAAATGGAACTTTGACTCTAGAGGATGTGAATTATGTTGAAGAACTAACTCATAACCTAGTGAGTGTTTCCCAAGTCTGCGATAAAGGTCATCCAGTTCATTTTAATGAAAAGGAGGCTTTAGTCTTGAAGCCAGGCTTCACAATTCCTGAAGAATGGATATTGATGAGGGCACCAAGGAAGAAGGATATCTATCCTTTAAGGCTCACTGGATTAGTTTACTAATTCTTCAATGGTATCATGTTAGCTCACTGGATTAGTTTGATGATCTTTTTGATCATAATACGTTACAATGTAAATTATCTAATGTTCGTTAACTTAACCTTTTTGCTATTTGTGTAATTTTGAATTACAGATATGGCTAACAGATCTTTTGAGAAGGGTCACAATATATTGGTGAATTTAGATGTCAACGAGCGTGGTGCTGAGCGCTTTGAGCAGATTTTGACATATTTAGCACGTTCGAGAATTCGATTTGCTATTACTGAGTCACCTCCTCTGAACAGAGATCTTCTTACGCAGTTTTGGACGAACATTCTATATGATGGTGCTGCTAACCCGCCTACTATACGTACGACGGTAAATCAGCATCTGATTTCTTTTACTGCTGATGATTTACGACAGCTACTGCAGCTAGGAACTCCTGAGCTAGAAGCTGGTCCGGCTGCTTATTCAGCTGACTTTATAGAAGGAGCTCTAGGTCATACAGGTTATTCAGGACCTAGGAGAGGACTCCAGTTTGTCAAGGCATTTGTACTAGGACAGTGGAGATTTCTCTTTACTGTTATAGTATCTATTTTTGGAAACAAGAAGTCAGGATTAGATGAGCTTAGTCCTGAGTTGATGTCAGCTGTACTGTCACTTGTTTATAATAAACCATACAGTTTTTCTTCTTATATCTTTCAATCCTTCAGAGGATAGATCACTGGAGCTGCTAGGACGTTGTTTATTCTTTATCCTAGATTCCGCATGCTCCTGATTCGAGCTCAAGTTCCAAACTTGCCAGCTTATGCAGCTGATTTTCAAGTTGAGACCATCGGATTGCGAGGATACAACGCTTGCTTTTTGTTATCCAAGCGTAAAGATGATATTAAGCCTGAGGCAGCTGATCTTTTTGGGCATCTTCTTGATGCTGATTATGTTGCTCCACCAAACAATGGTTGGATGGATGCCGGAGCTCACGTTCAAGCTCAACCTCACCAACCACAACAAGCTCAACCTCAACCTCAACCAGCAGCAGAGTCACAGGAGCTCATTGAGGATGTTTTACATCAGGCTGAACATCAAGGCCAACAAGTTGTGGCTGAGCTAGCTGTTGAGGTTCTTCATGAGGTTTTAATACAGATTGATGATGATACAGATCCCTTGCTACGGGATATTGATAGTTATGTTGCTCAATCTAAGGTAATTTTATAATTATATAGTAATATCGGTACTTCGCTGTTATATTATTATCACATTATTATATAATGCATATGTTATAGATATTTAGTTAATTAGATATTATTTCTGATTATAAAATATAAATATCATTATGATCAGGGAGCTGAGACTGCAGACTCAGAGGTCACTCGACCTAAGGGTGAGCAGGGACAGCTTGATAGATCTAAGGGTTTACCTTCTAAGGTATTTATCAGATTAATCATAAATATATAGAACTTGTATGACAGAGCTTTTAGCTAATCATAAATGTTTAATATATTTAACATTTAGGATTCTGATGTTGGTCCATCTGGAGGCCGTGATGGTGAATCGGCTTCGGATGATGATGATAGTACTCCTTCTCCACTTCCAGATGCTAGTTATATTAGATACCGATCTCGGATGATTCCAAATCCAACACTGAAGGAAAAGAGAAAGGCTAAGGAAGTCGACCCAGACTTCAGTATTATTGACGAAGGTCCTGAGGAAGAGGTTATACCTCTTATTACTCAACGCCATAAGCATTCCAGGACATTGATCATTCAGGAAGGTATGTTTTATTTAGAGTTAGATAATCTTAACTTGTTGTTTATCAGGAGTTAAACTGAGACAGTTAATTCTGTGACAGTTGCTCAAGATACATCCCAGGTAGAGACGATGATACCGGTGGTTACTGAACCAGTATCTGTACCATCTGAGGTATGAGATAAACGTTTAGAACTACGAGTATTATAGATATTTAATTAGAGATTGAGACAGAGTTATCTGTAACAATTACTTATTTAATTATATCTAACTTTATAGGCTGAGAAACTGCTTGAGTCAGTGGAACCAGAAATGGTCTCCAAGACTGTTGAGGAGGGAGTTGCAGAACTGGTGCATGATGCTCAGTTTCCGACTAATAAAGCTAGTAGATTCGCAGCTAGTCTTCTCAAAGAAGCATTATCTCAAGCCATTCCACCACTCAGACGTGAATCATACATTGCTTCAGTGACACCGCCTGGACCATCTACAATATCTGTTATTCCGACGACTGATGCTGAAAGGATTACATCCTTAGAGTCAAGAGTTAAGGAATTGGAACAGAGTACTTCTAGGATTCCAGGGTTGTTAGCTGAGAATGTTTCTCTTGCTCAGCAGATGGTTCATATCAGTGAATCACATTTGACTCTGCTGAAGACTCATGATACTTTGCTTGCTGATTTTACTGCCTAGCGACTGAAGCTTGAACACTTTGAACGTTTGGTGTTGAGAGTGCATTCATGACAGTCTGCTCAGGGGGAGATAATGATATATCATGAATCTTGCAAAGAGGATGAGTTAGCTAAGAAGAGAAGAGATGATAAAGATGATGATCCCGATGCTCAGAAAGATGGTGAGCTGACTGGTCCTTCAAAGACTGGTGAGCAAGATATTATTCAGGGGGAGTTTGCATGTGTTGGTGTTAGTGGTGATGGTGCTGGTACAAGTGCTGCGGGTACAAGTGAAGCTGGTAAGATAGCTTAGACTTGTGTAGTTATTTGTATTTAGGATTTAGTTGAATTATAATTGTAACTGAATAATTGTAACTTAAATGTTTTGGTAATATATTCGGCTTGAGATTATTATTACAAGTTTAAATATATTAGAAATTGTTTAAGTTATTTGATTCTAAAAAGTTAAATAAATTAGTGATCGAAAGTCTTCCGACTCATTGAGAAGTCGAGCGGCGTGTTCTGATTTAAGTCAGCGGTCAAAGTTTATTTTAACTTAGACATTTTAGACTTGAGAGTTTTTATAACTGAAAAGTTAAATATGTATGATTTTTAACTAGACAAATGATATATAATTTAAAGATATAATTGTTAGGTAAGTTGTTGCGATATAACAGTTCAATTAAGTCTCGGAAATTATGTAAGGTAATTAATAGTGAATTTAAATGCTTGGTGATTATTCACAATGCATTAGAATTTAAAGTTAATTAATATTTGTTAAGTGTTTATAAGACTTAAGAATTCTTTGATTGATTCAAGGTAATTAATAAAAGAATTATAAGTTATATAGATTGGTTATACTAACATAATTGAAATAAATAATGAAATTTTTAGATTGATTCAGAGAAATCAATAAAAGAATTTATATTATTAATTTGATTTGTGTAGGTATGGAAATGCTAGAATTAAGTGACTCTGGAAGTGATGTCCTTGATGAAATCGATGAAGAAATTGATTTTGATCTTGAAGAAGGAGAATTTTTACTACCTGAAGATTGGTGTGACACCCGCCAAATTAGGACTAGTGTTTAGTACCTAATCAGTTATAATACATTTAATTAGTTCTGTGTTAGGCTAATTAATGTATCAAGTAATATATATTGTTGAATATATACAATCATGCGATTTGATTAAATCGTACAAGTTTCACATCGAATGTAATTCGGTTCAATTAATACGGACGTTGGTGAACTATTTTATTAAATAATATAATATTATTTAATAACGCAATTATATCCAAAATATTATTTAGGTAATATTTCAATTCAAATTCGTATCGTACAAACAAGGACTACACGATTAGATTATTAAACGCGCAAACAAATCGGAACAAGTTAAAGTTATATTTTATAACGCAACCATTAAGTATTTGGTAAAATACTTCAACAAAAATATTGGGTAATTATTCGTATTTGAAAACGTATATTTAAACGTATAAAATAAACATTTAACGTTTAAACGAACGGGAGAACGAACACCGCACGGAGCGCAATTGCAGGGACTGAAAAAGGTGAGGCTTTCACCTACACCCCACCTCTCTTTCCCTCTTTCTTTCATTTCCATTTCAACAAAAACACACACACACCACTAAACACTCTCAAACCCATCACCACCAAATTTTCGGATCTAGCATAACCGAAAACAAAAGTTACATTTTCGGAATCACCATCAAGAGAGGAACAAGAATAACAAAGGCACCACCCTCGTTTTCTTCCTCGTTTTGTTTCGATTTGCAATTGTAAGAAATTATCTAAATATTTAGATCCACTCATTTTGGTGTATTATTTCGGTGTTATAATGTTTGCACAACTTAGTATTATCCAAATGTATGAAGAAAACACGATTTTGCAGCCTAAAAATGAGTTAGATTTGAGTTTTGGGTTGAAAAATCGCGACAGCCGCTGGGTTCTGGGCTGGTGTTTATCCATGTGACACAAGCATTGTGTCGCATTTAGTGTCGCAAAACATGTGACACAAGCATTGTATCGCATTTAGTGTCGCAAAACATGTGACACAAGCATTGTATCGCATTTAGTGTCGCAAAACATGTGACACAAGCATTGTGTCGCATTTGTCGCATTAAGTTGCATATCATAAGACACAAGCCTTGTGTTGCGGAACACAAGCATTGTGTCACATATTATGTCGCAGAAACCTAAAAACAGAAGCCAAAAACATTCTAAGTGTTTAAAAATCACTTTTCAATAACCAAACCAAATACGATACGATTAATACGCAAAAATAGATAAATCAAAGTATAATAATAATAGTTAAGGTTATTATTATAAATCTGTCACCAACGGGCCGTACACGTTTTCAAAACACAAACCAAATAATCAACCAAATCGTAGTAACTTGGACATATATAGTTGTGTAACAACTACAAAGGTAGTCCTTTGAGATACCGACTCCCGTTTATAACCATCGCGTGTCGTGGACACCCTCAGGTTACAAGTCGTTGGACTTCAATTCTTGGAAAAATCTATTCCAGTTTATCTAGATAAACTCTTCAGGCTCAGGTGAGTCTTACAGCCCCACTTTTACTGTTTTATACATATGGGGTGAGATACATTGCTTACTTTTCTTGAACAAAAGTACGAACAACTCATTTTACTATACGGGATTGCATGAGTTACTTACTTTTACTGAAGTCTCTCCATCATATATCGTTAGTTATGGACTTAAGCACGAACACTAGTTAATGGATCCATTAGGGAAATGACCCTCCCCGCCCGGGGTAGTAGCGCTACCACGAACCGTTCTGTATAAACGGGCGACTATTATTCATTACTTATGCTTGCTCAGTTAAGAGCATGTCACGGGAGCAAGTTATTACTTACGGGTTAAGCTTCGATTATGAGCCTCATGGCAACGGTATAACTTACTTACTTTACATTTGCGGGATTACAAATACCTGATTCACGCCTGCGGGCATTACTGATGAAATCTTGTGTTCAAATACTAATATTATTTACAAACCTGTGAGATTCACCAACATTCGTGTTGACCTTTTTAGCTTTGTATCTCAGGTACACATACGGAGTAGGATTCCCTCAGGATACTAGCTAGAGTCGCATGATTTCTACAACTGCATTTAACGGAGATTCTTAGTATTATCTTTTGTATTTATTATTATTATGTAATAGAATCTCCCGCTTTACGCGCGGACTCTAGGGAACTTCATTTTGTAACCCGAAACTCTATGTTTCAAACATTTTATGTATGGAAATGTAACTATTTTACAAACGTTGCATATAGATGTCGTTTGCTTTACTTTTGTGCTATGATATTTGATTAGTAGCACCCCAAAGCTTGCTTCCGCTAAACAGTGATTTTGGGGGTGTTACAAATTGGTATCAGAGCCTAAGGTTATAGTGAACGAGGTTGCATTTAGTGGGCCTAGACTATGACCGTTAGGCAGTATTCCTTACTAAGTATGATTAGGTTCAGTTTCTACATTGTATTGGTTTAATTTAACATAGCCTGATCAACTATGTACAATTAAAGGAATACGATGTGAGATCTGAAAGGAGTCATGGCTGAACAGGATACACTAGTGGACTCTGACCTCGAGATAACCGGGACTCAAACACGTCTGTGCTAGACACACTAGGCTATTATGTGGTATATATATATACATAGATAGGCCTCGCTCCCGCTCAATATCTTAGGCTATATTATATATGTATTATATGGATATAGGCCTCATTCTTTCTAACGCTTTATCTCAGAATGGCAAACACACCACCCAATTCATCACGCTCTCATCCGTATGGATCACGAAACCCAAGAGTGGCTAGGAGGGACCCCAGGTCGCCTCGGGCTAGCCCATATCCTGCTCACCTTACTCTACCGAATTTAGCCGCTAGAGTACACCACCACGAGCAACGACTTAACGCTATCGATATCGAACTCCAAGAAACCAACGAAAACTGGAGACTCACTTCACTCGAACGAATCAACCAAGTCTCCGAAGATCACGAAAATACCATCAACCACATGGACACCCTTGACAACCGTCTGGGTGAAACCATCGAAACTATGGAGGTTGTCCACAACCAAGTGATTGGCAACCGAAATGAAATTTCCGTCCTACAGTCAAGGCTGAATCAGTGCGAGACACGTCTAAGGGAAACCGAAGACGCCCTCCAAATGGTTAGCAGACTTGCAGAATCTGTAGACCACCTCATTGCACTGCTGCCACAACTCAACCTAAGCCGGAATTAGCTTAGGCTGAATCTGTATTCTATTATGCTTTCGTAGGACCTATGTAATTCGACCGGATGAAACAATTCCTGGCATCTTTTGTACTCATTATATTATGTAACCCTCTAGAAATCATGCCTTGTATCTAATCTAATTATCTAATGAAATATGGTTATCACGTCAATCTGTTCTCGTATATTCCATAATATACACATGAGATATATCATAAATTGGTACAAATCTCTTATTTCCCTTTTCTTGTTCTCCTTGTTCAGCATCATGCCTCCCCGACGCCAGGTCACCCTCAGCGAAATGGAAATAGCGGATCTAATTGCCCGCAGTGTGGCCCAAGCCTTGGCTACCCGGACACCTATTCCTAGTAGCGAAGAGACAGCTACCAATGGGCCACAACCCAACCCTGCTCTTACAAAGACTTTCAGAACTGCAAACCCTTGAGCTTTGCAGGTAACGAAGGAGCAATCGGTCTAGTACGCTGGATCGAGAAAATCGAATCTGTATTCCTTATTTGCAACTGCACAGAGGGAGACAAGGTCAAGTTCTCCGCCAGTACATTTTCTGACACCGTTCTCACCTGGTGGAACACCTATGCCCAGACTGTGGGTATTGCAAATGCTTACAAACTCTCATGGGATGAGTTAAAGCAGATGTTGAGGGGCGAGTATTGCCCCAGAGATGAATTGAAGCAGCTGGAGGTAGAGTTCTGGAACCACAAAATGCAGGGTGATGACATCACGGGTTACACCAACCGTTTTCACCAACTGGCACTTCTGTGCCCATCCATGGTCGATCCTGAGTATAAGAGGATCGAGAAATACATAGATGGACTCCCCGACAAACTTCAAGACCTGGTGACTTCATCCAAACCGGGTACTATTCAGAGCGCCATTCGTATGGCTCACGAACTAACGGCCAACTCTGTCCGCCGTGGCACAACTTCAACCCGAACAACAAACAACAAGCGTAAGTGGGAAGGAAGTCCCAATTCCTCCAACCAAACCTTCAACAAAAAGCCTGAGTCTATTAAGGCTTATTCCTCGGGATCTACAGAGAGGAGAGGGTACATCGGGAACAAACCTTACTGTTCCAAATGCAACCGCGATCATGACGGTTCCTGCCCTTGTACTAATTGCAAAAGGTTCGGGCACTTAGCCAAGGATTGCCGAGCCAACATCCCTACCCCCAACACTAACGCGCCGAAGACTTGCTTTGGGTGCGGAAATCCAGGGCATTTCAAGAGCGACTGCCCCAAACTGAA
Organism: Pseudognaphalium luteoalbum; assembly: GCA_963422505.1. Classification (NCBI taxonomy): domain Eukaryota; kingdom Viridiplantae; phylum Streptophyta; class Magnoliopsida; order Asterales; family Asteraceae; genus Pseudognaphalium; species Pseudognaphalium luteoalbum. The sequence continues at coordinate 93,460,120 of OY730193.1, read as the reverse complement.
AAACAACAACAACAAGAACAACAACAACGCTCGGGGAAGAGCTTTTGTGCTGAAATCAGGGGAAGCCCCTCAAGACCCTAATGTGGTCACGGGTACGTTCCTTCTCAACAACTTAACTGCCACTGTTCTATTTGATACTGGTGCTGATAAGAGCTTTATGTCTGATAAATTTTATCCACCACTTGACACTGCACCTATAGCCTTGGATTTTAAGTACACAGTAGAATTGGCAAACGGAAAACTTATTGAGGCCGACAGTGTGATACCTAATTGCACTTTAAACTTAGCTAATGAGCTCTTTTCCATTGATTTGATACCCATTGAGATCGGCAGCTTTGACATCATCGTTGGTATGGATTGGTTATCCAAGCACCGAGCCGAAATAGTTTGTTTTGAGAAAATCGTCCGCATCCCCCTCGTCACCGGTGGAACTTTAGTCATACAAGGGGAGACCGGTGGGACGAGCCTAAACATCATTTCTTGCATGAAAACCCAAAAATACTTGAGAAAAGGGTACCAAGCAATCCTCGCACATGTTATGGAGAAAAAGTCGGAGGAGAAGCGACTTGAGGATGTGCCTATTGTTAGAGATTTCCCAGAAGTCTTTCCTAAAGACTTGCCTGGCCTCCCACCACCTAGACAAGTCGAATTTTCTATTGATCTTGTGCCCGGTGCAGCACCTATGGCACGAGCACCTTACCGACTAGCCCCATCCGAACTTCAGGAGTTGTCTACTCAGTTACAGGAACTCCTGGACAAGGGATTTATTCGACCAAGTTCCTCACCTTGGGGAGCTTCGGTCTTATTCGTGAAAAAGAAAGATGGATCATTCCGCATGTGTATTGATTACCGAGAGCTAAATAAGATAACCATAAAGAATCGGTATCCACTTCCTAGAATCGATGACCTATTCGATCAACTTCCGGGATCGAGTGTTTACTCAAAAATTGACCTACGATCAGGTTACCACCAACTCTGAGTTCGTGACGACGACATTCCAAAAACAACTTTTCGAACACGCTATGGGCATTACGAATTCCAAGTGATGCCATTTGGCTTAACCAACACACCGGCAGTATTCATGGACCTTATGAATCGGGTGTGCAAACCATATCTTGACAAGTTTTTCATTGTGTTCATTGATGACATCCTGATCTACTCGCGCAATGAGCAGGAACATGCTCAGCATCTGAAAACCGTTCTGGAACTTCTCAAACACGAAGAGTTATATGCCAAATTCTCTAAGTGTGAGTTCTGGATCCAAACCGTTCAATTCCTTGGGCACGTCATTGACCGCCAGGGAATCCATGTTGATCCCGCCAAGGTTGAAGCAATCAAGGGCTGGGTGTCACCGACCACTCCAACCGAAGTGAGACAATTCTTAGGTCTCGCTGGATATTACCGTCGATTCATTGAGAACTTCTCAAAAATAGCTGTCCCTTTAACGACACTGACTCAGAAAGATAAGAAATTCGATTGGACCGACAAACAAGAGTCAGCCTTCCAACTACTGAAACACAAACTCTGCAGTGCACCGATCATGTCCTTACCCGAGGGTACCGATGACTTCGTAGTTTACTGCGATGCCTCACACCAAGGACTTGGTTGTGTGTTAATGCAACGAGAAAAAGTCATTGCCTATGCCTCACGACAACTGAAAATACATGAGAAAAACTATACGACACACGACCTAGAATTAGGTGCCGTGGTATTCGTGTTGAAAATCTGGAGACATTACCTCTACGGTACGAAAAGTACTATCTTTACCGATCACAAAAGCCTCCAACACATATTCGATCAAAAGGATCTAAACATGAGGCAACGTCGTTGGGTCGAGTTACTTAGTGACTACGACTGCGAAATCAAATACCATCCAGGCAAGGTGAACGTAGTTGCCGATGCCTTGAGCCGAAAAGAACGAGTGAAACCCCTTCGAGTCCGAGCTCTCAGTATTACCATCCATAACGATCTCATCACCCAAGTTCTTGCCGCTCAACTCGAAGCACTCAAACCTGAAAACATCATCCATGAAGCCTTGCGGGGCATGGATAAACAATTTGAAATCAAACCTGACGAAACTCGGTACTTCTCTAACTGGGTATGGTTACCCAAATTCGGAAACTTGCGAGATTTGGTGATGGTTGAAGCTCACAAATCTCGATACTCTATACATCCTGGTTCTGAAAAGATGTATCACGACATCAAAGGATTGTATTGGTGGCCTAACATGAAAGCTGACATCGCCTTGTACGTCAGTAAATGCTTAACTTGTTCCAAGGTCAAGGCCGAACACCAAAGACCTTCGGGATTGCTCCAACAACCTGAAATTCCTCAATGGAAATGGGAGCAAATCTCCATGGACTTTATTACCAAACTACCGAAAACTTCAAACGGTTGCGACACCATTTGGGTGATTGTGGACCGTCTCACGAAATCTGCCCATTTCCTCGCCATCAAAGAAACTGACAAGATGGAGCGTCTGGCTCGCATCTACATCAAAGAAATTGTTTCACGACACGGTGTACCTATCTCGATTATCTCGGATTGGGACAGTCGTTTTACTTCCAACTTCTGGCAATCATTACAAAAATCTCTCGGTACTCGTCTGGATATGAGTACTGCTTACCACCCGCAAACTGATGGCCAGAGCGAACGAACTATTCAAACACTGGAGGATATGTTACGTGCATGTGCAATTGACTTTGGTAATTCTTGGGAAAACCATTTACCACTGTGTGAGTTCTCGTACAATAACAGCTACCATACCAGCATTAAGACTGCACCTTTCGAGGCACTCTACGGACGTAAGTGTCGATCACCTATCTGTTGGACCGAGGTGGGAGATACCCAACTCACTGGTCCAGAAATCATTCACGAAACCACCGAGAAGATCGTTGGTATCCAAAACAAACTCAAAGCCGCACGTGATCGTCAGAAAAGTTATGCTGACGTGAGACGCAAACCACTCGAGTTCGAGGTTGGGGATCGAGTGCTACTCAAAGTTTCACCTTGGAAAGGTGTTATCCGATTCGGTAAACGCGGGAAGTTGAATCCCAGATACATTGGACCATTCGAGATCCTCGAGAAGATAGGTCCAGTGGCATATCGATTACAGCTGCCATCCGAGCTCAGCAGCGTGCATCCCACTTTCCACATTTCAAATTTGAAAAAGTGTCTGTCTGACGAGACACTTATCATTCCACTCGATGAAATCTGGGTTGACGACAAGCTCCATTTTGTGGAAGAACCCGCCGAAATAATGGACCGTGAGGTCAAACAACTCAAACAAAGTCGTATTCCCATTGTCAAGGTTAGGTGGAATTCGCGGCGTGGACCGGAATTCACCTGGGAACGGGAAGACCAAATGCGACTCAAGTACCCTCAGTTATTCACTGAAGCTACTTCAAACACGACTACGAACTAAATTTCGGGACGAAATTCTTCTAACAGGGGGAGAATGTGACACCCGCCAAATTAGGACTAGTGATTAGTACCTAATCAGTTATAATACATGTAATTAGTTCTGTGTTAGGCTAATTAATGTATCAAGGAATATATATTGTTGAAAAAGGTGAGGCTTTCACCTACACCCCACCTCTCTTTCCCTCTTTCTTTCATTTCCATTTCAACAAAAACACACACACACCACTAAACACTCTCAAACCCATCACCACCAAATTTTCGGATCTAGCATAACCGAAAAAAAAAGTTACATTTTCGGAATCACCATCAAGAGAGGAACAAGATAAACAAAGGCACCACCCTCGTTTTCTTCCTCGTTTTGTCTCGATTTGCAATTGTATGAAATTCTCTAAATATTTAGATCCACTCATTTTGGTGTATTATTTCGGTGTTATAATGTTTACACAACTTAGTATTGTCCAAATGTATGAAGAAAACACGATTTTGCAGCCTAAAAATGAGTTAGATTTGAGTTTTGGGTTGAAAAATCGCGACAGCCGCTGGGTTCTGGGCTGGTGTTTATCCATGTGACACAAGCACTGTGTCGCATTTAGTGTCGCAAAACATGTGACACAAGCATTGTGTCGCATTTAGTGTCGCAAAACATGTGACACAAGCATTGTGTCGCATTTAGTGTCGCATTAAGTTGCATATCATAAGACACAAGCATTGTGTCGCATTTAGTGTCGCATTAAGTTGCATATCTCAAGACACAAGCCTTGTGTTGCGGAACACAAGCATTGTGTCGCATATTATGTCGCAGAAACCCAAAAACAGAAGCCAAAAACATTCTAAGTGTTTAAAAATCACTTTTCAATAACCAACCAAATACGATACGATTAATACGCAAAAATGGATAAATCAAAGTATAATAATAATAGTTAAGGTCATTATTATAAATTTGTCACCAACGGGCCGTACACGTTTTCAAAACACAAATCAAATAATCAACCAAATCGTAGTAACTTGGACATATATAGTTGTGTAACAACTACAAAGGTAGTCCTTTGAGATACCGACTCCTGTTTATAACCATCGCGTGTCGTGGACACCCTCAGCTTACAAGTCGTTGGACTTCAATTCTTGGAAAAATCTATTCCAGTTTATCTAGATAAACTCTTCAGGCTCATGTGAGTCTTACAACCCCACTTTTACTGTTTTATACATATGGGGTGAGATACATTGCTTACTTTTCTTGAACAAAAGTACGAACAACTCATTTTACTATACGGGATTGCATGAGTTACTTACTTTTACTGAAGTCTCTCCATCATATATCGTTAGTTATGGACTTAAGCACGAACACTAGTTAATGGATCCATTAGGGAAATGACCCTCCCCGCCCGGGGTAGTAGCGCTACCACGAACCGTTCTGTATAAACGGGCGACTATTATTCATTACTTATGCTTGCTCAGTTAAGAGCATGTCACGGGAGCAAGTTATTACTTACGGGTTAAGCTTCGATTATGAGCCTCATGGCAACGGTATAACTTACTTACTTTACATTTGCGGGATTGCAAATACCTGATTCACGCCTGCGGGCATTACTGATGAAATCTTGTGTTCAAATACTAATATTATTTACAAACCTGTGAGATTCACCAACATTCATGTTGACCTTTTTAGCTTTGTATCTCAGGTACACATACGGAGTAGGATTCCCTCAGGATACTAGCTAGAGTCGCATGATTTCTACAACTGCATTTAACGGAGATTCTTAGCATTATCTTTTGTATTTATTATGATTATGTAATAGAATCTCCCGCTTTACGTGCGGACTCTAGGGAACTTCATTTTGTAACCCGAAACTCTATGTTTCAAACATTTTATGTATGGAAATGTAACTATTTTACAAACGTTGCATATAGATGTCGTTTGCTTTACTTTTGTGCTGTGATATTTGATTAGTAGCACCCCAAAGCTTGCTTCCGCTAAACAGTGATTTTGGGGGTGTTACAATTGGACTGCTGTACCTGAGAATGTACAAGACATTGGTGTAGATCCAGATGCAAATATTGATGAACACCATGTGAGTCCATCTAGGACATAAGTTATTATTGAAAATGATCAAGGAACAACAGTTGTCGATGTAGATGAAGAAATCGATGACTCAACCGATTCTAAAAATGATGAAATCTTGATTCCTACTAAGAATCCAGCAGTTTTTCTTAGAAAACTTCCAAAACAGAAAAAGAAGGTTGGAGTTTCTGAAGTTGATATAACTAGGAAACGGGAACCTAAAAGAGGGATTATTGGTTGGTACTTTGACTCTGAGCTGAAGCTGTTTGCTATTAAAAGGTTTGACGGAGTTCAATATTTTGAGCGAAAGCTTGCAGTGGTTAGTTCTTTGCCTAGATTTGAGATTCGAGATTTGGCTCGATTATTTTTGAATAACCCTAGTGATGATTTTGTTGGAAAATATGTTGAACACATAATCAAGACTGAGGTTAGAGCTAATAAATTTGAAAAGATTAAGCCAAGATAAGGAAAGACTATTAAACTGGCAGAGAGAAGTCAAAGGACAGGAAGAAGAAGAAGAAAGAAGATTTATCCGTCTGTTAAATGTGTACAGCAAGTTCCACTGAAGACAATGCCACAAGATATTCTGGGAAATATGAAGAGTTGGCATGTGGATTAAGAGACTGGAGAAGCTGTCATGGTTGAATCTGACGATGAGGTTGAAGGTGGTGAGAGAGAAATCTTCAGAGTTTATGACCATCGACACCTAATGAACATGTCGAAGAAAGATTTAATAAAAATGAATGAAAATAGAATCTTGACGACAGTAGCATGGGGTGATTTAGCACGTGATTATCAAATGATGGTTAAGACTTGTATAAAATTGAAGATTTATGCTGGAAGTAAGATTTACAAGTAAAGATCAGAGACAACTTGAAGAAATAGTAGCATAGAAGCTAGAGCTATTGTCAAGGGGGAGTCTGTTGGGACATGTATGTGTGACAACAGATCTAGCTTGTTATAGTACTAGTGATTATTGTAATCAAGTTTGTACAATTGATTTGGATTTGTAAATGATATTGGTTTGGTATTAATATTTGTGAAATATATTAGTATGTTAAAGTGTTAGACGAATATCGAATACGAAGTTACAAACTAAAGTCTGTGAGATGAGATCTCAAGTCGCAGAACTTAGTCCTGCGAGATGAGATCTTGGCTCGCAGAGCAGCGAACCGAGTTGAATTAGGTTTGGTTGTGGGCTGCGAGTTGAACTCAACTCGCAGAGCCCATCGGGCTGCGAATCGAGATTGATAGAAACATATAAATACTTAGCTAGGTCAAATCAGCTATGGACTTTTGCCATTCAATTTCCAGCGGACAAAAACACGATTCTAAGCATTCATAAGGTTAGGTATTGATCGATTAACATTAATTAATCGATACAAAACCTTGTTGATCAATCAATTCGCTATTATTCTTGCGAAACAAACCGTTCACATACCGTGAACCAAGTATTGAGGAATTCCGCACCTTAATACCTAAGATAACCTCGTTATCGATCCACGTACTAGGGACTTACAATTGGTATCAGATCTGAGAATGTTATATCATGAATTGGAACAGAGTACATCCAGGATTCCAGGGTTGTTAGCTGAGAATGTTTCTCTTGCTCAGCAGATGGTTCATATCAGTGAATCACATTTGACTCTGCTGAAGACTCATGATACTTTGCTTGCTGATTTTACTGCCCAGCGACTGAAGCTTGAACACTTTGAACGTTTGGTGTTGAGAGTGCATTCATGACAGTCTGCTCAGGGGGAGATAATGATATATCATGAAGCTTGCAAAGAGGATGAGTTAGCTAAGAAGAGAAGAGATGCTAAAGATGATGATCCCGATGCTCAGAAAGATGGTGAGCTGACTGGTCCTTCAAAGACTGGTGAGCAAGCTATTATTTAGGGGGAGTTTGCATGTGTTGGTGTTAGTGGTGATGGTGCTGGTATAAGTGCTGCGGGTACAAGTAAAGCTGGTAAGATAGCTTAGACTTGTGTAGTTATTTGTATTTAGGATTTAGTTGAATTATAATTGTAACTGAATAATTGTAACTTAAATGTTTTGGTAATATATTCGGCTTGAGATTATTATTACAAGTTTAAATATATTAGAAATTGTTTAAGTTATTTGATTCTAAAAAGTTAAATAAATTAGTGATCGAAAGTCTTCCGACTCATTGAGAAGTCGAGCGGCGTGTTCTGATTTATTTCAGCGGTCAAAGTTTATTTTAACTTAGACATTTTAGACTTGAGAGTTTTTATAACTGACAAGTTAAATATGTATGATTTTTAACTAGACAAATGATATATAATTTAAAGATATAATTGAAAGTGAAGTTGTTGCGATATAACAGTTCAATTAAGTCTCGAAAATTATGTAAGGTAATTAATAGTGAATTTAAATGCTTGGTGATTATTCACAATGCATTAGAATTTAAAGTTAATTAATATTTGTTAAGTGTTTATAAGACTTAAGAATTCTTTGATTGATTCAAGGTAAATAATAAAAGAATTATAAGTTATATAGATTGGTTATACTAACATAATTGAAATAAATAATGAAATTTTTAGATTGATTCGGAGAAATCAATAAAAGAATTTATATTATTAATTTGATATGTGTAGGTATGGAAATGCTAGAATTAAGTGACTCTGGAAGTGATGCACTTGATGAAATCGATGAAGAAATTGATTTTGATCTTGAAGAAAGAGAATTTTTACTACCTGAAGATTGGACTGCTGTACCTGAGAATGTACAAGACATTGGTGTAGATCCAGATGCAAATATTGATGAACACCATGTGAGTCCATCTAGGACAGAAGTTATTATTGAAAATGATCAATGTCCAACAAATGTCGATGTAGATGAAGAAATCGATGACTCAACCGATTCTGAAAATGATGAAATCTTGATTCCTACAAAGAATCCAACAGTTTTTCTTAGAAAACTTCCAAAACAGAAAAAGAAGGTTGGAGTTTCTGAAGTTGATATAACTGGGATACGGGAACCTAAAAGAGGGATTATTGGTTGGTACTTTGACTCTGAGCTGAAGCTGTTTGCTATTAAAAGGTTTGACGGAGTTCAATATTTTGAGCGAAAGCTTGCAGTGTTTAGTTCTTTACCTAGATTTGAGATTCGACATTTGACTCGATTATTTTTGAATAACCCTAGTGATGATTTTGTTGGAAAATATGTTGAACACATAATCAAGACTGAGGTTAGAGCTAATAAATTTGAAAAGATTAAGCCAAGAAAAGGAAAGACTATTAAACTGGCAGAGAGAAGTCAAAGGACAGGAAGAAGAAGAAGAAAGAAGATTTATCCGTCTGTTAAATGTGTACAGCAAGTTCCACTGAAGACAATGCCACAAGATATTCTGGGAAATATGAAGAGTTGGCATGTGGATTAAGAGACTGGAGAAGCTGTCATGGTTGAATCTGACGATGAGGTTGAAGGTGGTGAGAGAGAAATCTTCAGAGTTATTGAGACATAGTTTGTGACAACAGATCTAGCTTTGCAATATGACTAGTGTAATTGTTATCATGTTGATATATTGGTTTAGGTTTGTAAATTGATATTGTTTTGATATTAATATTCGTTAAATATATTATTATGATAAAGTGTTAGACGAATATAGATTTTAACAATATATATACATATGATGCGAATCGAGTTATTTGTTTTAGACGTTTGTTGCGAGTCGAGATCTCAAGTCGCAAGGCTTTGCGATGCGAGATGAGATCTGAACTCGCAGAACTCAACAGAGACAAACGAGCTGAGTTCATTATGGGCTTGGGCTGCGTAGCGAGTCGAGTCAACTCGCAGGCCCAGTGGCTGCGAGTTGAGACGAGAATATATATATGTGTTTTCATACGTGAAAAACATAACTTTGATATAACTTTTGGAGATCAGAATTTTTGCAATTTTGTGCGAACTCAGTATTTCCAGAGAAACAAATACTAAAGGCTAGGCTTTGACGTTTATTCGTATAAAGTAAAGCAATTGGTTAACCTAAACGTGAACTAAATCGTTATTAGTAAGATAACACCGTATTGAGGAATTCCGCACCTTAATACTACAGATAACGAAGTTATCGGTCCTAGAACTAGGGACTTACAATTGGTATCAGAGCTTTCGGGCTAGATAACGAGTGTCGTTCAAAGTTTTCGGGTTAATCGCGTGTGATTTAGGATTGTTTTGACGTGCATTAGTGTGTAAAAACGATCAAAATCACTCTCTGGACGATTTAGGGTTTGTTTACGATCGAAATTTCCAGTTTTAATCGTAAAAATACCAAAAATCTCTGTTTTTGTAATTTTCAGCCGTTTTGCAAGTCGAGATTAGGGTTTCAGAATAAGTTTGCGAACCGAGTTGAACTTGCGAGTCGACATCCTTGCGAGTCGACATTCTGCGAGTCGAACTTCTTTGCGAGTTGATATATTCTGCGAATCGAAATCTCTTGCGAACCGAGATCACTTGCGAGTTGACATCATTGCGATCCGAACTGAGACTTGCGAACTGAGTTTTTGCGAGTCGAGCTGAGATTGCGAGTTGAACTGAGTTTTGCGAGTCGAGATTTTTTACTTTGTCTAAATTCGCAAATACATTTTAACTTTAAATTACACGATGTCAGACCTTAGCAAAATGATTGAGATGGAACACGAGATTGGCAAATCTAATGTCCCACCTAAATTGTTGAGAGTTGAGGATTATTTTAGCTGGAGGGATAGGTTTGAATCTTACTGTAGATTCCATGATCTATCTATCTGGATGTGTATCAAGAATGGATACACGACACCTACCCAGACTGTTGAAAATGCAATTGTGGTTCTCACTTATCAACAGATGAGTGAAGCACAAAAGAAGGAATTTGAGATTGAAAACAAGGCTCATTCATCAATCAAGATGAGTCTTCCTTAGGAGCTCAATCATCAACTCAAATCCTTCCATACTGCTAGATCTTTGTGGACAGCTCTTGAAAAGAGATGTGAAGGAAGTTCACAAGTTAAAGCAGGCAAGAAAAATCTCCTGAAAAAACAGTTTACTGTGTTTAAAGCTATGAAAGGAGAAGATCTTGATGCTTATACCACAAGATACTACCATTTGCTGAGTGAGCTAGATGATCATGAGATTAATTCTACAGAGACTGAGAAAACCGACAAGTTTATTGAGGGTTTACCGTCTAAGTGGGAAATGCATGGCATAATGCTCAAAGACAACGATGAGAGGTATGCAACCATGACCTTAGAGCAGGCCATTGATAAGCTCAGAGGTTATGATTTCACCAAGAAAACTAGAGATACTGATTCTGATCAGGCTCAGGATCCAGGACTTTATCATGGAAAATCTACTATCTCTACTGCTTCCTCGAGCTCGACCACTGCTTTATTTGTTGGTAACGCTGAAGGAAAAGGTGAAATGATTACCGATGATCTGTGTCTTCTTACATCATCTGGTAGCGATGCAAAGGGCAAACCAACTGAGAAGTCACCTCAGGAGCATCAAAAGATGCCTATGAGCGTGAAATCTGCTGAACAACAATTATCTGTTCTTGCTTCCTTTGTAGCTTCTTATGAAAACTACCTTCAGGGTAAAATCAATGATCCAATTATGTTTGACGAAGATTACGATCAGATAGACCCTGATTATCTAGAAGAAATAGACCTTCAGGACCAACTTGCTATGTTGTCAAGAAGGGTAAAGAATTTCTTGAAGAAAACAGGTAGAAAGGTAGTTGGCAATAGATCAGGGATTGATAAGACCAAGATCAAGTGTTTTAACTGTCAGGGTTATGGACACTTTGCTAGAGAGTGCCAAAGATCTAAGGTAGAAGCTGGCAATGGACACCAAGGTTCGGGAAGTACTCTCGCTTCCAAAGCCTTAGTTGTGAAACAGTTGGATGGATCGTATGAATGGAAAGCTCAATCTGAGGAAGCTTTCATGGCTGAGATTGATGGATCTACATCCTATATGCCTACTGATGCAGAGGGTGAGGTAAACGTGCCAGAGGTTGCAGCTAAAGCAAGTGATGAAGATGTGCTATATATGGAGTCAACTGAAAACATGACTCCTGAAGATTTTGTAGCACGCATGTCATGTTCTAAATAGGGTTCTTACGGTCAAAAAGCGTAACAAGACTTGTTATGAATTATTGAATAATAAGAAACCTAATCTGAAGGGATTTGAACCCTTTGGAGTTCCATGTACAATATTGAAAACAGGAAATCAAACTAAATTTGGTGAAAAGGCGGACGAAGGATTTTTCCTAGGTTATATGCCCAACTCACCAAATAAAAGAGTTTTCAATAAAGTCACAGGACGACTGGAAATTGTTTATAACATTGAAGTTACGAGCTTTGTACCTGTTGTACATAAGGGATTAGATTGGAAATTTGACTATTCAGATCTCTTTCAGTCATTTAAAGTTCCTATAAGTGACTTTGTTAGTGATTCAGAGATCTCTAAACACTTATTGTCTGAAGAATCGGACAATGGTCCCTCTTCAACATCGAGTGTTCCGAAATCTGGAATCAGGACACCAAATGACTCAAATGAAGCTTCTTCAAGTGGGTCACAACAACCTTCAAAGGATAAGTATCAAGAAACTGCAGATTCTGAAAAGGATCTTCAAACACCATTTGATGATATACTTACCTCTTTGAATCATTTAAGGTTGTCTTCAGTAAGTTCAGAAGATATTCCTTCATTAAAAGAGATTGGTACTAACTTAGGAGATGAGTTAATAGTTGATCCTATACCGGTGTCAAGAATGAGTAAGAATCATCCCGTTGAAAACATCATCGGTGATATTAATACTCCTGTTCAGACTAGGACTCAATCTAAAGCTAGTACTTCTGAAGATTTAGAAAGCTTGTATACTGCTATGAAAGAGACAAGGATTCCTAATCAATGTCCATATTCATGCTTTATCTCACAAATCGAGCCTAAAAATGTGCAAATGGCTCTCAAAGAAAGTTCGTGGGTTGAAGCTATGCAAGAAGAAATGCAACAGTTCTCTAAATTACAAGTATGGGAGTTGGTTGACCTTCCAAAGGGAGAATATCCAATTGGAACTAGATGGGTATTTAAGTGTAAGAGAGATGACCGGGGAGTCATTACTCGCAATAAAGCTCGTCTAGTGGTTCAAGGGTTTAATCAACAAGAGGGGATAGATTACAATGAAGTGTTTGCACCAGTTGCTAGGCTAGAAGCAATTAGAGTATTCTTAGCATTTGCCTCTTTTAAGGGTATCAAAGTTTATCAGTTGGATGTTAAGAGTGCCTTTTTGTATGGCAAAGTTGAAGAATTGGTGTATGTTTCACAACCGCCAGGGTTTACTGATTCTGAACATCCAGATAGAGTATATCATTTGAATAAGGCTCTATATGGATTACATCAGGCACCTAGGGCATGGTATGGAACACTATCAACTTATCTACTTGAAAATGGATTTACAAGAGGATCAATTGATAGTACACTTTTTGTAAAATGGAATAAGAATGACTTTCTATTAGTACAAGTATATGTTGATGATATTATCTTTGGATCTTCGGATGAAAAGATGTGTCAAGAATTTGAGAAAGTCATGAGAAAAAGGTTTGAGATGTCTGCAATGGGAGAGTTAAATTTCTTCTTAGGATTACAGGTTGATCAAAAGAAGGATGGATTCTTTATTCATCAATCTAAATATACATATGAGCTATTAGAACGCTTTAAGATGGATGAAAGTAAGGTCTATAATACTCCAATTCCATTCAATCACAACCTTGGACCAAATACATCGAGTGATAGCGATGTGGATCCAACTCTTTATAGAGCCATGATCGGATCACTAATGTATTTAACTGCCTCTAGGCCTGATATTATGTTTGCTGTTTGTATATGTGCAAGATATCAGGCAAATCCGAAAGAGTCACATATGCAAGCTGTGAAACGGATTCTTCGTTACCTCAAAGGGCAACCGAAGCTGGGACTTTGGTATCTAATTGATGGAGACTTAGATCTAGTAGCATATACTGATTCGGATTATGGAGGATGCAATCAAAATAGGAAATCTACGACCGGAGGATGTCAATTCTTAGGAGGTAGATTAGTATCTTGGCAGTGCAAGAAGCAAAGCTCAGTAGCCATTTCTACATGTGAAGCTGAGTATGTTGCAGCTGGCAGCTGTTGTTCTCAACTTCTTTGGATTCAACAGCAACTGCGGGATTACGGGTTAAATATAACCAATACTCCTATGATGATTGACAATGAATCTACAATGTCAATCACCAACAATTCGGTAAAGCATAGTAAAACTAAGCATATTGATATTCGACATCATTTTATTAGAGACTGTGCTGAGAAGAATTTGATAAAGTTAGTTAAGGTTCCATCTTTGGATAACTTAGCAGACTTATTCACCAAGGCGTTTGACAGAGCTAGATTTGAGACGTTGGTTCAACTTAACGGAATGAGAAATCCATAGTGATTAGTCTTCCAAGGGTACTTTTGTAATAGTTAATAGTCAGTGTTATGTTTTAAAAAAAAAAAAAAAAGGCGTATGGCATTCATTTGCTTGTTACCTGAGGGGAATCGCCTCCAATAAAAGAACAAAGAAGTTCTTTTAGAAAAAGCTTTAAGTTTTTAGCTGTAAAAACTTGGGAGATGATAGTACACTAGGAGAATAAGCCTAAGAACAATAACCTTAAGTATTATGTACAATGTGTTAGTAGATTCTTATAAGTTGCACTAGAATAATGATTTTTATCTAGGATTACACTTATATTTATCTTATTATACACCTATATCCACTGATTATAACTTGTCCTTTTACTTAACAAGTGATAAGAATAACTTAAGTCTAGTCAGCTTCATCATACGATTTATTGGTAGGCAGGTTATGCTAAGATTTCCGAGCAGTTAAGAGGTATAACTTTCATGTGTAATATCTTATATGCTCTGTTATATAACGTATGACATATGTCTTAATTGTTGAATGATAGTATTACCGTGCACTGTGATCTAAAATAAAAAATTAAAATGATACAAAGTATCATAATGTCACAAGGTGAGTTATATGTTTCGAAAGGGCATCATTTAGTAACCTCTACCTTACATATGAAAGATACAAAGTATCTCGTGTCAAGTGTATGTTATATGCTTCTAAAGAACATCATTTAGTACTCTCTACCTTGCTAATCTAAAGATACAGTGTTATGTGTTGTACTTGAATTCTTCAGTATGTTGTATAATAGAAAACACTAGATATTGTGCACATTAACAATAAAAGTTTGGCTCAGAAATCTGTGTGTAATCTGTTTATGTGGATCATAATACCGGTAATTGTCTTGAACTGTCTATGATATTGGAACATTCACTTTTGTGAATAATAAGAAATCATAAGTTATATTTCAATGAAGTGTTATATCATGTGGATAAAGGTACATAAGATATAATTTTATAAATATAAGTTTATTACTGATTAAAATTGTGATTTTATTGTGCTTATATGAATTTCATGAGGTATGTATACTAACAATTGTCTTACGCTTATTACAATTTAATATGTACAGCTTATTCTTTCTAATATGATCCCTAAGCAGTTAAAACTTTAAGTGTTTATTATTAAGTTTATTTATTAGAATGTTATTTGTTTTATTTTTCTTAACCTTTGTAATTATCTCTTAAGATTAATAAATAATAGTTTTACTTATTATTTTTGTTTTATTTCATGATTACCCTTTGGAATTGAATTATACTAGATATTTATTTTAAATGTTGAACAAACGTGTGTTGAAATGTGAAAATTATATATAGGTTATGTGGAATATTAATCGAAAGTCTTCCAACTCAAAGTGTAGTTGAGCAGCGTGTCCTGATTTTATATCAGCGGTTAATCTTTTTATTATAATTTATATATATATTTTTATATATACTTAAGACCATCAGGTATATAAGTGAATAATTTTAGCTCGAAGATTTTTCTTTATACAAGATTAAGTGTATCACGGGTTTAGTCGGTTAATATATGTAAGAAGATTATCGTTGAGGAAAAATTATGCGACTAAATAGTTACAGAGATAACTATTCACATAACGGGGTTTTCAATTTATACTTAGTATTAAATTCGTATTTTATTTAATTTTGTGGGTTTGACTAGTCAACTTGCGAATCGAGATGCATTGCGAATCGAGTACAAGGTATAAAAGGGTGGTCAAGCGAGTCAAACATCTCACCGAACCCATTTGATTTGCGAGTTCACTTAAACTCTGCGAATCCAGTTATTGCGAAACGAGTTGAACAGAGTATTTCATCTGCTTCGATTTGCCTAGTTACCAGGAAGAGTTTTTGATCCGTAGCTTATATCTACTTTCAAATTACGAACATTTTGAGGTATAAATCAACGGCTTTCACCGTTTAAATTACATGAAATCGAAGGTTTTATGCATCTAGGGTTTTGTTTCAAAATTTGAACGATTAACGTAGATTAAGGTGTTATTTGATAAGAATCTTGTAGATTAATGTTAAACGAACCTTAATGAACGTAAATCAATCGATAGAACTTAATAAAATTGCGAAGTTAATCGATGTTGAATTCAACCCGCAACATCAGTTCATGCTGCGAGTTGAACACTCGACTCGCAGACTTTGCGAGTTGAGTTTCTGATCTTGACTATTTGACCATGCGAGTTGAGTTTCAATTCAATTCGCAGATTACATTTAGCGAGTTGACATTGATCCTTTGACTTCTTGACCTTGCGGACCGAGTAGATTAGCGAATCGACTTGCGAGTCGAGTTGCAGAATGACTTGGTTAGCGAGTTGACATGGTTGCGAGTTGAGTTGCGAGTTCACTTTAGATTTTTGCGAGTTCAATAACTTGTAAAAATAAAATGTAACTTGCAATTTTAATTTTAAAAAAAAAATAGGCTACATTTATTTGTGTTTACAAGAAATATATCACTTTGAAAGCTTATTATTATATGTTTCGACGTATGAATTTTATATTAATACGTGATAACTTATGTAGTGATATGTATAATTATATCGAAAGTCTACCGATTCAAAGAGTAATCGAGTGGCGGGTTCTGACCTTTAGTTAGCGGTATAATATATATATATATATATATATATCTTAAAACGTTAAAGACTTGTGACTTTTAAATTTATAAGTATCTAACGTTAAATACATATTGGACTTACGTACTGTTTTTAGTTATAAGTTATATATGTGTTTATTTTGTTACAAACTAAGGTGTTAGATGATCATTTTGATTCATAAACACTATAGTTTATAACTTACTAACGTGCTTTGTGTTTTGTCATTTGTATTCTTATAGATATGGCGAGACAGTTCGATAAAGGTCACAATATACTTGTTGATCTAGATCTTGGTGCACGTGGAGCTAATCGAGTAGCTCAAGTGCTTACATTCTTTGCACGTTCACGCATTAGATATGCACTTACAGAGTCTCCACAGATTTCTCAGTCTATTCTGAACGACTTCTGGGAAGGTATTCAGTTTGATGAGACGATAAACCCACCGGTTATTCGCACAACGGTCAACAATCGACCGATTGTTTTCTCTGCTAGCGATCTACGTCGGATTTTACGTTTGGGTACTGTAGACCAGGAGGATGGTCCGACGGAGTATCCTACTGATTTTATTGAGGGTGCTATAGACCGTATGGGGTATACAGGAGATTGGAGAGGACGTCAGTTCCAAAAACCTCTGGTTATTGGACAATGGAGGTTTTTGTGGCATGTGATTGTCACAGTTTTTGCACCAAAGAAGGGAGGCTTTGACGAATTGAGCCCTGCCCTTGTATCAGCTGCACTGTCACTGGTATATAATAAACCATACAGTTTTTGTGATTATATTTTTGGAGAGCTGGTTAGACAGATTTCGGGTTCTGTTAGATCACGCTTTCTGGTTTATCCACGTTTTTGCATGCTGATTATTCATGCTCGTCTGCCTGAGCTTGTTATTCCTGGGCCATTTTTACGTGTAGATACTATTGGGCTCAGAGGATACAATGCGATGTTTCTGCAGTCAGTGAGGAAAGAAGGGGTAGTAAAGCCTGAGGAGCGAGAGCTGTTTGGTTTTATTGTTGATCCTGCCTATGTAACACCACCGAATAATGGTTGGTTAGATGTTGGTGCTGAGGTTGTGGTTCCTGAACCGATAGCTGATGTGGTTCATGCTGATGATCCACAAGAGCTCATTGAGGATGTGTTGGAACAACCTGCACATGCTGGGGAACAGGTGAACCCAGATGTTGCTGCTCAGGTGATACAGGAGGTGCTAGTAGAGCATGATGATGCTACTGATATCTTGCTACGGGATATTGATAGTTATGTTGCTTCACCTGAGGTAATTTTATAATTATATAGTAATATTGGTACTTAGTTGTTATATCATTATCACATAATTTGATATATAATACACATGTTATTGATATTTAGTTAATTAGATAATATTTCTAATTATAAAATATAAATATCATTATAATCAGGGAGCTGAGACTGCAGACCCAGAGGTCACTTGACCTGAGGGTGAGCAGGGACAGCTAGATGGATCTGAGGTTTTACCTTCTAAGGTATTTATCAGATTAATCATAAATATATAGAACTTGTGTGATAGAGCTTTTAGCTAATCATAAATGTTTAATATATTCAATATTTAGGATCCTGATGTTGGTCCATCTGGAGGCCGTGATGGTCAATCGGCTTCAGATGATGATGATAGTACTCCTTCTCCACCTCCAGATGCTGGTTATATTAGATATCAATCTCGGATGATTCCAGATCCAGCACTGAAGGAGAAGAGGAAGGCTAAGGAAGTCGATCCTGACTTCAGTCTTATTGATGAAGGTTCTGAGGAAGAGGATACATCTCTTATTACTCAATGCCGTAAGCGTTCTAGGACTTTGACTATTCAGGATGGTATGTAATATTTAAAAGTTAGATAATCTTAACTTGCTTATTAGGAGTTCAAACTGAGACAGTTCATTCTGTGACAGTTGCTCGAGATACAGCGCAAGTGGAGAATGTAACACCGGTGTTTACTGAACAGATATCTGTACCTATTGAGGTAAGGGATATAACTTTAGTTATACAAGTGTTATATAATTAATTAGAGATTGAGACAGACTAATCTGTAACAATTACTTAATTAATTTTGTTTAACTTAACAGGCTGAGACCAATAACGCTAGTAGATTTGCAGCTACTCTTCTTAAAGAAGCGTTATCTCAAGCTATTCCACCGCTTACACGTGATTCCTACATCGCTTCAGTGACACCACCTGGACCACATACTATTTCTGTTACTCCTACGACTGATACTGAAAGGATTACATCCTTAGAGTCTAGAGTTAAGGAGTTAGAGAAACTTACTTCTAAGATTCCAGGGATGTTAGCTGAGAATCTTTCTCTTGCTCAGCAGATGGTTCATATGAGTGCATCATATTTGACTCTGCTAAACACTCATAATACTTTGCTTGACGATTTTACTGCCCAGCGACTGAAGCTTGAACACTTAGAACGGTTAGTGTTGAGAGTGAATTCAGGACAGTCAGCTCAGGGGAAGATATTGGTATATCTAGAGTCTTGCAAAGTAGATGAGTTGAGGAAGAGACGAGATGATGACAAAGACGATGATCCCAATGCTCAGAAGGATAGTGAGCTGGCTGGTCCTTCAACGACTGGTCAGCAGACTATTATTCAGGGGGAGTCTGCTGGTGTAAGTGCAAGTGGTGATGGTGCTGGTACAAGTGCTGCAGGAACAAGTGAAGCTGGTAAGACAGTTTAGACTTGTGTAGTTATTTGTATTTAGAATTTAGTTGAATTATGTGACACCCGTCAAATTAGGACTAGTAGTTGGTGCCTAATCAAGTTTTAATACATGTAATTAGTTCTGCATTAGACTAATTAATGTATCAACATATATATTGATGAATATATACAAGTATGCGATTTGATAAAATCGTACAAGTTTCAAATCGAATACAATTCGATTCAATTAATACGGACGTTGGTGAACAATTTTATTAAATAATACAACATTATTTAATAACACTAATCATTCAAAATACTGTTTGATAATATTTTGTAATTAATTCGCATCGTTCAAACAACAATTACGCAATTAAAATAATAAACGCGCGTACAACCGAAATAAAGTTAAAGTTACAATTTATAACCCAATTATTAAGTATTTGATGAAATACTTCGTATATAGTTTTGAATAAATATCTGTATTTTAAAACATACATTTAAATGTATAAAATAATTATTTAATGTTTAAACGAACGTCGCACGGAGCGCGAATACACGAAGTTAAAAAGTGGAGACCCACACTCCGATGGGCCCCCACCGAAATCAGCCAAAAGGGAGGGAATCCCACCCCACTCCCCATTTCTATCATCACCATCATCTCTATTCTCTCTCTCTCTCTTTCTTTTTTTCTCTCCAACCAAATCACCACCATCCACCTTAAATCACTAAATAACACCACAAAACCACCTCAAATCACTTGGAGCTTTTGGAGAAAAACGACCACCACGCAACGATCTACAACTCTATCTTTTCGGAATTTCCATTCGACACTTCGTAAGTTTCCGGCGAACTCTCGAAATTCATCGATTTCACTTCTTTTTACATGTTTATTGTTTCTTTAAGCTTAAAATGTCCAAATATGGGTTGGGTAAAAGTCACAGGTCGAACGGAGGCCGGAAAACACCTTTTCGGCTCATTTTCCGGCCAACAGCTCGTTGTGTCGCAGAGGCTCCAGGCCACCTGCGACACAAGCCTTTGTGTCGCATAATTTGAATTATGTCGCACTTAGCGACACAAGCCCTTATGTCGCAGAGGTGATCTGCGACGCAACAGACTATGTCGCACTTAGCGACACAAGCCCTTATGTCGCAGAGGTGATCTACGACACAACAGACTATGTCGCACCTAGCGACACAAGCCTTATGTCGCATGCTATGTCGCATGAAACAGAACCAAGAAAACACAAATTTTACTAAGTGTCGAGAACTTAAATTTTATCACTCGATTTCACCCAAATTCAAGTCCAGATGCGTTTTTCACCAAATTCAAGTCCAGCTCGACCGCAGCCAGGGGCTCTGCCCCTTGGACCCCGCCAGGGGCTGCCGCCCCTTGGACCCCGCTACCAGGGGCGCTGCCCCCGGACCCCCGTCATTAACGGGCTTCGCCCTTACCCTAGGTTCATAAGTAACGGTGTTACATCTAAACTTTCACACAAAGTGTTAAACTTGTATAACATCAAACACGAATGCGACACAACTTCTAAAACACATTGGAACTTAGTTTTAGGTATAACACTTCAAAACCCTCAAAATAATAATGTGGGATTATTGTTACAAACAAGCACCAACGGGTCGTACACATTTTCAAAGACTTAAACAAACAACCAAATCGCGGTAATTTGGACATTCTAAGTTGGACGAACAATTACAAGGGCAGTCTTTCGAGATGCCTACTCATGTTATAACAATTATGTGTCTTGGACACCCTCAGGTTACAAGTCTTCGGACATCAATCCACCGCTAATCAATTCAAGTTTATCAATTTAATCGCTCAAGGCTCAGGTGAGTCTCATGGCCCCTATTTTACTGCTTTTCAATCAGGGGTGTGATATTATTGCTCGTTTTGTTTTACAAGTAGAACGCAAGTACAATTCAATCAAATACTACATGAGTTGTTTTCAACTAATCACTAAAGCCCTCCATAGCATAGTCTGGTAATACATCTGTAGCGTGAATGTTAGTATATGATATCATATAGGATTGACAATCCTCGTCCGGGTTAGCACGCACTAACTGGTCAAACGGACGTATTAGCATTTGGGAAGACGAGTGTAGATTAGGCACTCGTAGGAGGTAACTCAGTTGGGTTTCCTTAATTGGACCTGACACTCAAGTTAAGCTCAGACTATGTGCTCATGGCTGTATAACTTTTATTTTGCTTAATTGCATTTCAAATTCAATTATATTATAAAATCTTGCGGTTCATACAAATATGCGTTGACATACAAACCTGTGAGCTCACCAGTGTTTCGCTGACCCCTTTTAGCATGTATCACAGGTGACCAGCAGTAGGTTGGACAGCTCAATCAAGAACTATTAGCTCGAGTCAGCATGCAACCAATCAGAGATTTTAGCTGCATTATTATATTTTGTATAGATTAATTATGTACTTAAATCTCTCAAATTTAAACTGAGCTAATGTAAACAATATTTTGATGTAAACTTTTATTTTATCAATATCAATGTAAAACGACGCATGTAGTGGTCGTTCATTATATCCTTTGTGCTATGTATATTGATTAGTCGCGCCCCGACCCGATTCGCTTCCGCAACCCGAATTTGGGGGTGCGACAAATTATAATTGTAATTTATAATTGTAACTGAATATTTGTAACCTAATAGTTTTGGTAATATATTCGACTTGAGATTATTATTATTACAAGTTAAATATATTAGAAATTGTTTAAGTTATTTGATTCTAAAAGGTTAAATAAATTAGTGATCGAAAGTCTTCCGACTCATTGAGAAGTCGAGCGGCGTGTTCTGATATATTTCAGCGGTCAAAATTTATTTTAACTTAGACATTTTAGACTTGAGAGTTTTTATAACTGACAAGTGAAATTTGTATGATTTTTAACTAGACAAATGATATATAATTTTAAAGATATAATTGAAAGTTAAGTTCTTATGATATAACAGTTCAATTAAGTCTTGGAAATTATATAAGTTGGTTAATTGTAAACTTAAATGTGTGATGATTTTTCACAGTACATTAGAGTTTAAATTTAATTAATGTTTGTTAAGTGTTTGATATAAGACTTAGGAAATCTTAGATTGATTTAGGATAATCAATAAAAGATTTATAAGTTATATATATTTCGCGTTTATATCAATTACACAAAAGGTTTAATATTAGGATTCTTAGATTGATTCAAGAAAATCAATAAGAGAATTTAAATTATTAATTTATTTGTGTTTAAATTGTTTTCTCTAGGAATGGAAATGCTAGATTTATCAGATTCAGATAATGATATTTTGGATGAGATAGATGAAGAGATTAATTATGATCTTGAAGAGGGAGAATTTCAACCGCCTACAGATTGGACTGCTGTTTCTGAGATAGTGCATGACATTGGTGTAGATTCAGATACAAATGTTGATGAACACCATGTGAGCCCATCTAGAACAGAGGTTATTATTGAAAATGATAAAAGTCAAACAGTTGTCGATGTAGATGAAGAGATCGATGACTCAACTGATTCAGATGGAGAAGATTTTCTTGATAAGCATAAAGATAATCCTATATTCAAGCCTTTGCCAAAGAAAAAGAAAGAAAAGCTTGGTATATCAGAAATTGATATTACGGGTAAGCGTATAGCAAAAAGAGGGATTATAGGATGGTATTTTGATGCTGATCTAAAACTGTTTGCTATTAAGAGATTTGATGGAGTTCAATATTTTGAAAGAAAGCTTGCAGTTTTTAGTTCTTTGCCTAGATTTGAGATTAGAGATTTGGCTAGATTATCATTGAATAACCCAAGTGATGATTTTGTTGGAAGATATGTTGAACACATAATCAAGACTGAGGTTAGAGCTAATAAGTTTGAAAAGATTAAGCCAAGGAAAGGAAAGACAATTAAGTTGGAAGAAAGAAGTCAAAGAACTGGTAGAAGAAGAAGGAAGAAGATTTATCCAGCTATAAAATGTGTGCAGCAGATTCCACTGAAGAAAATGCCTCAAGATATTTTGGGAAATATGAAGAGTTGGCATGTGGATTCAGAAACTGGAGAAGCTGTAATGGTTAAAGCTGATGATGAGGTTGAAGGTGGTGAAAGAGAGATCTTCAGAGTTTATGACCATCGTCATCTTATGAACATGTCAAGAAAAGATTTATTGAAGTTAAACGAGAACAGAATCTTTTATACTGAAGCATGGGGTGACTTAGCACGAGATCATCAAATGATGATTAAGACTTGTATGAAGATGAAGATTTTTGCAGGTAGTAAGATTTACTCATAAAACCAAAGACAATGTGAAGATAAAGACGCTAGAGCTATTGTCAAGGGGGAGTCTGTTGAGACATAGTTTGTGACAACAGATCTAGCTTTGCAATATGACTAGTGTAATTGTTATCATGTTGATATATTGGTTTAGGTTTGTAAATTGATATTGTTTTGATATTAATATTCGTTAAATATATTATTATGATAAAGTGTTAGACGAATATAGATTTTAACAATATATATACATATGCTGCGAGTCGAGTTATTTGTTTTAGACGTTTGTTGCGAGTCGAGATCTCAAGTCGCAAGGCTTTGCGATTCGAGATGAGATCTGAACTCGCAGAACTCAACAGAGACAAACGAGCCGAGTTCATTATGGGCTTGGGCTGCGTAGCGAGTCGAGTCAACTCGCAGCCCAGTGGCTGCGAGTTGAGACGAGAATATATATATATGTGTTTTCATACGTGAAAAACATAACTTTGATATAACTTTTGGAGATCAGAATTTTTGCAATTTTGTGCGAACTCAGTATTTCCAGAGAAACAAATACTAAAGGCTAGGCTTTGACGTTTATTCGTATAAAGTAAAGCAATTGGTTAACCTAAACGTGAACTAAATCGTTATTAGTAAGATAACACCGTATTGAGGAATTCTGCACCTTAATACTACAGATAACGAAGTTATCGATCCTAGAACTAGGGACTTACAAGAGTTTATGACCATCGACACCTAATCAACATGTCGAAGAAAGATTTAATAAAATTGAATGAAAATAGAATCTTGACGATAGTAGCATGGGGTAAGTTAGCACGTGATTATCAAATGATGGTTAAGACTTGTATAAAATTGAAGATTTATGCTGGAAGTAAGATTTACAAGTAAAGATCAAAGACAACTTGAAGACATAGTAGCATAGAAGCTAGAGCTATTGTCAAGGGGGAGTCTGTTGGGACATGTATGTGTGACAACAGATCTAGCTTGTTATAGTACTAGTGATTATTGTAATCAAGTTTGTACAATTGATTTGGATTTGTAAATGATATTGGTTTGGTATTAATATTTGTTAAATATATTAGTATGTTAAAGTGTTAGACGAATATCGAATACGAAGTTACAAACTAAAGTCTGTGAGATGAGATCTCAAGTCGCAGAACTTAGTCCTGCGAGATGAGATCTGGGCTCGCAGAGCAGCGAACCGAGTGGAATTAGGTTTGGTTGTGGGCTGCGAGTTGAATTCAACTCGCAGAGCCCATCGGGCTGCGAATCGAGATTGATAGAAACATATAAATACTTAGGTAGGTCAAATCAGCTAAGGACTTTTGCCATTCAATTTCCAGAGGACAAAAACAGGATTCTAAGCATTCATAAGGTTAGGTATTGATCGATTAACATTAATTAATCGATATAAAACCTTGTTGATCAATCAATTCGCTATTATTCTTGCGAAACAAACCGTTCACATACCGTGAACCAAGTATTGAGGAAATCCGCACCTTAATACCTAAGATAACCTCGTTATCGATCCACGTACTAGGGACTTACAAATTCTTTAGCACAGCCAATTGATTTCTCATAAAGAGGTCGTCTTGATCTTGTCTGGCGGACGTCTTTTGGTTGAGTAGGTGTTGACCTTGCATGAATTGGGTGAAGGCGTCATCTGAACGTGAAGTTGGGGCACTTGTCTTTGCAGGTTGTTCAGGGGTTTGGTTTGTGTCGGAAGTTGGTGTAGGAAGTGCGAGGGGTTGGTTATAAGAAGGTTGTGATTGTTGTGGGTAAGGTGGGTATCTAGGTGGGTATCGGGGTTAGTATGGTGGTTGGTTATTTCTTGGTTGGAATGGAGGTCCTCTAGGTTGGTTGTTGTTTTGATTAAAACCGGGTGGAAAATTTTGGTTTCGAGCAGGAAACTGAGCATAGTAGACGGTGCCATCTGCTTCTTCGTATTCAACTTGGTATTCACCAGGTGGTTGCGGATTGGTTCAGTGTTAACAGACTTGCACTTGGTGTACTTGGTGTTGTTGTTTCTTAAGCTCTCCAAACTGTTTGACAAATTAGTCCATTTTCACTGTTAATACTTTAATTGCTTCGACTAGAATTGGATTTGATGCGGCAAGAGGTGCTGAAGATGTTGAGTGATCTCCAGAGTTCCAATCGTTGTGATGCATAGTCATGTTCTCTATAAGGTTCCATCCTTCTTCTTCGGTCTTTGCCATGAAGCTTCCTTGTGCGGCAACGTCAAGGGTGGTTCGGTAGTTAGGGTCTAAACCATTATAGAAGGTACACAATTGTGCGGATTTGTCGAGTCGGTGATTAGGGAATTTCTTCAAGGCTCCTTTGAATCGTTCCCATGCGGTGTATAATGACTCATCAAAAGCTTGGTGGAAATTCATGATGTCATTTAGAAGTTTGGTCTGTATAGAAGGCGGAGAGTATTTGGTTAGAAACTTTGTTGCCATCACAGTCCATGAAGGGATAGAGGCGGTCTCTAAACCTTCAAACCATGTTTGCGCATGATATGTGAGCGAATAAGGGAAAAGGTACAAACGGATTGTGTCTTGACTAATTCCGTTTTGTTTGTATGAGTTTGAAAGAGATATGAACTTGTCGTGGTGAGAGTTTGGATCATCATTGGGTAATCCATGGAATTGACAATGGTTTTGGATTAGTTGGATGATGTGGTGCTTAAGCTCGAAAGATTGACCATGGGTTTTAGGGTAGAGAATTGGTCCTCCTCTTCCTTCGATAGAGGGTTTACTGTTGTCAGCGAGAGTGATGCGTTCAGCCATTGCTTGTCTAATTCCGGATTGCTTCTTTTCTCGTCGAATGGTACGTATTATAAGTTCTGGATTAGGGAAATTAAATAGTAGTGCAGATCTAGAAGAACAGGTCATACACTAAAAAGGAAAGACAAGAAAGTAAATACTTGTTTGTGTGTTTTTTTTAGAAGGTTTTATCCTAAGGGTTTACTAGAATTGGGATTGGTTGGGCCTCCCGTATCGGACAGTTAGTCTCCCCGGCAGCGGCACCAAAAACTTGATGTGCTGCCCGAGCGGTCATATGAAGACAACGTATGGATCGCAATCGGTTTGTTTTAAATTTATATTTGCTGGGGTCTAAGTATGACTTACTAATACTGAACCAAAGGCTAGTAGATGGTAAGTATTACCTAGAGTCGTTCTTAAAGAGAAACTAAATTGAAACGGAGGTGATCCAATCAATCTTTCTTTTCTAGTAAAGGTTTTAAAAGAGTGCGTTGGGGGTTTTGGTTCAGTTAACTAAGTAAACTAAATAAAGCGAATAAAAATGTAATGATAAATTATATAATAAAAGTAGTATTTGTTGTGAGTTCGTTAGCTAATAATGTGGGATGATGACTCTTATGGGAAAACGATTATCTAATTTGGAAATGTTTAGTGGATTCAACACCCAGTGGTATAACCAATAAGTTCCCTATTAGTCGGTTATCAACTAATATGTCACGAGGAACTAAGGTGTCATTATTCTGATCAGACAGACGATGCTCAACTCTCCACACTATCCTGTGAGGGAGTCAGTGGCCCGTAATATTGAACGTATTCGCTCATGGGCGAAGGAATAGAGTAGCACGTCATTACAAATCTGACCGTTCTTAATACCATAAAGATTTCAGATCCATTAAATGATTAACTTAGAATTTATGTTCGGACTTATTAACCAATTCCTATTAATGAGACTTAAGGATGATAAACAGGGGAAAGCATTCAAGGTTCTTGCGTATCTTACTTTTGGTTTCTTATTTTAAAGAAAGGATATCAGTGTAATTTAGATTCTAAACTTGCCTTTCTCATTACAATTAACAAATCCCTAGGTTTTCGTAAATGGTTATTTAGCCTGTAGCCTACCTATTCTAATCTAATCTAAATTAACTAATCTAATTAAAATGCTAATTAAAATGCTGACGGCTTTTTGCATAAAGTTAAACCCAGACCATGTCGGAAAATGCTATGGTGATTCACAGTGTATTTAATCGTTTACCGATGTTTCCATTGTGAATTTAACTGGTTCGCCATGTTTACATGATAAGTACATTGTGATCGAAAGTGTACAATACTCATGGAAAGTCCACGTAATCACATTGCATTTTATAATGATTGCATGATGTTACAGTTAAAAACATAGTTTTTACACAGATAACTATTAACCAAGTATCAAGGTTCGTGACTCCTCTTTACAGGGTTACAATCACGTTTGTTAATCGAAAGGCGAATATAAGTTTTAGGTTTAAAATCATAAGATAAGTTCGTTCATAAAGTTTTCATTTTATAATGTCGATCCATAATACAACTACCTTCGGTCGTTACCGGCTTCCATACGTATGTACTTTGCTTAAAAGCATTTCCAGCACTATACCGAGTAAACAGTCGAATAGGGGTCGTCATATTATTTCACGACATATTTAAAGTCATCCCACAATTTTATATACTAACTACATCACAACAAATACAATAGTAATCTACTCGCTAATCATGACACAAACTAATTCTAGCATAATTAAAGCATACATATTTAATTAAGATAGAATAGGATAGAAAGAACCCGGATTATAATGCGAGAAGGAATAGACTTGAATTAATAAGCGTAACTCCAAGCGTACACCAAAGATTACAAAATGTTCCCTAGATTTCGTTCTACTTTAGACAAGCTCCTTAACTGGCCTAATACTAATTTTGAAGTAAGAAAATAGAATGAGAAAGTAAAGAGAGAATTATGCCTAATGCATATGGAACATCTTCAAATGGAAGCCTAGGGACTGTATTTACAAGGAAAATATGGCTCAAATTAGCATCCCTAGGCTCACATTAGAAAAAGTAGAGATTTGTGGTGCACCGGGTACGAAAAAGTAGCGAAAGGTGGTGCACCGGGTACACGCAAGGACAAAAAAGTGGAAAAGAGATGGGGGGTGGAGGCCGGCGCCGCCCACCAGCAGGACGGCGGCGGCTGGCTGCTGGCCGGCGGTGGCTGGCTGCCAACTGCCCCGGTCCGTCGTCTTTCCCTGTGTTGCTTAATTCGTGCGTATCTTCTTTGTTATACGTCCGTTTTTGCGTTGATTCTTTTTGTGTTGGATTCGTAATTCAAAAACAAAAAATTTGACGTAAAGAAATCCCAAAAATATGTCTCCTATCTCCAGATATTGCGTACGAATTATTTGGATCTTCGGGCGGGCGTAGAATCTTCATTCTTTATCCGTTTTTGTTGATTCTTCTTCTGTTGGAGTCGTAATTTGAAAACGAACATCTTGGGTGAGATAGATGTTGATGATGGGCACTTCTATCTTGAAATCTCGTTTTGATGCCTTGAATCTTCAAACATGTGTGGAATCTTCATTTTTCATCCGTTTTGCTTGATTTTTATCGTGCAACCTTGTTTTGACCATCTTGGTATAATATCATTGATTTGTATTGGTTTTGAGTTTAAAATGCCAAGAATCGTTCTAGAATGAGAGAGATATCGGTAGTAAAAACATGACTTTTTACGCGATATCATTCACATACATGGACTATCAAAGGTATAAGAAGCCTCGTAAGCTCTTACATAGAATTTCAAGAACACTAGATTGTTATAGACTATGATTACAAGAATATAAGGAAACAATAGATTTTCATCCAAGAAACTAGATTTCAAGAATTCAAAAAACTAGATTACAAGAACTTGAGAAACTACATCGCCAAGATTACAAGAAACTAGAATCCTAAGAATGCAACAATTCTTATGTGCAAGAATCAAGAAACTTATGTGCAAGAACTAAGAAACTTATGTGCAAGATCAAGAACTCAAGAATGCAAGAAACTTTGTGTTCTATTATTGGTGTTATTTGTTTTATTATTTGTGATTTGTTTGGTTGCTATGTATCTTTCTGCAAACTACCTCTAAATGAGATATTTGAAAATACATTTCATAAAAATATATTGTTTACAAACTATTGCAAAAAGAGTAATGCAGGAATATCTCTTGTTCGCTCAGTAGCTTAGAGATTCTAATACATACCTAATATTACAAAAAGAGTAATACAGGAATATCTCTTGTTCATTTGTAAAGAATGTGACTCGAGCTAGAGTTCCCTGTAGGCCATCCTACTATGTCTGCGTACCTGAGATTACATACTAAAACGGTCACCATATTGTTGGTGAGTTCATAGGTTTAAACAGTTTAAAATTTGTAAGTAGTGATCACAAGGTTATCAGTTTTGTACGAATACAAAAATAAGTATATATAATTGCCATGAGTCTCACGGTTCGACGCTTAACCTGGTTTGTGCCTCGGGCAGGTGTATAATCCAGTACACCCGTAACAGTCAAATACTACTGTGTCCGTGGATTGGCTAGAGCGACTAGCCCGGACAGGGATGTCAATCCCCAATAGATCTATCCAATAATACTCGTGCTTATACAATTAACAAACTATGATAAAATGAGGACTTTTAGTGGATTAACGTATGATGCAATTCATATAAAGGTTGTTATCAGTTGTTTGTGATCATAAAAATAGAGTATGTAATCTCACCCTATAGTGTAAAACAATAAAAGTGGGGCTATGAAACTCACCTGAGTTTGGTATGCTAGTATAATAAGCAAGTCGTGGGTGTCAATGTCCCGATAACCAACCTTCTTGTGCCCTATACGCATAAGGTTGTGTGTAAGTGGGGTGTCAATGTCCACTTATATAATTAAGTGTGAGTGGAGGGTTAATGTCCACTCATGCTAGTTGTTCACTCAACTAGTTATGTCCAAGTGATTGTTTGTGTTTGCATTTTAGAAAACGTGTACGGACCGTTGGTGACATTTGTAATAATAATTCTCAAAGTATTATTATTATGTTATGATACATTAGTAAATATGTTTCGTATGTTTCTGTGTTGTATAGTATATAAGTATTGTTGTTACGCAAAGTCGACACTTGGTGTGAAAAGTATTTATAAACTTTTGTTTTAGCGACACTTAATGCGACACTTGGTTTGGGATTGCGACTCTAGGAGTAGTGTCGCTAAATAGTAACTTTTAATAAGGCAGCGACACTTGGGGTAGTGTCACAGATTAATGCGTTGAATGGCGACACTCAGGGTTAGTGTCGCATGATGTTGAAATTGGAAGTATTGCGACACTAGAGGTAGTGTCGCAGTATACGACCTTCAATGATTTGGCGACATAAGGTTTAGGGTCACTTCATGCGACATTCCAGTTAAAACTATTAGTTGTAGTTGCGACACTGAGGTAGTGTCGCTAGTTATCACTGCAAGGTATATTGCGACATTTGGCTTAGTGTCGCAGTCGGATTAGGCCTGATGCGACAGTAAAGGCTGTTGTTATTTTCAAGTTCGGTTTTGTGGTCAAACGTGTTTGGTTTGACCCGGTACTTTGACACAACCTTTAAAATAGTAAAATAAGCTTATAAAAGTTATTGGTTCATGTCGGGGTTAATCCCGAAGTGTCGGTTTTTAAAAGTGTATATCAAATTATTAAAACCTTATGTTTTTCAGATTTTAGTCCCGATTCCTCTCACGATCCCGACAACTTAAATCCGTAGTAACTCCTGAGAA
This sequence comes from Pseudognaphalium luteoalbum, assembly GCA_963422505.1. Lineage (NCBI taxonomy): Eukaryota > Viridiplantae > Streptophyta > Magnoliopsida > Asterales > Asteraceae > Pseudognaphalium > Pseudognaphalium luteoalbum. The sequence continues at coordinate 93,429,034 of OY730193.1, read as the reverse complement.
AAATACCCATAATACCTCTATATGTTATCTATTTTCTATGATTTTTCCAACGATTTTAGGGGTCGTTGATCTGGTTAATAAAATCGAAAGTCCCATGAGGTCCAAATATGACCAATCCAGATACAAGTCCAAAAATCTATTTTTCTGGGAAAATCTGTGTATTTTCAAGAGACGAAAAAAAATAACTTATTATAGTTAACAAAATTTTTAAGATTTTGGCATAAGCCTTATGTGTTTTAGATGTGTGTAGATCAAGATATAGCCTCGAGAAGTTGATGAAACTTTGTGTCAACCGAGACAGAAAGTATATGTTCTCCCATTTTTACGTTTTGGAGTAGTAAACGGTGTCAAAATGTCATGAGACTAATTTTGTTGGAAATTTAACTTTCCGAACTTCATTTTATACTTAAGAAATATCCATTTTCATTTTAACGTGATTTTTCTAAAAATCGTGGAAATTGGTCCTTTTTCTGGACAAGAAACATAATCAAGATTTGGTTTTTCAAAACGCATCTCGATTAATGTTTTGGACATATCTTTGTTACATGGACACTAGAACATGAAAATATAAGTGTTTTAAGGAAAATACAAGGGGTATTAAGTTTCTTACAAAGAGAGTGATGAAGAGGAGAAGAATGAACTCGATAGCTCGTTTCCTCGCATTTTCTTGAATTCCAGCGTAGTGCTCGAGGTGGCACTATGGTGGTTGAATGGTCGACTTGTGGTGGAGTGAGGGTGGTATGGTCACTAACCTATGTTCGTTTTTATAGAGAGGAGGGAAGAGCAAAGGAGTGTGAAAGAGTGTAAGGTGATTGAGTATAAGAAATGGGAGTATGGGTTGGTGATTTAAGGTCAAACAAGCAACAAGGGTGTGGGTCCCACCCCATGTGGGAGTGTTAAATTGTTTTCCCCAATTCTATGTTACGCGTGGTGTCCATTTACCTGTTCGTTTCGTCGTTCGTTTAATCGTTAAACGTTTATTATACAAGTTTCATTAACGATATATTTTAGTAAATTTTCAATTGAAGTTTTTATTTTAAAATACTTAATAGACATTTTATAAAATGTTTCGTTACGATGTTGATCTTGTTCGCGTGCTCGTTTAAAGTTTATATTAATCGGGTAACATTTTTAAACGTTATAATTGTTATCGTATATCCGTGATATTGTTAACCAAAGTTTTTAATCAAAATACTTAATGTTGAGTTATAAAAATATAACTTGAGTTTATTTCGTGTCTCAGGCACGTTTCACGCGTTTTCATCGTGTACAGAGTGTTTTATACGATATGTGATACGTGTAATATATTTTCGTATTATAATTAAGTAAATAATATTTGTTTGGATAAATCCACATTATTTTAATAGTTTGCACCAACGTCCATCTTGAATATTGTCGGACTCCGTCTGGTTCGAGTTTGCACGATTAAACTTAATCGCGTACGTGTATATATATATACATATATATATATATATATATATAATAATAACGTCATATATACAAAATGTTACACATATTTAGCCTAATACAAAACAAAATACATGTAATTATACAAGTGTTAGGAACTAATTAAAGTCCTAATTTTTTGGGTGTCACATTTTCCCCTTCTTAAGAGAATTTCACCCCGAAAATAGTTTGCAGCCGTCTGCTGTGTGGTATCTACGAATAGATGTGGGTTTATCTGTCGCATTTTGTCTTCCCGTTCCCAAGTGAATTCGGGACTATGCCTTGAATTCCACCGTACCTTGACGATGGGAATATAACTATGTTTCAGCTGTTTGACCTGACGGTCCATGATTTTGATACGCTCCTCGACGAAATGGAGTTTGTCATCAATGTGAATTTCATCGAGTGGTATAATTAGTGTCTCATCATACAGACATTTCTTCAAGTTAGAAATGTGAAAGGTAGGGTGCACACTACTGAGTTCAGAAGGTAGTTACAGTCGATACGCTACTGGACCAATTCTTTCGAGAATTTCAAATGGTCCAATGTATCTAGGGTTTATTTTTCCGCGTTTACCGAATCGAATGACACCTTTCCAAGGTGACACTTTCAGAAGTACCTTGTCCCCAACCTGGAACTCAAGGTGTTTGTGTCTCACGTCAGCATAGCTTTTCTGACGATCATGTGCGACTTTCAGCCGGTTTTAGATACCAACTATATTTTTGGTGGTTTCATGAATGATTTATGGACCGGTGAGTTGACTATCTCCCACCTCAGTCCAACAGACAGGTGATTGGCACTTAAGTCCGTATAGTTCTTCATAAGGTGCAGCCTTAATGCTGGTATGAAAACTGTTGTTGGATAAAAACTCGCACAACGGTAAGTGGTTTTCCCAGTTTTTACCGAAGTCAACTACGCAAGCTCGTAGCATGTCCTCCGGTGTTAGTTTGGTTCGTTCGCTTTGGCCATCAGTTTGTGGGTGGTAAGCATTACTCATATCCAGACGAGTACCCAAGGATTTTTGTAGTGATTGCCAAAAGCGAGAAGTGAATCTTCTATGTCTGTCAGAGATAATTGAGATGGGTACGCCGTGTCTTGACACGATCTCTTTTAGGTAGTCAACTACGCAATCTTGTAATGATTGCCAAACATTCCATCTTGTCAGTTTCCTTGATAGCTAGGAAATGAACAGATTTCGTGAGACGATCTACGATCACCCAAATGGTATCGCAATCGCTCAGTGTTTTTGGGAGTTTGGTAACGAAATCCATGGTGATCTGCTCCCATTTCCATTGAGAGATTTCCAGTTGTTGCCGCAATCCGGGGGGTTTCTGGTATTCAACTTTGACTTTGGAACAGGTGAGGCACTTGCTAACATACGTGGCGATGTCGGCCTTCATGTTGGGCCACCAATACAACTCTTTGATGCCATGGTACATTTTGTCGGCACCGAGATGTATAGAGTATTTGTACTCGTGAGCTTCATTCATCACTAAGTCTTGCAGGTTCTCAAAACTTGGTAACCAGATTCGTTTTGAGAAGTATTTGGCCCCGTCGGGTTTAGTTTCTAAATGTTTGTCCATGCCACGTAAGGACTCGTTTTTCATATTATCAGGTTTGAGTGCTTCGAGTTGGGCGGTAAGGATCTGAATAATAAGGTTGTTGTGAATTGTCATACTGAGAGCTCGAAATTGAAAGGGTTTCACTCGTTCTTTTCGGGTTAAGGCATCAACAACAACGTTAGCCTTGCCTGGGTGATACCGAATTTCACAATCATAATCGGTAAGTAGTTCGACCTAACGACGTTGTATCATGTTCAGATCTTTATCGTCGAAGATATGTTGGAGACTTTTGTGATCAGTGAAGATCATACATTTGGTTCCATATAGATAATGTCTCCAAATCTTTAGTGTGAAAACGACTGCCCCCAACTGTAAGTCATGAGTCATGTAATTCTTTTCGTGGACCTTGAGTTTTCGGGAGGCGTAGGCGATGACTTTCTCTTGTTGCATTAACACGCAACCGAGACCTTGGTGTGAAGCATCGCAATAAACCATGAAGTCATCGTTGCCTTCGGGTAAGGATAAGATTGGTGCACTGCAAAGTTTTTGTTTCAACTGTTGAAAAGCTGACTCTTGTTTATCAGTCCAATCAAACTTCTTTTCCTTCTGAGTCAGTGCGGTGAGAGGTTGGGCTATTTTCGAGAAATTCTCAATGAATCGCTAATAGTATCTAGCAAGTCCTAAGAATTGGCGTACTTCGGTGGGTGTGGTAGGTGATTGCCAGCACTTGATAGCCTTAATCTTGGCTGGAATGACATGAATTCCTTGGCTGTCAATGACGTGACCGAGGAATTGTATGGTTTGCATCCAGAACTCACACTTGGAGAATTTAGCATATAACTCCTCGTATTTGAGTAGTTCTAGGATGGTTTTTAGGTGTTGGTTGTGTTATTGTTCATTGTGAGAGTAGATAAGAATGTCATTAATAAACACAATGACGAACTTATTGAGATAAGGTTTGCACACCCGATTCATAAGGTCCATGAATACTGCTGGTGCGTTGGTTAAACCGAATGGCATCACTTGAAATTCGTAATGCCCGTATCGAGTTCTGAAGGTTGTTTTCGGAATATCATCATCGTGAACTCGTAGTTGGTGATAACCCGACCATAGATCGATCTTTGAATAAAAAATCGACCCTTGAAGTTGGTCAAATAGGTCATCAATTCGGGGAAGTGGATATCGATTCTTTACAGTTAGCTTGTTCAGTTCATGGTAATCGATACACATTCGGAAAGATCCGTCTTTCTTTTTCAAGAACAAGACCGGAGCTCCCCAAGGTGAGGAACTTGGTCGAATGAATCATTTGTCCAGGATTTCCTATAACTGGGTAGACAACTCCTGCAACTCGTATGGGGCTAAACGGTATGGGGCTCGTGCCACGGGTGCTGCGCCAGGCACAAGGTCAATAGAGAACTCGACTTGTCTGGGTGGCGGAAGGCCAAGCAAGTATTCAGGAAAGACTTCTGGAAAGTCTTGAACAATTGACACATCCTCAAGTCGCTTCTCCTCCGACTTTTTCTCCGTTACATGTGCGAGGATTTCCTGGTAACCTTTTCTCAGGTACTTTCAGGTTTTCATGCATGAGATAATTTTCAAGCTCGGTCTACCGGTCTCCCCTTGTATGATTAAGGTTCCACCAGAGACGAGAGGTATATGAACGATTTTATCATAACAGACTATTTCGGCGCGATACTTAGATAACCAATCCATGCCTACTATGATGTCGAAGCTTCCGATCTCTACAGGTATGAGATCGATGGAGAAATGTTCGTTGGCTAAGTTTAAAGTGCAATTAGGTATTACACTTTCAGCCTCTATCAGTTTGCCATTTGCCAATTCTCTTGTGTACTTAGAATCTAAGGCAATGGGTGTAATGTTGAGTAGCGGATAAAACTCATCCGAGCTAAAGCTTTTATCAGCACTAGTATCAAACAAAACCGAAGAAGTAAGGTTCTTGAGAAGGAACATACCCGTGACCACATTCGGGTCTTGACGGGCATCCTATGATTTCTTCACAAAAGCTCTACCGCGAGTGTTGTTGTTGTTCCTATTGTTGTTGTTGTTGTTGTTGTTGCCGTCGTTGTTGTTGTTGTTGTTGTTGTTTTTCAGCTTTGGGTGGTCATTCCTGAAGTGCCCTATATATGTTAGCTATTTTCTGTGATTTTTCCAAGGATTTTAGGGGTCGTTTATCTGGTTTTGTGGTCAAACGTATTTGGTTTGACCCGAGACTTTTACACAACCTTAAAAATAGTTAAATAAGCTTATAAAAATTATTGGTTCGTGTCGGGGTAAACCCGAGGTGTTCGTTTTTAAAAGTGTATGTTAGATTATTAAAACCTTATGTTTTTCAGATTTTAGTCCCTGATATCGCGTAAAAAGTCACGTTTTTTACAATAGATATCTCTCTCATTCTGGAACAATTCTTGGCACTTTAACTCAAAAATATTACAAATCTGTAATATTATGCCTAGATGGTAAAAACAAGGTTGCGTGATGAAAATCAAGCAAAACGGGCAGAAAATGAAGATTCCACGCACGTTTAAAGATTCCAGACATCAAAATGAGGTTTCAAGACCAAAGAGCCCATCACCAATATCTATCTGACCCAAGATGTTCGTTTTTAAATTACGAATCCAACAGAAGAAGAATCAACTAAAACGGACGAAGAACGAAGATTCTACGCACTCCGGAAGATCCAAACGATTCGTACGACACATCTAAAGTTCTGAGACATATTTTTGGGATTTCTTTTCATCAAAAGCTTCGTTTTTGAATTACGAATCCAACGCAAAAAGAATCAACACAAACAGACGCGTAACGAAGAAAACACGCACGAATCGAGAAACACAGCAACCGGCAGCGGACTTGTGCCACTGGCAGCCAGCCGCCGCTGCCAGCCAGCCAGCCGCCGCCGGCTGCCCGCCACCCGCACGAATTGCACTTTTTGGTACTTTTGCATACCCGGTGTTAGACCTTTTCCTACTTTTCGTACCTGGTGCCACTACCTTTTTCGCCTTTTGTACCTGGTGCCACTACCTTTTCCACCTTTTGCTATCATGAGCTTGGGGATGCTAACTTGAGCCGAATTTCCTCTATAAAAGGCAACCCCTAGCTCTCATTTCAACACACCAACTCATACACAAACACACACACCCATACTTACACTCTCATTCTTCCATTTTCATTTTCTCACTCTAAAAGTCTCTTATATTTTAGTCTAGGGTTATTGTAATTAATCTACGGATTAACATAAAGGTTAGAGCGAACGTTAGGAGTTTGGAGGTTCATCTTTGTACGTGTGAACGAGTTGTCTGTCATAATAATACGCTGCTGTGCATTTATTTCCGGGTGATATCGAAACCTTTATCATACTTGCTTTATTTCATATTTCAATTATGTATTATTGTCTTGTATGTGATTTGTCTGTTGCCATGAATTGCGAGTAGTCTATTATTGTGATTGTTGATGATGTAGATAATTATAAGTAAGGATGACGTTATATAATTAAGTGTACGACAATTGTAACCGTGATGTAACGGCCCCTATTCGACAGTTTATCTGATATAGTACTGGAAACGTTTTATACGGAGTATAAATGTATGGAAGTCGATAAACGACCAAAGGTAGTTACATCACTGGAATCAGCTCTGGTTTAACAGTTTGAATTCCGAAAGGATAATACAACCTCACAACTAACTGGTATATCCTACGAAAGTCAATACACAATAAAATAATGTTCGAAAACACGTTAAGATAAAATAGGAATTAATGACCTTTGTATCGTTAAGACTTTATGAACTTGAGTTTAATTTATGGAGTACCCTTTCTAGTTATCCACGTGACTACAACCTAGTAATTAGGACTTGATCAACCTTAATTATGGTAAGTAGTTATTTGTGCCCATGACATGCAACAAGTAAGACACAGTGAATTCACTCATTGTACATATTAGGTTTACATTTTTGCATCGCTTTTTATTTAGTTAGTTTAGAGTGTCACATTCACCGTCAATTACCCCTGACCGCATGTCTGATGTAAGAAGCAGTCGAACTACCATGTAAAGTACACTGTCCGATTACTGAAATGCATGGCCTGCATATGAAACACGTTTTTATAAACTGCGAATAATCTAGGGATGTATAACTGTTTCAAAAGGAGAACTCAAGTCATAAGTTGAAGTAACCAAACCCTAATGCATAAAACAAGACTTAGGAATAAGGATAACATCCTCGTGATTTAGATACCTTAAAACACTAAGCCTTACACAATCGGCGGTCAAAACATAGAAAGTTATTAATCTGCATGCTAATAAAATACTAAACTATTCTAGGGGTTAAGAAACGTCGGACCTATGAGACGATACGCTACTGATTCATGCACCTCAGCGTCAAGCCAAAATAGGTTGTTTATCTTTCAACTAGATAAGTATTGGAAGTTTGCGTATTGCTCCGATCAGAATCACGATAACCTAGTTCCTAGTGACATACCAATGGGAAATTTATTTGGTAGGGTTCTAGAGTTTACACCTGATAGTTTAAATCATTATATTAGTATTGCCCCTATTTAATCTGTCATCCTGAAACATTAATTATCGAAATCTCAGCAATCACATGTTTATCTTTATCTGCTTTCCTGTAATTTACTTTTTTGCATTTTAATTACTTGCCTTTAGTTTAAACCCCCAAACCTACCTACTTTTTTTCATCCTAAATATCTCCTACCGAAAGCACCAGCTTTAATCTCCCACACGTTTGGATTCATAGAACGATCTTAGGTCATACTTACCGCTTACTAACCAGAGTAGGTAGTACGTATAATTTAAGCCCAGCAAAATATAAAGTTTAAAACCCCTGCTGCGCCCGCATCACCATCAGGAATCGCAACGACACTGAACCGACGGTTGCGGGTGCAACAGTCCCGATTCCTCTCACGATCCTGACAACTTAAATCCGTAGTAACTCCTGAGAAAAATACCCATAATACCTCTATATGTTAGCTATTTTATGTGATTTTTCCAAGGATTTTAGGATCGAAAGTCCCATGAGGTTCAAATATGACCAATCCAAATACAAGTCCAAAAATCTATTTTCTGGGAAAATCCGTGCATTTCAAGAAACAATGAAGAAGATATTTTTAAAGTTAACAAAATTTTAAAGATTTTGCGCAAGCCTCATGTGTTTTGGATGTGTGTAGCTCGAGATATAGCCTCGAGAATTTGATGAAACTTTTGGTTAACCGAGACAGAAAGTATATGTCCTCCCATTTTTACGTTTTGGAAGAGTAAACGGTGTCAAAATGTCATGAAACTAATTTTGTTGAAAAGCTAACTTCTTGAATTTCATTTTAGACTTAAGAAATATCCATTTTCATGTTAAAGTGATTTTGCTAAAAATTGTGGAAGTTGGTCCTTTTTCTGGATAGAAAACATAATCAAGATTTGGGTTTTCAAAACGCGTCTCGGTTAATGTTTTGGACATATCCTTGTTATGTGGACACTAGAACATGAATATATAAGTGTTTTAAGTAAAATACAAGAGGTATTAAGTTTCTTACAAAGAGAGTGACGAAGAGGAGAAGAAATGAAGTCGATAGCTCATTTCCTCATGTTTTCTTGAATTCCGGCGTGGCGGCTCGAGGTGGCACTATGGTGGTTGAATGGTAGACTTGTGGTGGAGTGAGGGTGGTGAGGTGACTGACCTCTGGTCTTCTTAAAGAGAGGAGGGAATAGAAAAGGAGTGTGAAAGAGTGTAAGGTGATTGAGTGTAAGAAATGGGAGTATGAGTTGGTGATTTAAGGTCAAACAAGTAATAAGAGTGTGGGGAGGGCATGGGGTGTGGGAGCTGAAGATTTTTGTGGGTCCCACCCCATGTGGGAGTGTTAAATTGTTTTCCTCAATTCTACGTTACGCGCGGTGCCCGTTTACCCGTTCATTTCGTCGTTTGTTTAATCGTTAAACGTTTATTATACACGTTTCGTTAACGATATATTTTAGTAAATTTTCAATTGAATTTTTTATTTAAAATACTTAATAAACATTTTATAAAATGCCCAGTTACGATGTCGATCTCGATTCGCACACTCATTTAGCGTTTATATTAATCGGTTAACGTTTTTAAATGTTATAATTGTTATCGTATATCCGTGATGTTTTTAACCGTAGTTTTTAATCAAAATACTTAATGTAGAGTTATATTAATCAAAATACGTGTAATATACTTTCGTATTATAATTAAGTAAATAATGTTTGTTGATAAATCCACATTATTTTAACAGTTTGTCACCAACGTCCATCTTGAATAATGTCGGACTCCGTCCGGTTCGAGTTTGCACGATTAAACTTAATCGCGTACGTGTACATAAATAATAACGTCATATATACAAAATTTTCACATATTTAGCCTAATACAAAACTAAATACATGTAATTATACAAGTGTTAGGCACTAATTAAAGTCCTAATTTTTTAGGTGTCACACGACCCGAACCGCTTCCGCAATCATGAAATTGCGGGTATGACAACGCTGAACATTATGGTGCAATTTTTATAATTTTTCGATTTGACGTTTGTGAGATATTTAAGTATCAAAAAGATAGGAGTAAATGAGTTTTTGTACATATTGCACAATCTTATTAGTTTTTCCATACTCTACAAAATATTTGTACTTGATCCCATCTCTTCAATTCATTCCATTACGATATTACTCACCATTATATGTTTTTTTCCCAAAGTTATACAAACTCAAAGTTCGGATTTATAAAAAAAAATGTAAATTTAAAATGAGTACAATTAAGTAAAGCTTGTACTAGTAATCTGAAAGTAGGCCTTAGTGTCTGGGAATGTATCAAACTTTCACCAAATCTATATTGTGTGTATTCAACTTACGAAACTCGATATTAATGTACTCAACTAGTAAAAACCCTTATATTGATGTACTTTGATGACATGTCACTCTCTACTTGTGCCACGTGGCATGCTATGTGCGTGACACATCATCAAAGTACATCAATATAAGGGTTTTTACAAGTTGAGTGCATTAATATTGAGTTTTGCAAGTTGGATACACACAATAGAGATTTGGTGAAAGTTTGATACATTCCCAGACACTTAGCCCATTGAAAGTACTCATGATTTCTGTATCATATTTTTATAGTATGCATATGTCCGGTCCACAAGGAATATCAACGACGGGCAAATCATCTGTTCACAAATCATCCACATATGCTGAGGTCTACATTCGAACACATGACATGTCGATCATACGTATGGTTTTTGGGCGCTTGCTGTCGCACCCCCAAATTCATGATTTTAGTTTATCAGATAATTAGCGGAAGCATTAGATTTAGTGGGGATGCCGATGTAAACATTGGACATTCATACATATCAGAGCATATGATTATCGCAGAACATATATATATTAAGATGCCATAGTTAATTGTTTGCAAAAGCTTACGATTCAGCGAATCGTAAAAGTAGAAGTATAATTTAAGTTATACAAAAGTGGATTTAAAAAATATGACTAAAACATATTATTTATACAAAAGAAATCCCATTGCTTCAAAAGATGGCATCCTAAATTCATCGTGGGTCGCCTAGTTCCATAATGCATGTGGTCTTACTTGTGTAGCTAATTCCCTGAAAAACATAGTAAAAAGTCAACATGGATGTTGAGTGAATTCACAGGGTTTATGTTTACAGTATAGTTTGATAAACCAAAGTTATTGCCATAATAGTTAAAGAGTGTTTTGTGGAATGTTATCTAATTACAAATTTAGTTGGGATGTCACCCAAAATATAATTAAGTTGGATCGTTATCCAAAACATAGTTGTGATATGTTACCCAAAAGCATAGTTTAAATTTTTTGTAAGAAAGTAGTATCCTATTAGTTGTAGGAAAGATGTATCATATTCCCAAGAAGTAGGGACTAAACCTTTTGCCCAAGAAGTAGGGCTGGCACCCAAGAAGTAGGGCCCAATAACTGCTCAAGAAGTAGAGCTATCACCCAAGACGTAGGGTAAATCACTGTCCAAGAAGTAGGACTGATATCGCGTAAAAAGTCACGTTTTTACTATCGATATCTCTCTCATTCTGGAACAATTCTTGGCACTTTTACTCAAAAACATTACAAATCAGTAATATTATGTCAAGATGGTAAAAACAAGGTTGCATGATGAAAATCAAGCAAAACGGACAGAAAATGAAGATTCCACACACGTTTGAAGATTCCAGACATCAAAATGAGATTTCAAGACCAAAGAGCCCATCACCAACATCTATCTGACCTAAGATGTTCGTTTTCAAATTACAAATCCAACAGAAGAAGAATCAACAAAAACGGACGAAGAATGAAGATTCTACGCACTCCGGAAGATCCAAATGATTCGTACGACACATCTAAAGTTCAGAGACATATTTTTGGGATTTCTTTTCATCAAAAGCTTCGTTTTTTAATTACGAATCCAACGCAAAAAGAATCAATGCAAACGAACGCATAACGAAGAAAACACGCACGAATCGAGAAACGAAGCAACGCACAACGAACCGGTGCGGGGTGGTGCCAGCCGTCGCCGGCAGCCACACAGCCGCCGCCGGCTGGCAGCCAGCCGCCGCCGCCAGCCGTCACCCGCACGGATTGCGCTTTTTTGTCCTTTTTCGTACCCGATGCTAGACCTTTACATGCTTTTCGTACCTGGTGCCACTACCTTTTTCGCCTTTTGTACCTGGTGCTACTACCTTTTCCACCTTTTGCTATCATGAGCTTTTGGGTGCTAACTTGAGCCAAATTTCCTCTATAAAAGGCAGCCCCTAGCTCTCATTTCAAGACACTCATACACTCAAATACTCTCTCATATTCACACTCATACTTACACTCTCATTCTTCCATTTTCACTTTCTCAATCTAAAAATGTCTTATTTTAGTCTAGGGTTATTGTAATTAATCTACGGATTAACATAGAGGTTAGAGCGAACGTTAGGAGTTTGGAGATTCATCTTTGTACGTGCGAACGATTTATCAGTCATAATAATACGCTGTTGCGCATTTATTTTCGGGTGATATCGAAACCTTTATCATACTTGCTTTATTTCATATTTTAATTATGTATTATTGGCTTGTATGTGATTTGTCTATTGCCATGAATTGCGAGTAGTTTATTATTGTGATTGTTAATGATGTAGAAAATTATAAGTAAGGATGACGTTATATAATTAAGTGTACGACAATTGTAAACGTGATGTAACGGCCCCTATTCGACAGTTTATCTGATATAGTATTGAAAATGTTTTATACGGAGTATAAATGTATGGAAGTCGATAAATGATCGAAGGTAGTTACATCACTGGAATCAGCTCTGGTTTAACAGTTGGAATTCCGAAAGGATAATACAACTTCACAACTAACTGGTATATCCTACGAAAGTCAATGCACAATGAAATGATGTTCAAAATCGCGTTCAAATAAAATAGGCATTAATGACCTTTGTATCATTAAGACTTTATGAACTTGAGTTTAATTTATGGAGTACCCTTTCCGGTTATCCACGTGACTGCAACCTAGTAATTAGGACTTGAGCAACCTTAATTATGGTAAGTAGTTATTTGTGCCCATGACATGCAACAAGTAAGACACAGTGAACCCACTCGTTGTACATATTAGGTTTACATTTCTGCATCGCTTTACATTTAGTTAGTTTAGAGTGTCACATTCACCGTCAATTACTCCTGACCGCATGTCTGATGTAAGAAGCAGTCGAACTACCATGTAAAGTACATTGTCTGATTACTGAAAGGCATGGCCTCCATATGAAACACGTTTTTATAAACTGCGAATAATCTAGGGATGTATAACTGTTTGAAAAGGAGAACTCAAGTCATAAGTTGAAGTAACCAAACCCTAATGCATAAAACAAGACTTAGGAATAAGGATAACATCCTCGTGATTTAGATACCTTAAAACACTAAGCCTTACACAATCGGCGGTCAAAACATACAAAGTTATTAATCTGCATGCTAATAAGATACTAAACTATTTTAGGGGTTAAGAAAGGTCGGACCTATGAGACGATACGTTACTGATTCATGCACCTCGGCGTCAAGCCAAAATAGGTTGTTTATCTTTCAACTAGATAAGTATTGGAAGTTTGCGTATTGCTCCGATCAGAATCACGATAACCTAGTTCCTAGTGACATGCCAATGGGAAATTTAGTTGGTAGGGTTCTAGAGTTTACACCTGATAGTTTAAATCATTATATTAGCATTGTCCCTATTTAATCTGTCATCCTAAAACATTAATTATCAAAATCTCAGCAATCACATGTTTATCTTTATCTGCTTTCCTGCAATTTACTTTTCTGCATTTTAATTACCTGTCTTTACTTTAAAAACCTAAACCTACCTACTTTGTTCCATCCTAAATATCTCCTACTAAAAGTACCAGCTTTAATCGCCCACACGTTTGGATTCATAGAACGATCTTAGGTCATACTTACCGCTTGCTAACCAGAGTAGGTAGTACGTATAATTTAAGACCAGCTAAATATAAATTTTAAAACCCCTGCTGCGCCCGCATCACCATCAGGAATCGCAACGACACTGAACTAACGGTTTCGGGCCCAACAAGTTTTTGGCGCCGCTGCCGGGGAATCACAAACGTACGATTAAAAGCCGCCTTAAGTAGTAATATTTAGGAGACCCTTCCGATTGAAATCTTCTTAGAAATCTTTCGAAATTTAATTTAAGTAATTAGTATTAATTAAGTATTAGTTAGTTAGGATAACTTTAAAAATGACAACTCAAAAACCTACTTCTTGCCTCATTTCAATGGATGATACGGAATTCTTTGACTACTTAGAAACAGAGTTAGGATCTGATTTCTTTTCACCTTTTTCCTCTAAAACTAAGGAAATCTCCGACACCCAAGAATAATATAGGACCTCACTTTCAATTCCAAAACATTGCCTGGATTTTGATGACACGGACCAATTACCTGACCTTGCATCATCTCCAGAAGATAACTTGCCAACTTTACACCTACCTGATTTACCAAATTCTTCCCACTTCAATTATTTTTCGGAAGATAATTCTGAAGAAAAACCTCCGAAGTCTTGTGACTTAATCACCCTCATTCCTGAAACATCGGTGTATACCCAAACCACGCCCGATCCTCGGAATAACGGCATCTTTCCATTCATTTCACACAAACACCAATACACCATTTACCGAGTGGTGGATAAGGTTCCATCAGTCGAGCCGGAACAACCTTGTTTTGAAGAATGCCACCTCGGTGCTTCTTTCAATCCTCCCCGTAGGGTAGATGTCTATAAAGCATTCGTCAAGTAATTAACCTATGCCAATCTCCTGTATTCCTACGAACAACGAGAAACGATTGCCTCATTTGAAAAACAAGTAGAATTCCTTCTTCGCCTGTCAAGTCATGAATGCGAAAGCACTTCCACAAATTTTAGAGACCAAGAACTAAAGTTTATAGCAGATTTAGATCTACTTTTTGAATCACTCGCCGACATGGATTTTCTTCCAACATCTATGATGTTAATCAATCACAGTGTCACCGCAATGATCAACAAACTTGAGTTCTGGGAAGAACAAGATCCGATGATTTCTATCGTCATTCTTGGTAAAATTCCTTTCTTTGTTGACCCCGCCTCCTACCTGATCTCAAAATTATGAGACGTTTTTCCTGATTCCACCAAGGAAAGAATCGACACAGTTTTCTTTGCAAAAAGAAAAGACCATCACATTAAGCTTACTCGAATCTTTGCCTGTACCAAATACCCTTTCACTTCCGTACAAAAATCCACAATCAGTGAACTCTGTAGGATAGTTAAATCTACAACCGGAGACCCTGATTCACAGGAAGAGAACGCATTTCTGGAAGTCATGAATAAACTCACTCACGATCTTAATTACAAAGAGGAAGGTCCACGCGTCGGTTTGTCAAACCCTAAAAAGATAAGGAAAGCGTACAATAAGTTAATTGGTGATCTTGTCAATTTAGGATACAAAGAACGAGAAATCCTAGGATTAGAGAATCGTCATTACTATTTAGTTTATAACACCATTTTAGAACTTTCAAAATGTTTTGTGCTGAAAAACGTTCGCTTAAGGGAACAAATCTCGACCCTTTCCCTATGGAGGGATCGGAACGAATCTTAAAACAATTCCTTCCGAAAAAAGTCGAAGCTCACGACTTTAAATGAGCATATTTTAGTATAAATATAGTAATATAATAAAATTTTGAAAGTTTCCTTTGAAAAAAAAAACGTTTTTAAATTTTTGCTTGAAAACGCGTGCGCGACAACAAGAACGTACAACGTTAAGCTTTTAGCCGAAACATGTACATTCAATAAGTCCACGTCAGACAACTAATTTTAAAACAACCAAAAATAATTTAAGTTTAATATCTCAGGATTGCTTTTTAATTGTTCCACATAAATTTATGGGCTTCTTAAATTGTTTACAATGTAACGAAAGACTAACAAGTAACTAGTTACGATAAATACGTTTAGGATTCGTAATCACTATTAGTGGGACATTAGAAATTAATCTAGGAAAGTACTTAGACGTACATAGGGGACCATGTAAGAAATATGGTACATGGGAGCATGACAAATATTCTCATGGACCACAAGCCTTCCATTTGATCCCATAATTCAAAAATAACACAAGAAACCTTTCTTCTCCTTCCTTCCTCACCTCAAAAACCGGCCACCCTCCTTCCTCCATGGATCACCACCCAATCTTCACCAACCTTTCTAATTTCATGTCCTTTTGAACTCCTCATTGCATGATATTCTCGGTTGTACGTTCGTTTTGAAGCATAACACACTAAAACAAGGTATGATCATGAAAAACCCACTTTGAACATAAAATGTCTTATTTTATGAAATTAGCTAAGATAGTAACTAGGAATTAGTGTTTTTCTTGGTTGAATGCTTAGAAACGACATGCTATTACCACTTACCCATGCTAATTCACACTAGTTTGGCTCTTTCAAGAAGATGTACCTTGACCTAGTAATTAAGTTTAGAATTTGGCTTGATTAAGTGCTAGTTGTTAGATGTTTAAGTAATTGTGGTATTCTAAATAATTGGCCTATGTTAATTGCGTAATGCGAATAAATTAGGATTAGCAAATTTGACTTTTGAAAGTCAACAAAAAGTTAACTAGCATGCATGATTAGAATAGTAAATTAAGAAAACTCTTGCTTACTAGGACACTTGTACTTGCTTGACTAGTCAAAATAGGCAATAGAGAATCATTACTAGAAACAAAAGTCTTGAATAAAACCAAACACAAGGATGACATAATTTTTTGTGCATGACCTAGCTTGTTATCTAGTAGGAAAATGCCTAAAAATAATGTTTACATGTCTAGGTTATAATTTTGGTATGCGGACAAATTGGAATTATCGTCCGAAGTAAGTTTTGACCTAAAAGTCAACTTGAAGTATTGCATTTTTAAAAATAAATTAATTGCGATTTCTATTCAAAAACCTTACTTCAAGTTGAACTTTTAAAAGTCAAAAACATACAATGAGACTATAAACTATGAAATAATGACGTTTCAAATTTGGCTAAACACCAGACTTTGTAAATGGCATTACTTCACAAATTAGTTACCGCCATCCCCTGACTATATGTTTTCACACATTGATGATTGCCTTACTATTGTTACTTGGGGGCATTTGATATTTACTGTAATCTTTGGACTGTCAAGAATTTAAAGCCCTCATTTCGAATTTTCCATTAGAAAATTCGGGAAGCGCTTTAAATTCCACCTTTCTTAAGACCTATTACTTTAAATTTCTCATGTTCTCAGGTACTATGTCACCGAAGAAGAAAAAGCTAAAACCAGCACGTCCACTTACAGGATCTCTTGCATACCTTAGTGCAACACCAGCATACGACCGGATGGCACGAATATGGAGAGATAAACCTTTTGGTTGTTTTAGATATGTAGATTGGGAAAAGCTACATATATTAGGATTCAGGCAGAAATTAGAGAGTTTACTCAGTTACTCAATAGAGGGTCAGCAGTTTGAGTCTTTCAAGACATTGTTCAGCATTGATGAACCGGTGTATATGGAGATGATCACCGAGTTCATGACCACCTATAGATTTGAGCCTATTCACCTTGTCATTGGCTCAGTTTGCACGTCACTGATGCGCCCTGAAGCGTCCATATGAAGACGGTGCTCGGACCGCGATCGTGGGTGTTTTAAATTTGTATTTGCAGGGGTCTAAGTGTGACTTACTGATACTGAACCAAAAGGTTAGTAGATGGTAAGTATGACCTAGAGTCGTTCTTAAAGTGAAACTGAATTGAAACAGAGGGGATCCAATCAATCTTTCTTTTCTAGTAAAGATTAAAAGAGTGCGTTGGGGATTTTTGGTTCAGTTAATTAAGTAAACTAATTAAAGCGAATAAAAGATAATTGTAAATCAGATAATAAAAGGAGTATTTGTTGTGAGTTTGTTAGCTTATAATGTGCGATGATGACTTTTAGGGAAAACGTTTACTAAATTTGGAATGTTCACTAGACTTAGTAGCTTATGGTATAACCGATAGATTCCCTATTAGTCGGTTATCAACTAATATGTCACGAGGAACCATGGTGTCATGATCCTGATCAGACAGACAATGCTCAACTCTCCACACTCTCTTGTGAGGGAGTTAGTGACCCTTGTTATTGAGCACATTTACTCGTGGGCGAAGGAATAGAGTAGCAAGTCTACAAGAAGTCTAACCGTTCTTAATACCATAGAGACTATATGTTTAGCAAACAACTAACTTAGCAAATATTTTCGGACTTAGTTGATCAATTCCTATTAATGAAGTTTAAGCATGGTAAGCGAAGGAAAGTTTGAGGTTTGTTGCGTACCTTACTTTATATTTCATAGGTTAAGGAAAAGTATCGATTTAAGTTGGATTTTAAACTTGTCTTTCTCAATACAATTAACAAATCCCTAGATTTTCGTAAATGGTTATTTAGCCTATAGCCTACCTAATCTAATCTAAACTAATCTAATTAAAAACGTAAATAAAATGCTGACGGCTTTTTGCATAAAGTTAAACCCAGACCATGTCAGAAAATGCTATGGTAGTCCACAATGTATTTAATCGTTTACCGATGTTTCCATTGTGAATTCAATTGCTTCACGATGTTTACATGATAGCTATATTGTGATTTCAAGTGTACAATACTCATGGCACTTCCACATAATCACATTGCATTTTATGATGCTCGCATAATGTTACAATCGAAACCATAGTTTTACACAGATAACTATTGACCAAGTAGTAAGGTTCGCGACGCCTCTTTACAAGGTTACAATCACGGTTGTTAATCGAAAGGCGAATGTAAGTTTTAAGTTTAAAATCATAAGATAAGTCCGTTCATAAAGTTTCTCCATAATACAACTACCTTCGGTCGTTACCGGCTTCCATACGTATGTACTTTGCTTAAAAGCATTTCCAGCACTATACCGAGAAAACAGTCAAATAGGGGCCGTCATATTATTTCACGACGTATTTAAAGTCATCCCACAATTATATATGCTAACTACATCACAACAAATACAATAGTAATCTACTCGCTAATCATGGCATAAACTATCTCTAGCATAATTAAAGTATACATATTTAATCAAGATAGATAAGGATAGAAATAACCGAGATTAATATGCGAGAAGGAGTATACTTGAATTAATAAGAGTTGCTCCAAGCGTACACCAATGATTACAAATGCGTTCCTCACCAAGGATTACAAACACGTTCGTTGCTTCTATTTTAACTAGCCTAATGCTAATAAAGAAAGAAAGAAAAGCTAGAAGAAAGTGCCTAGTTATGTAAGTATCCTAGTGCCCTTGGTGTATTTTGAGGTGTGTTGGTGTGTGTTTCAAATGAACCTCATGCCTCCTATTTATAGAGGAGTTTTGGTGCATTTTAGCAAATGGAAGCACACATTAGCAAAAGGTGGAAAAGGTAGTGGCACCAGGTACAAAAGGGGAAAAAGGTAGTGGCACCAGGTACGAAAAGCATGTAAAAGTCTAGCACCGAGTACGAAAAAGGACAAAAAAGTGCAATCCGTGTGGGTGACCGGCAGAAGCCGGCGGCGGTGGGGTGGTGGCCGGCGGCGGCTAGCCGCCACCTACACCAGCCTGCTACCCGTTGCTTCGTTTCTCGATTCGTGCATGTTTTCTTCGTTATGCGTCTGTTTGCGTTGATTCTTTTGGCGTTGGATTCGTAAAACAAAAACGAAGCTTTTGATGAAAAGAAATCCCAAAAATATATCTCTGAACTTTAGATGTGTCGTACGAATCATTTGGATCTTCCGGTGTGCGTAGAATCTTTGTTCTTCGTTCGTTTTAGTTGATTCTTCTTCTGTTGGATTTGTAATTTGAAAACGAACATCTTGGGTCAAATAGATGTTGGTAATGGGCTCTTTTGTCTTGAAACCTCGTTTTGATGTCTGTAATTTTCAAACGTGCGTGGAATCTTCGTTTTTCATCCGTTTCACTTGATTTTTACCGTGCGACCTTGTTTTGACCATCTTCGCATAATACTATTGATTTGTAATGTTTTTGAATTAAAGTGCCAAGAATCGCTCCAGAATGAGAGAGATATCGGTAGTAAAAACGTGACTTTTTACACGATATCAAGTATCCCACACTTAGAACTTTGCTTGTCCTCAAGCAAACTCGATTTTCAACATGTTAAAAATAAAATAATTTTAAGGTGGAAATTTTTACTAAGGGGTTTTTGGGAAAGTAAAATACTTGTTCTTGGAAAAGGAAGGATTGTAATCTTTAGGAGCATGCTTGTGATCTTTGATCTTGGATACATGACTAGGCGATCCTCTCAAGGTGGTCACTCAAATCACTCAAAGTGTTTAGGGTTTCCTATTCTAAAATTATCAATCGCTCAGAACGCCAATCATGTATCGTTTATCGTCATAGGCTTGATCGAGAATCAAATCATTACCTTTTTGGTGAGTGTGAAGTCGATCTAGCCACAATCATTCAAGGAGAGGGGATATAAGGTTTTTGGGGTGAAAGGTTGGTGGTATGAGAGGAGGTTTGGTTGTTTTGATTTTCTTTTTGTCGAAGTTGGGTTTTTGGGGGATTGACGCCTTTTCACATTTGCGGAAGGAGTCTTTTTCTCCTATTGAATTCCTTTTTCTTCGGATTTTCTCTTCTTTTTTTTTCCGACGTCAACCCCTTGCGATTTCTCTTCGATCATCTTTGAAACTCTTTATGAAGCTTGAAGGATGCTTTTGAGTAGGTGAGGGGTAACGTATCTATTTTTCTTTGGGAGTATGGGTGTACGGCTGGGTTTTAGAATGATGTGATTCGATCTCCTTTTCACTGAACAATCTGGATTCGAAATGCATAACAGGAGCAAGTTCTGATTCTAAACGCATACATCGGCACACTCAAGAATCGAAAAAGTGAAGCATTAAAGGTGAATGCTTTTTCTATGGCTCAAGATACCTCACGAATCGAAAGTTGGGTTGTTGTGTGCCTAGTCATGCGATGCTCTTTATGGGATTACAAAACTAATTTTTCAAAAGAACTTGTATTTTAATTATCCTTTTTCCCAAAGTAAATCACATTTTTGAAAATTTTGTTTACTTTTTGGAGAAAGATGGTCTTATAAAGAGCAACGATTTTAGAATCAATCATATACCATTATCCATTTTACAGTAGTGCAACTACTGCTATCCCACACTTAAAGAAACATCGTCCTCGATGTTATACTAAGCTCTGAACGGGGTAAAATCCCACACTTAGGGTTTTAAACATCTAAGGCGCATTTTTTTTAGTGTGTGTTGGGTTTGAATCCCACACTCAGTGATAAGCATATTGGCTATGGTATATTTAAAACGAATGAAAAAGACGGTTTAGAAGTACTCCCCGGTGGTTGCAGTGTTCCTTTGGTGCATGTGCCGGATTTCGTCTTTCTTGGTGTAGTCTTGATCAAGTCTTCTTGAGATTGGTCTCGTAGGTGTGAACACGTCGGATATACTTTTCTTCTGGTGTTGATGCTTCCTTGCAGGCTGGAGCATGCTTTGTATGATCCGAGTGTGAAAGGTAGTCGGAGATTTCATCACTTCTTGGAAAGTAAAATTGCAGAAATTTAAAAACACGGGTTGCCTCCCGAGAAGCGCTCTTTTTAAGTCGAGAGCTCGACTTAGTACTTTCTTCTTCAGATGATGCTGGATGTGTCCGTGGTGCTAGAGTGGTCACTGTGGTCCGTGGTGCTAGAGTGGTCACAAGTGTTTTCTTCAAATGCTGCCTGATTTAGCTCATCAACTATTAGTTCAACGTGATGGCCAATGGTGGAGTGAATGACGATCCTGAAGTTTTCTGGAGTTGTAAGATGTTCTCCAGTTTCGATGAGATCTAGAAGGGTTCTAAGATCTCCCACCATTCTTATGTCAGCATAATTCTGTGGATTTCAAGTAGCTCCTTCAAGATGGGTCCTCATTGATGCTAGTGTAGCCTTTTGACTTGATGAGTAGGGAAAGGCTGATCCGGCCAAGGCACAATATACTTTTTGGTATATTTGCCTTTGGTTGTTGCAGAAGTCGATTTCTCCCATTGGGTAGTCTGGTCTTTCTGGCTGTTGAGCTTCTCTGGTGACTTGTTCTTGAAGGGAATCTGAGAATTCTTGGATATGTCTGAGCAATGTCTGGGGTACTGGTTCTCCATAATTGGCGAGATATGAATCGTATTCTTGTTCAATTTGCCTTATCACGTATCTCTCAGCGGTGTTGTATTCATTGGTTGACTCTTTGATAGCCTCCACAATGATGCGTACATCGTCGCTTTCATCAATTAGGTCAATCATCTCTTCGTGAGTGTCGATGAGGGGTATCTCTAATCTCTTAGCTGTGATGACGGGTGAATTTGGTGGAGCAAGAGGAGTTTTTGGAATAGAGCGTTCATCGATAGTGACGTCAACAAAATCACCGTCAAATTCGACACTCTGGTAGTCGGAATCTTCGTCTCGTGAATCTGGGAATTGGTGGAATTCTTCATCTGAGGGTGCATTGTTGAAAGGTTGTGTGCTGTCGACTTTGACGGTTCTGACTTCCGTGATGGTGTTTTGAAGGTTTTCCTCAGCAAAGCTTCCTGGTTGTCGTGCCTTATATGTAGAAATTCTCTGTAGGAGTCTAGCATACAGGTCAGGGTGCTGTGATGTTCGGAGTTCTTCTTCGAAAGTGTCTATGTCTCGGAGTCGGGTTCTGGTGAAGGGCTTTGATGGGTCGAGATAAGAGTCGAGAATGTTTCCCATTCTTTTGAGATGAGTGGATCTAAGCTCTTGGTGGATGGCTCCGTAATCAAAGGATTCTTCCGATGAAGTGTAGTCTTTGCAGTCTTGTATTCTCTTGACTTCAGCCATCTGTGGTGAATCAGTTTGATATTCATCTTCCTCCATTTCTTCCTCTTCCTCAGGTTCTTCTTCCATTTCTTCCGTTCTTTCATCTTCCTCAGTGGGTTCTTCCTCTTATTCCTCAGGTTCTGATTCGTCCTCCTCGGACTCTTCTTCTTCCTCAGCGTCCTGATACTCCTCGTCCTCGTCTTGGTCTGTTTCAGTATCGTAGATCAAGGTTGTTGGGCGAGTGAAGCATCGTTCTTCTTCGGGGTCTGATTCGTCATCGGAACATATTCTGCCTGTTGATATAGCGTGGCATTCTTCTTGCTCTGGTGTATAGTCCGGTTGGTCGATCTTGTAAGTGATGCTTTCACCATGCGCTCGTAGAACAATCGTATGGTTATACACATCAATCGCTGCTCTGGCTGTGTTCATAAATGGTCTTGCAAGGATAATCGGGATGTTTATGTCCTCGTGGATATCCATTACCACGAAATCCGTCAGAAAGAAGAATTTGTTAACTTGAACTAAGACGTTCTCAGCTATTCCCTTTGGGTATCTAACAGATTGGTCAACTAGCTGGACAGTCATCTTAGTGGGTTTCAAATTTTCAAGTTCTAGCCTCTTAAACAGGGAGTAGGGCATAAGGTTAATGCTAGCTCCTAGGTCGGCTAAGGCGCTGATATCTTCGGATTGGTAAATAGAACAAGGGAGTGTGAATCTACCGGTATCTCCTAGTTTTTCTGGAAGGCTATTCTTAAGTAGGGCTGATGTTTCACAACTAAGGGGAATGTTGTTTACTTTGGGCAGTTTATCCTTAGTGGATAGCAATTTCCTCATATATTTATTGTGACCGGGAACTCTATACATGGTATCGAGAAATTTTCCGTCTAGCTTAAAGGATGATAATTTCTTAGGTTGGGCTTTAAGTCTAGCGGGATAAGGGATCCTGACCTCTTTGTTCATAGTCGGGGTGGCTTCCACAGCTGGTATCTTGATTTCTGGTTCTTCTTTTACTGGTACAGCAGCAGGGGGTGGACTGGCTGCCTCATTTGTGGTAGTGAGTTGCTTTTCTTCCTCAACATGTGGGTTGTGAACCGTGTTGCTAGGCAAACTTCCTCTGGGTCTGTTATCAAGACGTTGTGCCAATTATCCAATTTGGGCTTCCAAATTCTTTCGCATGGCCAATTGGTTTCTCATAAAGAGGTCGGCTTGATCTTGTCTAATAGACGTCTTTTGGTTGAGTAGGTGTTGACCTTGCATGAATTGGGTGAAGGCGTCATCTGAACTTGAAGCTGGGGCATTTGTCTTTGCAGGTTGTTCAGCGGTTTGGGTTGTATCGGAAGTGGGTGCAGGAAGTGTGAGGGGTTGGTTGTAAGAAGGTTGTGATTGTTGTGGGTAAGGTGGGTATCTAGGTGGGTATCGGGGTTGGTATGGTTGGTTGGCTCTCTGTGGGAATGGAGGTCCTCTAGGTTGGTTATTATTTTGGTTGAAACCGGGTGGAAATTTCTGTGGTCGAGCGGGAAACTGAGCATAGTAGACTGTGCCGTCTGCTTCTTCGTATTCCACTTGGTATTCACCAGATGGTTACGGGTTAGTGCAGTGTTGACAGACTTGCACTTGGTGTACTTGATGTTGTTGTTTCTTAAGTTCTCCAAACTGTTTGACAAGTGAGTCCATTTTCTCCGTTAATACTTTAAGTGCTTCAATTGGGATTGGATTTGATGCAGCTATAGGTGCTGAAGATGTTGAGTGATCTCCAGAGTTCCAATCAAGGTGATGCGTAGTCATGTTCTCTATCAGGTTCCATCCTTCTTCTTCGGTCTTTGCCATGAAGCTTCCTTGTGCAGCAGCATCGAGGGTGGTTCGGTGGTTCGGTGGTTGGGGTCTAAACTATTTATCGAGACGGTGATTGGGGCACTTCTTCAAGGCTCCTTTGAATCGTTCCCATGCGGTGTATAATGACTCATCAAAAGCTTGTCGGAAATCCATGATGTCATTTCGAAGTTTGGTTTGTTTAGAAGGCGGAAAGTATTTGGTTAGAAACTTTGTCGCTATTACCGTCCATGAAGGGATAGAACCGGTCTCTAAACCTTCAAACCATGTTTGCGCATGATGAGTGAGCGAATAAGGGAAAAGATATAAGTGGATCGTGTCTTGGCTGATTCCGTTTTGTTTGTAGGAATTTGAAAGAGATATAAATTTGTCGAGGTGAGAGTTGGGATCATTACTTGGCAATCCATGAAATTGACAGTGGTTTTGGATTAGTTGGATGATGTGGTGTTTAAGCTCGAAAGATTGACCAGGGGTTTCAGGGTAGAGAATTGGTCCTCCTCTTCCTTCGATAGAGGGTTTATTGTTGTCAGCGAGAGTGATGCGTTCAGTCATTTCTTGTTCAAGCATGGATTGCTTCTTTTCTCGTCGAATGGTATGTATTATCAGTTCTGGATCAGGGAAATTAAACAGTGGTGCAGATCTAGGGGAACAGGTCATACACTAAAGAGAAACAGAAAATAGAGTAAAACTAATAATAAAGGAAATAAAAAAATATTATTTATTTTTAGAAGGTTTTATCCTAAGGGTTTATTAGAATTGGGATTGGTTGGGCCTCTATATCGGACAGTTAGTCTCCACGGCAGCGGCGCCAAAAACTTGATGCGCCCTGAAGCGTCCGTATGAAGACGGTGCTCGGACCGCGATCGTGGGTGTTTTAAATTTATATTTGCTGGGGTCTAAGTGTGACTTACCGATACTGAACCAAAAGGCTAGTAGATGGTAAGTATGACCTAGAGTCGTTCTTAAAGAGAAACTGAATTGAAACAGAGGGGATCCAATCAATCTTTCTTTTCTAGTAAAGATTAAAAGAGTGCGTTGGGGGTTTTTGGTTCAGTTAATTAAGTAAACTAATTAAAGCGAATAAAAGATAATTGTAAATCAGATAATAAAAGGAGTATTTGTTAGCTTATAATGTGGGACGATAACTTTTAGGGAAAACGTTTACTAAATTTGGAATGTTCACTAGACTTAGTAGCTTATGGTATAACCGATAGATTCCCTATTAGTCGGTTATCAACTAATATGTCACGAGGAACCATGGTGTCATGATCCTGATCAGACAGACAATGCTCAACTCTCCACACTCTCCTGTGAGGGAGTTAGTGGCCCTTGTTATTGAGCACATTTACTCGTGGGCGAAGGAATAGAGTAGCAAGTCTACAAGAAGTCTAACCGTTCTTAATACCATAGAGACTATATGTTTAGCAAACAACTAACTTAGCAAATATTTTCGGACTTAGTTGATCAATTCCTATTAATGAAGTTTAAGCATGGTAAGCGAAGGAAAGTGTTGATGTTTCTTGCGTACCTTACTTTATATTTCATAGGTTAAGGAAAAGTATCGATTTAAGTTGGATTTTAAACTTGTCTTTCTCAATACAATTAACAAATCCCTAGGTTTTCGTAAATGGTTATTTAGCCTATAGCCTACCTAATCTAATCTAAACTAATCTAATTAAAAACGTAAATAAAATGCTGACTGCTTTTTGCATAAAGGTAAACCCAGACCATGTCAGAAAATGCTATGGTCGTCCACAATGTATTTAATCGTTTACCGATGTTTCCATGGTGGATTCAATTGCTTCACGATGTTTACATGATAGGTACATTGTGATTTTAAGTGTACAATACTCATGGCACTTCCACATAATCACGTTGCATTTTATGATGCTCGCATAATATTACAATCGAAACCATAGTTTTACACAGATAACTATTGACCAAGTAGTAAGGTTCGCGACGCCTCTTTACAAGTTTACAATCACGGTTGTTAATCGAAAGGCGAATGTAAGTTTTAAGTTTAAAATCATAAGATAAGTCCGTTCATAAAGTTTCTCCATAATACAACTACCTTCGGTCGTTACCGGCTTCCATACGTATGTACTTTGCTTAAAAGCATTTCCAGCACTATTCGACATACCATGTATGTCGAATAGGGGCCGTCATATTATTTCACGACGTTTTTAAAGTCATCCCACAATTATATATGCTAACTACATCACAACAAATACAATAGTAATCTACTCGCTAATCATGGCATAAACTATCTCTAGCATAAGTAAAGTATACATATTTAATCAAGATAGATAAGGATAGAAATAACCGAGATTAATATGCGAGAAGGAGTATACTTGAATTATAAAGAGTTGCTCCAAGCGTACACCAATGATTACAAATGCGTTCCTCACCAAGGATTACAAACACGTTCGTTGCTTCTATTTTAACTAGCCTAATGCTAATAAAGAAAGAAAGAAAAGCTAGAAGAAAGTGCCTAGTTATGTAAGTATCCTAGTGCCCTTGGTGTATTTTGAGGTGTGTTGGTGTGTGTTTCAAATGAACCTCATGCCTCCTATTTATAGAGGAGTTTTGGTGCATTTTAGCAAATGGAAGCACACATTAGCAAAAGGTGGAAAAGGTAGTGGCACCAGGTACAAAAGGCGAAAAAGGTAGTGGCACCAGGTATGAAAAGCATGTAAAGGTCTAGCACCGGGTACGAAAAAGGAGAAAAAGCGCAATCCGTGCGGGTGACCGGCAGCAGCTGGTGGCTGGCTACCAGCCGGCGGCGGTGGGGTGGTGGCCGGCGGCGGCTGGCTGCCACCTGCACCAGCCTGCTTCCGGTTGCTTTGTTTCTCGATTCGTGCGTGTTTTCTTCGTTATGCGTCCGTTTGCGTTCATTCTTTTTGCGTTGGATTCATAATTTAAAAACCGAAGCTTTTGATGAAAAGAAATCCCCAAAATATGTCTCTGAACTTTAGATGTGTCGTACGAATCGTTTGGATCTTCCGGAGTGCGTAATTTGAAAACGAACATCTTGGGTCAAATAGATGTTGGTGATGGGCTCTTTTGTCTTGAAACCTCGTTTTGATGTCAGGAATCTTCAAAAGTGCGTGGAATCTTCGTTTTTCATCCGGTTAGCTTGATTTTTACCGTGCGACCTTGTTTTGACCATCTTGGCATAATACTATTGATTTATAATGTTTTTGAGTTAAAGTGCCAAGAATCGCTCCACAATGAGAGAGATATCGGTAGTAAAAACGTGACTTTTTACGCGATATCAGTCACCTAGATCTCTATACTACAGAAGAAATAGATTCACCCCTGTTTACTGATGGAGCCACCACGCTTTCTCTCACGACTACTACCGCAGAGGCATGGAGTCATTGGTCACCAAAGCCATATTTCTCGTGTATTAAAGCCACCTAGATCACAGACCCAGTCATGCAGATTTTGCATAAACTACTGGCTTGTTCGCTTGATGGGAAACATATGTCTAATGGCCGAGTGTCTGAGTTTGATGTTATCATGATGACATGTATCCTCGAGAGGAAAAACATTCAGGTTGCCCATCTAGTTGCACAGCGGATTTTGGAAGAAAAAGAGTTTGGTGCAAGAAGATCATTCATGGGCCCAGTAATTACTAGGTTGATTCGGAAAATGGAATTGATTAGGACGACGGAGATAGTAAAATTTAAAAGCCTACCAGGATGGAGTGCCCAACCAATAGACTATAATTTTCTAAGGAAAATGGATATACATAGGATTCTGAAGGATGGTACTGTTTACATTAAGGCACGATCATCAGAACCTGAGAGTATTGATACATTGGTAGCAGGTCTAGTCCTACCCAGGGAGTCCAGGAAGAGGAAGCAACCGAGAAAGGCCCGAAGTTCAGACTCTGATTCAGATGAGGATGCACGAGATTCTGATGTCCCATTTGCACCACCACAGCCTACTAGGCCAGGACCTTCTGTCTCGACCCATAGGATGCACGAAAATCAAGCAAAACGGACAGAAAACGAAGATTCCATGCACGTTTGAAGATTCCAGACATCAAAACGAGATTTCAAGACCAAAGAGCCCATCACCAACATCTATCTGACGTAAGATGTTCGTTTTCAAATTACGAATCCAATAGAAAGAGAATCAACAAAAAAGGACGAAGAATGAAGATTCTACGCACTCCGGAAGATCCAAACGATTCGTACGACACATCTAAAGTTCAGAGAAATATTTTTGGGATTTCTTTTCATCAAAAGATTCGTTTTTGAATTACGAATCCAACGCAAAAAGAATCAACGCAAACGGATGTATAGCGAAGAAAACACGCACGAATCGAGAAACAAAGCAACGGACAGCGAACCGGTGCGGGGTGGTGCCAGCCGCCGCCGACAGCCACACAGCCGCCGCCGGCTGGCAGCCAGCCGCCGCCAGCCCGTCACCCGCACGGATTATGCTTTTTTGTCCTTTTTCGTACCCGGTGCTAGACCTTTACATGCTTTTCGTACCTGGTGCCACTACCTTTTTCGCCTTTTGTACCTGGTGCTACTACCTTTTCCACCTTTTGCTATCATGAGCTTTTGGGTGCTAACTTGAGCAAAATTTCCTCTATAAAAGGCAGCCCCTAGCTCTCATTTCAAGACACTCATACACTCATATACTCTCTCATATTCACACTCATACTTACACTCTCATTCTTCCATTTTCACTTTCTCACTCTAAAAATCTCTTATTTTAGTCTAAGGTTATTGTAATTAATCTACGGATTAACATAGAGGTTAGAGCGAACGTTAGGAGTTTGGAGATTCATCTTTGTACTTGTGAACGAGTTATCGGTCATAATAATACGCTGTTGCGCATTTATTTCCGGGTGATATCGAAACCTTTATCATACTTGCTTTATTTCATATTTTAATTATGTATTATTGGCTTGTATGTGATTTGTCTATTGTCATGAATTGCGAGTAATTTATTATTGTGATTGTTGATGATGTAGATAATTATAAGTAAGGATGACATTATATAATTAAGTGTATGACAATTGTAAACGTGATGTAACGGCCCCTATTCGACAGTTTATCTGATATAGTACTGGAAACGTTTTATACGGAGTACAAATGTATGGAAGTCGATAAACGATCGAAGGTAGTTATATCACTGGAATTAGCTCTGGTTTAACAGTTGGAATTCCGAAAGGATAATACAACTTCAAAACTAACTGGTATATCCTACGAAAGTCAATGCACAATGAAATGATGTTCGAAAATGCGTTCAGATAAAATAGGCATTAATGACCTTTGTATCGTTAAGACTTTATGAACTTGAGTTTAATTTATGGAGTACCCTTTCCGGTTATCTACGTGACTGCAACCTAGTAATTAGGACTTGATCAACCTTAATTATGGTAAGTAGTTATTTGTGCCCATGACATGCAACAAGTAAGACACGGTGAACCCACTCGTTGTACATATTAGGTTTACATTTCTGCATCGCTTTACATTTAGTTAGTTTAGAGTGTCACATTCACCGTCAATTACTCCTGACCGCATGTCTGATGTCAGAAGCAGTCGAACTACCATGTAAAGTACACTGTCCGATTTCTGAAAGGCATGGCCTGCATATGAAACACATTTTTATAAACTGCGAATAATCTAGGGATGTATAACTGTTTCAAAAGGAGAACTCAAGTCATAAGTTGAAGTATCCAAGCCTTAATGCATAAAACAAGACTTAGGAATAAGGATAACATCCTCGTGATTTAAATACCTTAAAACACTAAGTCTTACACAATCGGCGGTCAAAACATACAAAGTTATTAATCTGCATGCTAATAACATACTAAACTATTATAGGGGTTAAGAAAGGTCGGAACTATGAGACGATACGTTACTAATTCATGCACCTCGGCGTCAAGCCAAAATAGGTTGTTTATCTTTCAACTAGATAAGTATTGGAAGTTTGCGTATTGCTCCGATCAGAATCATGATAACCTAGTTCGTAGTGACATGCCAATGGGAAATTTAGTTGGTAGGGTTCTAGAGTTTACACCTGATAGTTTAGACCATTACATTTAACATTGTCCCTATTTAATCTGTCATCCTGAAACATTAATTATCGAAATCTCAGCAATCACATGTTTATCTTTATCTGCTTTCCTGCAATTTACTTTTCTGCATTTTAATTACCTGTCTTTACTTCAAAAACCCCAAACCTACCTACTTTGTTCCATCCTAAATATCTCCTACTAAGAGTACCAGCTTTAATCGCCCACACGTTTGGATTCATAGAACGATCTTAGGTCATACTTACCGCTTGTTAACCAGAGTAGGTAGTACGTATAATTTAAGCCCAGCTAAATATAAATTTTAAAACCCCTGCTGCGCCCGCATCACCATCAGGAATCGCAACGACACTGAACCGATGTTTGCGGGCCCAACAAGGACCCATACCCAAGAAGTAGGGCAAGCACAGTCCAAGAAGTAGGACCAACACCTAAGAAGTAGGACAAACCACAGTCCAAGAAGTAGGACCAACACCCAAGAAGTATGGCAAACCACACTCCAAGAAGTAGGAAAACTAAGTTTTTCAAATAATGTATGAAAATGTTGTTTCGGAAATACTAGTTTGTATAAAACCCTAACAACATTTTATAAATTAGTTTATAAGGGTAGTATAAAATCATTCATAATACAGTTTCAAAAGAACTCTAGCTATCGAGTAAAACATGGATACGTTCATATAATCAATAGTTGTAAAATATAAAAGAATGAAAGCAATTATAAAATTAATACAAGTTATGGCAATCAGTAAAAACATTAACTATGTTTTTCACCCCAGTTGAAAGCGGTAAAACAGTAAAAGAGGGGCTTGTGAGCTCGGTATGTGAGTGCTAGCATAGCTTAAGTCCAAGGAAAGTCTCTAACGTCTTAAACGTACAAGATGAGTATATTAGTAGTTGGCTCAATGCCAAAATATGTTAATCGTTCACTCGTTGAAAGATCGTTGTTTGTTTAAAGTTAGTACGTTCCTGTTGGTGATGATTTAGTAATAAAAAAATGATATGATATTAATATTATGTTTCGTTGCATTATAAGTATTCAATCACGTTTATTGGTGAAAAGGAGATAGATTAATTTGAAGTTTAAAAGTCTATTTAAAAAAGGTTAATTAAACTAGGTTTCTCATTTTACATATTAGTCCGTAATATAACTACCTTCGGTCGTTACTCAACTTCTATACATTTGTACTCCACCTTGAAGTGTTTCCAGTACTATATCGAATAACAGTTGAATAGGGGCCATCATATTACTTTACGATAATTAGGACCGTTTATATTTTACTTCTATGATGATTCTAAGGCAACAATCAAACAAGAACATGCAATAAGACGATCAAAGCAATACTACCGATCTTTAATATTTAATTATAAATCATCTCATAATTTACTAACTACATCGCAAGCAAACACAACAAGTATACTACTCTCTAATCATGGCAATAACTAAATCTAGCATAATCAATATAAACGTAATTAATTAAGATAGATAAGGATAGAAAGAACCAGGATTAAATGCAAGAGAGAATAGACTTGACTTAATTGACACAATTCCGAACGTACACCGAAGATTACAATGCGTTCATTGCTTTCGTTCTATTCTAAACAAGTTTCCTAAACTAGCCTAACAAATTTGGTATAAGAAAATAGAAGGAGAAAGTAGAATTAATAATTAGAGAGTATTATTAGTCTAAAGAAAAGTATGGAAGGTGTTTTTCCTAAGAAATGTGTGATAGGAATGGTAGGAAAGGTGTGTCTTCAAATGAGCCATGGAGCCTCCTATTTAAAGGAGAAAATGGGTGCATTTTAGAAACTTGGGGCATATGTTAGAAAAAGGTGGGAAAGTTGCTAGCACATGTACCTTAGAGCGCGTAAAGGTCTAGCACGTGTACCCTAGAGTTGCGGAAAAGGCCTAGCACATGTACCTTGCGAGTATGGGCGAGGATGAAAAAGCGCACGGGGGACAGGGGGAAGGTGGCCGTCGCTGGTAGTGGTGCAGCCGGCGGCGGTGGTGTGGTGGCCGGCGGCGGCTGCCCCTCCCCCACCTCGGTTCACCATCTTTCGCTCCGTTTCTTAAATCACACGTATCTTCTTCGTTATGCGTATATTTGCGTTGGATTCGTTTTTCA
This sequence comes from Pseudognaphalium luteoalbum, assembly GCA_963422505.1. NCBI lineage: Eukaryota > Viridiplantae > Streptophyta > Magnoliopsida > Asterales > Asteraceae > Pseudognaphalium > Pseudognaphalium luteoalbum. Next base: position 93,396,609 of record OY730193.1, on the reverse strand, counting down.
AAAATGAAGGCTTTGATGAAAAGAAATCCCAAAAATATGTCTCTGATCTTTGGATGTCTCATTCGAATCATTTGAATCTTCCGGCATACATAGAATCTTCATTCTTCATCCGTTTTTGTTGATTCTTCTTCTATTAGATTCGTATTTTGAAAACGAATATCTTGGATAAGAGAAATCTTAGTGATGAGAACTTTTGCCCATAAATCTTGTCTTGATGTCTTGAATCTTCAAACGTGTGTGGAATCTTCGTTTTTCGTCCGTTTTGCTTGATTTTTCTCGTGCAACTTCATTTTGACCTTCTTGAGAAAGTTTCATTGAACATTATTTGAATTTATTTTCCAAGTATTGTTCCAGAATGAGAGAGATATCGGTAGTAAAAACGTGACTTTTTACGCGATATTAGGTGTACGCTCGGAATTGTGTCAATTAATTCAAGTCTAATTTCTCTAGCATTTAATCCCGGTTTTTTCTATCCTTATTTATCTTAATTAATTACGATTATATTGATTATGCTAGATTTAGTTATTGCCATGATTAGAGATTAGTATACTTGTTGTGTTTGCTTACAATGTAGTTAGTTAATTATGGGATGATTTATAATTAAATATTAAAGATCTACTTTGATCGTCTTATTGCATGTTCTTGTTTGATTGTTGCCTTAGGAACATCATAGTAGTAAAATACAAATGGTCCTAATTATCGTAAAGTAATATGACGGCCCCTATTCGACTGTTACTCGATATAGTACTGGAAACACTTCAAGGTGGAGTACAAATATATGGAAGTCGAGGAATGACCGAAGGTAGTCATATTACGAAATGGTACAATATTACGAAGTAATATGACGGCCCCTATTCGACTGTTATTTGATATAGTACTGAAAACACTTCAAGGTGGAGTACAAATGTATGGAAGTCGAGTAACGATCGAAGGTAGTTATATTACGGACTAATATATAAAAACCTAGTTTAATTAACCTTTCTAAATAGACATTTAAACTTCAAACTAATTTAATCGCCTTTCCACCAATAAACGTGATTACATCACCTTTTTAACGTCATCCATTTGAAAGGTAGTCATTTATCTGTGTCAATATAATCTTTAAAAGGTATGAAACTATGACACCCCAGGGCTACATGGGCGATTATCGTAGGACAAGACATGGCCAAGGTTTAAAGTGGCTAAACCACTGTAAGTGAGGAACGCTGTGGATAATAAGGGGATTTATTGGGTAGTCTTAACAAATGGCTGGTTTAAAGTTATAAATGAACTTTTTAAATATACGAATATGTTAGGATGATGAGGAATCGTTATATGATTCAGTTTTGTCTAGAACCTTTAGATTTTGTTCCCGTTCATATGAAAGTATTATTAAACAATAATTAAAATTTAGCTTATTATTCTAAATACTTTGTAATGTTACCATAACCTAGCTCCCGTTATGACATGCTAATGGAACTTTAATTAGTAGGGAATCTAGTGTTTACATCACAAGTATCCAAGAGTAACAATTAACAAACATCTTTTAAGACAGTTCTCCAAACATCATCCCATAACTAAATTAACGAAGACTCAACAAACACTATCTTTATTTTATCTGCTTTATCTTTTATTTTAATTTCGCTTTTATCTTTTTACTTGCCTAAGTTAGTTAATAGAAAAACTAAAACTCCCCCACTATATTATAAACCCTTCACTAGTTTGAAAGGCCTCATCTTCCACGCCTTAGTTTCAATTTAGTCGGTTTAAAGAACGACTCTAGGTCATACCTACCAGTTGCTCACCCTTAGGATTAGCATTGTTAGGCAAAACATAGGTCCGCAATTACAAATTTAAAACACCCATTGATCGCCATTGCTAGTAGCCTGTGCAACGACTAGGGTAAAATCCTTACCGACCGCTGGTGACGCATAAGTTTTTTGGCGCCGCTGCCGGGGAACCAACTGTACGATCCATAGGTGTCACGATGAAATTACTCACTAATGAACCTTTAGGATTAATTGTTTTCTTTAGACCCCTACATCTTTCTTTATTTTTCCTTCCTTTTACTATTTTCACAAATTACGTTATTCCTATCCACTCAACTAGTCAACCACCTGCCAATGAGACTATGACAGCTACACGTATAACTCTCGCTGAAGACTCTAAACCTTTGATTGAAGGTCGAGGAGGACCAATAGTCTATCCGGAAATTGGTAGAGGATCATTCGAGTTAAAGGCACACATTGTTCAGTTAGTCCAAAACCTCTGTCAATTCCATGGCCTACCCAATGATGATCCCAACTCACACCTTGACAAATTCATTTCCTTATCCAACTCCTTTAAGCCGATTGGGGTTAATCCGGACATAGTCTATCTATACCTATTTCCCCATTCACTCACTCTCAATGCAAAAACCTGGTTTGAGGAACTAGAAATCAACTTTATAACCTCTTGGGTAGAATTAGCAACCAAATTTTTGGCCAAATATTCCCCCCATCAAAACAAGCCACGTTTAGGTCCAACATCATAAACTTCCGTCAAGTGCATGATGAATCAATCTATGATGCATGGGAACGCTTTAAGAGATTGCTTAAGAAATGTCCAAATCATCGATTTGAGCGCTCAGACCAGTTGCGCATTTTCTACAATGGTCTCTTCCCACATCACCGTCCTTTACTTGATACCGCCTCTCAAGGTAGTTTCACAGACTATACGGCAAATGAAGGTTGGAGCCTTATTGAGAAAATGACAATGCACAACCATGTTTGGAACAGTGAAAATCACCCCTTAATAGTGAATCCACGTACTACAATCGGGAATGAAGCTATCCAAACCCTCACTCAGCAAGTGGCAGACCTAACCAAGGAGATTAAATAATTAAAAAGCCAACAACAACAAGTTTGTCAAGTTCAAACTTGCCTTAATTGTGCTAGTCTGAACCACTCAGCCCAAATTCCTCAGTCTCATCTAACTCCGTCCAATACTAACCCTTCCTCTGACCCTCCTAGGAATAGCACACTAACTTACCAACCTCAACCTTTGGAACCCTCTTCCTCACAAACCTCTAGTTTTGACGACACCCTGATATAAGTCATTCAAGGAATCTCGGCTAGACAAGACCAGGCTGATCTCATCTTAAGAGATCAACTGACTTTGTTAAAAGCTTTTGAATCCCAATTAGGACAATTAGCACAACGTATTAGCGCTAAACCTCATAATAGTCCAACTAGTTGCCATAAGGAGGCTTCTCGTATTCAAGATTCAGGTAGCACATAGTCCACCTACGATTTCTTCTCTAGTGAAGGAACCACCTATTATCCCATCGACAATAGATTTAGAGTCTACACAAAATAGGAAAGTAAACATTCCATTTCCGGCTCATCTTAAACAAAAACCCGACAAGCTTAAGTCTTTTAAGCTTGATGGGAAATTCCTAGATACCGTATCTGAAGTTCCTTCCAAAAAGTACTTCAGAAGGCTTCTTATAACCAAGGATAAGGTACCCGAAGTACCCAATGTCCCGCTGAACGAGGAATGTTCAGCTATCTTGAAAAATACCATTCCAGAAACACTCAGAGACACCTGACGTTTATTCTCCCCTGTTCTATCTACAATTCAGGCATCATTTGTTCTCTTGCCGATTTAGGAGCTAGTGTTAACCTTATACAATACTCGCTTTTCAAGAGGCTTGAGTTAGAAAATCTTCGACCTACCAAAATGACCATACAACTTGCTGATCACTCGGTCAAATACCCTAGGGGAATAGCTGAAAATGGTTTAGTTAGGATTGACAAATTTGTTTACCCAGCAGATTTTGTAGTAATGGATATGCAGGAAGACGTACACATCCCAATCATACTAGGAAGACCTTTCATGAATACGGCCAAGGCAATTACCAATGTCTTCGCACAAACCATCAGCTTACAGTCCCAGGGAGAAACCATCACTTTCCATAACGACAATCCTAACGCTGGAGACCAAGCTGATATGTACATGATCTCCATGAACAAGACCACAGAGGACAAAGAAACTTCAAGGTCAATAAGTGAAAGGAAATCTAGCAAGGAACTGGCAATCACGCCATATTTTCCGATTGACCTCCAACGAATAGGACAAGAGATGAAAAATGCATCTCCATCAGTGAAAAACTCAACGATGGAAGAAATAATCGGAAAAAGAAAGATAGAAGAAGAAAAACAGAAGCAGCAGACTGCCAACTAATCTATTTACCCCTGAAGAAATGGCGGGAAGTAACCACGACCATCCTACGAGAGGAGAAACACTGGAGGAATATTCCAAATGCACAAGATACCAACCGCAAACCATCATAGTTCACAAAGTGCTCAAAGAATTGATCCAAAGATTTGACAAAGTAGTAGGAGGAATAATCAGCATAGTCAACATGCTTGCTCTTTCCCCTGCTGAACTGCAATTATGTCAACAACAGAAATGGACTTATGCTAGGATCTACAATGCCCTTAAAAGATCTAACATCCCATTCACCTCAACGCAATGGGAGATGTTAGGATCCATTAGAGCGCATATGAAAGAGACTACTAGACATCCGAGCAGTCGTGCCGACATTTCAATGATGAATGACCTCACATCATTTCTTAACTTGCTAAGTAGAGAAGATCACCTCAGTTCCAAGGGAAGCGGATCTATGGTTATCAACTCTACTAAGGAAAAAAAAATTGATGAACTTAGTGATCTTGTTTGGGAGGAATCAAGGCACGAACGACCTTTTAGGGCCACACATGAATCACCACTTGATATCGCTACTTTTGTTACAATCCATCTACGGGAGATTCAACAACGGAAAAGTAACTCCAGAAGAAAGTCCATATTCCACTCAGGATGCAAGGAGATACTTCGTCAGCTTACTCTAGTTTTCTCAGAATCCGACTTCCCATTCAACGACCATCAACACCGGCAAATCAAGGACATGTGCACATCCATCAGAAGATTCAACGGAGACCCCAAGACCGAGAATTATGAAGACAGAAAACTGCAATTCTTGGCATTTGTATGCTCTCTCTGGCAAAACCCATCGCGAAGAGAGGTTGTTAAGACAGACACAACCACCATGACCGGCCCTAGTGGACCTGTCACTAAAGCAGTTGACTACATCACCTTCGAACTTCACGGACTTGTGAGGACAACTTCAGAGCATCTTCAGAACTACAAGGCAGAATCGAGAGATAGTCCATTTGAATTGATTACGACAATAGTCAATCATTTCATGAGAATCTATCCACCTCGATATACTTTCCTGCAACCTAGGGCCCACAACATCAGCATAGTGGATCCCATGGATGCATCCATCTTCATCTAGCCAGGAATTAAGAAGTTGAGCTCTCAACTTTAAAAGAGCGCTTCTCGGGAGGCAACCCGTCTTTTACATTTCCGCAATTATACATTCCAAGAAGTGATGAAGTCTCCGACTATCTTTCATACTTGGATATACGAAGAAGTTTTGAGAACTGTCCGACGCATCAAGTTTTCAATGTCGAAAATAAAGAAAGTATATCCAACGTGTTCACACCTATGAGTCCAATCACAAGAAGAATTGATCAAGAGTGAACCCAACAAGATGAAAGTTCGGCAAATGCATACCATAGAACACTGCAACTACTGGGAGTACTTCTGTACCAGTCTCTTTCTTTCGCTATAAATATACCATATCCACTATGCTTATCACTAAGTGTGGGATTCAAACCCAACACACACTGCTAAAAGAATACGTCTTAGATGTTTCAAATCCTATGTGTGGGATTTCCCCCTAGTCAGAACTTAGCATAATATCGAGGACGATGTTCCTTTAAGTGTGGGATAGCAGTAGTTACACTACTGTTAAATGGATAATGGTATATGCTTGTTTCTAAAATTGCTGATTTTTAGACCCTCTTTCTCCAAAAAAGTATCTCAAAAATTTAACAATTTTTCAAAATTGAGTTAAAAATATGTTGAAAATGAAAATTTTAGACAAAGAATGATTTACTTTGGGGAAGAAGGATAATTAAAATACGAATTCCTTTGAAAAATTAGAATAGTAATCCCATAAAGAGCATCGCATGACTAGGAACATAACAAACCGAATTTCGATTCGTGAGGTATCTTGAGCCATATAAAGCATTAATTTTTAATGCTCCACTTCTTCGATTCTTGAGTGTGCCGATGTATGCGTTTAGAATAAGAACTTGCTCCTATTATGCATTTCGAATCCGAACTGGTGAGTAAAAAGGATATCGAATCACATCATTCTTAAACCCATCCATACACCCAAAAATAAATATGTTATCCCTACCCTCTCAAAAGAATCCCTCAAACTTCATAGAAAGTTTCAAAGATGAAAGAAGAGAAGCTACAAGGATATGACATTGAAAAAAAAATCAAAAGAAAAGAGTTCGAAGAAAAGAAAGTCAAATGGAGAAAAAGATGCTTCCAAAAAAAAAACCCCCTCTCATATCACCAACAGTCCACTCCAAAAACCTTACATCACTTCCCCTAGAATGATTGTGGCTAGATTGACTTTGCTCTCAGCTAAAAGGTAACAATTTGATTCTCGATAAAGCCTATGATGATAAACGATAGATGACTGGCGTTCTGAGTGATTGATAATATTAGAATAGGAAACCCTAAACACTTTGAGTGATTGGAGTGACCACCTTGAGACGATCGCCTAGTCATGTATCCAAGATCAAAGATCAAAAGCATGCTCTCAAAGATTACAACCCTACCTTTTCAAAAGCACAAATATTTATTTTTCCAAAACCCCCTCAGTAAAAAGTTCTGCCTTGAAATATTTCATTATCTACTTATTTCTAACCATGCGTGAAATTCAAGTTTGCTTGAGGACAATCAAAGTTCTAAGTGTGGGATACTTGATATCGCGTAAAAAGTCATATTTTTACTACCGATATCTCTCTCATTCTAGAACAATACTTGACAAATAAACTCAGATAATATACAAATCAATGTAACTTTTCCAGGAAGGTCAAAATAGAGTTGCACGAGAAAAATCAAGCAAAACGGACGAAAGACGAAGATTCCACACACATTTGAAGATTCAAGACATCAAAACAAGATTTAGAGACAAAGTACCCATCACTGATATTTCTCTTATCAAAGATATTCGTTATCAAAATACGAATCTAACAGAAGAAGAATCAACAAAAACGGATGAAGAACGAAGATTCTACGTACGCCGGAAGATTCAAACGATTTGCACAAGACATTTAAAAGATTAGAGAAACATTTCAGAGATTTCTTTTCATCAAAGTCTTCGTTTTTGAAAAACAAATCCAGTGCAAAAAGAATTGACAAATGCTAGACCTCCCCTCGTCCCCTGGCCGCTTTTTCGTCCTTGCTCGTACTCGCCTGGTACACGTGCTAGACCTTTTCCGCAACTTTAGGGTACACATGCTAGACCTTTTCACGCTTTAGGGTACATGTGCTAGCAACTTTACCATCTTTTGCTAACATGTGCTCCTATTTGCTAAAGTGCACCAAATTTCAAGTATAAATAGGTGCCTTTGGTTTTTTGGAAGACACACCATACAACACACCTCACACACCTTTCTAGCTTATTTTTCTCACTCTAGAAATAAGCTCCAACTTTCTCACTCTACATTCTTTCTCAAGATTAGTTTTAACTAGTATTTAAACTAGTTTTGAAGTTTAATTAGGAATAGAAGGAAAGTGTGGAACGCATTGTAATCTTCAGAGTACGCTCAAAATTGTGTCAATTAATTCAAGTCTATTCTTTCTCGGATTTAATCCTAGTTCTTTCTATCCTTATCTATCTTAATTAATTACGTTTATATTGATTATGCTAGATTTAGTTATTGCCATGATTAGAGAGTAGTATATTTGTTGTGTTTGCTTGCGATGTAGTTTGTTAATTATGGGATGATTTATAATTAAATATTAAAGATCGGTAGTATTGCTTTGATCATCTTATTACATGTTCTTGTTTGATTGTTGCCTTAGGAACATCATAGTAGTAAAATACAAATGGTCCTAATTATCGTAAAGTAATATGACGGCCCCTATTCGACTGTTACTCGATATAGTACTGGAAACACTTCAAGGTGGAGTACAAATGTATGAATGTCGAGGAACGACCGAAGGTAGTCATATTATGAAATGGTACAATATTACGAAGTATATGACGGCCCCTATTCGACTGTTATTCGATATAGTACTGAAAACACTTCAAGGTGGAGTACAAATGTATGGAAGTCGAGTAACGACCGAAGGTAGTTATATTACGGACTAATATATAAAATAAGAAACCTAGTTTAATTAACCTTTCTAAATAGACTTTTAAAATTCAAATTAATCTAATCGTCTTTCCACCAATAAACGTGATTACAACACCTTTTTAACGACGTCCAATTGAAAGGTAGTCATTCATCCGCGTCAATATAATTTGTCAAAGGTATGAAACTATGGAACCGCAGGGCTACATGAGGGATTATCATAGGACAAGACATGGCCAAGGTTTGAAGCGGTTGAACCACTGTAAGTGAGGAACGTTGTGGATAATTAGGAGATTTATTTGGTAGTCTTAAGAAAGGGCTGGTTTAAAGTCATAAATGAACTTTTTAAGTATACGAATCTGTTAGGATGATGAGGAATCATTATATGATTCAGTTTTGTCTAGTACCTTTAGATTTTATTCCCGTTCATATGAAAGTATTATTAAACCATAATTAAGATTTTGCTTATTATTCTAAATACTATGTAATGTTACCATAACCTAGCTCCCGGTGTGACATGCTAATGGAACTTTAATTTGTAGGGAATATAGTATTTACATCACAAGTATCCAAGAGTAACAATTAACAAACCTCTTTTAAGACAGTTTCTTCAAACATCATCCCATAACTAAATTAAAGAAGTTTGTTGGTGCATCTTAGTGTGTCTGTTAGTTGGTCTAAGTCTGTAATGCGTTAGATATGTAATTACGTTAGTTATGACGTTTATATTTGAAAAGTAATTACATTTTGTGTTTTGGCGACACAAGGGTTTTGTGTCGCATAAGTCAACTTGGCGACACAACTTGTGTTGCATGAGTCGGCTTGGCGACACAGCTTGTGTCGCATAGATCAGATTAGGTGTCGAGTATATATAGATGAGTTTTTCTCATTTGCTAGTGTTGATGAACCTAGGTAAAGTTTCAATATATTGTACTCAAGTTCTTGCAATTAATCTGATCGGTAATCATTTGGGTGTTAATATACTTTGTGTTTGTTTTGTTTAATTGTTTAACGTTTATATATTCAATCTTTGGATTCCGCACGTTGATTGAATATTAGGGTTCAATTAGGTCCGACTACATGGGTCCTACAAGTGGTGTCAGAGCCAAAATCTAAGGATTTGGCGTTATTAAATACGTTTTGATACGTTTCTCGGTTAAAACGACTTGTTTTTTAGTTAAAATCTTCATAGAAAGGTGCTACAAACTTGGTTTTTAAGTTTTCTGGAAGATTTTGGGTTTCTTGTTCATCCTTCATTCGTGAAAATTCGTTAGGTTTACGAATCTTATGAATTTTAGGGTTTCTTGATTGTTGCTGCAGCCGTTTCTGCGACAAAAGATGCGACACTAAATTTTGTGTCACGATTAGGGTTGGTGCGACATAATCTTTCAGTGGCTTTCTGTTCACTGCGACATAAGCCTTTAAGTAGGAGACATAAGCTTGCGACACAAGCCTATTTTGAACTGCGACATAAGCCTTTAATTAGGCGACACAAGCTTGCGACACAAGCTTGCGACATAAGACACGGTTTTCTTCAGTCGCTACTATTTTGCGACACAACCTTTGTGTCGCTAGGCACTTTGGAATTTAGCAGCTTCTGCGACATAATTTTTGTGTCGTTTGATCTCTTTGCGACACATACTTGTGTCGCATAACAGTTTGTTCTTTGTGTGTTTGATTATTTTGCAGGTAATTGAAAATGTCATCTTCTACAGCACATTCTATTCAGTCGGTTGGAGCTATGTTGAAGCAAAATAATGAGGTTGGATCAGGAAATAAGCCTCCTATGTATATACCAGGAATGAGTTATGCAGATTGGCGTCAACGTTTTAAATCATACGCCGGTCTTAATGATCCGGAAATGATGATTTACTTAGCTGAAAAATATGAACGTCCTCTGTTGAGACATAGTTTGTGACAACAGATCTAGCTTTGCAATATGACTAGTGTAATTGTTATCATGTTGATATATTGGTTTAGGTTTGTAAATTGATATTGTTTTGATATTAATATTCGTTAAATATATTATTATGATAAAGTGTTGGACGAATATAGATTTTAACAATATATATACCTATGCTGCGAGTCGAGTTATTTGTTTTAGACGTTTGTTGCGAGTCGAGATCTCAAGTCGCAAGGCTTTGCGATGCGAGATGAGATCTGAACTCGCAGAACTCAACAGAAACAAACGAGCCAAGTTCATGGGCTTGGGCTGCGTAGCGAGTCGAGTCAACTCGCAAGCCCAGTGGCTGCGAGTTGAGACGAGATATATAAATGTTTTTGTACGTGAAAAACATAACATAACTTTGATATAACTTTTGGAGATCAGGATTTTTGCAAGTGTGTGCGAACTCAGTATTTCCAGAGAAACAAATACTAAAGGCTAGGCTTTGACGTTTGTTCGTATAAAGTAAAGCAATTGGTTAACCTAAACGTGAACTAAATCGTTATTAGTAAGATAACACCGTATTGAGGGATTCCGCACCTTAATACTATAGATAACGAAGTTATCGATCCTAGAACTAGGGACTTACAATTGGTATCAGAGCTTTCGGGCTAGATAACGAGTGTCGTTCGAAGTTTTCGGGTTAATCGCGTGTGATTTAGGATTGTTTTGACATGCATTAGTGTGTAAAAACGATCAAAATCATCCTCTGGACGATTTAGGGTTTGTTTACGATTGAAATTTCCAGTTTTAATCGTAAAAATACCAAAAATTTCTGATTTCGTAATTTTCAGCCGTTTTGCGAGTCGAGATTAGGGTTTCAGAATAAGTTTGCGAACCGAGTTGAACTTGCGAGTCGACATCCTTGCGAGTCGACATTCTGCGAGTCAAACCTCTTTGCGAGTTGATATATTCTGCGAACTGAGATCTCTTGTGAACCGAGATCACTTGCGAGTTGACATCACTGCGATCCGAACTGAGACTTATGAACCGAGATTCTGCGAGTCGAGCTGAGATTGCGAGTTGAACTGAGTTTTGCGAGTCGACATTTTTACTTTGTCTAAATTCGCAAATACATTTTAACTTTAAACTTCACGATGTCAGACCTTAGCAAAATGATTGAGATGGAACACGAGATTGGCAAATCTAATGTCCCACCTAAATTGTTGAGAGTTGAGGACTATTTTAGCTGGAGTGATAGGTTTGAATCTTACTGTAGATTCCATGATCTATCTATCTGGATGTGTATCAAGAATGGATACACGGCACCTACCCAGACTGTTGAAAATGCAATTGTGGTTCTCACTTATCAATAGATGAGTGAAGCACAAAAGAAGGAATTTGAGATTGAAAACAAGGCTCATTCATCAATCAAGATGAGTCTTCCTAAGGAGCTCAATCATCAACTCAAATCCTTCCATACTGCTAGATCTTTGTGGACAGCTCTTGAAAAGAGATGTGAAGGAAGTCCACAAGTTAAAGCAGGCAAGAAAAATCTCCTGAAAAAGCAGTTTACTGTGTTTAAAGCTATGAAAGGAGAAGATCTTGATGCTTATACCACAAGATACTACCATTTGCTGAGTGAGCTAGATGATCATGAGATTATTTCTACAGAGACTGAGAAAACCGACAAGTTTATTGAGGGTTTACCGTCTAAGTGGGAAATGCATGGCATAATGCTCAAAGACAACGATGAGAGGTATGCAACCATGACCTTAGAGCAGGCCATTGATAAGCTCAGAGGTTATGATTTCACCAAGAAAACTAGAGATACTGATTCTGATCAGGCTCAGGATCCGGGACTTTATCATGGAAAATCTACTATCTCTACTGCTTCCTCGAGCTCGACCACTGCTTTATTTGTTGGTAATGCTGAAGGAAAAGATGAAATGATTACCGATGATCTGTGTCTTCTTACATCATCTGGTAGTGATGCAAAGGGCAAACCAACTGAGAAGTCACCTCAAGAGCATCAAAAGATGCCTATGAGTGTGAAATCTGCTGAATAGTAATTATCTGTTCTTGCTTCCTTTGTAGCTTCTTATGAAAACTACCTTCAAGGGAAAATCAATGATCCAATTATGTTTGATGAAGATTACGATCAGATTGACCCTGATTATCTAGAAGAAATAGACCTTCAGGACCAACTTGCTATGTTGTCAAGAAGGGTAGAGAATTTCTTGAAGAAAACAGGTAGAAAGGTAGTTGGCAATAGATCATGGTTTGATAAAACCAAGATCAAGTGTTTTAACTGTCAGGGTTATGGATACTTTGCTAGAGAGTGCCAAAGACCTAAGGTAGAAGCTGGCAATGGACAACAAGGTTCGGGAAGTACTCTCGCTTCCAAAGCCTTAGTTGTGAAACAGTTGGATGGATCGTATGAATGGAAAGCTCAATCTGAGGAAGCTTTCATGGCTGAAATTGATGGATCTACATCCTATATGCCTACTAATGCAGAGGGTGAGGTAAAAGTGCCAGAGGTTGCAGCTAAAGCAAGTGATGAAGATGTGCTATATATGGAGTCAACTGAAAACATGACTCCTGAAGACTTTGTAGCACGCATGGCTGAAGTTCAAACAGACAAGAAAAGGGTATGTCTTGATATTCTTACTCTTGCTGATGTCTGTTATTTAGTTATCGATTTGCAATCACAGGTTAGTATTTTAAATGTAGAAAATAAAAACCTGACATCTCAAGTTAGCTTATTGACTGAATCTAGTAAGGCTGTTAGATCTGAACTTGAACTAGCCAAGATTGATGTGCGTAGGTTAAGTGATGATAAACAGGATTTAAAAGATAAAATTAAGTCTGATGCTTCTGATAGGAGTGCTCTTAGAGATACCATTAATGAAAAAGCTGTCATCATAGATGGTCTCTATATTAATCTAAAAGACTTAAATCAGAAAATAGCTAATAAGGAGAAAGAGTTAGCTGACTGTCAATTGAAGCTAGTTGAGCAAAATAGAAAGATAGAAAATTATAGGACCACTGAGATGGACAAGATGCTTGATGCTCAACGAAGTGTAAAGGATAAGTCAGGATTAGGTTACAATGAGACACCTCCTCCTTTCAATTCGAATTACACAAAGCTTCCAGAAGATACTGAAATGACTGAAGTAAGTTCTGAGAAAACAGTAGCTAAACCTGATCTGTCAGAGGCACAGAAGGAGTTTATTAAGAATCCTTCATCTGATGATAGTAAGAGAGTTTCTTTCACCAAAGTACAGTTTGTACCGGGTGGAGTAATTCATGATACTAAGATTGATGAATTGATTAATAAAGAGCATGTTATTAATCCTTTAGTGCCTAAGACTCCAATAGCGGTTGCCAAAGTTAGTAAGTCACGAAAACAGATGTCGTGCTTCAAGTGTCACCAAAAAGGACACGTATCTTCTTGTTGCCCAAATAAGAAGTTGGAAGCTATACATAAGTTAGTGAATACTGAAAAGACACCGACCACTTCTAGTTCGATTGTAGATAGGTTAGGCTCCAAACCGGGATTAGGAAGCAAACCTATAAACATTCTGAAAAGAGATGGTAATCATAGTGTCTCTCCACCTAAACCTAAAAGGGCTTATACTCTAAACGAAAATACTTTCAATAAGCCAAGAGATAAGACACCTTCGAGGTTTAGGACCCCAAGTAGAAACCATAGTCAATTTGAGAATGGTTCTACTTCAAGTGCACAGGGATCTAAGTATGTGCCTAGGAGGTTTTCTACTCACTCTCCTCATAGGCCTAAGACTACAAATCATCAACAGTCTTAAACTCCTGTGAAAGTTACCAAGACTCCCAATGGGAACAGTTATAGTCACTTTAAGGAGGTTCAGATTGTAGATGATCAGGGACGAACCAAGACCATAATGGCTTGGGTCCCTCTTGATAACTAACTGTGTACAACTTGTTATGTGTAGGAGCAGACTGTGAACAAGGACAGTTGGTGGTATGTAGACAGTGGATGCTCAAGGCACATGACAGGTGAATGAAGTCTACTGAAGGACTTCAAAGAAGGTTTCAAGCAAAAAGTAAATTTTGCAGGAGACAAAGGAGGAGTAATTACAGGGAAAGGAAAAGTTTCAAATGGAACTTTGACTCTAGAGGATGTGAATTACGTTGAAGAACTAACTCATAACCTAGTGAGTGTTTCCCAAGTCTGCGATAAAGGTCATCCAGTTCATTTTAATGAAAAGGAGGCTTTAGTTCTGAAGCCAGGCTTCACAATTCCTGAAGAATGAATACTGATGAGGGCACCAAGGAAGAAGGACATCTATGCTATAAACATGGGTGTCTCTAATTCTTCAATAGTGTCGACATGCTTACTATCCAAGGCCTCAGAAGCAGATGCACTTTTATGGCCTAGGAGAATGGCACATCTGAACTTTCGAAAAATGAATTTTATAAGCAAAAATGGGTTAGTTCTAGGTGTACCACAAAATCGTTTCGAGTCTGAAGACAAGTGTGTTCCTTGCCTCAAAGGAAAGCAGCACAAGAAACCACACAGGTCTAAGACTGAAAACTCAATCTCCTCGCCATTTGAACTGCTGCACATGGACCTCTTTGGCCCTATAAGCAAGAGAAGTCTAGGTGGCAAGTGGTATTGTTTAGTTATCACAGATGATTATGCTAGATTCTCATGGGTATTCTTTTTGGGATCTAAAGATGAAACTCCAGGAATTTTAATAGAGTTCTTTGATCTAGTAGAGAATGTCTATAAAACTAGAGTTAAGCGTATTCGTAGTGATAACGGAACAGAATTCAAAAATTAAACGTTGAATATCTATTGCTTAAGCAAAGGGATAATTCATCAATTCAGTGCACCATATGAACCTCGACAGAATGGTGTAGCTGAAAGGAAGAATAGAACATTGATTGAAGCTGCTAGAACTATGCTTGCAGATTCAAAGCTTCCGGTCTTCTTTTGGGCAGAAGCGGTGAATACAGCATGTCATGTTCTAAATAGGGTTCTTACGGTCAAAAAGCGTAACAAGACTTGTTATGAATTATTGAATAATAAGAAACCTAATCTGAAGGGATTTGAACCCTTTGGAGTTCCATGTTCAATATTGAATACAGGAAATCAAGCTAAATTTGGTGAAAAGGCGGACGAAGGATTTTTCCTAGGTTATATGCCTAACTCACCAAATAAAAGAGTTTTCAATAAAGTCACAGGACGACTGGAAATTGTTTATAACATTGAAGTTACGAGCTATGTACCTGCTGTACATAAGGGATTAGATTGGCAATTTGACTATTCAGATCTCTTTCAGTCATTTAAAGTTCCTATAAGTGACTTTGTCAGTGATTCAGAGATCTCTAAACACTTATTGTCTGAAGAATCGGACAATGGTCTTTCTTCAATATCGAGTGTTCCAAAATCTGGAATCAGGACACCAAATGACTCAAATGAAGCTTCTTCAAGTGGGTCACAACAACCTTCAAAGGATAAGTATCAAGAAACTGCAGATTCTGAAAAGGATCTTTAAACAACGTTTGATGATATACTTACCTCTTTGAATCATTTAAGGTTGTCTTCAGCAAGTTCAGAAGATATTCCTTCATTAGAAGAGATTGGTACTAACTTAGGAGATGAGTTAATAGTTGATCCTATTCCGGTTAAAAGAATGAGTAAGAATCATCCCGTTGAAAACATCATCGGTGATATTAATACTCCTGTTCAGACTAGGACTCAATCTAAAGCTAGTACTTCTGAAGATTTAGAAAGCTTGTATACTGCTATGAAAGAGACAGGGATTCCTAATCAATGTCTATATTCATACTTTATCTCACAAATCGAGCCTAAAAATGTGCAAATGGCTCTCAAAGAAAGTTTGTGGGTTGAAGCTATGCAAGAAGAACTGCAACAGTTCTCTAAATTACAAGTATGGGAGTTGGTTGACCTTCCAAAGGGAGAATTTCCAATTGGAACTAGATGGGTATTTAAGTGTAAGAGAGATGACCGGGGAGTCATTACTCGCAATAAAGCTCGTCTAGTGGTTCAAAAGTTTAATCAACAAGAGGGGATAGATTACAATGAAGTGTTTGCACCAGTTGCTAGGCTAGAAGCAATTAGAGTATTCTTAGCATTTGACTCTTTTAAGGGTATCAAAGTTTATCAGTTGGATGTTAAGAGTGCCTTTTTGTATGGCAAAGTTGAAGAATTGGTGTATGTTTCACAACCGCCAGGGTTTACTAATTCTGAACATCCAGATAGAGTATATCGTTTGAATAAGGCTCTATATGGATTACATCAGGCACCTAGGGCATGGTATGGAATGCTATCAACTTATCTACTTGAGAATGGATTTACAAGAGGATCAATTGATAGTACACTTTTTGTAAAATGGAATAAGAATGACTTTCTATTAGTACAAGTATATGTTGATGATATTATCTTTGGATCTTCGGATGAAAAGATGTGTCAAGAATTTGAGAAAGTCATGAGAAAAAGTTTTGAGATGTCTGCAATGGGAGAGTTAAATTTCTTCTTAGGATTACAGGTTGATCAAAAGAAGGATGGATTCTTTATTCATCAATCTAAATATACATATGAGCTATTAGAATGCTTTAAGATGGATGAAAGTAAGGTCTATAATACTCCAATTCCAGTCAATCACAACCTTGGTCCAAATACATCGAGTGATAGCGATGTGGATCCAACTCTTTATAGAGCCATGATCGGATCACTAATGTATTTAACTGCCTCTAGGCCTGACATTATGTTTGCTATTTGTATATGCGCAAGATATCAGGCAAATCCAAAAGAGTCACATATGCAAGCTGTGAAACGGATTCTTCGTTATCTCCAAGGGAAACCGAAGCTGGGACTTTGGTATCCGATTGATGGAGACTTAGATCTTATAGCTTATACTGATTCGGATTATGGAGGATGCAATCAAAGTAGGAAATCTACGACCGGAGGATGTCAATTCTTAGGAGGTAGATTAGTATCTTGGCAGTGCAAGAAGCAAAGCTCAATAGCCATTTCTACATGTGAAGCTGAGTATGTTGCAGCTGGCAGCTGTTGTTCTCAAGTTCTTTGGATTCAACAGCAACTGCGGGATTACGGGTTAAATATAACCAATACTCCTATGATGATTGATAACGAATCTACAATGTCAATCACCAACAATCCGGTAAAGCATAGTAAAACTAAGCATATTGATATTCGACATCATTTTATTAGAAACTGTGCTGAGAAGAATTTGATAAAGTTAGTTAAGGTTCCATCTTTGGATAACTTAGCAGACTTATACACCAAGGCATTTGACAGAGCTAGATTTGAGACGTTGGTTCAACTTAACGGAATGAGAAATCCAGAGTGATTAGTCTTCCAAGGGTATTGTTGTAATAGTTAATAGTCTGTGTCATGTTTTTTTTTTTTTAAATAAAAAAAGGTGGGCATATGGCATTCATTTGCTTGTTACCTGAGGGGAATCGCCTCCAATAAAAGAACAACCGAAGTTCTTTTAGAAAAAGCTTTAAGTTTTGGCTGTAAAACCTTGGGAGATGATAGTACATTAGGAGAATACGGTTACGAATAATAACCTTAAGTATTAAGGATGATATGTTAGTAGATTCTTATAAGTTGCATCAAAATGATGATTGTTAATTAGGATTATACTTATATTTATCTTATTATACACCTATATCCACTGATTATAACGTGTCCTTTTACTTAACAAGTGATAAGAATAACTTAAGTCTAGTCAGCTTCATCATACGATTTATTGGTAGGCAGGTTATGCTAAGTTTTCCGAGTAGTTAAGAAATATAACTGTCATGTGTACTATCTTATGAGATCTGTTATATAACGTATGACATTTGTCTTAATTGTTGAATGATAGTACTACCATGCACTGTGATCTAAAATAAAAAAATTTCTGAAATGATACAAAGTATCATAATGTCAAAAGGTGAGTTATATGTTTTGAAAGGGCATCATTTAGTAACCTCTACCTTACATATGAAAGATACAAAGTATCTCATGTCAAGTGTATGTTATATGCTTCTAAAGAACATCATTTAGTAATCTCTACCTTGATAATACAAGATACAGTGTTATGTGTTGTACTTGAATTCTACAGTATGTTGTATAGTAGAAAACACTAGATATTGTGCACATTAATAATAAAAGATTGGCTCAGAAATCTGTGTGTAATCTGTTTATGTGGATCATAATACCGATAATTGTCTTGAACTGTCTATGATATTTGAACATTCACTTTTGTGAATAATAAGAAATCATAAGTTATATTTCAATGAAATGTTATATCATGTGGATAAAGGTACATAAAATATAATTTTATGAATATAAGTTTATTACTGATTAACGTTGTGATTTTCTTGTGCTTATATGAATTTCATGAGGTATGTATACTAACAATCATCTTAGGCTTATTAAAATCTAATAAGTACCGCTTATTCTCTCTAATATGATTCCTAAGCAGTTAAAACTTTAAGTGTGTTATATTAAGTTATTTTATTAGAATGTTAGTAGTTTTATTAATTTCCACGTTCGTAATTATTTCTTTGAATTAATAAGAGTTTTAATTATTATTCTGATTTACCCTTTGGAATTGAATTATACTGGATATTTAGTTTAACTGTTGAACAAATGTCTGTTGAAAATTGAAAATATTATATAGGCTACGTGGCATATTAATCGAAAGTCTTCCGACTCACAGTGTAGTCGAGCAGCGTGTCCTGATTTAATATCAACGGTTAATTTTTCTATTATAACCTATATATAAATTTTTATATATACTTACGACCATCAGGTATATAAGTGAATAATTTTAGCTCGAAGATTTTTCTTTATACAAGATTAACTGTATCACGGGTTTAGTCGGTTAATATATGTAAGAAGATTATCGTTGAGGAAAAATTATGCGAAAACATTTTATTTTAAATGTTTAGGCTAAATAGTTACAGAGATAACTATTCACATAACGGGGTATTTAATTTATACTTAGTATTAAATTCGCATTTTATTTAAATCTTGTGAGTTTGACTAGTCAACTTGAGAATCGAGATGCACTGCGAATCGAGTATAGAGTATAAAATGGTGGTCAAACGAGTCAAAATCTCCACCGAACCCATTTGATTTGCGAGTTCACTTAAGCTCTGCGAATCCAGTTATTGCGAAACGAGTTGAACAGTATACTTCATCTGATTTCGATTTGATTAGTTACAAGGAAGAGTTTTTGATCCGTAGCTTATATCTACTTTCAAATTACGAACATTTTGAGGTATAAATCAATGAATTTTACCGTTTAAATTACACAAAATCGAAGCTTTTATGAATCTAGGGTTTCGTTTCAAAATTTGAACGGTTAACGTAGATTAAGGTGTTATTTGACAAGAATCTTGAAGATTAATGTTAAACGAATCTTAATGAACGTAAATAAATCAATAGATCAATTTTAATAGATAGATTAATTGATTTTTGTTTCAACTCGCCATATCAGTTCATGCTGCGAGTTGAACACTCGATTCGCAGACTTTGCGAGTTGAGTTTCTGATCTTTACTATTTGACCATGCGAGTTGAGTTTCAATTCAATTCGCAGATTACATTTCGCGAGTTGACATTGATTTTTTGACTTATTGACCTTGCGGACCGAGTAGATTAGCGAATCGACTTGCGAGTCGAGTTGCGGATTGACTTGGTTAGCGAGTTGATATGGTTGCGAGTTGAGTTGCGAACCGAGTTGAAATCGATTCGCACATCATACTTCTGCGAGTCCAATACTTAGCAAATTTTTAAAAAAAAATTAAAAGAAAGGTTTTATATAAATGTTAAGACTTTTTCAGTAATAATGTTTATATTATGGACTTGTATTAAATTATATATGTTTATATCGAAAGACTACCAATTCAAGAGGTAATTGAGTGGCGTGTCCTAATTCTATATTAGCGGTATAACTTATATTTATCAAAAACGTTAATGACTTGAGAATTATAAATTAACAAGTAATTAATGGGATGTACATATAGAACTTACGACTTATTAGTAATAAGTTATATATGTTAGAAATAATTATATACGACTTGCGACTGTAATGTAATAAGTTATATATAATTTTTAAAACTAAGATGTTTGATGAATTGTTATTCATAATACGTTATAGTTTAAAATTGATTAACTTGTGTTAATTGTTTTTGTCATTTGTGTATTTATAGATATGGCGAGACAATTCGATAAAGGTCACAATATTCTTGTTGATCTAGATCTTGATGCACGTGGAGCTAATCGAGTAGCTCAAGAGCTTACATTCTTTGCACGTTCACGCATTAGATATGCACTTACCGCGTCTCCACAGATTTCTCAGTCTATTCTGAACGACTTTTGGGACGGTATTCAGTATGACGAGACGATCAACCCACCGGTTATTCGCACAATGGTCAATAATCGACCGGTTGTTTTCTCTGCTGGCGATCTACGTCAGATTTTACGCTTGGGTACAGTAGACCAGGAGGATGGTCCGACGGAGTATCCTAGTGATTTTGTTGAGGGTGCGATAGGCCGTATGGGGTATACAGGAGATAGGAGGGGACATCAGTTCCAAAAACCTCTGGTTATTGGACAATGGAGGTTTTTGTGGCATGTGATTGTCACAGTTTTTGCACCGAAGAAGGGAGGCTTTGACGAATTGAGCCCTGCCCTTGTATCAGCTGCACTGTCACTGGTTTATAATAAACCATACAGTTTTTGTGATTATATTTTTGGAGAGCTGGTTAGACAGATTTCGGGTTCTGTTAGATCACGGTTTCTAGTTTATCCACGTTTTTGCATGCTGATTATTCTCGCTCGTTTGCCAGAGCTTATTATTCCTGGGCCATATCTACATGTAGATACTATCGGTCTCAGAGGATACAATGCTATGTTTTTGCAGTCAGTGAGAAAGGAAGGGGTAGTGAAACCTGAGGAAAGAGAGCTTTTTGGTTTTCTTGTTGATCCTACCTATGTGACGCCACCGAACAATGGTTGGCTAGATGTTGATGTTGAGGTTGTGGTTCCTGAACCGATAGCTGATGTGGTTCATGCTGATGATCCACAAGACTTGATTGAGGATGTGTTGGAACAACCTGCACATGCTGGGGAACAGGTGAACCCAGATGTTGCTGCTCAGGTGATACAGGAGGTGCTAGTAGAGCATGATGATGCTACTGATATCCTGCTACGGGATATTGATAGTTATGTTGCTTCCCTGAGGTAATTTTATAATTATACAGTACTATAGGTACTTAGTTGTTATATCATTATCACATTATTATTATATATAATACACATGTTATCGATATTTAGTTAATTAGATAATATTTCTAATTATAAAATATAAATATCATTATGATCAGGGAGCTGAGACACAAAATAAGGGTTTAATTGATAATTAAAATAAATACATAGTTATGATTACAAATTATCACATTTCTAAACCCTAAACCCTAAACCTAGATAGTATCCTCGGATACAATTAATACACAAAAGGCCAAGATTCAAGACAAGGCCAGGCTAAGATCCAGGACAATGAGAGGATCCCACCAGACCACCAAAAACGAAAGGTAATCAATCAAGCAAGAAAGCTATCACGACACCTGAGTGCACGTAAGCTTCCACGACCAAAAGGTGTTTCTCGAAGTCGCGGAAGTGCATGACATGATAGTCTTTGGGCAGAAACAATGAACACAGTAGTGTAAAACACCATTGTCCTGAACGAAATCACCTGTCATGGCTATACCATAATTGGACAAAAGTGAGGAATAGGCTAAACTGATTTAAGCGACATAAGATATATCGCAAATATCAGCGACATAAATTGAAATTCAGAAACGCTGCGACATAAAAACTTATGTCGCAGGTTATGTCGCAATGACGAACAACAAGTCCCAACCCAGAAACCCTAACCTCTAATTTGGGGTTTTTGAAAACGAGACATACCCTAGGGTATGCCAACACACCAGAAGCACGAAAACATCCATATTAACAAATAAGATTGAGATTTTCGTGTCTAATTAACCCAAACCCGAAACCCCTAAAAAAACCCGTAACTAAAATCAACTATTAAAGCATCAATAAACGGTAAAATATGGTAAAACAAGTACCGATCGATCGAGTAGAAGTAGGTGAACAAGAAACTAGTGGTCGATTGCCAAGAAAAAGTCCAGATGATCGAAATCAAAAGACGAATTCGAACGCAGCTTTTGTGTCGCAGGAGTTGTTTTTATGTCGCAGGTTTTGATTTTGTGTCGCTAAAAGTGTGAACGGAGAAAGCGACTGGAGTGAGGTATTTATACCTCTGCCCCACCTAGCGACATAATGTAGCGACATAGAAGGCGACATAAGTTATGTCGCAGGACAATACTTATGTCGCAGTGCCCAAAAAACTTGATTTTTAATTTCAAGTTTTGTAACCCGATGGAAGAGTAAGTAATTGGACTTGTGAAAAATAAATATACAAATTTAAGGTAAAAAATAACTGAAATACTAATCCTAAAATAAAACTTAAATTAATTTTCTTTTTGGTGACATAGTTATTTTGTCTGCTAACGGATCATATTAGGGTAACATGCAATTATTAGAAAATGGTAAGTGTTATCTCGATTATCAGTATATGTGACCTCTTGAAATTTACTTAACATATTTAGAACACCTTTGATAAATATTATTTCAAGATGATTACTGGTATTGTTTGACCACCTAAACATGTTACATCTACGACAATGAGCGAAACTTTTATTGTTAGTATGAATAATTATATGTGGTCCCCATCATAGACATATCCCATTAATTTAGACAATAACATATCTTCCAAGATAGATAAAATAGAGGAAAGTCATTTTTAAGAATCAAGTCAGCGGTGACAGGTCTGTACAGACGTACAACAAAGCGACATGACTTGATTTAGGTGTAAGCAAAACCAGACTTGGTCAAACCATTTTGGCGACCTTGTTAGGTAGCTTATAATTTAAGACTTTTTCAAGTTCTTTTGACTTGCGTTTGCTTAACTTTTAAGTATATACAACTTGAGACCAGGTCTGTACTTACGTACAACAGTTGAAACAAGAAGTATATACCCCCAAAGTATTTCATGTTATTAACTAAAATGAAAGTATGTCAAGCTGTATTAAGGAATTAAGACACTTTGTCATACATCACAGAATGTTGACCACATGATAATAGACATGTATTAGAATTACTTTTTAAGTGCTCAAAGACCGGTGTAACATGCCTACCAGTACATCATATGATGAATCTAACGTTTATAAAAGCTGTGGTAAGTATGCTAGATAAACCTACTGATACATCAAGGATAAACCTTAAAATTTTCATTTTATGCATGTACCCTAATGTACTATCATTTCCCTAGTTGTTTACAGACACAACTAAACGTCTTTTTACAAATGTTGCAACTGTGCATTTCTTTAATAATTAAGAATATAAAGAGTGGCTGTTGCGCCGATTTTTTTTTTTTTTAATAAAAAATAGTCCAAGTCCAAAGAATTACTTCTTAAGCTGAAAGAAGCGCAAACCAATCATGTTGACCAGTTCATCAAATCGGGCACGGGAAAAATCCTTAGTGAATAGGTCAACATTCTGTTTAAGGGTATCTATATGGACAAGGTCTATTAAGTGTTTCTCATAGCAATCCCGTATGAAGTGAAACCTAAGTTCTATGTGTTTAGTTCTAGAGTGTTGTACGGGATTGCGTGTAATGGAAATAGCAGCAGCATTATCAATATGTAAGGGAGTCATAGTAAGAAGTAACCCGTAATCACGCAATTGATGCTGAATCCACAGAACCTGGGAGCAGCAACTAGCCGCAACAACGTACTCAGCCTCTGCAGTGGAAGTAGCCACCGTTGTCTGCTTCTTGCATTGCCACGATACCAAAAGTGATCCAAGAAACTGGCATCCACCAGTTGTTGACTTCTTATCTATGCTATAGCCACCATGATCAGAATCCGAATAAGCAGTCAGTTCAAACGATTTTTCATTGGAGTACCATAGACCAAGAGTTGGCCTATGTTTGAGATACCCAAAAATTCGCTTTACTGCTTTCATATGAGAAACCTTTGGCCTAGCCTGATATCTTGAGCAGATGGACATAGCAAATACGATGTCCGGCCTGGATGCGGTCAGATACATGAGAGAACCAATCATTGAGCGATAGTCCTTTTCTTTACAATCCTCGTCATCAATGGCCGGTTCGATATTATGATTAATTTCAATGGGAGTTCCATAGGTCTTACAATTAAGCAAGTCATACCTGGTTAACATATCAGTGTCATATTTGGACTGATGAATGTAAATTCATTTGGCAGACTGCTCAACTTGAACACCCAAAAAGAACGTGAGTTCCCCCATTGCACTCATCTCAAATTCAGACTTCATGAGATGTTCGAAGTCTTTACACATGGAGTGTAACACCCCCAAATTTAATGGTTTGCGAAAGCGAGTTTTTGGGTGTTACTAATCAATAATCACAAGCACAAAGGATACAGTGAATGACTCTATATGAGACGTTCGAAAAGTTATTACATTAGTACATAAGTAATTCAAAATACAAGCTCGAGTTCGAGTAAGTTTCCTAGAGATTCTATTACATAACAACTAGTACAAAAGTAATGTATGAAAATCTCCAAGCTTGTAAATGCATGCGACTCGAGCTAATAAGCATATCCTGCTGGGCATCCATCTAAAGCTGCGTACCTAAGAATGCATCACTAAAACGGTCAAACAAAAGGTTGGTGAATCTCACAGGTTTGTAGGTAAATAGTTTGAACACACAAGTAACAGTTGTATTTGTAAATCATTAGCCAGACGGTAAGTAAGTGGTGGTTGCATGTCATGCTAACCGTTTGATACCCTTGCCATGAGCCACCATAGTTGAAGCTTAACGTACAGTAAATATTGTGCCCCCGTGAATGTTAATCCAAAAACATTCATATGAAACGAGTAAGAAATGCCCGTTTCTATAGTAACAGTTCATGGTAGTGCGTGCTACCCCGGGCGGGAATTGTCAGTCCCATATGGATCCATATACTAAAACTCGCAATTATCCCATAACTAACAACTATGATTAGGAGGCCTTCATTGGATTAAACGAAACTCATGCAATTGGCGTATCCGTAAATCAGTAAAGTACGTAATTCATGCCAGCAAGTAAATATGTGTGTTCATGTAAAACAAGTAATGTATCTTACCCCTGAGTGAAAAATAGTAAAATAGGGGCTGTGAGACTCACCTGAGTCTTAGTAAACGTTGCAGAGAGTAAGCGGTATAGTATCCTGACTAGCAACCTTTAGCGTCCTAACATGCATGAGGTTTAGTAAGTAAATGGAATACTTGTAAGGTATCCATGCTAGTTGTTCCCAATCTAGTTAATGTCCATTTGTTGTTTGTACGTTTGTATTTGTTTGTAAGTTGTAGTTTGTAGCAAAGTTGTACGGCCCGTTGGTATCGGAGTGTAATAATAGTCTCATCTATTATTATTATGCAGTTGTTGTAATCGTATAGTTGTCAAGTACGTTTGTATTGTAACGTGTAACGTTCAAGTGAATGTAAATCCGAGTGGGTGTAACCCTAGAATGTATGAGTGAAATCTCATAGGTGTTCGAGTGTAATCTCGTGTATGTGCGCGAGTGGGATCTCGCGTTTTAAATAAGTGTAATCTTATATGTATTCGAGTATTGGTGTATACTTCCAAAAGTGTAGTATTTTCATGTATAAATCGTATCGTAGTTGATTTGGTTGTTAAAAAGTGATTTTTAAACACTTAGAATGTTTTTAGCTTCTGTTTTTGGGTTTTTGCGACACTAAATGCGACACAGTGCTTGTGTCTTATGATTTATGTGACACAATGCTTGTGTCTTATGTTTATGCAACACAATGCTTGTGTCTTATGATTTATGCGACACAATGCTTATGTTCCGCAACACAAGGCTTATGTCTTATGATATGCAACTTAATGCGACACAAAATGCGACACAATGCTTGTGTCTTATGATTTATGCGACACAATCCTTGTGTCTTATGTTTTATGCGACACAATGTTTGTGTCTTATGTTTTATGCGACACAAGCCTTGTGTCTCATAGATTTTTGGCCTGATGCAACACAAGAGGCTATTACGTTTTTAAGCTCGGTTTTTGGGTCAAACGACCTCGGTTTGACCCAAAACTTTTACACAAGTTCTAGTATGTTACAAAGAGTTCATAAAAATTATTGGTTGGCATTTTTAGTGTTTGTGGTGTCGTTTTCTTAAAAATGACCAAAACCGACATTTTCGATAATGTTTTCAAAAACGAGTTTTAATTATATATTTGGACATCATTTAGCTAGGGGAACATTATACTAGCAAAATAATTGAAATCGGAAGTTTCAAGAGTCGCCGGAAAACTTACAAAGTCGTCGGATCGAGAAACCGAAAAGATGAACGCGTAGCCCTCATTGCGATGATCGGCTTTGCTCCTTCTCTTTTTGTGATCCAAGCTTGTTTAGTGTGTGATTTCTAGAGAGAGAGTGAGCCGAGATAGAGAGAGAGATGAGAGAGATTGAGAAAAAGAGAGATTGAGTGAGAGTTAGAGAAAGAGTGAGATAGTGGGAATGAGGGTGAGGGGGTGATGTCCCTCCTCCTTTGACCGGTTGGTGGGGTGGCCCACCGAAGTGTGGGTTGCCCCAAACTTGTTCCTCGAGTCGCGCTCCGTGCGGTGTTCATTTCCCCGGTCGTTTAAACGTTAAAATCATTTTATACGCGTTTATGTATACGTTTTAAAATATGAAATGTTACTCGATATTTTGTTGGAGTATTTTATCAAAATACTTGTTTTTAAGTTATAAAACATAACTTTGTTTTATTTTTGTCGGTTGGTCGCGTTTTGCAATATTCGGTAACGTTTTAAATAAAACGTGCGTGTTTCTTATATTATAACCATAATATAAAGTATAAGTAAATGTTATTAAATATTCTACATTATTTAATAATTGTTTCACCAACGTCCGTATTTTGTACAATTATTATTTTATATGATTTGAACGAATCGTATACGTGTATATATATATCACCTATATATATATATATATATATATATATATATAGTAAGTAATCATCGTATTTAATCCTATTTCATATTAAATACAAGTAATAAGCACGTAATTAGGAAAATTTTAAATTGACCCTAATTTTGCGGTTGTTACATTCTCCCATTGTTAGTAGAATTTTGTCCCGAAATTTGTTTGAAGTAGTAGTCGGTAGTTCGATATTCGTTAGGTAGCTACAATGTGTACTAGTAGCCTACAGTAGTAGGGTAGGTCCTACAGTATTCGTAGTAAGGCAGTTGTCAGGTAGTGACGTACCCTTAGTTTTGTTGCCTGGAGGTAGTGGGCATT
Organism: Pseudognaphalium luteoalbum; assembly: GCA_963422505.1. Classification (NCBI taxonomy): domain Eukaryota; kingdom Viridiplantae; phylum Streptophyta; class Magnoliopsida; order Asterales; family Asteraceae; genus Pseudognaphalium; species Pseudognaphalium luteoalbum. The sequence goes on along the minus strand of OY730193.1, from coordinate 93,369,029 downwards.
GGGCCTTGAAATGGCCTGCATTCCCACAGTTGAAGCACAACTTCGCTTTAGGAGAGTTCGTACTTTTAGGATAGGGTTTGCATCGACCGATGGGTATGGCACACGGTCCTTTATGATGCCGAGTGCATTGGAAACAGAGTGGCTTCTTTCCCTTGTAGTTTCCTGAAGGGTTGGTCGGAGAGATTTTCACCCTTTTTGCTGGAGGCGGTGTACAGTCAGTGTCGGTATCCTCTTCAGCAGGAGTACCATGTGAAGTTGGTGGTGAAGCAGGGTTTTCTAAGGCTATCAAATGTAGTTCGTACTCACGTATACGCACGTCATTCTGAAAGACAATTCGTCGTAGGTCCTTGATGTCTTCCCGTGCTTCGTTTAGTTGCTTTCGCACCGAGTTGAGAGTATCATTGAGGCGGTTGACCATTTCTGTACTCTAGTCCACAGTGACGGGTGTTTTGGCAATAGTTAGAGCAACAGTGGAGGTAGGTGCGGTCGCTGATTCAGTGGTATGCTCTGTATCACTCTCGAGTTCAAGGAGGTAAGGAAACATCATTGGTTCCTCACTGAGTAGTTCATCATCCAATGTAGGGTTGCTGACGGAGTGAGTTGTCATTTCCTACGAAATAAGTGTTCTTTTTAAGAATCGCTACATGTAAGTGAAGTTCTATTAGATGATATGTTTAAAATAACGTTAGAGTTCCCGGTCTCAACCAGTGTGAGATATTTGGGAAGGAAGTTTGTTCACGGTATTTAAAGTGCACTGCAAGTTACACTGTCGGTATTCATATAGTCGTTCGTTTCCTAGTCCTATCGGGTACTTAGGATCTAAGGAACACATAGAATACAAAACAATACACAAACGTTATTAAGTGAGAAATTTTGGGAAGCAGTTCGGGTAATCTAAGAATGAGCGTACCCGGGTTGAGCAAATCAATAAGCCTCGGATCCTGGGGATCCTCCCTAGCGTTGAGTACATAAGCTCTTCCTTGAGCAGTGTTATTGTTTTTCAACTTCAGCTTTGGGCAATCCTTCCTGAAGTGCCCAGTACCATTACACTCGTAGCAGGTCTTGGGTGCGTTGGTGTTGGTACTAGTGATGTTGGTTCGGCAATCTTTGGCTAGGTGTCCAAATTTCATGCATTTGGAGCAGGGACAGGTACCGTCATGATGATGACTACATTTGGAGCAGTAAGGCTTGCTCCCCTTGTAAGCCTTCGAGTCATCGGCATTAACGGTTGCAGGCTTTTTGTTGGAGGTCTGGTTGGATGAGCTGGGACTTACTTCCCATTTGCGTTTGTTGTTTGCAGATGGGTTTGAAGTTGTGCCACGGCGGACAGAATTTGCCGTTAGCTCATGGGCCATACGAATGGCGCTCTGAATAGAACTCGGTTTGGATGAAGTTACTAGGTCTTGGAGTCTGTCAGGGAGTCCGTCGACGTACTTCTCGATCCTCTTGTACTCAGGATCAACCATGGATGGGCACAGAAGTGCCAGTTGGTGAAAGCGGTTGGTCTAACCAGTGATATCATCACCTTGCATTTTATGGTTCCAAAACTCTATTTCCAGTTGTTTCAATTCATCTCTGGGACAGTACTCGCCCCTCAGCATCTTCTTTAACTCCTCCCATGGGAGTTTGTAAGCATTAGCGATACCCACAGTCTGGGCATAGGTGTTCCACCAGGTAAGGGCGGTGTCAGAAAAAGTGCTGGCGGAGAACTTGACCTTGTCCTCCTCAGTGCAGTTGCAGATAAGGAATACCGATTCGATTTTCTCGATCCAGCGTACTAGACCGATCGCTCCTTCAGTACCCTGAAAGCTCAAGGGTTTGCAGTTCTGGATGTCCTTGTAAGAGCAGGTTTTGGGTGGTGGTGCATTGTTAGCTGTATCTTCGCTACCAGGAGTGGTTGCTCGGACAGCTAAGGCTTGGGCCACACTACGGGCAATCAGATTTGCAATTTCGGTTTCACTAAGCGTGACTTGTCGTCGAGGAGGCATGTTCCTTGAAACAACAATTAAAGAACATGTGAGGGTTTGAACAAGAATTATGATCGTGATGATCGAGTAAGTACAAAGAAACTACGCCAAAGGTTGACACGCTGCTAGTTTAACAAAAGTAATAAGATGGTTGAAATTAAAACATACGAGTTCAAAAGATTACAGGCATTTATAGTTTACAAAAGTGCCAGGAATTTGAACATCCGGATGAGCAAGATAAGTTACAAAAGGTGATGGAATTCAAATATAACCATCGGATTAGCGGTCCTAACTGAGACCTATTACATACACGCCTAACTGCTATACACTACGGTCATAGCTATCGTCGGCCTATTCTTGGTGTAGATTGTAGGGGTAGTAACGAGCTTCCAGCATATCTTGGTATCGTCGAAGGGTAGGATAAACCAAAGCATCTCCGGTAGCTTGTAGGTACATCCATTTGATCCATGCCGTTACTCGTTGATTCAGATGAGTAATTACTTCCTTCAAATAGAGAACAGAGTCTCGGATTCGTTCAGGAATGGACCTTTGCAGAATCCTTAACTCCATCTCGTAAGCTTTGCATTTCTGTTGCAGCTCCTAGTTACGGCCATCCAGATCTTCAGCATGATCCCGTACTCTTTCGTACTCTTCAATGTCTACGAGTCCGAAACCGTGATTCTCAAGTCCTTCCACTGGGGCTATCTCTTCATCGAGATACGTGTACTGGATTTGTTCGTAGTTAATTTGTTCGTTGTCTGACGTGTAGCCGCATGTCGAGAAGTGTGTCATTCCCAGTAGATAATTCTACAAAATGGCAGGGAAGGAATTTCAATCTTTGGAGGTATGTCGGTTATGAGAAATCATAAGAGTTGGCTCAGAAATGGAATGACGAGGGTCAAGTTGTCGTTATTTGGTGTATGCCATAAAGCGGAATTCACAGGTGTCGAGAAAGAGTAATATGTCGGAAGGCGATGCCTACATATGTATATCTATCTATATCACATAATAGCCTAATGTGGGTCTAGCACAAACAAGTAAAAGTCACGGTTCTCTCGAGGTCAGAGTCAGCTAGTGCATTCCTGTTCAACATAACCCCTTTCAGAACTCACATCATCTTCATTTAATTGTACATAGTTGATCAGGCTATGTTTATTTAAACTTGTATGATGTAATCCCTGAACCAATTATACCTAATGAGGAATACTGCCTAACGGTCATAGTCTAGGCCCACTAAATGCAACCAAGTTCACTATAACCTTAGGCTCTGATACCAATCTGTAACACCCCCAAATTTAATGGTTTGCGGAAGCGAGTTTTTGGGTGTTACTAATCAATAATCACAAGCACACAAAGGATACAGTGAACGACTCTATATGAGACGTTCGAAAAGTTATTACATTAGTACATAAGTAATTCAAAATACAAGCTCGAGTTCGAGTAAGTTTCCTAGAGATTCTATTACATAACAACTAGTACAAAAGTAATGTATGAAAATCTCCAAGCTTGTAAATGCATGCGACTCGAGCTAATAAGCATATCCTGCTGGGCATCCATCTAAAGCTGCGTACCTAAGAATGCATCACTAAAACGGTCAACCAAAAGGTTGGTGAATCTCACAGGTTTGTAGGTAAATAGTTTGAACACACAAGTAACAGTTGTATTTGTAAATCATTAGCCAGCCGGTAAGTAAGTGGTGGTTGCAGGTCATGCTAACCGTTTGATACCCTTGCCATGAACCACCATAGTTGAAGCTTAACGTACAGTAAATATTGTGCCCCCGTGAATGTTAATCCAAAAAAATTCATATGAAACGAGTAAGAAACGCCCGTTTCTACAGTAACGGTTCGTGGTAGTGCGTGCTACCCCGGGCGGGGATTGTCAGTCCCATATGGATCCATATACTAAAACTCGCGCTTATCCCATAACTAACAACTATGATTAGGAGGCCTTCATTGGATTAAACGAAATGCATGCGATTGGCATATCCGTAAATCAGTAAAGTATGTAAATCATGCCAGCAAGTAAATATGTGTGTTCATGTAAAACAAGTAATGCATCTCACCCCTGAGTGAAAAATAGTAAAATAGGGGCTGTGAGACTCACCTGAGTCCTAGTAAACGTTGCAGAGAGTAAGCGGTATAGTATCCTGACTAGCAACCTTTAGCGTCCTAACACGCATGAGGTTTAGTAAGTAAATGGAATACTTGTAAGGTATCCATGCTAGTTGTTCCCAATCTAGTTAATGTCCATTTGTTGTTTGTACGTTTGTATTTGTTTGTAGGTTGTAGTTTGTAGCAAAGTTGTACGGCCCGTTGGTATCGGAGTGTAATAATAGTCTCATCTATTATTATTATGCAGTTGTTGTAATCGTATAGTTGTCAAGTACGTTTGTATTGTAACGTGTAATGTTCAAGTGAATGTAAATCCGAGTGGGTGTAACCCTAGAATGTATGAGTGAAATCTCATAGGTGTTCGAGTGTAATCTCATGTATGTGCGCGAGTGGGATCTCGCGTTTTAAATAAGTGTAATCTTATATGTATTCGAGTATTGGTGTATACTTCCAAAAGTGTAGTATTTTCATGTATAAATCGTATCGTATTTGATTTGGTTGTTAAAAAGTGATTTTTAAACACTTAGAATGTTTTTAGCTTCTGTTTTTGGGTTTTTGCGACACAAAATGCGACACAATGCTTGTGTCTTATGATTTATGAGACACAATCCTTGTGTCTTATGTTTTATGCGACACAATGTTTGTGTCTTATGTTTTATGCGACACAATACTTGTGTCTTATGTTTTATGCGACACAAGCCTTGTGTCTCATAGATTTTTGGCCTGATGCAACACAAGAGGCTATTACGTTTTTAAGCTCGGTTTTTGGGTCAAACGACCTCGGTTTGACCCGAAACTTTTACACAAGTTCTAGTATGTTACAAAGAGTTCATAAAAATTATTGGTTGGCGTTTTTAGTGTTTGTGGTGTCGTTTTCTTAAAAATGACCAAAACCGACATTTTCGATAATATTTTCAAAAACGAGTTTTAATTATATATTTGGACATCATTTAGCTAGGGGAACATTATACTAGCAAAATAATTGAAATCGGAAGTTTCAAGAGTCGCCGGAAAACTTACAAAGTCGTCGGATCGAGAAACCGAAAAGATGAACGCGTAGCCCTGGTTGCGATGATCGGCTTTGCTCCTTCTCTTTTTGTGATCCAAGCTTGTTTAGTGTGTGATTTCTAGAGAGAGAGTGAGCCGAGATAGAGAGAGAGATGAGAGAGTTTGAGAAAAAGAGAGATTGAGTGAGAGTTAGAGAAAGAGTGAGATAGTGGGAATGAGGGTGAGGGGGTGATGTCCCTCCTCCTTTGACCGGTTGGTGGGGTGGCCCACCGAAGTGTGGGTTGCCCCAAACTTGTTCCCCGAGTCGCGCTCCGTGCGGTGTTCGTTTCCCCAGTTATTTAAACGTTAAAATCATTTTATACGCGTTTATGTATACGTTTTAAAATATGAAATGTTACTCGATATTTTGTTGGAGTATTTTATCAAAATACTTGTTTTTAAGTTATAAAACATAACTTTGTTTTATTTTTGTCGGTTGGTCACGTTTTGCAATATTCGGTAACGTTTTAAATAAAACGTGCGTGTTTCTTATATTATAACCGTAATAAAAAGTATAAGTAAATGTTATTAAATAATTCTACATTATTTAATAATTGTTTCACCAACGTCCGTATTTTGTACAATTATTATTTTATATGATTTAAACGAATCGTATACGTGTATATATATATCACCTATATATATATATATATATATATATATAGTAAGTAATCATCGTATTTAATCCTATTTCATATTAAATACAAGTAATAAGCACGTAATTAGGAAAATTTTAAATTGACCCTAATTTTGCGGTTGTTACTTGGAGTCTTTGGTAGATCCAAAAATGATGTCGTCGACATATACTTGTACCAGCAATAAGTCTTCTCCATCTCTTTTTGTGAATAACGTACTGTCAATGCTACCTCTTTCTAATCCATTCTTAACAAGATCTGTTGCAAGCCTCTCATACCACAGTCGTGGTGCCTGATGCAAACCATATAATGTCTTATTAAGTTTACAGACATATTCTGGATGCAACGGATCTTCAAAACCAGGAGGCTGCTTCACATAAACGTCGGTATCAACCTGTCCATACAGAAAAGCGCTCTTTACATCAAGCTGATAAACAATGAACTCTTTGAAGGACGCGAAGGCCAAGAAGATACGAATCGACTCCAGTCTTGCAACAGGAGCGAAAACCTCATCATAGTCCAAACCCTCTACTTGATCAAAACCTTGAACTACTAGCCTTGCTTTGTTTCTAATGACTACCCCTCGATCATCTTTCTTGATTCGATAAGCCCGTCGAGTGCCGGTTGGATGTGCACCCTTAGGTAACGGTACTAATTCCCAAACGTGCAGCTTTTGGAATTGCTGCAACTCCTCCTGCATTGCTTCAACCCAGTGTGGATCTTTTAAAGCATCTTCTGTACGTTTAGGCTCCACCTGAGATAGAAAACACGATTTAACCTCATCAGAAAGACATGCAAGAGAAGCAGACTCAGAAACGTTAGAAGGGGATGCAGGATGTATATCAGCAATAACTTGACTTCTTGTCTGAATCCCCTTATCCAAAGGACCTATAATATTCTCTACTGGATGGTCCTTATTAATGCGAGAACTAGGAATCTCGTCAGGCACAATGACAGAGTCCAAGTTTGTGAAATCGGCTTCCTGTGCCGAATCAAACTCTCTCATATTCTCAAACGGTTCATCTTCATCATCAGACAACCCAGGAACATCAGTATATGTTTCTTGATTTCTTGTGGATGATTCAGGAACATCAACATTTGGTTGAGAAGGAGGTGGAGTAGCGGAGACAGTCGGAGTCTTTGATTTTGATGGCTGTGAAGTATTTGAAGATAAATCAAGGCCATGAAGTAATGTGATCACCTGATCAACTTCATCATCTTCCTTAGGCAGATTAAATGAATCAAAGATTGCCTCATAATTAAACAAATGTGCTGGTCCCTTTCCATCCGGATTTTCAGAGTAACGAAAGCACGTGACTTCAAAGTGATCTTCCATACGCTTAGTTGCCAAGTTGTACACACGTTTGTTGGGAGATTTATTTAAAAAGCCCAAAAATAAACCTTCACTAGACTTTGCTCCAAATTTAGCAACTCTCTCTTTTGTGTACATAATGGTGCAGGGACAGCTAAATGGTTCAAGAAACTGTAGCGAAGGTTTCCGATTATTAAGCAATTCATAAGACGTTTTATTGTGCTTTTTAACCACGGAAACCCGATTAAGAATATAACAAGCAGTTTTCACTGCTTTAGCCCAGAAAGAGATAGGCAGCTTAGAGTCTGCCAACATTGTTCGTGCGGCTTCAATGAGTGTCCTGTTTTTGCGTTAAGCAACTCCATTCTGTTGAGGAGTTCGTGCGGCGCTGAATTGATGATCAATGCCTTTTCTTATACAGTACAACTCAATTGTCGAATTCTTAAACTCAGTACCATTATCCGATTGCAGTTTCTTAATTGACAAATTGCATAGGTTCTAGAGCTTATCAAACAAATAATGAGAATTTAAGGAACTTCATCCTTAGTAGTTAAGAAATACACCCACGAAAAGCGAGAGTAATCATCAGTTACTACCAAGCAGTATTTAGAACCTCCCATACTTTTCTTACTTCAAGTCCCAAAAGATCCATATGCAGCAGCTCCAAAGGGCTTGAAACAGAATTCACCACTTTTGACTTATGGGACTTCTTGTGCTGTTTCCCTAGTTGACAGGAAACACAATGATCATTTAGTCTAAAGGATTGCTTTGGAACTCCACGCACAAGATCGTGCTTCACCAAATAATTCATCTTTCTGAAGTGCAGATGACCCATACGTCTGTGCCATAAAAGTGATTCTTTTGCAGGAGCTCTTGAAAGTAGACACGTATGTTGGGTTGTTTCAACAGTCTTCATATCTAGGATATACGTGTCTTTTTGCCTAGGTGCCCTCAGTAGCACCCATTCCTCAGGAATTACAAATCTTGGTTTCAAAATACAGCATTCAGTTTTGGTAAATGCCATAGTGTACTCTTTGTCGCACACTTGTGATACGCTGAGCAGGTTGTGAGTAAGCTGCTCCACAAAATTAACCTTTTCAAAACTCACTTGCCCATTAGTGAGTGTACCATGTCCGGTAATAACTCCTCCTTTATCACCGACAAAAACAAAGTATCCCCCATTAAAATCTTTGACTTCGGATAGCAGAGATAAGTCGCCTGTCATATGTCGTGAGCAACCACTGTCGATATACCATCCACTATTTTGAACTGCTTCAGATTGCTGCGACATCACAAATAAAGAGATCAATGAGTAAGGGAGACCCAAGCCTTAACAGACTTGGGTAACCCAGTTGCATTATCCACAATGATTACATCAGTCAAAATTTTATTTTTTAGCAAATCGAAATCATTGTCTGATGAATCATTGTCAGATGAAGAGTCAGAACATGACTCCTTGATCTTCCAAACCTTTTGAGGTTTGGATGGTTGCTTATTAACATTATTGAGCTTATCATTTTTAACTTTGTTTGGCTCTATATTGTTATTCTCAGAAGTAGTTGGTGGAACTGCAGAACCTCTCATAGATTCTTTTGAAAATTTTTGAGAGTTAGAGGTTCGTGTATCTCCCCTTCGACCATACTTCTTAGCAAGCAATGGGCACATATTAATCAAATGACCTTGTTTCTTGCAATAGAAACAAGATCGTTGCTCAACACTATCAGAAGATTGAGGTATAAACCTTTGAGCTCGGCCAAAAAATGGATGTGCTGAACAAGTACACTGATGTGTACAAGCAGAAGTTGAACCTTGAGATTTATTTTTAGAAGATTTTTTATTAGATTTGAAATTTTCTGGTTGAGAAATCTCCTTTGTAGGTTCAGCCTTAGCTTTACCTTTCATTTTATAAATCTTATCATAACCTTCACTGGTGAAGATATGATAGTCGTTGGTTACATTCTTCTTTTTCAAATAACCGTATTCTTCATCGGTTATATCCTCAATCTCAATTTCCTCCTTCAAACTTACTGGAGGAATCAACTTATTAACTGATTTAGCAGATTTGGAAACTACAACAGGCTTAATAGGCTCAGCCTTAGTTTCCTGTTTCTCAATGGGCTTAAATGGCTCAGCCCTGACATCAAGCTTCTTAATTAAGTCAACCTTAGGAGCCTTCAAATTTTCCGGCTCACTAGTCGATGCCTTAACTGGCTCAGGCATACTAGTTACAGGTTTTTTAGACTCATGTTTAACATTTTCGGACGTATCTTCTTGATGATACTCTGTTGGTGGTGGGACTTGATGAAAACCTAGTCCCTCCTTCCCAACTTGAGGCCTACTTATCCTTACTTTAACAGGTTTGACAGGTTTTATATCTACTTGAGGAACAGTAGGTACAAAATCTTTGATGATTTCTTATTGAGGCATAGGCAGATAGTCTTTTGGAGGTGGGACATGGTGATAACCAAGTCCTGCCTTACTTTTAGTATCTGTCCTTTGCTTTTGAAGAATTTCATCAAAGACGAGAGATGATGTCGAAAAATTTGATAATTTCCGATTTAAAGTAAGAACTTCAGCCTGTGAATCAACAAGTTCCTTTTTAACAAAAGTTAACATATCCACATAACTTCCTATTTCATCTTGCTGTTCAAAAATTTAGGCTTTAAGTTCTTTCTATTATTCAAAAATAGCCTTTAATTTCTTTTCAGACGCCTTATAACTTTCTTTTAACATTTCATTATTTTCTGTTAATTGTGAAATAGTAGCATTAAGGCGTTCGTTATCCTCTCTACACCTATTAAACTGGTTAGTAAGTTTAATGCATGAAACACAAGATAAAGGTTCATCATCTACCTCATGAACCTCAGCCATTAACGCAGTGTTCTCTTCTTCATCATCAGCTGCATCTGACCAGCTGTTGTCCCATGGAGTTTCTGTCAGCATCAAAGCAGCTGACACCATAGCTTTCTCTTCTGCCTTAGTTGGAGAGGGCTTCGTAAGACCTGAAGGTGGTGTCTTATTCTTTTCACACTCACGAGCAAAGTGTCCATAGTTCTGACACTTATAACATCTCACCTTCCCTTTATTGAAACCAATGCCTTTTTCACCCGGATTGTTCACAGAGGTTCTACCGGTTTTCTGCAAGAAGTTCTTTACCCTCCTTGTGTAGCATAGCCATGTTCCATTTTAAATCTAACCTCTCCAATTCCTCTTGATCAATTTGACCAAAGTCTTCATCAGAAAAGTCACCAGCGTAGGCTAAAAATGCTGAAAAAGTGGAAGAATAATCTTCACCAGAAGAGAAACCTGAACTCTGAAAATAAGTACCACCTGATGGAGTACTAGTAGATGCAGTTCCACTAGCATTGCTAGCGATGAATGCGTAACTGTAGGCTTGCTTGAAGATACCGGAACATATACTCCATATAACTTTGGATTCTGGAGATGTGAAGTAGCCTTAGTCTCTTTTCTTTGCATCTCAAGAACCTCAGCCTCAATGTGACCTATAAGATTTTCGAGCTCCATGTCCGTGATATCCTCATCTCTTTCCATCAAGAGCACCCGAGTATGCCACTTCTTAGGAAGTGAATCAAGAAGTTTCTTGTTTACATCATTACGTTCAAGAACTACACCTCCTTCCATTAACTCAGTGACCAATTGGGAATATCTGCTACACAGATCTTCCAATGACTCATCCTGAAGCATATCAAAAACCTCGTACTGCTTCTTGATCAGATCAATCTTTTTCTTCTTGTATTGATCACTACCACCACATTTCTTTTCAAACGCTTTCCAGAGATCATATGCAATCTTATGTTGCCTCAATTGTCTCATGATAGGTTGAGGCAATGCCATAGTGATTGAAGCATGCGTTTTTCTTTCCATATCAAAAGCTTTACGTTCCTCAGGAGTCATTGATTTAATTGACTTTTCAGAAACTGGACCATTGAAGACTCCTGTTCTTAGAGGACGTTCATATCTTTCCTCTAAATATATCATCATTTCAGGGTCATTTATTGCAACATAAGACTCAAAGCGTTGACGCCAATCAGAATAACTCATTCCAGGCATATACATAGGAGGTTTGTTTCCAGATCTGACCTCATTGTTTTGTTTCAACATTGCTCCAACAGACTGAATAGAATGTGCTGAAGATGATGTCATTATAAATTACCTGCAAAACAATCAAAGACACAAAAAACAAACTGTTATTTGACACAAGTATGTGTCGCAGAAAGTTCAAGCGACACAAAGATTATGTCATAGTAAATATAGAATTCCAAAGTGTCTTGCGACACAAATATTATGTCACAAAAGATAGCGACGGAAGAAAAACAAGTCTTATATCGCAAGCTTGTGTCACCTAAATGAAGGCTTATGTCGCAAACCAGATTAAACTTGAGTCGCAAGCTTATGTCGCCTAAATAAAGGCGTATGTCGCAAGTCATAATAAGCTTGAGTCGCAATCTTATGTCGCCTAAATAAAGGCGTATGTCGCAGTAACCCTAGACGCGACACAAGAGTTATGTCGCTAAGTAGTGTCGCAGAAATGGCTGAGCAGCGACCAAAGAACCCTAAAATCGAAAATTCTCAATAACCTAACGAAAATTCACGAATGGAGGACGAATAATAATCCCAAAATCTTCCAGAAAAGCAAAATATCAATTTCTAAGCACCTTTCAATGAAGATTTTAACTAAAACTTGTTTTTCTTCGAGAAACGTATCAAAATGGATTCAATAACACCAAATCCTGAGATTTTGGCTCTGATACCACTTGTAGGACCCCTGTACCGGACCTAACTGAATCCCTAATAATCAAACGTAGTGCGGAATCCCACGATTGATAACAAAACGTTAAACGAGTTAACAACAAATCAAACACAAAGTATATGAATTGAATACCAAAAGTCGATCAGCTTATATTGATTATAACAGTTACAATATGCTCTCTGATCTCACAAATTCGTCAACCTTAACTAATGAGCCGAATGTGTCTATTTATACTAGACCTAATCTTACCTTTGCGACACAAGATGTGTCGCCAAAACGACTCATGCGACACAAGATGTGTCGCCAGGTTAACTATTGCGACACAAAGACCTTGTGTCACCAAAACACAAAATGTAATTAATACAAACGTTATAACTAACGTAATTACATATCAAACGCATTACAGACTTAGACCAACTGACAGACACACCAAGATGCACCAACACGGGTCTTAAGCTTGACTCAACCCCAAATATTATCGTTGAGTGGGGTGAAAGTTGAGGTCGACATCGTCATCAACCTCTAATGGTCCATCAAAATTATGCTTAATCCTATGACCATTAACCTTGAAAAACTCGCCTTTCGCATTCATTAACTCAACTGTTCCATATGGAAACACTTGTTTTACAACAAATGGTCCCGACCATTTTGATCTAAGTTTACCCGGAAAGATTCTGAACCTCGAGTTAAAGAGAAGCACACGATCACCCTCCTTGAACTCCTTGGAGTTTTTCAGTCGGTTATCATGCCACTTTTTGGTTTTCTCTTTATAAATGAGTGAGTTTTCATATGCATCGTGTCTCAACTCATCCAACTCGTTCAATTGACTCAAACGGAGGCGACCCGCTTCATGAAGATCAAGATTGCATGTTTTAAGAGCCCAAAATGCTTTGTGCTCAATCTCAACGGGGAGATGACATGCTTTCCCATATACAAGACGGAAGGGAGTGGTCCCAATAGGTGTCTTATAGGCCGTTTGGAAGGCGCAAAGTGCATCATCCAATTTGGTGGACCACTCTTTCGGGTTTGCACCTACGGTTTTCTCTAGGATACGCCTCAAAGCACGGTTTGTATTTTCGACTTGCCCACTAGTTTGCGGGTGATAAGGTGTTGAAATTCGATGGGTTACCCCATATCGTTTCAATCCCTTTTCTAGTTGGGCATTACAAAAATGTGTACCCCGGTCACTAAATAATGCCTTAGGGGTACCAAACCGGGCAAATACACGTTTCAAGAAGTTCACAACTACTCGTGCATCGTTATTTGGGAGATCTTGTGCTTCTGTACATTTAGACACGTAATCGACCGCAACGAGTATGTAGAGATTAGCGTGAGACTTAGGAAATGGACCCATGAAGTCAATGCCCCATATGTCAAAAACCTCACAAACCAGAATAATGTTTTGAGGAACTTCATCACGTTGTGAGATTTTTCCAGCCCTTTGGCAAGAATCGCATGATTTAATGTGACACCCGCCAAATTAGGACTAGTGATTAGTACCTAATCAGTTATAATACATGCAATTAGTTCTATGTTAGGCTAATTAATGTATCAAGTAATATATATTGTTGAATATATACAATCATGCGATTTGATTAAATCGTACAAGTTTCACATCGAATGTAATTCAGTTCAATTAATACGGACGTTGGTGAACAATTTTATTAAATAATATAATATTATTTAATAAACGCAATTATATCCAAAATATTATTTAGATAATATTTCAATTCAAATTCGTATCGTACAAACAAGGACTACACGATTAGATTATTAAACGCGCAAACAAACCGAAACAAGTTAAAGTTATATTTTATAACGCAACCATTAAGTATTTGGTAAAATACTTCAACAAAAATATTGGGTAATTATTCGTATTTTAAAATGTATATTTAAACGTATAAAATAAATATTTAACGTTTAAACGAACGGGAGAACGAACACTGCACGGAGCGCGATTGCGGGGACTGAAAAAGGTAAGGCTTTCACCTACACCCCACCTCTCTTTCCCTCTTTCTTTCATTTTCATTCAAACAAAACACACACACCTCTTAAATTCTCTCCCAAAAATTTCCATCAATTTTCGGATTTGTAAACCAACCAACAAAAGTTATATTTTCGGAATCACCATCAAGCAAGGAACAAGATTTACAAAAGCATCATCATCATTTTCGGCCTCCTCTAGCTTCGATTTGCAATTGTAAGAAATTCTCTAAATATTTAGATCTACTCATTTTGGTGTATTATTTCGGTGTTATAATGTTTACACAACTTAGTATTGTCCAAATGTATGAGGAAAACACGATTTTGCAGCCTAAAAATGAGTTAGATTTGGGTTTTGGGTTGAAAAATCGTGACAGCCGCTAGGTTCTGGGCTGGTGTTCATCTTTGCGACACAAGCCTTGTGTTGCGGAACACAAGCACTGTGTCGCAAAACATAAGACACAAGCATTGTGTCGCATATTGTGTCGCAAAACATAAGACACAAGCATTGTGTCGCATATTGTGTCGCAAAACATAAGACACAAGCATTGTGTCGCATATTGTGTCGCAAAACATAAGACACAAGCATTGTGTCGCATATTGTGTCGCAAAACATAAGACACAAGCATTGTCTCGCATTTAGTGTCGCAAAAACCCAAAAACAGAAGCCAAAAACATTCTAAGTGTTTAAAAATCACTTTTCATTAACCAAACCAAATACGATACGATTAATACGCAAAAATGGATAAATCAAAGTATAATAATAATGGTTAAGGTTATTATTATAAATCTGTCACCAACGGGCCGTACACGTTTTCAAAACACACACCAAATAATCAACCAAATCGTAGTAATTTGGACATATATAGTTGTGTAACAACTACAAAGGTAGTCCTTTGAGATACCGACTCCCGTTTATAACCATCGCGTGTCGTGGACACCCTCAGGTTACAAGTCTTCGGACATCGATACTCGGCTAATCAATCAAAGTTTATTTAGATAAACTTCTCAGGTTCAGGTGAGCCTCATGGCCCCTATTTTACTATTTTTCAATCAGGGGTGTGATATTATTGCTCGTTTTGTTTTACAAGTTGAACGCAAGTACAAATCAAAATCAAATACTACATGAGTTACTTCAACTAATCAATTTAAAGCCCTCCATAGCATAGTCTGGTAATACGTAGTAGCGTGAATGTTAGTATATGATATCATATAGGATTGACAATCCTCGTCCGGGTTAGCACGCACTAACTGGTCAAACGGACGTATTAGCATTTGGGAAGACGAGTGTGGATTAGGCACTCGTAGGAGGCATTCAAGTTGGGTTTCCTTAATTGGACCTGACACTCAAGTTAAGCTCAGACTATGTGCTAATGGTTGTATAACTTTTATTTTGCTTAATTGCTTTATAAATTCAATTATAAATCTTGCGATTCATACAATTATGTGTTGACATACAAACCTGTGAGCTCACCAGCGTTTCGCTGACCCATTTTAGCATGTATCACAGGTGACCAACAGTAGGTTGGATTGCACAATCAAGATCAATTAGCTCGAGTCAGCATGCAAACAATCAGAGATTTAGTTGCATTATTATATTTTGTATAGATTAATTATGTACTTAAATCTCTCAATTTCCACCGAGCTAATGTAACTCTATTTTTGATGTAAACTTTGGTTTTTATTAATACAAATGTAAAACGACGCATATAGTGGTCGTTCATTATATCTTTGTGCTTGTGATATTTGATTAATAACACCCAATGTATGCTTCCGCTAAACAGTAAATTTGGGGGTGTTATATTTAACGAGGGCATGGGCATCCTTGAAGACTGAAGGCCAATAAAAACCGGCCTCAAAGACCTTTTTACCCGTGAGTTGAGGACCATAATGCCCACCCGTTGGACCGAGATGACAATGAAGTAAAATCTTCCTAGCTTCATTTCCGAACACACATCTACGAATCATACTATCCGGAAAACTTCCGAAGAGATGTGGATCCTCCCAAAAATAGTATTTGAGGTCGCTAAAGAATTTCTTCTTTTATTGATGCGACATACCCTGTTGGAGGACACCACCAGCTAAATAGTTTGCGATGTCCGCAAACCATGGAACTTCATCACTCTCGACTTTCATGAGAGACTCATCAGGAAAGTCATCATCAATTGTAGATTCATTGAGAACCTCCAACTCGGGGTTCTCAAGTCGAGAGAGATGATCGGCAGCAAGATTTTCAGCACCTTTTTTTATCCCGGATCTCAATATCAAACTCTTGCAAAAGCAAGATCCAACGAATCAAACGGGGTTTGGCATCTTGTTTTGAGAACAAGTACCTAAGGGGGAAATGATCGGTATAGACAACCGTCTTAGCTAGCACAAGATAGGGACGGAATTTATCAAATGCAAAGACAATGGCAAGGAGTTCTTTTTCAGTGGTGGTGTAGTTAAGTTGGGCTCCTTGTAGGGTCTTACTAGCATAATAGATGGGTTGGAATCATTTGTCGATTCTTTGACCCAAGACGGCGCCTATAGCATAATCACTAGCATCACACATGAGCTCAAAGGGAAGGAACCAATTGGGAGCAATCATGATGGGTGCATTAGTGAGCTTTACTTTGAGGAGGTTGAAGGCTTGCGAACACTCATCCGTGAAGACAAATGGTGCATTCATCTCAAGGAGTTTGTTCATCGGGGTGGCGACTTTTGAGAAGTCTTTAATGAAGCGCCGGTAGAAACCGGCATGCCAGAGAAAACTCCTCATTCCTTTGACATTGGAGCGAGGTGGAAATTTAGCAATCACATCTATCTTAGCTCTATCCACTTCTATACATACACTCGAAATCTTATGCCCGAGAACAATGCCTTCTCTAACCATGAAATGGCATTTTTCCCAATTGAGCACAAGATTGGCTTTCTCACACCTAACAAGCACAAGGTTGAGAAGACATATATCAAAGGTGCTACCGAAGACGGAAAAGTCATCCATAAACACCTCCATACAATCCTCTATCATATCATGAAATATCGCCATCATGCACCTTTGGAAGGTAGCAGGGGCGTTACAGAGACCAAACGGCATGCGTCTGTATGAGAAAGTGCCATAAGGGCACGTGAAGGTAGTTTTCTCTTGGTCTTCGGGTGCTATGGGAATCTGAAAGTAACCTGAGAAACCATCTAAGAAACAGTAGCAACTATTTCCCGCCAACCTTTCCAACATCTGGTCGATAAAGGGTAATGGGAAGTGGTCTTTCCTAGTGGCATCATTAAGTTTCCTGTAATCAATACATACCCGCCAATGCGTGACCGTACGTGTGGGAATGAGTTCGTTATTCTCATTGGTTATAACAGTGATACCCCCCTTCTTGGGTACTACTTAGACTGGATTCACCCACGGACTATCAGAAATGGGGTAAATCAACCCTGCATCAAGAAGCTTAATCACTTCTTTCTTAACGACCTCTTTCATGTTAGGGTTTAATCTCCTTTGCCTTTGCACCACGGGTTTAAAATTATCTTCCATTAAAATTTTGTGACTGCAATACGAAGGACTTATACCCTTGATGTCGTTAATTTTCCATGCTATGGCCGGTTTATGGGCTTTTAGCACAGAAATGAGTTGAGATTTTTCACTTACAGTAAGAGATGAGGATATTATAACTAGCAATTGAGACTCGCCTTGTAGGTAAGCATATTCCAAATGGCTTGGAAGTGGCTTAAGCTCCAAAACAGGTGGTTCCTCAATTGAAGACTAGTAACGGTACTGATCCTCTTTCTTTAACTCTTCATACTCTTCAGTTGTGGGTTCATAGCCCTCCGCCATGAGGGCGGTTAACTCCTCCACACTATCTTCTAACGAGTAGTCATCCTGCTCTCCGAGTGGACAAATACTTGCACCTTGCAATTCAGGAAATTCCTGCAACAACTCCAAATGCGTGTCTACAGTTTGAATATAATATCAAGAATCATCCGTAGAATTAGAGTATTGCATGGAACGATCAACAAAAAAAGTTTCACTCTCATCTTCTATGCTTAAGGTCAGTTTTCTGTTAAAAACATCTATTATAGCCCTAGCCGTATTCAAGAATGGTCGGCCTAAGATGAGAGGTACCTGATTGTCCTCTTCCATATCCAAAATCACAAAGTCAGCAGGGAAAACTAAAGTACCAACTTTAACTAGCATGTTTTCCATAATACCCTTAGGGTATTTAATTGACCTATCAGCTAGTTGTATACTCATTCTTGTTGGCTTCAAATCTCCTAGGTCCAGTTTAACAAACAATGAATAAGGCATTAAATTGATGCTAGCACCTAGATCCGCTAATGCGCGCATAGAACTAAGACTACCAAGATAGCAAGGGATAGTAAAACTTCCCGGATCAGTTTCGGGTAGCTTGTTTAATAAGACCGCCGAGCATGTAGCATTCATGGTCACAGCTGAAAGCTCCTCCATCTTCTGCCTGTTGGTGAGTAAGTCTTTCAAATTTTAGCATACTTTGGCATACCTGAAATCACATCAATAAACGGAAGATTAACATTAATTTGCTTGAACATATCCAAAAACTTGGATTGTTCAGCCGCAAGCTTCTCCTTCTTCAACTGGTTCGGGTAAGGAATGGGTGGTTGGTACGGCTTCACTACTGGTTTGACCGGGACCTTGCTTTATGGGATTTTGGTGTTCCCTTGGTCTTCATCAACCACCGGTATCGGTTCCTTATCCTTCTCTTTAGCAGGTACATGTTTCAAAGGAACAGAATCATCATGAACATTAGGCATAACAGGTGGCTCGAGCACCTTTCCACTCCTAGTGGTGATTGCCTTCGCTTGCTCATTACGGGGGTTCGTCTTTGTTTCACTTGGTAAGGTACCAGGATGCCTTGCAGCCAACATCTTCGAGATGTTTCCCACTTCTTGCTCTAAATTTTGAATAGAAGCTTGTTGATTCCTTAATGATTGAGAAGTGGCTTCATTTGTTTGACTTTGGGCAGCAACAAACTTGTTAACCAGATCTTCCAAATTTGAAGTCTTAACCTGGACCTGTTGTGGTTGCTGTTGGTTCGGAACTTGAACTTGTTGGTAATAACCGGGACCTGCTTGTTGATAAGGCGTGTTATAGTTTCTATTGAAGTTGTTCCTCTGAAAGTTATTCGGTCTTTGATTCAAAAAGAAACGTTCTCTAACTGATCCATCGGTTTATCCACATCACAATCCTTGGTCAGATGCATACCTCCATAAGTCTCACAACCAACTTTGATGGCATGAATGTCCTTTGTCATCTTCTCCATCTGTCTCCCAAATGTTGCCATCTGAGCAGTTAAAGCGGCAATACCCTCATTTGCTTCAACACTAGCCACTTTGGATGCTCTTAATTTCTCCTTCTTTTGATGCCACTCGTGAGTGTGAGCGGCCAAATCAACAATAATAGTGTGAGCTTGAGCAACTGTCTTCTTCATGATCGAACCTCCTGCTGCAGTATCGATAGCCTTTCTAGTATCCAAATCCGCTCCCTTATAGAAAATCTGCACCTTTTGAAAGGTGTTCAACCCATGTTGAGGACAACTCCGGAGCATTTTCCCAAACCTATTCCATGTTTCATATAGGGTTTCAGTAGGTTTCTGTTCAAATTGGGAAATTTCCCCCTGTAGCTCAGCAGCTTTGGAAGTAGGAAAAAATCTCTGAAGAAACTTGTCAACCATGCCTTGCCAAGTAGTGATCTCCCTTCTTGCAAGGAATCCAACCAATCCTTAGCCTCTCCCGTGAGAGTCCAAGGAAAAACTCTTGAGTAGATCACTTCATTCTCGATAGCTCGTAAATTGAAAAGTGAACAAATACCCAAGAATTTCCTCATGTGATCATTTAGATCTTCCTTCTCAGTTCCACTAAATTGGCATTGGTTATTGATCATATGCAAAAATTGCCCCTTGATCTCAAACTCATCATTGATTGCGGGCTGAGTAATAGCTGAACCTTGGCCATCTCGGGTGGCCTTCATCCTAGTCTCCATGGTTTGCGTTTCTGGGCCAGCCATGTTGACTTTCGGTTCGTCTTCCTCCTCTGTAAACGGTTCTAACTAAAAGGTGGTAGGTGTGATGTTAATCCGTGCTAATCTCCTAAACTCTCTTTCTGGATCGAAAA
Organism: Pseudognaphalium luteoalbum; assembly: GCA_963422505.1. Lineage (NCBI taxonomy): Eukaryota > Viridiplantae > Streptophyta > Magnoliopsida > Asterales > Asteraceae > Pseudognaphalium > Pseudognaphalium luteoalbum. The sequence goes on along the minus strand of OY730193.1, from coordinate 93,349,068 downwards.
ATGGTTCAAGAAGTGGTGACTTCTTGGAGGAACAGGTCATGCACTACATGTAACCTGTCTAGACAAAACCGACAAACAGATTAAAAGCACCGAAAGTATAAAATAAAATAAATAAAATAAAAACAACTAAATTACTAGAATAAACTAAAAACTTAAAATAACGCACTGCTCCCGGCTGCGGCGCCAAAAACTTGATGTGCTAAAATCAGGTTATAAAAATAAAATAGAGAATACCGAAAATCTAGACTAAAACACAACTAGGCAAGTGTACCTAATCGCACAATAGTATAGCTAAGGTAAGATTCGGTTAAGTTCGTCTCCACAGGGAACAATGTATGTGTATTTTAAGCAATTAATTTATCTAATAATTAAACTAACAAAGCAAGTAAAGATTGGGATTTTTGTGTCTTTTAACGACAGACAGTCAAAAAGAGTTTATTAAACTAATAATTAAATAAGAAAAACAAGTAAATGATAGTTGTACTGAAATAGAGAAAATATACTTGTTTAGATCTTTTGACATCTAGTTTATTGGATATTTTGAATTAAGAACTGGATCAGATTTAGTCCACCTAGAAAACACAATCCGGATTACAAGTTGTCACTTAACAATCACCTAGTCAAGATTATACAATCCAAGTGTCCTTGAAATTTAAAACCTCTTAACTAAGAAATGTGTAACCAATGAAATCACAAGTTAACTTATGGTCTTAGTTTCATAAAAACCATTAACCATACAAGATATCTCTAAATTATGGTCCACCAGTATTATAAATCAACCAAATAATTCAAGTCTGACAATTACGTCTAATTGGAATTCACAATCAATCACTCAATTGACAAAGTAACAATATCACGCAAAAGTTATCACTAATTGCAAAGTAATAAAGTCACTACTTGAATTAATCAATTAATAAATAACATCAATCGGTCTTTCGTTACCGAGAAATCAAAGTATATAAATCCAATCACTAAAATATATCCAAACTAGATGCAAAATTGGTCTAAACAAGTATGAAGAACATAGCCTAAAATCATGGGATCAGAAAAACAGCAAATCAATGACATAAACATGTTCGTAATCGATGAATTAACGAAAATACCAATGTTGTTGATGAACGGGATTAATCTCTAAGCTTTGATCGGATAAAGATAGATGATTCGGACCCTAGGTATCCCTAAAGGTCACCCTCTGCTCTCTGGAATCGGCCAAAAATGAAGTTAGGGTTCAAAATGAGGTGAAAAAGTCAAATTTATACCCTAGCTGCCGACTCGACATTGCAGCGCAACCATGCTTGGTTGCGGCGCAATTGAGTGTTTGGTTGCGGCGCAATCCCTTCTGGTTGCGACGCAACTGTGGCATTTCCAGCACTTAATTATTTTTCTTCCATTTTAGCTCCAAAATTCCTTCTTCTCATCACAACTCAAGTAAATGCACCTGAAAACATATTTTAAACAATTAAGTCCAAAAGTTCATCAATTTAACTATAATTACAATAAAATGGACTGATATGGCTAAGAAATATATGTATAAAATAAGCCATATCAGTAGTCGTATTATGGATCGACATTATAAAAATGGAAACTTTATGAAGGGATTTATCTTGTGATTTTAAACATAAAACTTATATTCGCCTTTCGATTAACAAACGTAATTGTAACCTTGTAAAGAGGAGCCGGGAACCTTAATACTTGATCAATAGTTATTTGTGTAAAAACTATGATTTAATTGTAACGTCATGCAATCATCATAAAATGCAATGTAATTACGTGGAATTGCCATGAGTATATTACACCTCCAATCACAATATACTTATCATGAATGCATTGCGAAACAATCAAATTCACAACGAAAACATCGGCTAACGATTAAAGACATTGTGAACTACCATAGTATTTTCCGATATGGCCTGGGTTTAACTTTATGCAAAAGCCGCCAGCATTTTAATTAGATTAGATTAGTTTAGATTAGATTAGAGAAGGTAGGTTATAGGCTAAATAACCATTCATGAAAACCTAGGGATTTGTTAATTGTACTGAGAAAGGCAAGTTTAAAATTCAATTTAAAATGACACCTTTCCTTAAACCATGAAACCTAAAGTAAGGTACGCAAGAAACCTAAACACTTTCCCTCGCTTATCATGCTTGAGTTTCACTAATAGGAATTAATCAAATATGTCTGAACATATTTTCTAAGTTAGTTGTTTGCCGGATTTGTAGACTTGTGGTAATAAGAATGGTTAGACTGGTTATGGACTTGCTACTCTATTCCTTCACCCACGAGTGAATACGTTCAATAATAAGGGCCAATGACTCCCTCGCAGGAGAGTGTGGAGAGTTGAGCATTGTCTGTCTGATCAGAATCATGATATCCAAGTTCCTCGTGACATATCAGTTGATAACCGACTGATAAGGAATCTACGGGTTATACCATATGCTATTGAATCTAGTAAACATTCCCAATTTAGATAAACGTTTTCCCTGAAAAGTCATCATCCCATATTATGAGCTAATGAAATCGCAACAAATACTACTTTCCATTGTATGATTTATTATTATCTTTTATTCGCTTTATTTAATTTATTTAGTTAACTGAACAAAAACCCCCAACACACTCTTATAAAAACCTTTACCAGAAAAGAACGATTGATTGAATCACCTCCGTTTCAATTCAGTTTCTCTTTAAGAATGACTCCTGGTCATACTTACCATCTACTAGCCTTTGGCTCAGTATTACTAAGTCACACTTAGACCCCAGCATTTACAAATTTAAAACACCCACCGATAGGCGTTGTGATCACTCGCGCTTGTGAAGATTCGACACCCCATCACTAGGTATGTACAAATTGTAGCTATATATGTTGAGTGTTGGTTATGTTGAGTTAAGCGTTTTATGCATCTTGTGTTACAGCCGAATACTTGCTTTCTTTTAGAACTCTTTTATATCAGGTTTAAGCATAATTAACTCCGTCATGAATTAGACCTTCCTTTGTTATCAGGCGTTCATCCCTAGGACTACTCATGGTTTACAGTGCATTTGGCATATCCACCGTGTTCCAGACTCAAGGCATATAAACGGTGTACTGTACATTAATGTAGTTCCACGGCTGTATGTTAACCTTGGTGTACTAACGGTGTACGGTGCAACGAGCATTTCCTCAACTGTATTTTAACCTTGGTGTACTAACGGTGTATGGTGCAGCGAGCATTTCCATAGCTTTATTGTTCCTAGACCCATATTCTAAAAGGGTGACTTCTAGGTATTCCACGATGAGATAGACCTACGGCAGTTCCTTAGCTTCCACGTGTTTGTACTCCACACGAAGTGTTTCCAACGCTATACAAAGCACTTTGCAGCTTCACGGAATATTCATAGTTTCATACAGTAATATGAGATAACTATATCTACATATTATTAGGGTTGATCAGATCCTATCCTAAGGCAATAGTCACGTGAAAGACTGGAGAGGGTGGACACTTGATTTAGTCTATATTCATGTAAAACTCAACTAGATATATAGTAAAACAATCACCAGTGATAGCATGTTAAATATAAATTAAATATCATCCATAATCCTAACATCTACATTTCAACAATCATAGTGTCAAACTACGTAAATAGCATGACAATATTCACAGCACAAACAAAGATATCATGCAAACAAAACATAATAATTCTAAGTAAAGGAATAAGTAAGAACCAGTATTTAAGCACTGAGTAGTACAAGCCAGAGTCTTGAAAACTTCAATACAGAAAATTCCCAAGCTACAACTATCTTCCCCACTCGAACCGTGCCTACATCTCTCTACTTTTCTAGAGAGAAAAACTAGAGAGAGAACTAACCTAAACTATTCTAGAGAGAGAAAGAGTGTGTGAAATGAAGGTATGAAATTTTTTTGAAGAATGGTGTGTATGAGGTGTGTGAAATGAGGACGAGGAGTCGTCTATTTATAGGCCACCAAGGATGCAAGAGTACAAGTACACAAGCATGCACGTACAAGCAAACGAAGCAAAACGAGAGCACACGGGGGGGTCACCAGGCCATACACCGCCATGATCAAGATGTACACGGATATAAACAGGCCGTACATGGCCTCCTCTAGGACGTACATGGTTTGGGGGTGGCCATGTGCTAAGCCATGTGCTGTTTTTGACTTTTCATGTTGCTTCGGAAGGTCGTATCTTCTTCGTTTCACGTCCGTATGACTTTATTCTTTCGCCTATAATCTCGTAATTCTGTTACGCTTCTAATGATGCCAATTTGGTAGAAATTGGAGGTGTGGAGCCTAGGCGTATCCAGAATACGTTTCTCTCATCCTTGATTCATTCGGAGCAATCCTTATATCCACGTTCTTGTAATATTCATGGCTACAAAATAAGACAGTTATGAGGTCCTGGTATGATGTTTACATTGGAATTAGGGTTTTTTTTTTGGGTAAAGCATTGGAATTAGGGTTAGGCTCAGTATAGTGCCTATTTAGGTCAGTTTTCTGGCCTTTTTGCTTGATTTTCTAAAGACCGACAAGTTTAAACCTTTATAACAAAAGTTGGTTAATAATGATGATTTTAAGATGTATTTGTTATAAAAGATCCAAATATGGGAGAAATTATGTATGTAAAAATGTGACTTTTTGTGATACATCAAATATCCCACACTTAAGCTTTTGCTTGTCCTCAAGCAAACCTCAATTGGATGATAATTTTTGAAAAAATTCTTTTCGATGTTTAGAATATCTTCTTCAGAAAGTCACTTTCTTCAAGTTAGATAAATCTTTTCAGAAATTAAGCATCGACAAAGATCAACTATACTTTAAACATAAAATCGATCAACCCTTTTTTGGCATACTTTGCAGCTCTCGAGATGTAGATGTACATGACTGGGCGATTCTCACAAGTGGATCACTCAATTCACTCAAAGTGTATGGGCTTACCTATAATATATAGAAACGAAATCCCTCATTGCCAGTCATGTAGTGCTAATCGTAATAGGCTTGGTCGAGAATCGAATCTCCACCACTCCTTTGAGAACGGTGCTAATTATCCCAAAGCATTTTAATCGGGTTATGTGAATAAGGGTAAAATGGGTAAGGATAGGGGTAGGTTGGTTAATGGTTTTAGGGTTTTTGGAACTTCAGACTCAGAATTTTTTTCAAAGATCTAATGGGTTTTCCTTTTTTTGAAGAGTAGTCTCTTTATTTGAGGTCTTATAGGAGTTCTCCAAGGTTTGCTTTTCTTTTCTTTTTCTTCTTTTTATGGCCTTGGAGATCCTTCATATAGTGAGACATCTTTGACTTCTCTTTTGACAAGTACCAATTTTTCGTACTATCTTTGCGGATAATATCTTCGTGATGGGTACTAACTTCGCTTTTGTACCGTATCTTCTTTTAGATTTCGTTCTTTTGATCTCTTGATAGGTACGGAGAGATATTTGAAGATGAGACACCAATAGAAAGATATCTCAAGCAATCCTTTACTTGTGATCTATGTAGTTCATGAGCTGGAATGGTGTTTGTGGGAAAATGTTTGTGCTGTGGGAAAGTGTTTAGGGTTTTAGAAACGAAATTGGCTAAAGCGCAAAGAGTTTTCTAATCGGATCATCAACAATCTTAAAATAAATTCGGAAGGGTTGGCTTGAAAAGATATGAAAGACAGGGGTTTATCCTAATAAATGCCAAGATCCTCTAATTGTACCTATTCCGCATACGACACTCATTGGTATGATCTCGAAACGCATTACAGGAGCAAGTTCTAATTCAAAGACACATGCATCACCGCACACTCTGAAATGAAAGTGAAGCATTAAAAATGAAAGCTTATTAAAGGCTCACTTACCTCACAACAAAATGGGTTATCTGCACCAAGTCATGCGATGCCTAGAGGACTTCTCAATTTCAGTTTAAGATACATTCTTATTTTTGCCTTATCTTACTTTTCAAAGCAATTTATTTAATTTGACAGAAGGTTCATCCCTTTAACAAAAATTTCTAAGACTAAAATCTTTTTGAAAAATAATCGAAATCAACCGAATGGATGTCGGACATCGTCAAGGCTAGGTTGTCGAATGTTTTGGTGATTAAAATCTCTACCTTATAGGTTGGTTTTGTGAAAAAACTTTGAAAAAGTTAGGGTGAAAATGGAGGTATTACTTTGGACTGGCAAATATAAACTTGCGGTATTTTATACCATGTATCCCACACTTAAAACAACATTGCTCTCAATGTTCATTGCTAAGGCGTAGGATTTTCTTCGGGAAAAATCCCACACTTAGGGTTTGAAACAATGGAACAATTTTAAGTGTTTTGAAAACTTTGGAGAGATGGAATCCAACACTTAGAAATTAGGCATATTTGGATATATGGTAATTGTGAAAATCGTGACAAAAAGAAAGGAACTTCCCTACGATAGAGGCGGGGAGATGGTTTTAAGAGAGAAGCGGCGGTCTGTAGGTGTTTGAAATTCCTTAGTTGAATCCATGCAGAGAGCAGTTTCTTCGTGAACGATCGGTATCTCCTTTCCTCAATTCTCATTTGCACAAACACAATTCACTTATTCTAGCTAAGAAAAGACAGAGATTAAAACATAATATGTAAACTGAATAACTGATAACTAAATAAATACTGAAAATAAAGAAACTTAACAGACTATGTCTGGCCAGTTCATGTCCCAAAAAATTATCAAAATAAAGTTCCACAACCACAAAATAAGTCAAAAGTATGGATAAGAGGATATAGAAAGTATGTAGATATGGGGGCACAAATCTAGGGTGCTGGAGAGCCCTGTTCAAAATCCTGAACAGATGGCTGAACTGGTGGAGGAACTGAGGAAGGTCCGGCAACTGACTGTTGACCACTGGAGACTCTCTGCTCCTCGAACCTCACCTGCCTATACTGCATCAATACATCTCTAAGGGAGCTGGAGGGTAACTTCATCGGATCCTCTAAGGCCAACGGTCAAAAGTCCTCAAAAGTCATTCCCTCATTCTTCATCTTAGTCCTGTAAATATGCCTAAGTATCTCCTCTGTAGGAAGCTCATCAGATGGTATAAGGTCTAATGTCATCAACCCAACAAACTTTGATAGTTTGAAAGTATCAGTGCCCAAATGAACAACATCTAGTCGGTAGGAACTAACAGCCTCTCCTCCTGCAGACTGCTGAGAAGAACGGGCTGTACGGGCTGATACCGTGGCACGTGGTCACGCAGCATCAACTGACAAACAATGCTCAACCGACCGTATGGGTTGAATAATGGTGGTGAATGGTGGTATGTGGATAGTGTTAGGTGGTGGAATGGTAGTAAATGGTGGTACGTGGGTAGTGGTAGGTGGTGGAATGGTAGTAGATGGTGGTATGGGTACACATTCATACAGGAGCGACTCAGGAGCTGGAATACCTAAAGCCCTGGATATAAGTGCCTGATGCGCATTGTTGACAGCCAACGCGTGCATAGTGAAGTACTGTGTCAAGGGAGTGACTAGATCTGTGATTCGTATATGAGCTCGGGGACCTGATGTCCCAACCCCAACATCCTTGACTGGTGTCCTAGTTCTCCTTGGCACAACCGGTACTCTATCCACTCTATCAACAATCGGAGTCTCTACATCCTCCTCTCTAACCCTCTTCCTGGTCAAAAAAACATCCAGGGATAAGCTCATCAGTGTCCTTCCAGTAGCACTGCCTCTCAAAATCTTCAGTAATCAGATGAATCTGCTTGCAGTAATCCAAGTCACAGGGTAATGAAGTGGAAGACACTCTATACTCGGCCTCATGACTCTTTTTCAACAGTCACATCCCTCTCAACAATCTAGTAATGATGGCTCCCTTAAACACATGCTTCGTTAGGTCCATGTTCTTCTCCATCGCCATCCTCTCAGCAATAATGCAAGCTACATTTATATTCTGGTGGCTCATGATAACATCAATGACATGCAACTCATCCCCATTTATCGGCCCGGTCTCCTTCTTTCCCATAATAGATGTCACAATAAGCTTGTGTAGGAGACGTAACTAACGTAGAATCAGAGCTGAGGACTTGTTACCACAAGTATAGTGGGTGCTTATCAGCTCATTCCAGATGATCCTATGGTTCCTCTCAGAATGATGAGGAATCATCTGATGACCATGTAGAAACAAATATGAGCTAATCTGATCCGCTGAATACAATCCCAAGTGTCTAGCTAGGTCTGAAATGGATACACCCTGACTCTTCCCTCGGTATTTAAATGTGATTTTCTTGCATTTCCAATATCTAACTCCGGGTCAAGCTCGAATGTCATCAGAAACTCAGTAACAACCTCAGGGTATATGGGCTCACGCATGCTAAAAAGGTGAATCCAGGCGCTGAAGTCCTGTCCCTGAACCTCATATCCTATCAACCTTCTCAACCTATCCTCTATCCCCAGTTTCCTCATGTCCTCCCAAACTATGTACCTATTGCTCTCAAAAGGTCGCTTTAGCTATTTCCGGATCAAAGCTTTGTCCTGTGTAGTCGTGGCCAAATAAGCGAGCGTGGGTGGAATCGGGTTCATTTGTTTAAGAAAAATAAGGAAACAAGTCATATCAAAATAATTGGATTAGCTAATAGTTATTCCGAATTTTTAGAAAAAATCGAAATGTAGGCTTTAGATTTTGCATTTATCCCATTATTTTTCTATGATTTCTCCTAAACCACAATCAACAATCCACATTTTATCCTAATGAACAAAACTGCACTTTCCTATTTTCTAAGATTACCTATAAAGATTTCTAAACAAATTAAGTAATCAATTAATCAAGCAAGCATCATGATTCTAAATCATATAATTACCTTACTTTGACTAATCATAGGAAAGTAAAACAACTTTATTCATAATTCATCATTTAAGGCAAAAGCATAAGACTTTAAAAGAGAGGATGATTAAATTGACACTTCACTAACTTTATTAAGTAAAGTAGTGCTATTTCAAATATTATATTGCATTTTTCATGAAACAAATTACACCAAGTTAAATAAAAACCATTTAAAAGATAATATTTTAATTAAAGTAATGATTTTTAAATAAACACGCATAAAACGTGTAACACCCTCTCCCTAAGCCCATCCGCAGATACAGGCCTGAGAAGCAATGTTAATATAAGCCCATTGGGCCAGGTCTGCAGCTCAATGCACCCCAACCCATCTGGTAGCCTCTGACATCACCCAGGTTGTTGAAAGACTTGAACTCAAGACCTCTCCTTTAATACTAAGTCTTTCCACTTAGTATCACCAATTGAGCTGCAGCTCAATTGGTGATACTAAGTGGAAAGACTTAGTATTAAATAATGATTTTGGGTTAGAATCATACCTCAATCAAGAATATAACACTTTTCAAGCGAAAAGCATAGAACTTGATGATCAAAATCAAAGATTCAAGCATAAACCCTAACTTTATAAAAATATTCAAAATAATGATTTTGGATTAGAATCATACCTCAATCTTGATGTAAAGATGATCTAGATGCAAAACAGATGAAGAAATGAAAGATTTGAAGCTTGATTTGAAGCAAAATGATGAAAAAAAGGAGGAATGGTGATGGTGAAGGTGGGTTCAGTTTTGGGGAAGAAGAAGGGGAGAAAAAGCTGCCTTTTTCTTTTGTGAAAAGTGAAGCTTCTTTTGCTTTTATGCATTTTTAAATTGCATATTTAATTTAAAAGCGAACGAAACAAAACGTATACTTAGGTATTAAATGTTTAAAATATTTTTTTGAAAATCAACCAAAATACGTACGAAACTTTCGAATTTAAATTCATAAATAAAAACGTAACATTAATTCGCATACAAAAACATTTGCATTTTTAAATACGTTTTATTAAATCTTTTTGTGTTCTTTAAAAATTCAAACCAATCAAAATAAAAATTTTCCAAAATTTAAAATTAAACTTTGTCAAATTTTGAAAAGTTTGGATTGTTCGCGAAAATTCATTTAAAACTTACGCATTTAAACTTTAAAGAACGTTTTCTTTGTTTTTATAAAAGTAAATTAAAAGAAAATCTAATAAAAAATATTTTTTTGTCCTAATTAATAAAATATTCAAACCTCGGTAGAATCAGGGAAAATTGATCTCAGTTCATTAACCAGATAAGTAGTAGGATCAACAAAGAAAAGTTTAACGCATGGAATCAAAGTATATGTGATAAGGGCTCTTTCAATAAAAATTTCGAGCTCGTCAATCAGGGCATTTCAAGAGTGATTGCCCCAAATTGAAGAACAAGAAAAACAACAACAACAACAATGCTCGGGGCAGAGCTTTTGTAGTCAACGTTGGGGATGTCCGCCAGGACCCGAATGTGGTCACGGGTATGTTCCTTCTCAACAATTTGACTGCTTCTGTGTTATTTGATACTGGTGCTGATAGGAGCTTCATATCTGATGAGTTTTGTTCACTACTTGATACTACACCTGTTGCCTTAGATTCTAAGTACACAGTAGAATTGGCTAATGGCAAACTCATTGAGGCCGATAGTGTGATACTTAACTGCACGTTAAACTTAGCTGATGAACTATTCTCTATTGACCTTATACCCGCCGAGATCGGCAGCTTTGACATAATCGTCGGTATGGATTGGTTATCCAAACACCGCGCCGAGATTACCTATTACGAGAAAATCATTCGTATTCCTCTCGTCACCGGTGGAACTTTAATCGTACAAGGGGAGACCGGTGGGATGAGACTTAACATTATTTCTTGTATGAAAACCCGGAAATACTTGAGAAAAGGGTATCAGGCAATCCTCGCACATGTTATGGAGAAACAGTCGGAGGAGAAGCGACTTGAGGATGTGCCTATTGCTCGAGACTTCCCAGAAGCCTTTCCTGAAGACTTTCCTGGCCTTCCGCCACATAGACAAGTCGAGTTTTCTATTGACCTTGTGGCTGGATCCGCACCCGTGGCACGAGCACCCTATCGTTTAGCACCTTCCGAACTTCAGGAGTTGTCTACACAACTACAAGAGCTCCTGGACAAAGGATTTATTCGACCGAGTTCCTCACCTTGGGAGCCCCGGTCCTCTTTGTGAAAAAGAAAGACGGTTCTTTCCGCATGTGCATTGACTATCGTGAACTCAACAAGTTAACCGTCAAGAACCGTTACCCACTACCTCGCATTGATGACCTGTTTGACCAACTTCAGGGGTCGAGTTTTTATTCAAAAATCGATCTACGGTTGGGTTATCACCAACTCCGAGTTCGTGACGAAGATATTCCAAAAACAGCCTTCCGAACTCGCTACGGGCATTACGAATTCCAAGTGATGCCATTTCGCTTGACCAACGCACCGGCAGTATTCATGGACCTTATGAATCGGGTGTGTAAGCCTTACCTCCACAAGTTTGTCATCGTCTTCATTGACGACATTCTGATTTACTCGCGCAATGAACAAGAACACGCGCAAAACCTGAAAACCGTTCTAGAACTACTCAAGCACGAGGAGTTATATGCCAAATTCTCCAAGTGTGAGTTCTGGATGCAAACTATACAATTCCTTGGACACGTGATTGACAGTCAAGGAATTCATGTTGATCCTTCAAAAGTTGAGGCCATCAAGTGTTGGCAAGCACCTACTACACCCACCGAAGTACGCCAATTCTTAGGACTCGCCGGATACTACAGGCGATTCATCGAGAATTTTTTGAAAATAGCTCAACCTCTCAGTGCACTGACTCAAAAGGAAAAGAAATTCGATTGGACTGACAAACAAGAGTCAGCTTTCCAACTGCTCAAAAAGAAACTCTGCAGTGCACCTATTCTTTCATTACCCGAAGGCAACGATGACTTCGTGGTATACTGTGACGCTTCACACCAAGGTCTCGGTTGCGTACTGATGCAATGAGACAAAGTCATTGCTTACGCCTCTCGACAACTCAAGGTCCACGAAAAGAGTTACACCACTCATGACCTAGAGTTGGGGGCAGTTGTATTCGCTCTCAAAATTTGGAGACACTACTTATACGGTACCAAGTGTACAATCTTTACCGACCACAAAAGTCTCCAGCACATCTTCGACCAGAAAGACCTCAATATGAGACAACGTCGTTGGGTCGAACTACTTACTGATTACGACTGTGAAATTCACTACCATCTAGGCAAGGCAAACGTTGTTGTTGATGCCTTAAGTCGTAAGGAACGAGTGAAACCCCTTCGAGTCTGAGTACTTAGTATGACTTTACACAACGACCTGATAACCCAAATTCTTACCGCTCAACTCGAAGCACTCAAGGCTGAAAATGTGAAACACGAGGCCTTGCGAGGCATGGACAAACAACTGGAAACCAAACCAAACGGGGCCAAGTACTTCTCTGACCGACTCTGGTTACCCAACTACGGGAACTTACGAGACTTGGTGATGAATGAGGCACACAAGTCTAAGTACTCTATACACCCTGGTGCCGACAAAATGTACCATGGCATCAAGGAGTTGTACTGGTGGCCCAACATGAAAGCCGACATTGCTACCTACGTTGGAAAGTGTCTTACTTGTTCTAAGGTTAAAGCCGAACACCAGAAACCTTCCAGTTTGCTACACCAACCGGAAATCCCTGAATGGAAATGGGAGCAGATTACTATGGATTTCATTACTAAACTTCCAAAAACAACTAGCAGTTGCGATACCATTTGGGTGATCGTAGACCGACTTACTAAATCTGTGCATTTCCTAGCCATCAAGGAAACTGACAAGATGGAACGTTTGACACGGATCTACCTGAAAGAGGTCATGTCAAGACACGGCGTGCCCATCTCGATTATCTCTGACCGAGACGCTCGATTTACTTCTCACTTTTGGCGATCTCTACAAAAATCACTCGGTACTCGTTTGGACATGAGTACTGCTTACCATCCACAAACTGACGGCCAGAGTGAACGAACCATACAAACACTGGAAGACATGCTACGAGCCTGCGTAGTTGACTTCGGTAAAAACTGTGAAAATCACTTACCTTTGTGTGAGTTTTCATACAACAACAGCTACCACACCAGCATCAAAGCTGCACCCTTCGAGGCACTGTACGGTCGTAAGTGTCGGTCGCCTATCTGTTGGACTGAGGTGGGGGATACACAACTCATCGGTCCGGAAATCATACATGAAACAACTGAAAAGATCATCGGCATACAAAACCGACTGAAAGCAGCGCGTGATCGTCAGAAAAGCTATGCTGACGTGAGACGCAAACACATCGAATTCCAGGTTGGAGATTGAGTACTTCTGAAAGTCTCGCCTTGGAAAGGCGTTATTCGTTTTGGCAAACGTGGGAAACCGAATCCTAGGTACATTTGACCATTCGAAATCCTTGAAAGGATTGGTCTAGTGGCATACAGACTGCAGCTACCTCCTAAACTCAGTAGAGTGCACCCTACCTTTCACATTTCTAACTTGAAGAAATGTCTGTCTGATGAGACACTGATCATACCTCTTGATGAGATACACATTAACGACAAACTACACTTTGTGGAGGAACCCGTTGAAATTATGGACCGTGAGGTCAAACAACTGAAACAGAGTCGTATTCCCATCGTAAAGGTCAGGTGGAATTCGAGGCGTGGTCCCGAATTTACTTGGGAACGGGAAGACCAAATGCGACTGAAATATCCACACCTGTTCACAGACTCAACTCAAACTGCGACTACGAGCTAATTTCGGGATGAAATTCTCCTAACAAGGGGAGAATATGACACCCGCAAATTTAGGACTATGATTAGTGCGTAAGCTACTTGTAATTACGTGCATTTAGTATTATTTTAATCTAAATATACGTAACCTTTTGTGTAATTACATACACGTTCATACGATTTATTTAAATCGTACACTCATGAACCGGACGAGGTCCGACACCGTTTACTATGGACGTTGGTGACAAACCGTTAAAAAATAATGTGGATTTATCCAAACAAACATTATTTACTTTAATATATTACGAGAATATATTACACGATTATACGTTTTATTAAAACGTAACTTTACGCAACGAAAATGCGTGAAACGCGCCCGACAAACGAAATGACCTTAAGTTATATTTTTATAACTTCATAATAAGTATTAAGATAAAATACTTGGGCTAAAAATATCGCGATTACATGCGTACGGTTAAAACGTCACACAATTCGAATAAACACACGATTCGCGACCGAGGATCAAACGAAAACTCGAATATTATTTTAATAACTTAGAATATATTATTTGAGTAAAACTTTATTAAAAATATGGTATTTTCAATCATTAACAAAACGTATCAAAGAAAACGTTATACGATTAGTAAAAACGTAAAACGATCGGGTAAACGAACACCGAGCATAACGTAACTTTTGGAAAATGAATTAAGCAACTACTTGGGGGTGTGAGCCATGAAATATGTGCAGAAAATTTTCCCCAAGAACCCACCCCATGCCCATGACTCTTTATTTGATGATTTCAACAAACATCACCACCACTCCCTCATTTCCCATCTACACTCAACCTCATTTCTCTCCAACTACCTCTCTCTCTCTCTCTCTCTCTCTAAAAATCACAGGAAAACCAGCCCCAATAATCCCACAAATCACCAACAAAAACCCACTAGATCACAAGACGCATTTGGAAAAAACGATCACGAGAACTCGAGCTTCGTTTCTATCTTTCCCGTTTCTTCATACAAGCATTGTAAGAACTTCATGACTCTAGTGTTTTACTTATAATATGTATATTAACATGTTATGTAGCTTATTCAACTAGTTAATGTCCAAAAGATAAGTCGAAACATAAATTAAAACTCGAAAACAGGAAGTTAACCTTCCTGTTCAGATTTTGTACCCATTTTCATGAATTTTATAAAAATCATTACAACACCAAAATGGACGTTTCTTAATTCTAAAATGTAGTACCAAAAGTTATCTTTCCAAAAAAATTAGTTTCGTGACTTTTCGACTCCGTTTACTACTCGAAAACATTTTTCTCCGGTGACATAGGGCTACTGTTCCGGCGGACAGAAACTTTCAGTAATTTCTCGAGGACATATCTCGAGTTCTAGACCTCAAAAACGTATGAGACCACTTAGTAAATCTTGGTAATTTTGTTATATACATAAAGTTCTTCTTTGGCTCGTTCCAGAAATACACCCATTTCTCCAGAAAATTAGATTTGTGAGAAGTGGTCTAATCTCGGATTAAACGGAACCCTGACAACTTGTGAATTTTTATAAAATATCAAACGACCTCCAAAAGTATAAAACAAATTACAGGAAGTACATAACATATGTGGGAACGTCATGTAAAAACTTAAGAACGATTCGATAACGTTTGCTATTTTAGATAAAAATCACAAAGTCGGATGAACAGTAACTCCGTGAATCTATTGACGGATGAACAGTAACTCCGTGAATCTATTGACGAATGAACAGTAAAAATTGACTTTCGTTGACTGTCGGACTGAGGGTTGACTCTCAACTTTAGGGTGTGACTCGGATGCGTAGTTTCGGACTTGATAACACTCGAAATCAAACCAAACCCGTTTGACCTAGTAAACGAAAACGAATACTTAAAAGAGAACGGAAAACACCCACCTGCGACAATACCATTGTCGCATAAGTCTTTTCTGCCTACGACAATATCATTGTCGCATGAATAGTGCCCATGAAATCCATTCTCGCATACCATATTATCGGAATACATATTGTCGCACACAACGGAAACTTGAAAATACTTTTTACATTAAGTATTGAATACATACAACAACTATACTTTATAAGGCACTACACTTACATGATATACATATAGTTTTGGAAATATACACTACGACTTGAATATAAGACGAGCTTACACTCGCATGAGTTTACACTTACACGGACTTACATCCGAACAACGGTTACACGTCGCGTTACAAATAAACAACTTATGTATATACTTACAAAGTATACAATACGATGAATTACATAATAATAACATTTGAATTATTATTATACCTCCGTCACCAACGGGCCACACTTATTTACCAAATAATTACAAAAGTACAAACAAATACTTGGACATTTCCTAGTTGAGTGGACAACTAGAATGGGTGATCCTTCGTGACACCAACTTACTTACTTGCTTACAACCTTGTGCGTTTCATACGCCAGAAGGTTGCAGGGTTTGGAGAACCATACTACGGAATTACATCCGACACATACTTACGGACTTACATCCACTATACTTGTTTGCTAGACTCAGTGAGTCTTACAGCCCCGTTTTTACTGTTTTCTACTTGGGGTGAGATATTTGCTACCGTTTTACGTATGAACAAAAGTACTGAACTACTACACACTACTTTTACATACATTACATGAGTTACTTTTTATCCACTGAAATCCTCCTATCATAAGTTGTTAGTTATGGACTTAAGCGCGATTACTAGTAAATGGATCCATTTGGGACTGACAATCCCTGCCTGGGGTAGTAGCGCTACCACGGATTTCAACGTAGAAACAGGCATATTAGTACTTGTTACATATGAGTGTTCGGATAGCACTCACGGGGGTACATGAAGCTGTACTTGACGGTACCATTCACACTACACTGTTAAGCTTCAGCTTGTGAGCTCATGGTAATTGTGTTGACCTACTGATTTACTGAGTTACTGATTTACTTTCTATACTCGAAGGCATTACTGGTACTTTACTTGTGGTTCATAAAGGATTACTATACTAAACCTGTGAGATTCACCAACCTTTTTGGTTGACACTTTTTATCATTTATCTCATGTACATTACAGCAGTAGGACTGCACCACACTCAGGACTGATAGCTCGAGTCACATGCATACAAACTTGTGGAGATTCTTTTGCATTACTTTTTGTATATCAATTATGTATTAGAATCTCTAGGAAATCATTTTCGAACTCAAAGCTTATTATTATGATTCAACAATGTAATACTTTTGTACTATTGTACGATGTTGCATATAGATGTCATTTGCTTTACTTTGGTGCTTGATTATTGATTAGTAACACCCAAAGCTTGCTTCCGCGCAACAGTAAATTTGGGGGTGTTACAGTGCATTTGGCATATCCACAGTGTTCCAGACTCAAGGCATGCTAATGGTGTACTGCACATTAAAGTAGTTCCACATCTGTATGTTAACCTTGGTATACTAACTGTGTACGGTGCAACGAGCATTTCCACAGCTGTATTTTAACCTTGGTGTACTAACGGTGTATGGTGCAACAAGCATTTCCATAGCTTTATTGTTCCTAGACCCATATTCTAAAAGGGTGACTTCTAGGTATTCCACGGTGAGATAGACCTACAACAGTTCCTTAGCTTCCACGTGTTTGTACTCCACACGAGGTGTTTCCAACGCTATACAAAGTACTGTGGTGCTTTACGGAATATTTATAGCTTCATACGGTAATATGAGATAACTATATCTACGTAGTATTAGGGTTGATCAGATCCTATCCTAAGGCAATAGTCACGTGAAAGACTGGAAAGGGTGGACACTTGATTAAGTCTATATTCATGTAAAACTCAACCAGATATACAGCAAAATAATCACCAATCATAGCATGTTAAATATAAATTAAATATCATCCATAATCATAACATCTACATTTCAACAATCACAATATCAAAGTACGTAAATAGCATGGCAATATTCGCAACACAAAGAAAGATATCATGCAAACAAAACATAATAACTGTAAGTAAAGGAATAAGTAAGAACTAGTATTTAAGCAGTGTAACACTGAGTAGTACCAGCCAGAGTCTTGAAAACTTCAGTACAATAAAATTCCCAAGCTACTGCTATCTTCCCCACTCGAACCGTGCCTACATCTCTATAGTTTTCTAGCGAGAGATTCTAGAGAGAGAACTAACATAAACTATTCTAGAGAGAGAAATAGTGTGTGAAATGAAGGTGTGAAATTTATATGAAGAATGGTGTGTATGAGGTGTGTGAAATAAGGATGAGGAGTCCTCTATTTATAGGCCACCAAGGATGCAAGAGTACAAGTCCACAAGCATGACGTACAAGCAAACGAAGCAAAAAGAGAACACACCACGGGGCATCAGGCCGTACACGGTCACGATTAAGCTGTACACAGCTATAAACAGGACATACACGGCCTCATCTAGGCCGTACACGGTTTGGGGGTGGCCGTGTGCTAGGCCATGTGCTGTTTTTGACTTTTTGCATTGCTTCGGAAGGCCGTATCTTCTTCGTTTCATGTTCGTTTGACTTGATTCTTTCACCTATGATCTCATAATTCTGCTACGCTTCTAATGATGCCAATTTGGTAGAAATTAGAGGTGTGGAGCCCAGGCGTGTCCAGAATACATCTCGTAGTCTTCGGTTGTGCTGTTTGTTGTGTATCTCTCTCATCCTTGATTCATTCCGAACAATCCTTATATCCATGTTCTTGTAATCTTCATGACTACAAAATAAGATAGTTATGAGGTCCTGGTATGAAGTTTACAGTGGAATTAGGGTTAGGCTCAGTATAGTGCCTATTTTTTTAGTTTTCAGGCCTTTTTTCTTGATATTCTAAAGACCGGTAAGTTTAAACCTTTCTAACAAAAGTTGGTTAATAATGATGATTTTAAGATGTATTTGTTAGAAAAGAGCTAAATATGGGATAAATAATGTATGTAAAAATATGACTTTTTGCGATACATTAGGACTCCGAACGTGATTTGGAGATGAATCTAAATTAAGCCATGAAGCAATATGTCGAGCTTACCGACATGATAAACAAAAGCGCTTTCGGAAGACAATACGTTGTTTTTCTTAATTAATTATTTTTGTTTTATTTTTCTGTGTTAATAAGCTCGTGGAAGAGGATGCTATTTGTTGGAAAGTTTCATTCTAGCTTGTATGTTGATAGTTCAGGGGAGTTTTCTGTTCACTTCTTTTCTATTCCCTATATTATTGTTCCTTTTAGGAATGAGGACATTACTTGGTATTAAGTGGGGGATGGGGGAAAACAATTTTATTTGTCCTAAGTTATGAATTGGTAAATAATGGTAAATTTCAAGCTAGAGTACGTTCTATATTAGTCATTTTTCAATCCAAAATTTTCTTTTAAAAATGTATTCTTTTTAAGTTTAGCAATTCGTGGAACATATTTGGGAAAGTCAAAGAATGAATTGAACTTAATTTTTATATATTAGATAGTTCATCATGTGATGTATCCATAGGTAATCTATGTTAAAGATTGTTGAGCTATTAAATAAATTAATGTACGAAGTATGTATTATCCCGAGAGGATCCTTCGCAAGGTATGACCTTAGTTTTAATTCTTCTATGATAGTGTGTTATAACCCATAATTCTAGGGTTTCAATTATCATCATTTGGGAATATAATGGGTGTTGTGTCCTCTGTTATACATAAGTACAGACCTGGTTTCTGTTAGTATATTTAAAAAGAAAACAAAAAAAGGTATTCATGAATTGAAAAACCAAAGCCAAGATATGTCGCTTTGTTGTACTGAGGTACAGACCTGTCACCAATGTCTTGGCTTGAAAAATGATTGATTTAATTGGATTCCCTTTATGTGGAAAGTTGTGGCACGTTAGTTGTATGAGGGTATTTTGCTATTGGGAATCAAAGGTAGAGGCTACTAGAATAATAATAGTTAAGCTCAATTTCTTGAATATAGATTGTTTAGGTGGACAACAATATCAGTAATCTTCGTGAGCCATCTTATATGCCTAATAATAATACATGAGGAAATTGATTTCCTAGAAGAGTTTCTTGATTGCTAAAGCTTAAGGTAGAATTATTTTAAAGATTAAAATTTGGTTTATGAAATGCTAGTTAGTATGTAAGTCCCAATGCTCTGATGTTTGCCTATCCTTGTTGAAAATTTAAAGTTTCAACTGATGGTCTACTTGAGGACAAGTAGGATTCAAGTGGGGGATGTTTGATGAACGCCAAAATGTACTAGATTGTAGTACTATTTACCCTTTATTTGATAGATTTCTTATGCGTTTTATGTGAGTAAAATACTTATTTCGTTCATATTTGCATTTAAGAGTTTGATTGGAGCTTGGATCGAAAAGAAACAGAACACAAGTTAATATTGAAGAAAAGAAGCTAATGATTTGAAGCTAGGAAAAAGAGAGTTGGATCGATTGAAGAAAAATGGAATTTTAATGCTAACCGCCGGTTAAATATTCCAACTGGAGGTTGGATTAAATTATTGGGCTGACAAAATACACGGGCCAGACCATTTGATGTTTTGCATCCAACCAGCGGTTGGATTAGGTCGGCAGATCTGGCTAAATTTCCATCAAATCTTTTTTTAGGGTTGTCATTCCACAACTTTCTCCAGCCGATTTTCATCAACTTAGGCCTTATTTCTGGAGCATTTTCAAGGATTAGGAAGCAAGTAGGATCGAAGACTTTCGATTGTTCATTCATTTCTTTGGTTTCTCGGTTCAAAAACATTATTTCATTTGATTATGATTTCGATTTCATTTTCGATTCTGATTTTCTGTAGAGTAATGAGTGGCTAAGCTATTTTTGTATTTGCTTAGATGATGATACTTAGATGATGGTTTGATTATTGATTTGCGAAATATATTGGATTTTATGAATGTTTATGTGTTTATTTGATGATCCTTGATTATTGTTTGATTATTAGCGGTTACCTAGCGTGGTTTTCTAATCAATTGAGATTGAGTTCCTTTTGAGTAGGAAATTATTGATGATTGTTAATTTCGATTGGCAATTATTGCTAAATATATTGAGTTTGATAGTTTGGGGTAAATAATCGATAATAATTTTTAATGGAGATGGTTATAATTAGCTATAGACTTTGTTGACGCAAGTCGCAAAAGTAAATCACATAAACGGTGTAAGTTTTAATTTAGAACACAATTCAGTGGGCAACATTAATTGATAACGTGTTGCAAACAGCCTAGTGTCTTTCTTAATTGTATTAGATTAACTTACCTCGGAAAAAGGGTTGTCTTATTAGTTATGTCGCAATAAAATCCATGTTTTAGTAAATCAATAAAGTGATAACCGGATTCTAAGGAAAGCAGTCTAAGTGAATACATTTCTTTATCAATTGAATTAAGATCTCTTATTTGATTAATTGTTTAATTAATTGTTCTTTAATTTAAGTTCAAGTACTTTATCACATTCCATAATTGTTAGTCAATTGTTTGTTCGGAACTGAAATGCCCCCTTGTTCTGTTTTAATTATTTGTTACAACTTTCAGTTTATTAGAATTGACATTTGTTCGTGTTCGACTCGGACTTACCATACTATACTGCTATGCGACCAGGTATTCTTGCCTGAGTTGTGTAATAGTAAGTAAGGTAATTTCCATTTTAAAACTATAGCCACGTTTACACGACATCATAGTGGTATAGGGGTGATGATGGTAAAACGTGGTGGCATTGATGGTGATGGGAGTGGTGCGCCGGAAAAGTGCAATGACGTAAGAAAGAGAGTGTCAGAATTATGCGACTTTTCCGTTATACCATAAAACATTTATTTTGAAATTCATTAAATTAAATACAAAATGTATTAAATATAACGAATGTTTATTGATTTATTTATCACCATTAAATGCTACAGCAGGAAGTCCCTGATGTATATAATCAAAGTATTGATTATCCACCAAAAAGAAATATAAAATCATAACGAAATAAATATAATCTTTTATCTCACTGAAGCTTTATCTTGCTGATTTAATCCCAACTTATAATACTGATTAAATCTTTGATATTAGACTACAGCTTTGATATAGATTATACTTATTTGTTATAGATATTTATATTGTTTTAGTTTTTTTAAAAAAATGAATATATATTATGTCTTAGATTAAATGTATATCATAAATCCATATTAAAGTTTTGCTTACTAAGTTACAACTTAGAATACTAACTAAATTGGCTAGGAATAATATAGAGTAATGATATAGACTTAATTTGAAAAACATAATAAAATATTCATGTGACTACGTAAGTTATAAAATTAGATGAGCATAACTAACTGAGTATTAAACTTGCTGATTAGGTCAGTTAAAATTAATTGATCAGTCAGTATGCTCATCAACAGTTATAATTTACTAAGTCATTTTATTTAAAGCTTTTTATTTTTTTATTTATTTTTAAATAAATAAATAAACTTAAAAAGTTTATTCATTCATTTAGGTTTAACATACCAAGTTCACTTATGAGAAATTTAAATCTCTTCTCATCTAAAGGTTTTGTAAATAAGTCAGCGAGTTGGTAGTCAGTTGGAATGAAATGAAGTTCAATATCACCTTTCATCACATTGTCCCTGATGAAATGATATCTAACGTCAATGTGCTTTGTCCTTGAGTGCATCACTGGATTATTAGCAATGGCTATCGCACTTTGACTATCACAGTATATTGGTATCTCTGTGAAATCAAAGTCATAGTTAGCAAGTTCACTTCTCATCCAGAGAATTTGAGTTGTACAGGAACTGACATCGACATATTCAGCTTCAGCAATTGAAGTCGAAACTGGATTTTGTTTCTTGCTGGACCAGCTAACAAGCTTTTCTCCAGTTTGCATCAAGCATGATCAGAATCTGAATATCCTTTCAGTGAGATACCAGATGTACTCTTTCTATCCAGTTTGCATCTAGCATGATCAGAATCTGAATATCCTTTAAGTGAGAAATCTGAACCAGATGGGTACCAGAGACCAAGATTTGGTGTACCAATATTCTTTTAACAACAAGTAGATGTGATTCATTTGGATCAGCTTGATACCTGGCACAAAGACATGTACCAAACATAATGTCCGGTCTACTTGTAGTGAGATATAACAGTGATTCAATCATACCTCTGTAAGCAGTGATGTTTACAGATTTACCATTTGTATCAGCATGTAATTTCACTGCAGGTGACATGCGTGCGACAAGGGATCAATAGTTAGCAAATTCAAATTTCTTTAACAAATCTTCGACATATTTTCCTTGACTTATAAAAATTCCAATTTTGGTTTGTTTTATTTGAAGACCAAGGAAAAATGTTAATTCATCCATCATACTCATATCATAACTTTTAGTCATTAGATCAGAAAATTCCTTGCACATGTCACTGTTAGTAGATCCAAAAATGATATCATCAATATAAATTTGGACTAGTATGACATCTCTTTTATCTCTCTTAATAAATAATATGCTGTCAGTTTTTCCTCTGACATAGCCACACTTTATTAGATAGACATAGAGAGTATCATACCAAGCTTCGGGAGCCTGTTTTAGTCCATACGGGGCTTTATCCAGTTTATAAACATAACCAGGATGTTTGGATTAATGAATCCAGGTGGCTGCTTGACATACACTTCTTCCTTCAGCTTGCCATTGAGAAATTCACTTTTAACATCCATCAGATATACTTTGAATTTCTTGTGAGCTGCATAGGCTAGGAATATCCTGATAGCTTTAAGTCTAGCAACTGGTGCAAAGTTTTCATCATAGTCAATGCCTTCTTGCTGACAATAACCTTATGCAACCAGTCTAGCCTTGTTTCTAACAACAACACCATTAGCATCCATTTTGTTCCTGAACACCCATCTAGTTCCAATCACTGTTTTACCAGCAGGCTGAGGCACCAACTTCCATACTTTGTTTCTTTCAAACTGAGCAAGTTCTTCTTGCATTGCTGATATCCAGTTGTGATCAGTGAGACAAAGCTAACAAACAGAAAAAAGTTAGCAGTTGTTGATCTAGTCTGGACTTTAGATTTTGAATTACCAATATATAAATGATTATCAATATGTTTTGTCCATTTAGTCATTCGCTGAGGTTCAGCAATGACTATTTTATCCATTGTTTGTCCTGAAGACTGATCAACATTGGAACAGTGAGTATTATCATTTTGAGAGCTTTGGTTGGGACAGTGGGTTGATGATAATGATTAGGTTTGATTAGGAAAAGATGATGTCCCTGAATTATTCACAACTAAAGTAGAGCTAGAATTATTTTCAGGTACAGTATCTTCCATTTCAGAGTCTGATGAAAAGTTCTTATACTTCTCATCATTGACTTTGTTGCTTAATGATGAGTCACTATCCATTTTATTTAATTCATTAAAATCAAGAGATTCATAATCTGTTGGATCAGTGAGTGACTCACCATATGCTTCATCAAAAGTAACATCCATTGATTCTTCAATGCATTCTCTTCTTTTATTGTAAACTCTGAAGGCTTTAGAGATCATGGAATAACCAACGAATGTACATTCATCAGCTTTTAGATCAAACTTGCCTAAGTGTTCTCTTTTGTTTAAGACATAACATGTACTGCCAAAAACATGGAGAAAACTTATATCAGGTTTTCTACCCCATAACACCTCATATGCTATCTTATATTGTCTTTTGACAATCAGTACCTATTTTGGGTGAAGCAAGCTGAACTCACTGCTTTAGCCCATAAATGGGGTTTAAGACCAGCATCAATGAGCATTGACCTGGCATATTCAATTAAGGTTCTATTTCTCATTTCTGCAACCCCATTTTGATGGGGTGTTCTTGGTGCTGAGAAGTTTTGAGAAATACCTTTTGAATCACAGAAACTTTCCAGGTCAATATTCCCAATTTCAGTGCCATTATCACTTCTTAAATATTTTACCAAACTGCCATTTAAGTTTTCCATTCTCTTGATAAAGGATATAAATTCACTTGATGCTTCATTTTTTGCTTTTAGAAAAAATACCCAACTGTGTCTGGAGTATTCATCCACAATTACCAAGCAGTATCTCTTTCCACCAAGACTTAAGGTACTTACCGGACCAAATAGATCCATATGGAGTAGATAGAAACACTCAGTTACTCATGATGTATGTTTACTCTTAAAGGATGAACTGTGATGCTTTCCTTTCTCACATGATGAAAAAAGCTTATCTTTATCATAAGACAATTTTGCAAGTCCAGTGACTAAACCATTCTTGCTTAATCTATTGATAGCTTTTAGATTGAGATGAGAAAGTCGCTTAATCCATAACCATTTTTCTTCTGAAACAATTCTGGAATAAAAGCATGTCCCTGACTGAGTTGAGTCCAATTAGACAACATATGTATTCCCCTTTCTGTTGGTAGTCAACACAGCACTTCCTGTCTTCTTGTAAACCACACCAGCTTCATGATCAAATAGCACCTTATTATTGGAATCACAAAACTTACTGATGCTCAATAAATTGTGCTTCAACCCCTCCACATATGCAACTCTTTTGAACATAACATTACCATTTGTCCAGATACCAGATAATCTCTCTAAGAATGCCTTGCATCAATAAACAAGATTAGTTTAAATGGTGCACCCATCCTGAGATAGGTTCATAGTAGCTAAGCCTTGGTTTTGGCTTCCACTGTTTTGCATAAATGATATCTGAATGCTCACTGATGATGATATGCTTTGACAATGGTATTCCCAAGCATTCAGATGATAAGTGTTGTCTTTCACCACATTTATAACATTTTTTGTTTGCATATGTGACTGTTTTGTCTTTCTCTTGCTTAAGTTGTTGCATTGTTCTTGCTGATTTTAACCTCTTATTTCTTTGACTCTTGGTCACTGATATATGTATTAGTGACTGAAAGAGTGTTGCAGAGGTTGCTGATTTCTTTTTGACCATCAGTGACTGATTCTGCTTCAAAACTTTTGTTTTCACAGTCAGTCTTCACTATATTGCAATTATCAGTGAGTAAGCCACTTTTAATAAAGTAAATTAGTCTTGGCTCACTGATGATTGATATATATTCAAACACAACTTCTGAGAAATATCTACCAGAATTAAATTAAGATTCTATTTCTCCTTTCAGCAACCCCATTTTGTTGGGGTGTTCTTAGTGCTGAGAAGTTTTGAGAAATATCTTTTGAATCACAGAAACTTTCCAGGTCAATATTCCTAATTTCAGTGTCATTATCACTTCTTAAATATTTTACCAAACTACCATTCAAGTTCTCCATTCTCTTGATAAAGGATATAATTTCACTTGATGCTTCATTTTTGGCTTTTAGAAAAAAATACCCAACAGTGTCTGGAGTATTCATCCACAATTACCAAGCAGTATCTCTTTCCACGAAGACTTGGAGTACTTACTGGACCAAATAGATCCATATGTAGTAGATAGAAACATTCAGTTACTGATGATGTCTATTTACTCTTAAAGGATGAATTGTGATGCTTTCCTTTCTCACATGATGAACAAAGCTTATCTTTATCATATGACAATTTTGGAAGTCCAGTGACTAAACCATTCTTGCTTAATCTATTGATAGCTTTTAGATTCAGATGAGAAAGTTGCTTAAGCCGTAACCATTTTTCTTCTGAAACAGTTCTGGAATAAAAGCATGTAACACCCCCAAAATTCTTTGATTGAGTTTAGCGGAAACATTTAGTTAAGTATGGGGAGTGCCACAATACACCGTACATGCATACGTATCAGAGCTTATGATTACAACAGAACATAATATATTAAGATGCCAAATGTAATAGTTACAAAGTTTATGATTCATCGAATCGTATAAGTTGAAAAGTAATTAAGTTACAAAAGTAGATTTCGTAAATATGACTAAACATTTTAGTTATATAAAAGAAATCCAGTTATCAAAAGTTGACATCCTATTCCTTCGTGGGTCGCCTATGTTCCATGTATGTTGGAGGTTCATACGTGCAGCTAATTCCCTAAAAAACATAGTAAAAGTCAACAACGAGGTTGAGTGAATTCACAGGTTTTATGTTTGCAATAGTGAGACAAAGCTAACAAACAGACAAAAGTTAGCAGTTGTTCATCTAGTCTGGACATTAGATTTTGGATTACCAATATATAATTGATTATCAATATGTTTTGTCCATTTAGCCATTCGCTGAGGTTCAGCAGTGACTATTTTATCCATTGTTTGTCCTGAAGACTGATCAACATTGGAACAGTGAGTATTATCATTTTGAGAGCTTTGGTTGGGACAGTAGGTTGATGATAATGATTGGGTTTGATTAGGAAAAGATGATGTACCTGAATTATTCACAGCTAAAGTAGAGCTATAATTATGTTCAGGTACAGTATCTTCCATTTCAGAGTCTGATGAAAAGTTCTTATACTTCTCATCATTGACTTTGTTGCTTAATGATGAGTCACTATCTATTTTATTTAATTCATTAAAATCAAGAGATTCATAATCTTTTGGATCAGTGAGTGACTCACCATATGCTTCATCAAAAGTAACATCCATTGATTCTTCAATGCATTCTCTTCTTTTATTGTAAACTCTGAAGGCTTTAGAGATCATGGAATAACCAACGAATGTACATTCATCAGCTTTTAGATCAAACTTGCCTAAGTGTTCTCTTTTGTTTAAGACATAACATGTTAGGTCCCAATATGTTACCCAGAAACTTGTGATCAGTTTAATCAATTAGCAATTAAGTATTCAACGTTTAATATCAATAATATTGATATAAGTATGAATGTATGAAACTACACACAATGAATATTGTCGAATATATAAGCTTTTATTCAACAAGTATATATCGTGAAGTGCAATGGTTTCATTAGATTAAACGATAACCTATTGAACCTATTTATACACAGAATAAGTTGACCTATTCTAGATCCTACTTATTCTCAACAACGATATCAAGTCTAACAACCTAGACCGATATACGTGGAAACAAGATAATTACAACTCTTCTATTTTAATCTAATTATCTTCGAATCCTCAACAGCTCCAGCTGTTGTCTTTATCTTGTTTTAGTCTTCAGCTTCTGACTTGAATCTGATACCACTTGAGTCTGATTCACACATTTGCTTCTGTCTGCGACTGATGCTTTCTTTTCTTCTTCAGACTATGAATAGTTCTTCAGACTCAGACACACATTATTCTTCAGACTCAAACTAAAGACATAGTCATTTTGACTCATCAGATTTATAGATTAAGTTTGATCATTGTTTTTCCCAACAATCTCCCCCTATCTGATGATGTCAAAATCACATACAAATACAATAAACAAGATAACATAAACTACTGAAAAAGACTTTTATATTTATCAATAAGTCTTATACATATACTAGTCTATTACAGCATTTTTGGATCAAACTTATACATATTTCTCCATCTTTCATCTTTTCTTCCTTTTTCAACAAGTTCAACCTCATTCAGCTTATCTTTCTCAAACTTTCTGTGCTCTTTTCTGATTCTTTCACACTTGCTTCTCAGCTCTGGAATCTTCAACAATTCACTCAAATGATGAAACAAACATCTGACTACTCTTCTTCTAAACTCCAGATTTTGCTTATCTTTGCATAACTCCAGAAGCGCAAACAAATGATAATGATCAGTTCCATGAAGTCTATTTACTGACTGAAAACACTCAATCCCATTGTTATCTTTGTACAAAAATCCTTCATGATGTTCAGTCTTCACATAAGTGTTTTCTTTAAATACAATACCATCTGGAACAGAGTGTGTTATGTTATTCAGATCTTCATCATATAAGCCCATCAATCTATCCTTCACTTTTATGTTAAAAGCCACACAGAATGATTTATAATCAGATTCATCTAAGTATCCCATATCATGTGAAACTTCAACCAATAAGATTATCTCAGACATAACCTTTTTCTTCACAACTTTATCATCATAACCTTGATAAATCTAGCAATGTCTTTCCATTCTTGAAATCCCAGAGAATAAAGCTTTTCCAATGTAGTAGATGATCTTTTTCCATTTACAGGCTTATAATCTATTCTTATGATTCCATTATCATCAAAAATAGCACCACTTGCAATTCTGCTTGATAACCTCTGCATTGAAACGTTGTCTTTCAGCCTGATAGCCAAAATTCTCTGTCTATTCACATTCTCTGCCAGCATTATATCAGATTCTCTGACCTCAGCATCATGCTTTACCTTAGCTAAATATTCTTCTTTTGTCATTCCAGCTTCTTCAGCTTGTAGTTCAATCTCATGCTCCACTGCCATATCAGTTAACTTTTCAATTGGCTTTTTCTTAGAATCAGACTCAGTGTGAGTCTTTGTCTTGGAAGGTTCTTATGGCCTCTTCCCTTTCTGTTTTTCAGACATTGATTCTTTAGTAGCAGCAGCTTCAGACTTTGAACTAGACCCTATCTTTGAAAAGATTGAAGAAATTGGTTGATCATCAGAATCACTATCACTTTCATCTTCAGCTACTAGATCAGATAAAGTTTTACAACCTTCAACTCTGCTTGCACCTTTTGACCTAAGCTTTTTCTTACCAATCAGCTTCTTTCTTGTTCTTTTTATTTCAGACTCCCCCTCAGCCTTTGACTTGTCTTTATCAGACTCAGGAATATAATACTTGCACTTTTTGCTTTTCTCCCCCTCAGCCTGTGAACCTTTTCTTTTCTCCCCCTTTTTGACATCATCAGGAGGATCCATATGAACCACTTCATCAAAGACAGCCTTATCCCATCTCTTTAGATCTGCAATATCAGTCTGTAAACCATCAACAGACTTTACCAGATCATCAACCCTTTGAATTTCAGCTTCTACACTTGCTAACTTTTGTTCAAACTTTTGAAATGAACATTGTGTTTCAGTTCAAAATTTGCCCTTTCAGATCTTTCAGTCCTTATAGCTGATAGCAATGTAGACATCTGCCCCTTTACCTCCACCAGCTCACTTCTGGTACAAATATTATTCTTAATTGTATTAATATCAGACTGCACACCAGCAAGCTTGTCATCAAACTTGTTGTGCATCTGCTTCATTGCATCATAGATGCTCTGCAGACTCACAGGTGTC
This sequence comes from Pseudognaphalium luteoalbum, assembly GCA_963422505.1. Taxonomy (NCBI): domain Eukaryota; kingdom Viridiplantae; phylum Streptophyta; class Magnoliopsida; order Asterales; family Asteraceae; genus Pseudognaphalium; species Pseudognaphalium luteoalbum. The sequence continues at coordinate 93,319,333 of OY730193.1, read as the reverse complement.
TCAGACTGAGGTGGAGTAGTAGTGGGTTAGGTTGATTCTCCCTTACATCTTTCCTGTTGATAAGAAAAGAGATCTTTGGGAGATGATTGGTGTGTGACCTGTACACCTGCCTGTGATATGACAGATGCATTAGCAGTCTTGGTTGGTTCTTTCTTACATCTCTCCTGGTGAAAAGGAGAGAGATCTCTGAAAGAAGAAGGTTTTGAGGCCTGTACATCTGCCTGTGATTTGACAGATGCATTGTCAGCCTGTGCAGAGGGGTGTAAAGAAGAGTCAGATTGTGCACAGAAGGGGGTATTTGAGTCCGGGAGTGGGACATCGTCTTCAATGCTTACTGTATGTGTCTGTACAGTAGCAGCAATGTGGGACTCCAAGTTACCTAATCTAGCAGGTATAGGCTTGGGTTTTATTATACTAACATCACTTCAGTCTCTAGCAGAGATGAAATAAATGTAGTATTAGCATTTGGAGCTATACCAGAAGGAATAACTCCTGCAGATTCATTTATTTGTAAATCTGCATATGCTGTGGGAGATGATATGGGTGTTTTCTCCATATGAATTGGTGAATCCATAGGGTTGGCCTCAGAAGTGTTTAATACTTCAATAGGTGTGGGTGAAGATTGGTCAGGATGAGTTGGTTGTACATCATCCATATCTTCAAAGTTGAAAACCATACCTGAGCCTCCATGGGGAGGTGACATGTCCATTGATGATGAGCTTGAGTGAAATACCCTTGATCTTGAAGTTTCACCAGACTTGAATTTCAAATTATCATCAAACTCATCACCTTCAACACCATCTTTCTGAGTCTCAACAGGTGCAGACTCAGCTAGCCTTTCAGATTCAGAAGCCTCATCAGACTCAGAAGCTACTTCAGTCTCAGCCTGATTCAATCTATCTTCAGCCTCTGCATGCTCATTCCTTTGATTACCCAAATCTACCCAATGCTGCATAGCAGGAGTTAATCCTACTTCAGATTCTTGAATTTTAGTATGAAACATTTTTACTGAACATTCAGGAACTGAAACATCATTATAAATGTGTCTCATCTCAGCATAATCAGCAGCTCCCATTGCATCCTCAAACATCAGACTTAGAAACCTAATAAATGGTACATTATTATCCCTGGTTTCTTTCTGAATCATAGCTATCAAATCATCAAAATATAGCTTGACAAAATCAACATCCCTTCCAGTTACAAATGCATGAAACACTTGTATCTCCAATTCATTCATCTGATCTAAGCTTCTAGACTTAGAACCCAAACTTCTCAAAATATTTGACAGCACAAATCTCCACCTAGGGGTAAACCAATTCATCTTAATAGTACCTGTTACCTTAGTTTGACCTACAATCAAGAATGATTGTCTTGCTTCTTCTACACTAGCAGGTGCTACAAAGTTATTCCTGGCAGGAAAAGTAAGTACTCTACGCAGATTATCCTCTGTAATAGTTATCCTTAAATCACCATCTTTATATGTACCAGTGATAGATCTATTCTTACTATTGAATGTACATGTATACCAGAACTCAGCTAGCATGCCTGGATACATATGATCTGTAGTTCTAAAGAACCCTTCAGAAAACGGATGATTTTCCATGAACAATATCAAATCCTCATAACCTTTGATCTTCAGTCGAGTAGGAATGATAGTGTATGCAATCTTATTGTTCAATGATACTTTAACCTGTTTCCCAGATACAATCGGCTTTGCTAGAATCATATTATCCGTGGGATTCAGAATATATGGAACATACGGAGCCATAATTCTTGATTTTAGTAAGAACAGAGTATGGTGATTGTTTAGGGTTTGCGAATAAATCTGAAGATGAATTGGGTAGAGTGTATGACGGATTCGATATTTTACCCTTTTTGTAGGGCTTTAGTTAACTCGGGGGCCCACAAAAAGATATTTGTTATCAAATATTACCGTTTGGTAATTCTCCGTCAATTTACTGTAGCCGTTGAAACCATAAATAATAGAAATTAAATAGGTTTTAACTGACAATCAGACTATGACAAATCATAAGGCTTATCAGTTAAGCTTCAGACTTATCATAATCAGACAAAAAAAAAAAAATAGAAAAAAAAAAATTTGAATTTTCTGTTTTTATTAAAATTAAACAATTAAGTAAACTAATGAAGTAAAAAAAATAAAGATTAAAAATTTAAAAAAACCTTCAGACCCATACATAAATTTTACAGAAAAATGAGTAGTTTTAGGGATTTAACATTCCCATCAACCCTAGCAGATAATAAAATCGATCCTCATTCAAAGGGTTTTGTAAAAATATCTGCTATTTGCTCATTTGTATTTACAAACTTTAGAACCACCTTTCCTTTTTCAACACAATCTCTTATAAAATGGTGACGTATCTCTATGTGTTTGGTTTCGGAATGAAACACTGGATTCTCTGTGATTGCTATGGCACTCTGATTATCACACATAATTGGAGTCATGGTCAGCTTGATGTCATAGTCTGCTAACTGATGCTGCATCCATAACAATTGAGCACAACAACTTCCTGCTGCCACATATTCAGCCTCAGCTGTGGATGTAGCTACAGAATTTTGCTTTTTACTGGACCAGCTCACAAGCTTTCCACCTAGCAATTGACATCCACCTGATGTACTCTTTCAGTCCAACTTACAACCTGTATAATCTGCATCTGTATATCCAATTAGATCAAAACCAGAGTCTTTGGGATACCAAAGACCCAGGTTGGGTGTACCTTTTAGATACCTAAAGATTCTTTTGACAGCTTTAAAATGTGATTCTTTAGGATCTGCTTGGTATCTTGCACATAGACATGTTGAGAACATTATATCAGGTCTACTTGCTGTTAAGTACAGCAAAGATCCAATCATACCTCTGTAAGTTGATTGACAAACAGATTTACCTGCTTCATCTTTATGCAACTTTTCAGATGTACTCATGGGAGTTTTCATGACTGAACAGTTATCAAATGAGTATTTCTTTAATAATTCATGAACATACTTACTCTGATTTATAAAAGTGCCATCAGACTTTTGTTGGACTTGCAGTCCAAGAAAGTATGTCATTTCACCCATCATTGACATTTGATACTTTTTAGACATTAACTCAGAAAGCCATTTACATAACTTATCATTAGTAGACCCAAATATAATATCATCAACATAGATCTGAACTAGTAAAACATGACCTTTATCCTTTTTAATGAAAAGAGTTTTATCAATTGATCCTCTTGAAAATTTGTTTTCAAGAAGATACAAGGATAAGGTTTCATACCAGGCTCTAGGAGCTTGCTTCAGACCATACAAAGCTTTTTGAAATTTATATACATGATTTGGATATTTAGCATTAATAAAACTTGGAGGTTGTTTAACATAAACTTCTTCCTGTAGGTCTCCATTCAGAAATGCACTCTTCACATTCATCTGATAGACTTTGAAGTCCTTGAACACAGCATAAGAAAGATATAATCTGATTGCTTCAATTCTTGCTACTGGTGCAAAGGTCTCATCATAGTCTATGCCTTCCTCTTGCCTGTAACCTTGAGCTACCAATCTAGATTTGTTTCTAATTATAACTCCATCCTTATCCATCTTATTTCTGAATACCCATTTTGTACCAATAATTATCTTGCCCTTAGGAGCTGGAACAAGTGTCCAGACTTTGTTTCTCTCAAACTCAGTCAACTCTTCCTGCATAGCTTCAACCCAATCATCATCCTTTAAAGCTTCATCAGCCTTTTTAGGCTCTATTAATGACAAGAAATTTGTGAAGAAGCAAAAGTTTGATGTAGCCTGATTTCTGGTCAGCACTCCAGACTCAACAATACCAATCACATTTTCTAAAGGATGATCCTTATGAGCTGTGTAACCAGCTTGAGTTTCATCAGACTCTGATGTAGTTGACAAATTTACATCATCTTCTTCCAAAGATGGCATATCTGGATCATCTTCTAGCTCTACAGGTGATGATTGAATAGATTTGAAGATATCATCTTCATCACTATCAAACTCTTGAGTCTGAGTTTGATTGACAGAAGGTATACCTTCAGACTCTGAGCTAGTCTGAATGAGAGTATCAAGATTTACATCATCAGTATCACTTGTTTGAGGTACATCAGACTTATCATCAAATGTGACATTTATTGTTTCTTCAACAATCCTTCTTCTGTTGTTAAATACTCTGTATGCCTTGGACACAGTTGAATATCCAATAAATATTCCTTAATCAGATTTAGGAACCATCTTTGACAATTGATCTCTTTGATTTAAAATGTAACATACACTTCCAAATATATGAAAGTAATGTACTGTTGGCACCTTTTGATGATACAACTCATATGAAGTCTTACCATGTCTTTTAACAATGACTGATCTATTTTGAGTATAACATGCAGTGTTAACTGCTTCAGCCCAAAAATAGATTTTAACTTTGTTTTGAACTAACATGGTTCTTGCAGCTTCAATGAGTGTCCTGTTCCTTCTTTCAACAATTCCATTTTGTTGTGGAGTTCTAACAGATGCAAAATTCTGAGAAGTACCAGTTGAATCACAAAATTCAATGAGTGTTGAATTCTTGAATTCTGTTCCATGATCACTTCTTAACTGTTTAACAAGTAGACTCTTTTGCAACTGTTCTCTTTTGAGTAGCTTTATAATCTCTTCAGGGGCTTCACTTTTGGTTTTCAGAAATACTACCCAAGTAAACCTAGTATACTCATCAACAATCACAAGAGTATACTTCTTTCCAGCCAAACTTGCAGTGCTTATAGGACCAAAAAGATCCATATGAAGCATATGAAGAGGTTTATTTATTGAACTTAACATCTTGGATGGAAAATTTGTTTTGGTCTGTTTACCAAGAACACATGCAGAACAAATTTTGTCCTTTTTATAAGTAAGCTGAGGAAGTCCTCTGACCAGCTTATTTTTGGACAGCATATTGATGTTCTTGAAATTCAGATGTGACAATCTTTTATGCCACAACCAATTCAGCTCAGGTGCAGATTGAGAATATAAGCAAGTTTCAATTTCCTCATCTGCAGAACTCAGATCTAAAAGATATACATCTTTTTCCCTTTTTGCTAACAGTAGTGGTTTTCCATTTGGATCATAGATGATTCCAGCCTTCTTTCTAAACCTTACTTCATTATCATCATCAGTGATCTGGCTTACACTTAGCAGATTGTGTTTCAGCCCCACTACATAAGCAACCCTTTTAAACTTCACATTTCCAGCTTTAATCACTCCATAACCCTTTGTTTTAGCCACAGAATTATCTCCATACTTTACAGATGGTCCTTCTTCTTCTACATACTCTGACAGATTTGCCCTGCAACCTGTCATATGTCTTGAGCAGCCACTATCCAAATACCATCTCTTTTCAGACTGCACAAGACAAACAAAACTTATCAGTTCCTCTTAGGAACCCACTGTTGAGTGGGTCCTCTAGGATTATAGTTAGTCATCCTATTTGATTTCTTAATAAACATGTGTTCATTATAACTCTCATTCCAATAACACTCATCAGTCTCATGCCCTTTGATTTTGCAATTTCCACAAAACTTTACATTCTTTGATTTATATCTGGGTGAATAATCTGATGAATGTTTATGAAATGATTTTTGATTTTGAGAATTTTGAACAAAATTTCTAAATTCACTGGTTAATTTAATTAATTGATTACTCAATTTATTAATTAATAGAGAATTAGAATCAGGTTTATCAAAAACTTTCTTTTGAGCATTGTTATTCTTCTTAACTGGCTGCTTTTTGTAAGCCACATCAGACTTAACATTCTTCTTCTTAAATGGTTTGTTGTTCAACTCAGATTTTCTGTATTTATGAAAAGTTGAATCTTTTGAAGAATTTTTATAAGTAGATGCCTGAACTTTTTCTTTTATGATATTTTTTATTGGTGTAACCTTTTTAGGTTCATCAGCATGATCAACCATCAAACACTTATTTTCATATGAATTTGATGTGTTAAAGTCTGAACTTTCAGAATCTGATGAATCAGATTCTGTTTCAAACACTAATTCAACCTCTTTTTGTTTTTCAGCTCTAACAAAAGCATTTGTAAGAACTGTTTTATCACCAATTAAATATCCAAAAGTATTTGGAAGAATGTCAGGATTAAATTCTCTCTTTAAATGCTCTTTAATATCAAATTCTTCACCTAATACAGCTTGAACCTGTTTTGGAATCTGTTTTGAACAACAATCAGCATTTTTCAAAGAAGATATGCACCAAGATTTACAAACCTTTTCGAAATAATCAGCTCTTTCAATTAATCTTTTATTTTCAATAGCTAAATTTTGATAAGCTTTAACTTGTGCATCTAAGGCACTTTCATGCTCAACATTCTGATTAATGAAATCAACTTTTTGTTTGACTTCTTCTTCTAGTTGTGAAATTTTAGTCTTTAAATCATTCTTTTCTTGAAGACTAGTTTCCAAATCTATAAGAAGATATCCAAACATCTTGTTCTTTTCATTATCAGAATATGATTTAAAATTTTGTACCTTATAAGCAGATGCTTTGTTCCAGTCTGAAGTGTAACTTAACCTTTCAGCCTCTTTTAAATCAGCCTCAAACTGACTTTCAGTCTTCTCATTTTCAACAACAGCCATCAAACATTTATCTTCAACCTCCTCATCATCTGAAGATAACTCTTCATCCAACCAGTCTTCAACATACAAAGCTTTAGATTCAGTCTTCTTAGACTGAGTCTTGTTTCCACCCGTCTTCAGATTCAAGTACTTTTGCCTGTACTTCTTTGCTCTATCTGCCACTTGATCTATCTTCTTGGTTTCCTCAGTCTGAACCTTGCAATCTGCAGCAATGTGACCAACCTTACTGCATCTATAACAAGTAGCTTTCTTTGGATCAAAAGTGCTCTTCTTTTTAACTCCTCCAAATTTCTTTTTCTCTAGCCTTTCAGCAAGAAAAGCTATCTCAGCTTTGATTGACTTTTCCTCATCATCAGACTCATCTTCAGAGTCTGAACTATCATTCTCCAAGTAGTAATTTGCCCTAGAATAAATTTCTTTATTCTTTTTACCTGTAACTACCAAAGCTGCATCTGGATCTTTAGCAATTCTCTTTGTATCCAGTTTCCTTCTTTCCTTGCTTTCTTCAAAATTCATGAGCAAACCAAACAAACCTGATAGATTATAATCATCTATCTTTTCACTTACTATTAATGAAGTGATTACTTCAGAAAAAGAATCTGGAAGAATATCCAGAAACTTTTGTACCACTTCTGCATCACTTTTAGTAACATCAACTGCAGAAAGATCATGAAGAAGGATTTGAAATCTAGTATGAATTTCTGATAAAGATTCTTTTGGACCAGCAAAGAAGTTTTCATACTTTCTTATCAGACTTTTCCTTTTCTGACTTTTTACCACTTGTACTCCTTCATAAGATACAAGAAGAGTATCCCATATCTCTTTTGCTGTTTTACATCCAGCAATTTTAGAGAAAATTGCCTCAGTAACTGCATTACCAATAATGCTTTTAGCCTTTGCATCAAGATTATACTTGATTTTGTCTTCATCAGTCCATTGATGTCTTGCTTTTTCTTCAACTCTAGTAGGAACAACAATGACATCTCCTTCTCTTACAGCAGCAATAGGAGTAGTAGGAATGATTGGTCCTTCATGTAGAACTTTAAGCATATCTTGATGAACACCAGACAAAAACCATTCTACTTTAAGTTTCCAATGAGCAAAGTTATGCCCTCCAAAGATTGGAATACCTTTACCAGCCATAACTGGTTGATGAATTGAAGTACTAGCCATTGATGATGTTTTTCTGGGTTATTACTTTGGATCCTAAAGATTAAATATTAACTATTAAATCTTATTTTGCTCTGATACCAGTTGTTAGGTCCCAATATGTTACCCAGAAACTTGTGATCAGTTTAATCAATTAGCAATTAAGTATTCAACGTTTAATATCAATAATATTGATCTAAGTATGAATGTATGAAACTACACACAATGAATATTGTCGAATATATAAGCTTTTATTCAACAAGTATATATCGTGAAGTGCAATGGTTTCATTAGATTAAACGATAACCTATTGAACCTATTTATACACAGAATAAGTTGACCTATTCTAGATCCTACTTATTCTCAACAACGATATCAAGTCTAACAACCTAGACCGATATACGTGGAAACAAGATAATTACAACTCTTCTATTTTAATCTAATTATCTTCGAATCCTCAACAGCTCCAGCTGTTGTCTTTATCTTGTTTTAGTCTTCAGCTTCTGACTTGAATCTGATACCACTTGAGTTTGATTCACACATTTGCTTCTGTCTGCGACTGATGCTTTCTTTTCTTCTTCAGACTATGAATAGTTCTTCAGACTCAGACACACATTATTCTTCAGACTCAAACAAAAGACTTAGTCATTTTGACTCATCAGATTTATAGATTAAGTTTGATCATTGTTTTTCCCAACATAACATGTACTGCCAAAAACATGGAGAAAACTTATATCAGGTTTTCTACCCCATAACACCTCATATGCTATCTTATAATGTCTTTTGACAATCAGTACCTATTTTGAGTGAAGCAAGCTGAACTCACTGCTTTAGCCCATAAATGGGGTTTAAGACCAGCATCAATGAGCATTGACCTGGCATATTCAATTAAGGATCTATTTCTCATTTCAGCAACCCCATTTTGATGGGGTGTTCTTGGTGCTGAGAAGTTTTGAGAAATACCTTTTGAATCACAGAAACTTTCCAGGTCAATATTCCCAATTTCAGTGCCATTATCACTTCTTAAATATTTTACCAAACTGCCATTTATGTTTTCCATTCTCTTGATAAAGGATATAAATTCACTTGATGCATCATTTTTTGCTTTTAGAAAAAATACCCAACTGTGTCTGGAGTATTCATCCACAATTACCAAGCAGTATCTTTTTCCACCAAGACTTAAGGTACTTACTGGACCAAATAGATCCATATGGAGTAGATAGAAACACTCAGTTACTCATGATGTCTGTTTACTCTTAAAGGATGAACTGTGATGCTTTCCTTTCTCACATGATGAACAAAGCTTATCTTTATCATAAGACAATTTTGCAAGTCCAGTGACTAAACCATTCTTGCTTAATCTATTGATAGCTTTTAGATTGAGATGAGAAAGTCGCTTAATCCATAACCATTTTTCTTCTGAAACAGTTCTGGAATAAAAGCATGTCCCTGACTGAGTTGAGTCCAGTTAGACAACATATGTATTCCCCTTTCTGTTGGTAGTCAACACAGCACTTCCTGTCTTCTTGTAAACCACACCAGCTTCATGATCAAATAGCACCTTATTATTGGAATCACAAAACTTACTGATGCTCAATAAATTGTGCTTCAACCCCTCCACATATGCAACTCTTTTGAACATCACATTACCATTTGTTAAAACACCATGACCTCTTGTTATCACCAAACACTACATCAGGACATCTTTCATCCTGGTAGTCACTGAGCAGGGACTTACATCCGGTCATATGTCTGGAACAACCACTGTCCAGATACCATATAATCTCTCTAAGAATGCCTTGCATCAATAAACAAGATTAGTTTAAATGGTGCACCCATCCTGAGATAGGTTCATAGTAGCTAAGCCTTGGTTTTGGCTTCCACTGTTTTGCATAAATGATATCTGAATGCTCACTGATGATGATATGCTTTGAAAATGGTATTCCCAAGCATTCAGATGATAAGTGTTGTCTTTCACCACATTTATGACATTTTTTGTTTGCATATGTGACTGTTATGTCTTTCTCTTGCTTAAGTTGTTGCATTGTTCTTGCTGTTTTTAACCTCTTGTTTCTTTGACTCTTGGTCACTGATATATGTATTAGTGACTGAAAGAGTGTTGCAGAGGTTGCTGATTTCTTTTTGACCATCAGTGACTGATTCTGCTTCAAAACTTTTGTTTTCACAGTCAGTCTTCACTATATTGCAATTATCAGTGAGTAAGCCACTATTAATAAAGTAAATTAGTCTTGGCTCACTGATGATTGATATATATTCAAACACAACTTCTGAGAAATATCTACCAGAATTAAATTAAGGTTCTATTTCTCCTTTCAGCAACCCCATTTTGTTGGGGTGTTCTTAGTGCTGAGAAGTTTTGAGAAATACCTTTTGAATCACAGAAACTTTCCAGGTCAATATTCCTAATTTCAGTGTCATTATCACTTCTTAAATATTTTACCAAACTACCATTCAAGTTCTCCATTCTCTTGATAAAGGATATAATTTCACTTGATGCTTCATTTTTGGCTTTTAGAAAAAATACCTAACTGTGTCTGTAGTATTCATCCACAATTACCAAGCAGTATCTCTTTCCACGAAGACTCGGAGTACTTACTGGACCAAATAGATCCATATGGAGTAGATAGAAAGTTTCAGTTACTGATGATGTCTATGTACTCTTAAAGGATGAATTGTGATGCTTTCCTTTCTCACATGAGGAACAAAGCTTATCTTTATCATATGACAATTTTGGAAGTCCAGTGACTAAACCATTCTTGCTTAATCTATTGATAGCTTTTAGATTCAGATGAGAAAGTTGCTTAAGCCATAACCATTTTTCTTCTGAAACAGTTCTGGAATAAAAGCATGTAACACCCCCAAAATTATTTGATTGAGTTTAGCGGAAGCATTTAGTTAAGTATGGGGAGTACCACAATACACCGTACATGCATACGTATCAGAGCTTATGATTACAACAGAACATAATATATTAAGATGCCAAATGTAATAGTTACAAAGTTTACGATTTATCGAATCGTATAAGTTGAAAAGTAATTAAGTTACAAAAGTAGATTTCGTAAATATGACTAAACATTTTAGTTATATAAAAGAAATCCAGTTATCAAAAGTTGGCATCCTATTCCTTCGTGGGTCGCCTATGTTCCATGTATGTTGGAGGTTCATACGTGCAGCTAATTCCCTGAAAAACATAGTAAAAGTCAACAACGAGGTTGAGTGAATTCACAGGTTTTATGTTTGCAATAGTCAGACAAAGCTAACAAACAGACAAAAGTTAGCAGTTGTTTATCTAGTCTGGACATTAGATTTTGGATTACCAATATATAATTGATTATCAATATGTTTTGTCCATTTAGTCATTCGCTGAGGTTCAAAAGTGACTATTTTATCCATTGTTTGTCCTGAAGACTGATCAACATTGGAACAGTGAGTATTATCATTTTGAGAGCTTTGGTTAGGACAGTGGGTTGATGATAATGATTGGGTTTGATTAGGAAAAGATGATGTCCCTGAATTATTCACAGCTAAAGTAGAGCTAGAATTGTTTTCAGGTACACTATCTTCCATTTCAGAGTCTGATGAAAAGTTCTTATACTTCTCATCATTGACTTTGTTGCTTAATGATGAGTCACTATCTATTTTATTTAATTCATTAAAATCAAGAGATTCATAATCTTTTGGATCAGTGAGTGACTCACCATATGCTTCATCAAAAGTAACATCCATTGATTCTTCAATGCATTCTCTTCTTTAATTGTAAACTCTGAAGGCTTTAGAGATCATGGAATGACCAACGAATGTACATTCATCAGCTTTTAGATCAAACTTGCCTAAGTGTTCTCTTTTGTTTAAGACATAACATGTACTGCCAAAAACATGGAGAAAACTTATATCAGGTTTTCTACCCCATAACACCTCATATGCTATCTTATAATGTCTTTTGACAATCAGTACCTATTTTGAGTGAAGCAAGCTGAACTCACTGGTTTAGCCCATAAATGGGGTTTAAGACCAGCATCAATGAGCATTGACCTGGCATATTCAATTAAGGTTCTATTTCTCATTTCAGCAACCCCATTTTGATGGGGTGTTCTTGGTGCTGAGAAGTTTTGAGAAATACCTTTTGAATCACAGAAACTTTCCAGGTCAATATTCCCAATTTCAGTGCCATTATCACTTCTTACATATTTTACCAAACTGCCATTTAATTTCTCCATTCTCTTGATAAAGGATATAAATTCACTTGATGCTTCATTTTTTGCTTTTAGAAAAAATACCCAACTGTGTCTGGAGTATTCATCCACAATTACCAAGCAGTATCTCTTTCCACCAAGACTTAAGGTACTTACTGGACCAAATAGATCCATATGGAGTAGATAGAAACACTCAGTTACTCATGATGTCTGTTTACTCTTAAAGGATGAACTGTGATGCTTTCCTTTCTCACATGATGAACAAAGCTTATCTTTATCATAAGACAATTTTGAAAGTCCAGTGAATAAACTATTCTTGCTTAATCTATTGATAGCTTTTAGATTGAGATGAGAAAGTCGCTTAATCCATAACCATTTTTCTTCTGAAACAGTTCTGGAATAAAAGCATGTCCCTGACTGAGTTGAGTCCAGTTAGACAACATATGTATTCCCCTTTCTGTTGGTAGCCAACACAGCACTTCCTGTCTTCTTGTAAACCACACCAGCTTCATGATCAAATAGCACCTTATTATTGGAATCACAAAACTTACTGATGCTCAATAAATTGTGCTTCAACCCCTCCACATATGCAACTCTTTTGAACATCACATTACCATTTGTTAAAACACCATGACCTCTTGTTTTGCCAACCTTGTTATCACCAAACACTACATCAGGACATCTTTCATCCTGGTAGTCACTGAGCAGGGACTTACATCCGGTCATATGTCTGGAACAACCACTGTCCAGATACCATATAATCTCTCTAAGAATGCCTTGCATCAATAAACAAGATTAGTTTAAATGGTGCACCCATCCTGAGATAGGTTCATAGTAGCTAAGCCTTGGTTTTGGCTTCCACTGTTTTGCATAAATGATATCTGAATGCTCACTGATGATGATATGTTTTGAAAATGGTATTCCCAAGCATTCAGATGATAAGTGTTGTCTTTCACCACATTTATAACATTTTTTGTTTGCATATGTGACTGTTTTGTCTTTCTCTTGCTTAAGTTGTTGCATTGTTCTTGCTGTTTTTAACCTCTTGTTTCTTTGACTCTTGGTCACTGATATATGTATTAGTGACTGAAAGAGTGTTGCAGAGGTTGCTGATTTCTTTTTGACCATCAGTGACTGATTCTGCTTCAAAACTTTTGTTTTCACAGTCAGTCTTCACTATATTGCAATTATCAGTGAGTAAGCCACTATTAATAAAGTAAATTAGTCTTGGCTCACTGATGATTGATATATATTCAAAAACAACTTCTGAGAAATATCTACCAGAATTAAATTAAGGTTCTATTTCTCCTTTCAGCAACCCCATTTTGTTGGGGTGTTCTTAGTGCTGAGAAGTTTTGAGAAATAGCTTTTGAATCACAGAAACTTTCCAGGTCAATATTCCTAATTTCAGTGTCATTATCACTTCTTAAATATTTTACCAAACTACCATTCAAGTTCTCCATTCTCTTGATAAAGGATATAATTTCACTTGATGCTTCATTTTTGGCTTTTAGAAAAAATACCCAACTGTGTCTGGAGTATTCATCCACAATTACCAAGCAGTATCTCTTTCCACGAAGACTTGGAGTACTTACTGGACCAAATAGATCCATATGGAGTAGATAGAAACATTCAGTTACTGATGATGTCTATTTACTCTTAAAGGCTGAATTGTGATGCTTTCCTTTCTCACATGATGAACAAAGCTTATCTTTATCATATGACAATTTTGGAAGTCCAGTGACTAAACCATTTTTGCATAATCTATTGATAGCTTTTAGATTCAGATGAGAAAGTCGCTTAAGCCATAACCATTTTTCTTTTGAAACAGTTCTGGAATAAAAGCATGTAACACCCCCAAAATTCTTTGATTGAGTTTAGCGGAAGCATTTAGTTAAGTATGGGGAGTGCCACAATACACCGTACATGCATACGTATCAGAGCTTATGATTACAACAGAACATAATATATTAAGATGCCAAATGTAATAGTTACAAAGTTTACGATTCATCGAATCGTATAAGTTGAAAAGTAATTAAGTTACAAAAGTAGATTTCGTAAATATGACTAAACATTTTAGTTATATAAAAGAAATCCAGTTATCAAAAGTTGGCATCCTATTCCTTCGTGGGTCGCCTATGTTCCATGCATGTTGGAGGTTCATACGTGCAGCTAATTCCCTGAAAAACATAGTAAAAGTCAACAACGAGGTTGAGTGAATTCACAGGTTTTATGTTTGCAATAGTGAGACAAAGCTAACAAACAGACAAAAGTTAGCAGTTGTTCATCTAGTCTGGACATTAGATTTTGGATTACCAATATATATATGATTATCAATATGTTTTGTCCATTTAGTCATTCGCTGAGGTTCAGCAGTGACTATTTTATCCATTGTTTGTCCTGAAGATTGATCAACATTGGAACAGTGAGTATTATCATTTTGAGAGCTTTTGTTGGGACAGTGGGTTGATGATAATGATTGGGTTTGATTAGGAAAAGATGACGTCCCTGAATTATTCACAGCTAAAGTAGAGCTAGAATTATTTTAAGGTACACTATCTTCCATTTCAGAGTCAGATTAAAAGTTCTTATACTTCTCATCATTGACTTTGTTGCTTAATGATGAGTCACTATCCATTTTATTTAATTCATTAAAATCAAGAGATTCATAATCTGTTGGATTAGTGAGTGACTCACCATATGCTTCATCAAAAGTAACATCCATTGATTCTTCAATGCATTCTCTTCTTTTATTGTAAACTCTGAAGGCTTTAGAGATCATGGAATAACCAACGAATGTACATTCATCAGCTTTTAGATCAAACTTGCCTAAGTGTTCTCTTTTGTTTAAGACATAACATGTACTGCCAAAAACATGGAGAAAACTTATATCAGGTTTTCTACCCCATAACACCTCATATGCTATCTTATAATGTCTTTTGACAATCAGTACCTATTTTGAGTGAAGCAAGCTGAACTCACTGCTTTAGCCCATAAATGGGTTTTAAGACCAGCATCAATGAGCATTGACCTGGCATATTCAATTAAGGTTCTATTTCTCATTTCAGCAACCCCATTTTGTTGGGGTGTACTTAGTGCAGAGAAGTTTTGAGAAATACCTTTTGAATCACAGAAACTTTCCAGGTCAATATTCCTAATTTCAGTGTCATTATCACTTCTTAAATATTTTACCAAACTACCATTCAAGTTCTCCATTCTCTTGATAAAGGATATAATTTTACTTGATGCTTCATTTTTGGCTTTTAGAAAAAAATACCCAACTGTGTCTGGAGTATTCATCCACAATTACCAAGCAGTATCTCTTTCCACGAAGACTTGGAGTACTTACTGGACCAAATAGATCCATATGGAGTAGATAGAAATATTCAGTTACTGATGATGTCTATTTACTCTTAAAGGATGAATTGTGATGCTTTCCTTTCTCACATGATGAACAAAGCTTATCTTTATCATATGACAATTTTGGACGTCCAGTGACTAAACCATTCTTGCTTAATCTATTGATAGCTTTTAGATTCAGATGAGAAAGTCGCTTAAGCCATAACCATTTTTCTTCTGAAACAATTCTGGAATAAAAGTATGTAACACCCCCAAAATTCTTTGATTGAGTTTAGCGGAAGCATTTAGTTAAGTATGGGGAGTGCCACAATACATCGTACATGCATACGTATCAGAGCTTATGATTACAACAGAACATAATATATTAAGATGCCAAATGTAATAGTTACAAAGTTTACGATTCATCGAATCGTATAAGTTGAAAAGTAATTAAGTTACAAAAGTAGATTTCGTAAATATGACTAAACATTTTAGTTATATAAAAGAAATCCAGTTATCAAAAGTTGGCATCCTATTCCTTCGTGGGTCGCCTATGTTCCATGTATGTTGGAGGTTCATACGTGCAGCTAATTCCCTGAAAAACATAGTAAAAGTCAACAACGAGGTTGAGTGAATTCACAGGTTTTATGTTTGCAATAGTGAGACAAAGCTAACAAACAGACAAAAGTTAGCAGTTGTTTATCTAGTCTGGACATTAGATTTTGGATTACCAATATATAATTGATTATCAATATGTTTTGTCCATTTAGTCATTCGCTGAGGTTCAGCAGTGACTATTTTATCCATTGTTTGTCCTGAAGACTGATCAACATTGGAACAGTGAGTATTATCATTTTGAGAGCTTTGGTTGGGACAGTGGGTTGATGATAATGATTGGGTTTGATTAGGAAAAGATGATGTCCCTGAATTATTCACAGCTAAAGTAGAGCTAGAATTATTTTCAGGTACACTATCTTCCATTTCAGAGTCTGATGAAAAGTTCTTATACTTCTCATCATTGACTTTGTTGCTTAATGATGAGTCACTATCTATTTTATTTAATTCATTAAAATCAAGAGATTCATAATCTTTTGGATCAGTGAGTGACTCACTATATGCTTAATCAAAAGTAACATCCATTGATTCTTCAACGCATTCTCTTCTTTTATTGTAAACTCTGAAGGCTTTAGAGATCATGGAATAACCAACGAATGTACATTCATCAGCTTTTAGATCAAACTTGCCTAAGTGTTCTCTTTTGTTTAAGACATAACATGTACTGCCAAAAACATGGAGAAAACTTATATCAGGTTTTCTACCCCATAACACCTCATATGCTATCTTATAATGTCTTTTGACAATCAGTACCTATTTTGAGTGAAGCAAGTTGAACTCACTGCTTTAGCCCATAAATGAGGTTTAAGACCAGTATCAATGAGCATTGACCTGGCATATTCAATTAAGGTTCTATTTCTCATTTCAGCAACCCCATTTTGATGGGGTGTTCTTGGTGCTGAAAAGTTTTGAGAAATACCTTTTGAATCACAGAAACTTTCCAGGTCAATATTCCCAATTTCAGTGCCATTATCACTTCTTAAATATTTTAGCAAACTGCCATTTAAGTTTTCGATTCTCTTGATAAAGGATATAAATTCACTTAATGCTTCATTTTTTGCTTTTAGAAAAAATACCCAACTGTGTCTGGAGTATTCATCCACAATTACCAAGCAGTATCTCTTTCCACCAAGACTTAAGGTACTTACTGGACCAAATAGATCCATATGGAGTAGATAGAAACACTCAGTTACTCATGATGTCTGTTTACTCTTAAAGGATGAACTGTGATGCTTTCCTTTCTCACATGATGAACAAAGCTTATCTTTATCATAAGACAATTTTGAAAGTCCAGTGAATAAACTATTCTTGCTTAATCTATTGATAGCTTTTAGATTCAGATGAGAAAGTCGCTTAATCCATAACCATTTTTCTTCTGAAACAGTTCTGGAATAAAAGCATGTCCCTGACTGAGTTGAGTCCAGTTAGACAACATATGTATTCCCCTTTCTGTTGGTAGTCAACACAACACTTCCTTTCTTGTTGTAAACCACACCAAATTCATGATCAAATAGCACCTTAATATTGGAATCACAAAACTTACTGATGCTCAATAAATTGTGCTTCAATCCCTCCACATATGCAACTCTTTTGAACATAACATTACCATTTGTTAAAACACCATGACCTCTTGTTTTGCCAACCTTGTTATCACCAAGCACTACATCAGGACATCTTTCATCCTGGTAGTCACTGAGCAGGGACTTACATCCGGTCATATGTCTGGAACAACCACTGTCCAGATACCAGATAATCTCTCTAAGAATGCCTTGCATCAATAAACAAGATTAGTTTAAATGGTGCACCCATCCTGAGATAGGTTCATAGTAGCTAAGCCTTGGTTTTGGCTTCCACTGTTTTGCATAAATGATATCTGAATGCTCACTGATGATGATATGTTTTGAAAATGGTATTCCCAAGCATTCAGATGATAAGTGTTGTCTTTCACCACATTTATAACATTTTTTGTTTGCATATGTGACTGTTTTGTCTTTTTCTTGCTTAAGTTGTTGCATTGTTCTTGCTGTTTTTAACCTCTTGTTTCTTTGACTCTTGGTCACTGATATATGTATTAGTGACTGAAAGAGTGTTGCAGAGGTTGCTGATTTCTTTTTGACCATCAGTGACTGATTCTGCTTCAAAACTTTTGTTTTCACAGTCAGTCTTCACTATATTGCAATTATCATTGAGTAAGCCACTTTTAATAAAGTAAATTAGTCTTGACTCAATGATGATTGATATATATTCAAACACAACTTCTGAGAAATATCTACCAGAATTAAATTAAGGTTCTATTTCTCCTTTCAGCAACCCCATTTTGTTGGGCTGTTCTTAGTGCTGAGAAGTTTTGAGAAATACCTTTTGAATCACATAAACTTTCCAGGTCAATATTCCTAATTTCAGTGTCATTATCACTTCTTAAATATTTTAGCAAACTGCCATTCAAGTTCTCCATTCTCTTGATAAAGGATATAATTTCACTTGATGCTTCATTTTTGGCTTTTAGAAAAAAATACCCAACTGTGTTTGGAGTATTCATCCACAATTACCAAGCAGTATCTCTTTCCACGAAGACTTGGAGTACTTACTGGACCAAATAGATCCATATGGAGTAGATAGAAACATTCAGTTACTGATGATGTCTATTTACTCTTAAAGGATGAATTGTGATGATTTCCTTTCTCACATGATGAACAAAGCTTATCTTTATCATATGACAATTTTGGAAGTCCAGTGACTAAACCATTCTTGCTTAATCTATTGATAGCTTTTAGATTCAGATGAGAAAGTTGCTTAAGCCATAACCATTTTTCTTCTGAAACAGTTCTGGAATAAAAGCATGTAACACCCCCAAAATTCTTTGATTGAGTTTAGCGGAAGCATTTAGTTAAGTATGGGGAGTGCCACAATACACCGTACATGCATACGTATCAGAGCTTATGATTACAACAGAACATAATATATTAAGATGCCAAATGTAATAGTTACAAAGTTTACGATTCATCGAATCGTATAAGTTGAAAAGTAATTAAGTTACAAAAGTAGATTTCACAAATATGACTAAACAGTTTAGTTATATAAAAGAAATCCAGTTGTCAAAAGTTGGCATCCTATTCCATCGTGGGTCGCCTATGTTCCATGTATGCTGGAGGTTCATACGTGCAGCTAATTCCCTGAAAAACATAGTAAAAGTCAACAACGAGGTTGAGTGAATTCACAGGTATTATGTTTGCAATAGTTAAATCAAGTTTGTAAGCACAGTTGTTGAGACAAATACGTTCACAAATAGTTAATGCCATGATATCGCGTAAAAAGTCATGTTTTTACTACCGATATATCTCTCATTCTGGAACGATTCTTGGCATTTTAAACTTAGAAATAGTACAAATCAGTGATATTATGCCAAGATGGTAAAAACAAGGTTGCACGACAAAAATCAAGCAAAACGGATGAAAAACGAAGATTCCACGCAAGTTTGAAGATTCAAGGCATCAAAACAATATTTCAAGACAAAAGTGCCCGTCATGAACTTCCATATCATCCAAGATGTTCGTTTTCAAATTACGAATCTAACAGAAGAAGAATCAACAAAAACGGTTAAAAAATGAAGATTCTACGCCCACTGGAAGATCCAAATGATTCGTATGCAATATCTGGAGATAGGAGACATATTTTTGGGATATCTTTACGTCAAAGTCTTCGTTTTTGAATTATAAATCAAACACAAAAAGAATCAACGCAAACGAACGCATAACGAAGAAGATACGCACGAATTAAGCAGCACAGCGAAAGACGACGGACCGGGGTGGGTGGCAGCCAGCCGCCGCCGGCCAGCCACAGCCGCCGCCGGCCTGGTGTTGGGCGGCGCCTCCTCCCCTACCCCCGTCTCTTTTCCGCTTTTCCGTCCTTGCCTATACCCGGTGCGCCACCTTTCGCTACTTTTTCGTACCCGGTGCACCACCTTTCACTCTTTTTCTAATATGAGCCTAGGGATGCTAACGTGAGCCACATTTCATCTATAAATAGCAGCCCTAAGGCTTCATTTCAACACACACCTTCCACACCTTTCATATCTTTCTTATTTCTTTCTAGCTTTTATTTTCTTTTTCTCTCTACTTTCTCTCTAAGCTAATTTAATTAATTTAGTGAGAGATAAGTAGGAGATTAATTATGTAGTAGTTAGTAGTAGCTAGCTTAGCAATGTAACGCTTTGGAATATTCGGAAGTAATATAAGCATCGTTTTGCTCACAATAATTACGGATAATATCTATCGTTTCTTTAATTAATTATTTTAATATTCTTGTTTGATGTTTACGATTTATTAACATTAGAAATGTCTATTGCCATGATATGCGAGTAGTTGCTTATATGTTTGCCATGATTTAGATAGTTATAATGGGATGATATTAAATATTGTAAAGTAATATGACGGCCCCTTTTCGACTGTTCCCGGATATTGTGCTGGAAAAGCTTTATGCGGAGTACAAACGTATGGAAGTCTGGGACGACCGAAGGTAGTTATATTACGGATCAATATTATAAATGTGCTAAATGAATTTTTGTTTATTGTTTCATTATAATATTATGAACGAATAATGGCATGTTTGGCCAACCGCTAATGACCAGACTGCCCCAACTTATTCCGGTAAGGTAAAACCTGTTTATGCGACTATTTATTCAATAGACCATGCCATGATACGGACGTCTCTGATGACCGAGATTGGGGAATAGGATTCGAGGGTAGTCGTTGGCCGATGTGTTCAGTACATTTGGGAGAACTTCCGGTGTATTATAATTGTTTGTGTTTACTATCCATGTGACATATCTTCTATCTGATTGCGGACAACTCTACGTTAGTTAGTTGATAGGATCGTAAAAACAACTCATTCCAACATAGTTTAAATTTATAAAGAGAAACTTATTTGAATGGGAATTATTATGCTTTATTATTGTTTAAATATATGACACCAGACCTAATTTATGGAGTACCCTTTCCAGTTATCCACGTGACTACAACTTAGATATTAGGGAGTCATGAACCTTAATTGTGGTAAGTAGTTATCTGTGCCCATGACATGCAATAAGTAAAACACAGTGAAACCACTCGTTGTATATATTAGGTTTACATTTCTACACTGCTTTACATTTAGTTAGTTTAGAGTGTCACTTTCACTGTCAATTACTCTTGACCGCATGTTGGATGTAAGAAACCGTGGAACTACCATGTAAAGTACACTATCCGATTACTGAAAGGCATGGTCTGCATATGAAACACGTTTTAATAAACTGTGAATAATTCAGGGATGTATAACTGTTTGAAAAGGAGAGGTCTAAGTCATAAATCAAAGTAACTAGAGTTTAAGAATGGTATTAACAAGATCTAGGAAAGTAAAGTCCAAGTGATCTAGGATACATCAACCTCCTAGATCTTACATATTTGATTCTTTAAACATAACAAGTTAATAATTAGTTACATAATTAGAAGAGCGAGAGATAAGCTTAGGTGTTAAGAACGGTCAGACCTATGAGACGATACACTACTTTATTCATGTACCTCGGTGTCTAACCAATATACGTTTCTTATCTTTCAGCTAGTTAAGTATTGGAAGTCTAGCGTATTGCTCCGATCAGAATCATGATAACCTAGCTCCTAGTGACATGCCAATGGGAAATTAGTTGGTAGGGTTCTAGTGTTTACACCAAGTTCTGTCAATCTATTAATCTGAAAGTGTCCCCATCATAAACACCTTCCCGAAATTATATCAAGTCATGGTAAACCATGTCTTCCTTATCCTTAGTTGTTCCTTATATGCTAACTAGCTCATTTTAGGTTCATTGCTTTAGTAGTTTAAATTAGATAAAAACCCAAACAAAACCAACCATCTGAACCCAATCTTGAAGACTGAATTATTCAAATGAGCTCCGTTTCAAATTCGACCGTCTGGAGACGACCCTGATCATGCTTACCACGTACTAGTATTAGGTACTTGTACCCAGTACCGGTAGGTAGTTCGGAGGTTTAGGCCCCGAGCAAAATAAATTTTAAAACACCCTGATCGTCCCCTCAGTCGTTACAACAACACCAACGACACTGACGACTGGGGTCGCATCAAGTTTTTGGCGCCGCTGCCGGGGAACAGTAGTACGATTTGGAGCCTGTTTAGATAAGTTAGTTTTTAAGAGATCCTTTTGACTTGGAATCACCATCCTTATCAGAAGTTATTTTTTTTAACGTAGTTTAGTGTAGTTAGGATTACCTTAGTATTAGTTTAGATTAAGTTCCCTTCTCACCCCCGACTTTAATTTTGAAACCTTCTCCTTATGCCGTCTTTTCTGATCCCATGGGAAATGTTAACTCAAGGACAACAATTAGATCAAATGCAAAGTCTTATTAATTCAATTGAAAATAGATGTAGGATGTGCGGTAATACCCACTTAGATGGAGAATGCCAAAGCCAAAGTATGATGTTTTTGGATAACGTAGGGTACTTAGATCCTCAAACACAATATCAATATGACCCCAATGCTGTCCAACCACATCCATACCAACCTTTTCATCCCCAACCACTCGAAATCTACCCACACTCACCTCACCCTGTAAGTATACCACAACCATATGAGAATCCTGACTTGAGAGATACACCCTTAGCCTGTCTTAGCAGTAATGTTGCTTTCTTACCTCCTTCCGAATCACTTGAAGAAATGATTAAAGAACAAGAAGACATACTTAGAAGTTTTACTTATAATTTGTCTAAAATCTTTACTAAACTAGCAACACAAGCCCAAGAGAGTAGTGAGGAGAGTAGCAATCAAGCGAGAGCCAACTCTAGAATACAGAAAGTTGAAAGACGCACACACTCCATATCTATTACACCCTACACATACTTACATTTTCATGAGTTCGGTTGCAATATTTCTTCAACTCCCACACCGACCCAATCTTCTAAAACTTCAATTTCACCTATTCCTGACATATCAACGTCAAAGATCGATGGAGGGTTTGTTCTAGAAGAACTTTCCAAACCACTGCAACTCAAAACTTCTGGCCGGAGTGACGAGGATGATGAAGTAGACGAAGAGATCGAGATGGAAAGCCCGAATTTGAAGATTTACATAGAAGGCTCAACTTCACATGAAATAAAGGAATACATACCGAATCTAAGTAGTGAACTCATTTAAACTAATATGGTTGAACACGTCCCACAACCAGTTGTGGTTGAATGTATCCCAAAAATCCCTTTGATTGATTCACTTCCTTATCTAATAGACTTCACTAGTACCTTAGAGGAGACAAACACCCAGGTAACCCAGGTATTTGATGATAACGTTGCTACAAGATTGGAGACCCTAATGGACATTGTCCCACCTCCATGCCCAGAGTACAACTATTCATCAAACCAAAGGCTTTAGGAAGCAAGGTGGATTTTGCGTCAAGAGCACCTTACAAACCATCTCTCCATTACATAATTACGTACACATCGTGGAGTGATAAGGACCTCTTTGACAAACCCAAACAACCCAAAACGCAAGAGGTAGAAAAAGTCGAGAGCTTTGTTTTGCCTCAAGTAAAACAAACCACTCACTTTTCCATGCCTTCTTACCTTATTGGACATACCTTGACCATAATCTGCTTTAATCCCATAGGTATGTACCAATACTTCCACTTATGTCTACTGATAGATGCAAAGGAGCCCCTTTGATTTCCCAAGAAATAGGTTTGGAGTCAAGCTAGTGACTCGAACAAAAACAAGCGCTTCTCGGGAGGTAACCCGTGTCTAACATAGGATTATCAGTAGTAGTTAAAGTAGTTTAAGTAGTAAACTAACCCAATAAGTAGAAATGAAACCCTAAAATGAAAGTTCCAAGTTTTCTATCTTTATGAATAAAAATGGATGGTTTGCGAAATTACTTCGTTAAAAGTCAAATTTTTGTCAAACCTTAATACTTCCTACTCCCAGTCATTTGGAATTTATTGCAACATCTATTTTCACCATTTTCTAAAGTTCTTGTTATCCCTTTCACTAACAAAAATGGAAACCTACTAGGAGTTAGGAGCCTTAGTCATTCTAAACACCCACTGACATGTTTCGAGCATTTGAGGTACTTACATATATTATTATGAACACATATAAGATATTAATGCTTTATTTGATTTGTATATCAATATGTGTACTATGCTCGAACTCGTTTAAAAATATGTGCTTTGGATATCTTTATACTTGGCTACCTGATTCAACTGATAATACTGGTATTTCCATGTCTGCTATTTGTGCTGCGGTGAAATTATAGGCAACTACACTTTTTGTGTGAGATTAAACTCAAAGTCGTACACTTGTTTGTTTCATCTACAAAGCACTCACTTTGATAGGTTTTTCGCAAACCAGTGAATCTATGATTTGGAGAATAATCACTTGTTTATTAGATCATGTTTATTTGATCTACTTGTAACAGACAGGGACTGACGCCTATGGATAAAGAATCTTTAAGGATAATGGAAAGATGACAAGAGGAGCTTACAGTTCATTGAGTATGGGAATCTTTAGAGCATTGCTTTGTAGGGGACAAGAGATAACACTTCTGGATACGAAGATGATTTCGAGTTGTCTATGACTAATTCATCAAATTGATCAACTCAATACTCATCATATGTGCCCACAAATTCCAAGTCCTATAGCTAAACCTTGCCACATAATGGAACCCTAAACCATCATCACCCTATCCACCCACATTCACCCATCCATCCACCCCTTCACACATACAACCATCACCCTCAGGGACTATTCATAGAAAGGAATAGATATGGGAACAATTTGGAAACCGAAGATATCAGTCGATAAAAGAACAACATCAGATTCATTACATCAGTTTTCAGCCAAAGATCTTGGGTAATAAAGATTTCTAAGAAGATTTCAATCGGAAGGGTCTCCTAAATATTACTACTTAAGGCGGCTTTGAATCGTACGTTTGTGATTCTCCGGCAACGGCGCCAAAAACTTGTTGCACCCGCAACCGTCGGTTCAGTGTCGTTGTGATTTCTGATGGTGATGCGGGCACAACAGGGGTTTTAAAATTTATATTTAGCTGGGCTTAAATTATACGTACTACCTACTCTGGTTAGCAAGCGGTAAGTATGACCTAAGATCGTTCTATGAATCCAAACGTGTGGGTGATTAAAGCTGGTGCTTTCGGTAGGGAAATATTTAGGATGGAACAAAGTAGGTAGGTTTGGGGGTTTTAAACTAAAGACAAGTAATTAAAATGCAGAAAAGTAAATTGCAGGAAATTAAAGTGTAGGAAAACAGGTAAAGATAAATATGTGATTGTTGAGACTTTGATAATTAATGTTTCGGGATGACAGATTAGACAGGAACAATGCTAAGTGTAATGATTTAAACTATCAGGTGTAAACTCTAGAACCCTACCAACTAAATTTCCCATTGGCATGTCACTAGGAACTAGGTTATCGTGATTCTGATCGGAGCAATACGCAAACTCCCAATACTTATCTAGTTAAAAGATAAACAACCTATCTTGGCTTGACGCCGAGGTACATGAATCAGTAGCGTATCGTCTCATAGGTCCGACTGTTCTTAACCCCTAAAATCGTTTAGTATTTCATTAGCATGCAGATTAATAACTTTGTATGTTTAGACCGCTGATTATGTAAGACTTAGTGTTTTAAGGATTCTAGTTCACTAGGATTTTTTTCTTATTCCTAAGTCTTGTTTTGTGCATTAAGGCTTGGTTACTTCAAATTATGACTTGAGATCTCCTTTTCAAACAGTTATACATCCCTGGATTATTCGCAGTTTATAAAAACGTGTTTCATATGCAGACCATGCCTTTCAGTAATCGGACAGTGTACTTTACATGGTAGTTCAACTGCTTCTTACATCAGACATGCGGTCAGGAGTAATTGACGGTGAACGTGACACTCTAAACTAACTAAATGTAAAGCGATGCAGAAATGTAAACCTAATATGTACAACGAGTGGGTTCACTGTGTCTTAATTGTTGCATGTCATGGGCACAGATAACTACTTACCATAATTAAGGTTGATCAAGTCCTAATTAGTAGGTTGCAGTCACGTGGATAACCAGAAACGGTACTCCATAAATTAAACTCAAGATCATAAAGTCTTAACGATACAAAGGTCGTAAATTGTTGATCATTGCGGCGACATTGTGATTGATTAATATCAAAGATGTTGGAAGAAAATCCATGTCGGCGAGTGATTCAAAAAGTAGATCTAAATCTGCTATAAACTTTAGTTCTTGGTCTCTGAAATTTGTGGAAGTGCTTTCGCATTCACGACTTGACAGGCGAAGAAGGAATTTTACTTGTTTTTCTAATGTGGCAATCATTTCTCGTTGTTCGTAGGAATACGGGAGGTTGGCATAGGTTAACTGCCTGACGAATGCTTTATAGACATCTACCCTACGGGAAGGATTAAAAGAAGCACCGAGTTGGCGTTCTTTAAAACAAGGTTGTTCCGGCTCGACTGATGGAGCCTTATCTACCACTCGGTAAATGGTGTATTGGTGTTTGTGTGAAATGAATGGAAAGATGACGTTATTCTGAGAATCGGGTGTGGTTTGGGTATACACCGATGTTTCAGGAATGAGGGTGATTAAGTCACAGGATTTCGGAGGTTTTTCTCCAGAATCATCTTCGGGAAAATAATCGAAGTGGGAAGAATTTGGTAAACCAGGTGGATGCAAAGTTGGCGAGGGATCTTCTGGAGATGATGCAAGGTCAGGTAACTTGTCTGTGTCATCAAAATCCAGGCAATGTTTTGGAATTGAAAGTGAGGTCCTATATTCTTCTTGGGTGTCGGAGGTTTCCTTAGTCTTAGAGGAAGAAGGTGAAAAGAAACCAGATCCTAACTCTTTTTCTAAGTAGTCAAAGAATTCCGTATCATCCATTCAAATGAGGCAAGAAGTGGGTTTTCGAGTTGTCATTTTAATGCTATCCTAACTTACTAATACTTAATTAATACTAATTACTTAAATTAACTTTCGAAAGATTTCTAAGAAGATTTCAATCGGAAGGGTCTCCTAAATATTACTACTTAAGGCGGCTTTGAATCGTACGTTTGTGATTCTCCGGCAACGGCGCCAAAAACTTGTTGCACCCGCAACCGTCGGTTCAGTGTCGTTGTGATTTCTGATGGTGATGCGGGCACAACAGGGGTTTTAAAATTTATATTTAGCTGGGCTTAAATTATACGTACTACCTACTCTGGTTAGCAAGCGGTAAGTATGACCTAAGATCGTTCTATGAATCCAAACGTGTGGGTGATTAAAGCTGGTGCTTTCGGTAGGGAAATATTTAGGATGGAACAAAGTAGGTAGGTTTGGGGGTTTTAAACTAAAAACAAGTAATTAAAATGCAGAAAAGTAAATTGCAGGAAATTAAAATGCAGGAAAACAGGTAAAGATAAATATGTGATTGTTGAGACTTTGATAATTAATGTTTCGGGATGACAGATTAGACAGGAACAATGCTAAGTGTAATGATTTAAACTATCAGGTGTAAACTCTAGAACCCTACCAACTAAATTTCCCATTGGCATGTCACTAGGAACTAGGTTATCGTGATTCTGATCGGAGCAATACGCAAACTCCCAATACTTATCTAGTTAAAAGATAAACAACCTATCTTGGCTTGACGCCGAGGTACATGAATCAGTAGCGTATCGTCTCATAGGTCCGACCGTTCTTAACCCCTAAATCGTTTAGTATTTCATTAGCATGAAGATTAATAACTTTGTATGTTTAGACCGCTGATTATGTAAGACTTAGTGTTTTAATGATTCTAGTTCACTAGGATTTTTTTCTTATTCCTAAGTCTTGTTTTGTGCATTAAGGCTTGGTTACTTCAACTTATGACTTGAGCTCTCCTTTTCAAACAGTTATACATCCCTGGATTATTCGCAGTTTATAAAAACGTGTTTCATATGCAGACCATGCCTTTCAGTAATCGGACAGTGTACTTTACATGGTAGTTCAACTGCTTCTTACATCAGACATGCGGTCAGGAGTAATTGACGGTGAACGTGACACTCTAAACTAACTAAATGTAAAGCGATGCAGAA
This sequence comes from Pseudognaphalium luteoalbum, assembly GCA_963422505.1. Lineage (NCBI taxonomy): Eukaryota > Viridiplantae > Streptophyta > Magnoliopsida > Asterales > Asteraceae > Pseudognaphalium > Pseudognaphalium luteoalbum. Next base: position 93,291,288 of record OY730193.1, on the reverse strand, counting down.
ATGTAAACCTAATATGTACAACGAGTGGGTTCACTGTGTCTTAATTGTTGCATGTCAAGGGCACAGATAACTACTTACCATAATTAAGGTTGATCAAGTCCTAATTACTAGGTTGCAGTCACGTGGATAACCAGAAAGGGTACTCCATAAATTAAATTCAAGATCATAAAGTCTTAACGATACAAAGGTCATTAATTCCTATTTTATCTGAACGCGTTTTCGAACATCATTTTATTGTGCATTGACTTTCGTAGGATATACCAGTTAGTTATGAAGTTGTATTATCCTTTCGAAATTCTAACTGTTAAACCAGAGCTGATTCCAGTGATGTAACTATCTTTGGTCGTTTATCGACTTCCTTACATTTGTACTCCGTATAAAACGTTTCCAGTACTATATCAGATAAACCGTCGAATAGGGGCCGTTACATCACTTTTACAATTGTCGTACACTTAATTGCATAATTTTAACCTTACTTATAATTATCTACTTCATCAACAATCACAATAATAAACTACTCGCAATTCATGGTAATAGAAAAATCACATACAAGGCAATAATACATAATTAAAATATGAAATAAAGCAAGTATGATAAAGGTTTCGATATCACCCGGAAATAAATGCGTAGCAGTGTATTATTATGATTGACAACTCGTTCGCACGTACAAAGATGAATCTCCAAACTCCTAACGTTCGTTCTAACCTCTATGTGAATCCGTAGATTAATTACAATAATCGTAGACTAATATATAAGAGAACTTTTAGAGTGAGAAAGTGGAAATGGAAGAGTGAGAGTATATGTATGAGTGTGAATATGAGTATGTTGAAATGAGAGCTAGGGGCTGCTATTTATAGGAAAGGCTTGGCTCAAGTTAGCATCCCAAAGTTCACAATAGCAAAAGGTGGAAAAGGTGGTGGCACCAGGTACGAAAAGGTGGAAAAGGTGGTGCACCGGGTTCGCAAAAACACGTAAAGGTCTAGCACCGGGTACACAAAAGGACCAAAAAGCACGATCTGTGCAGGTGAGTGGTGGCCGGCGGCAGCTAGGTGGCTGCCGGTGGCGGTGGGGTGGCTGGCCGGCGGCGGCTGGCACCCCCCCGCACCGGTTCGTCGCCTGTTGCCTCGTTTCTCGATTTGTGCGTATTTTCTTCGTTATGCGTCCGTTTGTGTTGATTCTTTTTGCGTTGGATTCGTAATTCAAAAACGAAGCTTTTAATGAAAAGAAATCCCAAAAATATGTCTCTGAACTTTAGATGTGTCGCACGAATCTTTTGGATCTTCCGGAGTACGTAGAATCTTCATTCTTCGTCCGTTTTTGTTGATTCTTCTTCTGTTTGATTCGTAATTTGAAAACAAACATCCTGGATGAGACAAATGTTGGTGATGGGCTCTTTTTTCTTGAAATATCGTTTTGATGTCTTGAATCTTCAAACGTGCGTGGAATATTCATTTTCTATCCGTTTTGCTTGATTTTCATCGTGCAACCTTGTTTTTACCATCTTGATATAATACTATTGATTTGTACTGAATTTGAGTTAAAGTGCCAAGAATCGTCCCAGAATGAGATAGATATCGGTGGTAAAAACGTGAATTTTTACGCGATATCAAGTTTCTACGTCAAGGAGCCAACAACCTAATCCAGGATCCTCATATAGGACTCCTGACGGTGGTAACATGTATAGTAATTATATTTCTAATAATACTGTTGGGACTAACAATTTTCAGGATCCTGGGGTTAGCCCTATGATGGCCAGAGAAATACAAAAGCTGGAGGATATGATATCGAGTGTCCCTGGAGTTGTGCAACCAATTCCTGAAGTTGCTCCGACAGCCCATAGGATCTCGAGATTTGCACCACCTATTTGTGATGCTGAGATCCCGAAAAGATTTCAAACACCAAATATGAAGCTGTATGATGGAACAACGGATCCTGAGGAGCATATTGCGCAATACAGGGAGAGAATGGAGATCATTCCAGTTCCTTCTGATCTTAAAGAAGCATGTTTATGCAAGGGCTTTGGCTCTACTCTCACAGGATCAGCACTAAAATGGCTGTTAAACGTTCCCCCTTACTCAATTACTTCATTTGCTCATCTAGTTAATTTATTTAATAACCAATTCTCTTGCAGTAGAACGTTTGAAAAACTAACAACTGATTTATACAGAGTTGTCCAAAGGGCTAATGAGTCTCTTCGAGATTTTGTAGGGAGATTCGGGAGAGAATCCTTGAATATACCCAATTTGGATTTGCCAACTGCTGTACAAGCCTTCAAGATGGGAATCAAAAGGGATTCCCCATTCTATGAAGACCTTGTTATGAATCCTTGCAGGAATCTTGACGAAGTCAGAAATAGAGCTCTAAGATTTATCAGGCTGGAAGAAGATGCGATGATACAGAAGAGGGTGGACACTCAATCAGCATATGATAGGCCCAACAGGAAATCAGATTCATCTTCATCCATATTAAATAGGAGCAAACCTTATACCAGAAATGAGGATCATCGTGTGAACACTATCGATGAGGATGATGAAGAATATCCTAAAGTAACTGATTATAATTTTTCTGTAGATACAACTGGTATCTTGTGTGCCATGTAGGATCTTGGAGATAAAGCAAGGTGGCCAAAGAAGAATGATAAACCTTATGTCTGGAAGGATAAATCTAAGTGGTGTGCATACCATGATGATTTTGGTCATATAAATGAAAACTGCATAGCTCTCAGGAAAGAGATCAGCCACCTACTCAACAAAGGATACTTGAAGGATCTAATTGGAAAAACGAAGGATCACGGGAAGAATCACGATAGAGTTCAGGATCCTCAAGCTCAAGATAATCACAGGATCCCTACGAGAGCAGGATCCCCACCTTCGGATGCCAAGGTAATCAATTTTATTTATGGTGGCTCTGACATATGTGGTACTTCTTATTCTGCAGCAAAAAGGTACGCCAAGGAATCCAAATCAGAAAAGCAATATAGGCCGACAAGGACTTCCATGAAAAAGGATGAGAAAGTTATAGCATTTGATGAGGATGATTTAGAAGATGTTCAGGATCCTCACCATGATGGTTTGGTCATTACTCTATATGTTGCCAATAATTTTGTGTGCAGGTTCCTGATCGATGGAGGAAGCTCTGTTAACATCATACGTTTGGAGACCTTGAAGAGAATGGGAATCCCAGAATCAAAGATCACTTCCATATCCACTGTTTTGGTAGGATTCAGTGGAGAAGAAAAAAATACGGTTGGTGACATCAAGCTGCCAATTTATATTAAAGGGGTAAATTCCATTCAAAAATTTTGTGTTATGGATTGTTTGTCAAGCTATAACATTATCCTGGGAAGACCATGGTTGCACGATATGAAAGCAGTACCATCGACGTATCATCAATGCGTCAAATTACCAACTCCGTGGGGGGTGGTCAAGATAAGCAGTGATCAACAGGAAGCGAAGGATTGTTATACGACATCAATGAAGACTACTGCCAAGCCACCATCAGCATAGCAATTAAAGAATAAGGTGTGGGATGTCTTAGATACAAAGGAACAAGACGTCAAATAAATGCTATTATCCAGGCAGATGTTGAAAGACTACTTGCTGCTGGCATGATAAGGGAAGTAAAGTTTCCAAAATGGTTGGCAAACGTGGTGGTGGTACAAAAGAAGAATGGTAAATGGAGAGTGTGTGTGGATTATACGGATCTCAACAAAGCCTGCCCCAAGGATCCTTTTCCATTGCCTCATATAGATTCAATGGTGGATGCTACAACTGGACATGAGATTATAACCTTCATGGATGCTTCATTAGGATTTCAACAAATTCAGATGGAACCATCAGATCAGGAAGACACAGCTTTCATAACTCCCACAAGTATATATTGTTATATTGCGATGCCTTTTGGTCTTAAAAATGCAGGTGCGACATATCAAAGGCTGGTCAATATGATGTTCAAAGACCAATTGGGTAGCACAATGGAGGTATATAACGATGATATGGTAGTAAAGTCAAAGAAAACTGAGGATCATCTTCAGGATCGTAAGGTGGCCTTCGACATCCTGGATCAGTACAACATGAAGCTTAATCCTGCGAAATGCCACTTCGGAGTGGGGGCAGAGAAATTTCTAGGATACATGGTGACCAAGAGAGGGATAGAAGCTAGTCCAGAGCTGATCAAAGCTATTCTAGACTTAAAATCCCCATCAAGCCCTAAGGATATACAAAGATTGACGGGGAGAATAGCAGCTTTGAATCGTTTCATTTCAAGATCCTCAGATAGATGCAAGGAATTCTACGATATCCTGAAGAAAAACAAAAAGTTCGAATGGGGAGAAAAACACGAGGCTGCATTTCAAGAATTGAAGAATTATTTATCATCAGTTCCTTTATTGATGAAGACTGAGGATGGCAAGCCGCTATTCTTGTACCTTTCGGTGTCCAGAAGTGGTGTATGTGCGGTACTCGTGAAGGATCATGAAGGACAACAACGTCCAGTCTACTATGTAAGTAAAAGCCTACTAGATGCTGAAACCAGGTATTCTCATCTCAAAAAACTTATACTTGCGTTAGTTATGGAGTCTACCAAACTTAGGCATTATTTTGAAACACATCCGATTCATGTAAAAACTAATTATCCTATTAAAAATATATTAAGAAAACCAGAAATGTCAGGACGCCTAGCTAAATGGTCTGTTAAGTTGAGTGCGTATAATTTGATTTATGAACCTAGGAATGCAATTAAATCACAAGCCTTAGCGGATTTTTATTGGTGATTTTATTAGTGATCTTCAAAACAAAGTAGATTTAGAAGTACACGAATTAAATCAAATAAGTGAAAAATGGACACTATATACTAACGGTGCTTCTAATATAAAAGGAACTGGTTTAGGAATTGTATTAAAATCACCTCAAGGTGATATTATGCCTCAAACTATAAGATGTGAATTTCAAGCTACAAATAATGAGGCAGAATATGAAGCATTAATTGCAGGATTGCAGTTGGCTAAGGATATTGTTATAAAGTATTTAAATGTGTATGTTGATTCATTGTTAATTGCGAATCATTATAATGGAATATCACTGTAAAAGTAGATAGATTAGCCTTGTATTTGGAGATTGTTAAGGATCTTGCAGGTAGCTTCGAGATCTTCGACATTCAACAGGTACCACGTGTGGATAATACTAAAGCAGATGCTCTGGCCAACTTGGGATCAAGCTTAAAGATACCACCAGATGTAAAGATATCAATTATACATATTGCAACACCTGCTATTGGTGATAAGGATAACAATAAAGAACAAGTATGTGATGTTGAGGATCATCAATTTGTAGATAATTCGAATGCATCAGGTTCTGGGGGCAAGTCAGGATCATGGATGCAGCCAATCATGGAATATATACAACACGATGTGATCCCCAAGGATGAAAATAATCCTAAAGCATTCAGATTAAAGGTATCCCATTTTACTATTGAAAATGGTATATTATATAGAAAATCACTTGCAGGACCATTATTGCGATGCCTTGAGGATCCTGAATCACAAGCAGTACTTAAAGATATACATGAAGGAGACTGTGGAAATCATTCTGGGGGCAGAGCATTATTTTCAAAAACTTTAAGGACATGATACTTTTGGCCTACTATGAAAAAGGATTCCATGGGTTTTGCTTGCAAATGTGATGCCTGTCAAAGACATGGGAACATCCATCATCAACCAGCGGAACCGATGCATCCGATTATCTCACCATGGCCATTTATGAAGTGGGGAATGGATATTGTGGGAAAATTACCCACAGCTCCTGGTGGAAAGGTCTTTATGTTAACAATGACATATTACTTTTCCAAACGGATAGAAGCCGAGGCGTTTGTTCAAGTAAAAGAAAAGGATGTGATATTATTCATCAAGAGAAATATCCACACTAGATTTGGGATCCCAGCAGAAACAGTATGTGATACTGGATCTCAATTCATTGGAAAAAGAACAACTAAGTTTTGTGAAAGTTAGGGAATAAAGATGATAACTTCAACACTAGTTCATCCTCAAGCTAATGGTCAGGCAGAATCCAGCAACAAGATCATAATCAACAATCTTAAGAAGAGGCTGGATGCTAAGAAAGGAAGATGGGCTGAAGAATTGCCTTTTGTTTTGTGGGCTGATAGGACTACAGAAAAGGAGGAAACTAAACAAACCCCTTTTGCTTTAGTGTTTGGATCCGAGGCTATGATTCCAACGGAAATGGTAATCCCAATGGCAAGATCCCGGATGCAGACTTTGGAAGCAAACAAAGAAGCATTGTTTCAGAATTTAGATACTGTAGATGAATTAAGGGATCGTGCTAAATTCAGGATTGGCGCATACTAACAGAGGATTTCAAAATCTTATAACAAGAATGTTAGGATAAGAAGGTTTCAAGTAGGAAATTTGGTATTAAGGAAGGTATTTCAAAATACTAAGAATCCTGCGGAAGGAAAGCTAGCACCAAAGTGGGAAGGTCCATATTTAATAGATTCAGATGTTGGAAAGGGGGCATACTGGTTGGCTAATATGGATGGAGACTTACTGCCAAGATCCTGGAATGCTATTCATTTGAAGCTCTATCATGTGTAAGTTGAATATTTAGATTCAACATAAAAAGGTACTTATGTGATCCTTAACTTTTCATTAATTTTGTTATATTTAATACGTATGTATGTATTATAATTATATATGCATGAAAGTTTTTCATAGTTATTATCATTATTGAATAATGTACTGACTTAAGCATCGAAGGGGTGTTAGACAAACTAACACCCACCTTTACCCAAGATCTTGTATTTGTTGTAGTTCATGCATTTGAGGATCATGGATTGAAGATTAGAGGCTAGCTACCTCTCCTGCGTTAAGGATCCCAGCGACCCTCTAAGATTTAGAGGTTTCCAAATGGATAAACACCTCTAGGGTTTATACGCCCCGCCAGTTGCGCACGATGTTTGATTATAGTGCCACGGTTAGGGAATCGGTGATGTCTCTGGTACCCGACAACTTCATTTCCATTGGCCTATAGATCAAGCGCTAACGATTGTCGATACTGATGTGCACTAAACGTATCGACCTAAGGTTTGTGTCGTTTTCACATTACTCAATTGGTTAGACATTTTCATGTCTCAAATGGCTTAGCCCAAGAATCAAACGGTTTGTAATGTTTTCACATTACCCAACGAATTGACATTTACATGTCACTCTTATGGTTTGCTTAAACTATCTAAAGATTATAATGTTTTCACATTATTAAAAGTTTTCATTGGTTAACCCCAATGTTTTCAAAATTATCAAAAATATTTTGATTTGAATATCATAAAATGTATTTTTGAAAATCATAAACATTTTTCGAAGTTGAATGAAATTGTTTTCACAATCAATTTGTGAATTGTTGGCATTTTCATGTTAACAGGAAATATAAATTGGGATTCATCACTATCAACAAAATATTTTTGGTTCCTGAAATCTCAGGATCCTAAACTCAGGATTATCTTAGATCCGTTTAAGGATCCTTGAGACCTGTAGTACATAATGGATATTGAGAGAATCTTCTCATTATCCTGGATGTATCCTGAGGGAATCTCCTTAGGATCCTGTTTCTAAACAATTATCAAGCAGATGTATGTATACTGAGGGAATCTCCTCAGTATCCTGAAAACATAAGATATAGATAATATCCTAATGTTATTAACAAGCAAAAGATTTAAGGATTCTTCAATCCTGAAATCGGAGTTCAAAAGAAGTGCAGGAAATTCAAATTGTCTTGTGGCCAACTTAAACCACATTTAACACAACCATGGTTGATCAGGCCAGATCAACCTCATCCCAAATAATTGTTTCTTACAACCACAACTCTTAAATTCTAAGAACTTAAAAGCAGTATCAGGCTCTGGCTAGTTATATGCCTTCCTTGCCTGGGGTTGAATCCTCGACTTCAGCAGGATTCTCAGGGGTTTCCGATACTGGTGTTGGGTTATGCATTTCGATGTCCTCAAAATCGTTATGTATATAATTACAACTAATGATGAATAAGTAATACTACGCGTATTATCTAGTTGAACTTTGCTAGACTTATCTCTAAAATGTGTTGTGAATTCACTCTAAGTTAGGGAATTAGCCTAAAAATGCGAATGTTTAGTGTACGTAATCGCGTTTAAATTTGCAGGGTGTTACAAAGCATGTCCCTGACTGAGCTAAGTCCATATTGACAACATATGTATTCCCCTTTCTGTTAGCAGCCAACACAACACTTCCTTTCTTGTTGTAAATCACACCAGCTTCATGATCAAATAGCACCTTATTTTTGGAATCACAAAACTGATTGATGCTCAATAAATTGTGCTTCAGCCCCTCCACATATGCAACTCTTTTGAACATCACATTACCATTTGTTAAAACACCATAACCTCTTGTTTTGCCAACCTTGTTATCACCAAACACTACATCGGGACCTCTTTCATCATGGTAGTCATTGAGCAGGGACTTACATCCGGTCATATGTCTGGAACAACCACTGTCCAGATACCAGATAGTCTCTCTAAGAATGCTCTACATCAATAAACAAGATTAGTTCAACTGGTGAACCCATCCTGAGATAGGTTCATAGTGGTTGAGCCTTGGTTTTGGCTTCCACTGTTTTGCATAAATGATATCTGAATGCTCACTGATGATGATATCCTTTGAAAATGGTATTTCCGAGCATTCAGATGATAATTGTTGTCTTTCACCACATTTATAACATTTTTTGTTTGCATATGTGACTGTTTTGTCTTTCTGTGGCTTAAGTTGTTGCACTGTTCTTGCTGTTTTTACCCTCTTGTTTCTTTGACTCTTGGTCACTGATATATGTATTAGTGACTGAAGCAGTGTTGCAGAGGTTGCTGATGTCTTTTTGACCATCAGTGACTGATTCTGCTTCAAAACTTTAGTTTTCACAGTCAGTCTTCACTATATTGCAATTATCAGTGAGTAAGCCACTTTTTATAAAGTAATATGGTCTTTGCTCGCTGATGATTGATATAGGTTCAAACACAACTTCTGAGAAATATCTACCAGAAGTAAAGATATGATCAACATAAGTTGAATCAGCGAGTGAAGCAGCTTATTCATAATTTCCTCCCAAAATAGCTTTTGCTTGTTTTGAAATTTGATTATTTACACACTGATTTATTCTTATGTTTGACTTACACCAAAACTCTATAACCTTTTTAAGTTCTTAGAATTGTGTTTCAAATTTTACTTTCTCTTGAATACACACTTGATTTGCATGCAATTGTGCCTCAAGATCTAGTTTTAAACTTTGCATTTTTAACACATTTTCTTCCTGATCAAGGATTTTTGACTTTAAGTCGCAGATCTCATACTTCCGTTGTTTTTCAATGTCATGAGAATTTGACAAGTCAACTATCAAAGATTCAAGCACAATATCTTTCTCAGTAGCTGAATATGATGTAACACCCCCAAATTTAATGTTTTGCGGAAGCATAATTTGGGTGTTACTAATCAATACTCAAAGCACACAGATATATAGCAAACGACTCTATATGCGTCGTTTTAACAAAATATATGAAAGTGTCCCTTGTCGTGGACCTAGATGTCAATTGACAGCAATCGTAAGGCGGAATCAAACAATTGCTTGTTTAGCTAACAACTCACAAACCGAACACGAGAAATTCAACAAAGTAAATGTGTATATTAGCTTGTATAACTGTTTGGGAACGATTACAATAAGGTTTAGTCGACAAATGGTGCTAGGGTTTCGTCAACCCTAGCCGAAAACCCGTAGGTTTCTATTTATACTAAAAAGTCAGCCGACATGCGTCACTTGTGGAAGTGTCGCATGTGGCCGCCTTCATGCGTCACTTACCTAAGTGACGCTATGCGTCACTAAGGCAAGTGACGCCTAACCTAAAACACGAGTGTCGCACATAATAAAAACTATATTTCTATTAAGTAACTAACGACACTTATTACAACTCGATAGACCAACTGACAGACACCTAATATGTATCAACAAACTCCCCCGTGTCTTCAGCTTGGTCTTCAAAAATCTTCAAGTCTTCACTTCCAGCCAGCTGGAAATACACCACCAGCGTGTACTCCATTGGCAACGCAGATATCCACGATCTTCTGAAATTTTAACGCTTCAGCTCTATCTTTCGTCTTGAACTCAATTCTATTTTCATGTAATCTTTTCATATCTTGAGCAGAAAGATTGATCAAACTTAATGGGTCAAAAACACAAAACATTTTCCTCTTGAGACCCCATAACGACCTCTTAGTAGGCTGAACAGCATCCCAAGCTGTTATCTCGTTATTTCCTGTATCTGCAATAGAAGACTCCGGGTCTGTAGCTGGTTCAGAATTTGGAATGAATACAATCACAGCTTCACCCGTAACATCATCATATTCCCAATAAACCAACCTATTCAAAAAATATAACGGGATGATCTCCAAAGGTATCTTCTGCAGACACTTTGCTGGTGGATAGATCATCTTCACAATAGGTTGTCGGGTAACCGGATCTAGCTTCTTCTTAAATTTATACCTCATACCCAACGTCGGTTTTATCAAGTTATACTTTTTACTATTCATCTCACGACGTATGATCACCTGAAAGAAATCTGCTCTTGAATCTCGTGATCGGTTGATCAAGGGTATCTGAGCTAACCTTTGAAGCTCACACTTCGGCAAAGTACTTATTTTATAAAACTTCATATTGAAGTACTGAATGCCGTCACTTCTCTTTATCATAAAAACAGAGTTGTTCTCATCAAATTTCCAACTCTTAATCAACCCCGTGTAATTAGATCTAACTTTGTAGCATTTACAGGTAACCGGTACCTCGATAATCGGTTTAAACACAATATCCGGTTTTGTTGTAGAAGTTGATGGCTCGTTCGTTTCTTTTTCCGATTCATCTTCAGACGAATCCGATTCTATAATGGGAGCATCATCATAACATTCATCACTGTGCAATTGCTCCCCCTCAACCTCAACTTCGTCATTTTCTTCAAAGAAATAATCCTTTGCTACAGGATCATTCATTACCTCTTCCTCAGGCATCGCGTTATTATCATTCATCAAGTTTTGCAAATATGTGAGATCTACGAATGAATAATCAACCGCAATAGGTCTTGCCTGACCTTGAACCTCAACAAAATAATCCAAACTGATATTTTCATTTATAGTATCTGAAGGTTGTACATTTTCAGGTTCAGGGGAAGGAGTTACATTTGTTTCTATTTCCCTAGGATTATCCTCCCCCGAAACAAGTGTGACTGACTCCAATTCTAACAACCTAGAAGACATAGTCGTTATTTGTTGCTGGAGAGAGTCCACTGTAGCAGCTTTAACCTCTAAATCTTTAATCTGTGAAGCTTGAGCTGCAATGATCGCCTGTTGATCATCAAAACGCTTGGATAAAAGCTCCAGTTGAGCTAAAACCTGCTGAATAGAAGCAGTTGCAGGCTGAGGAGAAGTCTGTCGAGTCGGCTCCTCAAGGACAATCGAAGTCCGCTGGCGTCGACGTAAAGGTAAATCGGTATAAGAAGGCGACGACCCAGCAGGACGCTTGCCAGGATTCCTCGAGATATGAACCCGACCAGCAGAAATCCGGCACATAATACGCTTAAAGCGTTAGGGATCAGCCAATTGAATCCCATCTAAAGCTGATTGAGGTGGCACGTCACCCTCAGAATCAGAAGGGGTGGGCCCACCATCGTCAGAATCAGGCTCAACTCGATCAACGCGATCGATATCCTCTAAATCTTGAGCTATATTGGTATCAACCAAGTCGTCCTTGTTGACCGGAGGCATGACGTCATCCAAAAATCCGTGATCACGCGGCACAACATAGTTTTCGTTCACTATGTGCCCGAATAACTCCCGGTCAGCCAAAATTTGTTCACCTTTCGGTGCCAGCTTACAGTCATTAAAGACTCGTAAAAGCATCGGTGTTGGCACCAAAAGAGAACGCTGGTCAGGTGCTATATCCAAGTTCAAATCATTTAACAATAACTGAACAAAACAAGGATACTGCAACCATTTGTCCTTCCCAGCCCTGATGTTTTCCACCAAATTCCCAAAAATATAGCCGCTAAAGTTATAGGGCTTATTATACACTAGGGCTAACATAAGCGATAAAGTCAAATGACTTGCCGCATCATACCCCCCTTTCCTTGGCGATAGGCAAACAATAATAATGTGGCAGAGATACCTCCAAACACGGCACAGAAACTGCTTTCGAAAATCCGACAGCTGATTAGCTGGATATCCCATTCTCTGAAGTCCCCCATAGATGAATGTAGTGGGGAAGATAGTGGGCATCGTATCATTGTCATTGAAACGGAGAACCCGACGAATAGAGTTCTCGGTGATCTCTATTTCCTCACCGAACATGTTTGAAACAATCCTCGGGACGTCACCCTGAACTCTGATCACCGCATGATCATAAAATTCCTCAACTTGTTTAGTTTTAGAGTGCTGTACGGGATTGCGCGTGATAGATATAGCAGCAGTATTATCAATATGAATAGGAGTCATAGAAAGAAGTAACCCGTAATCACGCAGTTGATGTTGTATCCATAGAACCTGAGAGCAGCAACTTGCAGCAGCAACGTACTCAGCTTCCGCAGTTGAAAGAGAAATTGTAGTCTGTTTCTTGCACTGCCATGACACTAGGCGAGTTCCTAGGAATTGACATCCACCGGTGGTTGACTTCTTATCTATGCTGCAGCCGCCATGATCTGAATCCGAGTAGGCAGAGAGAGCGAAGGATTTCTCATCTGAATACCATAGACCAAGATTGGGTCTATGTTTGAGATAACCAAAGATTCGCTTTACTGCCCTCATATGAGACACCTTTGGTTTGGCTTGAAAGCGAGAGCATACGGATACCGCAAAGACAATATCCGGTCGAGAAGCTGTCAAGTACATCAAAGAACCTATCATTGATCGATAGTCCTTTTCTTTGCAATCTTCTTCATCCTCAGCAAGGCGGAGATTGTGATTAAGCTCGATGGGAGTCCCATAGGTTTTACAATTGAGCAGATCGTATCGAGTCAACATGTCTTTGACATACTTTGACTGATGAATATAAATACCTTTTGAAGACTGCTCAACTTGCACACCTAAAAAGAATTTTAGCTCCCCCATCGCACTCATCTCAAACTCAGCTTTCATGATTTCCTCAAAATGCTTGCACATTGCTTCATTGGTAGAGCCAAAAATAATGTCATCCACATACACTTGCACAAGTAGCATATCCTCTCGATCGCTAGACCGTTCTTTGCGAATGAACAAAGTACTATCAATATTTCCACGAACAAATCCATGCTTGACTAAATGATTAGATAACCTCTCGTACCATAACCGTGGGGCTTGATGAAGACCATATAACGCCTTGTTCAACTTGCAGACGTATTCTGGATGCTCAGGGTCTTCAAAGCCAGGAGGCTGTTTCACGTAGACATCAGTGTCCACTTTCCCATATAAAAATGCACTCTTGACATCGAGTTGGTGAACGCGAAACTCTTTGTAAGACGCAAATGAGAGAAAGATCCGAATGGATTCAAGTCTTGCCACAGGAGCGAAGACTTCATCATAATCCAAGCCCTCAATTTGACTAAATCCTTGAACGACCAATCGGGCTTTATTCCGAATGACAATACCCCTATCATCCATCTTATTGCGAAACACCCATCGAGTTCCAGTTAAATGAGCACCTTTGGGTAATGGAACTATATCCCACACGTGCAGCTTGTTGAACTGCTGCAACTCTTCTTGCATAGCCTCGACCCAAGATGGATCTTTTAAGGCTTCATCAACTTTCTTCAGTTCAATTTGGGATAAATGACAGGAATTTATCCGGGCGATCAAATTCAACATTTCCTGATTTGGATTTTGCTGCACTTGATGCCTTGTTCGAACAGCAGCTTCAGGATCACCGATAATGTTATCAATGGGGTGATCCCTGTGTACACGTGTGACTGGGATTCGATCGGGTGCAAGTACTAACTCCAAATTATTCATGTTCCCTTCAGTGATGGGAACAGTGTTAGATGCAGGAACGGTAGTACTTTCTGGTTGCACTGGAGTTTCCGTATCATCTTCATTAGAGAAAAAATGAGAGTGGACCATGTCATCATCCTCGTCCTCCTCCAATGGTGGCATGTTGGGGTCATCGGGATATTCTGTTGTTTTAGATGTTCCTGAAGTCGAAGGAACATCCGAAGGTGGAACCGTAGGCAAAGGTGTGGATGTGGTAGATATTGGTGTAGTAATAGGTGGTGGAGGTGACGGTGTGGGTGCTGCTGTAGGTGGGGATGCCGGTGTTAAGGTAGAATTGTCCTGACACAAACTAATACCATGAAGTAGAGTGACAATTTCGTCCTCATCAGAAGTTCCTTCTGGTATGTCGAATGAGTTGAACACATCCTAGTAATTGAATAGCCAATCCGGACCCGTTCCTTGAGGAGGATCCATGTATCGTAAGCATTTCACCTCAAAATGCTCTTCCACTTGATGAGTCGACTTGATGTAGACTCGTTTATTTGGAGAGTTGACGGAATAACCAAGGAAAATTCCTTCAACTGCTTTAGCTCCAAACTTCGAGACTTTGTCTTTAGAGACCATAATCAGACAAGGACACCCGAAAGGTTCCAGAAACTGCAAGGTGGGCTTACGGTTATTAAAGAGTTCATAACATGTCTTATTTTTCTTCTTAACCGTGAGCACTCGGTTCAACACATAACAAGCAGTACTGACTGCTTCTGCCCAAAAGATTATAGGAAGCTTAGAATCGGCCAGCATAGTCCGAGCTGTCTCGATAATAGTCCTATTTTTACGCTCAGCAACTCCATTCTGTTGAGGAGTTCGAGGGGCACTGAACTGATGATCAATGCCATTTGAGGCACAGTATAACTCAAGAGTAGAGTTCTTGAATTCAGTCCCGTTATCACTTCGCAGTCTCTTAACCTTTAAGTTGCATAAATTTGCCAACTTATCTAACAGATATACCAGAATGTCTGGTGTTTCACTCTTTGCCCCCAGAAAATACACCCATGAAAATCGTGAGTAGTCATCGGTGACTACTAAGCAGTACGATCTTCCACCAATACTCTTGGTTGAAATAGGACCGAATAAGTCGATATGCAATAATTCCAATGGTGCTGCAATGGAATTCACTAACTTAGGCTTGTGGGGTTTCTTATGAAGTTTCCCTTTATGGCAGGCGACACAGTCATCTTTTAGTGCAAATGACTGTTTAGGGACTCCATTTACCAAATCATTATTTATCAAGAAATTCATTTTTCAAAAATGGATGTGTCCCATTCTTCGATGCCACAATAATGATTCCTTTTCTGAAGCCTTAGAAAGGAGACATGTATATTCATCCTTAGTCTCAACAGTACGCATATTCATGATGTAGGTATCATTTCTCCTAGGTGCCCTTAAAAGCACCCATTCCTCGGGGATAACGAAACCTGGCTTCAAAATCACACACTCTGTCTTTGTGAACGCTGTTGTATAATCCTTATCACAGACTTGTGATACACTCAGCAAGTTGTGAGTCAATTGAGCCACGTAGTTCACATTTTCGAAGCTAACTTTCCCGTTAGTTAGCGTACCTTTCCCAGAAATGGTTCCTCCTGTATCTCCAGAAAATGCGACATATCCTCCAGAATGTGGTTTAACATCCGTCAAAAGGGACACATCGCCTGTCATGTGTCGCGAACAGCCACTATCAACAAACCACTCGTTGTCTTTAACGCGATCTGACTGCTGCAACACAAAAGTAGGAGATTAGTGAGAAACGGTGACCCAAGCCTTTACAGACTTAGGTCGACCACAGTCATCAACAATAATCACATCAGACAAGACTTTATTTTTAAACAGATCAGATTTTGCATCTGATGTGTTATTATTGATGACATTGGAGTCTGCAGTAGACTCCTTTATTTTCCAAACAGTAGATGATTTGGAAATTTGCTTTGGAGTAATGTTGGGCTCTTGTTTTGGCAAAGGTTTTTGCCCAACATTACTTGTTTTAGCAGCAGGTTTGGGAGAGACAGAGTAACGCCTAGGAGGAGGTCTTGAAAGAGAATTGCGATAAACAGAAATCCTAGGCATTTCCCTCCCGTAATTCTGATGAGACAGTTTGGGACAATCACGAATTAGATGTCCCTGTCTCTTGCAGTAAAAGCATGATCGAGTTTCAACAACTGGTTGAAACTGAGGTTTTACCGCCGGAGTTGAAGGAACATTTCTAGAACATGCACATTTCGTGCATGTCTTAGAATGTTCTTGTTTCGGTTGAGTGGTTGACGTAGAAGGTTTATTACAAACATCATTTGCAGATTTAGATTTGTTTTGCAAAATCTTTACAGGTGACTGTAAAGTTTTAGATTTTGTACTTAAAACCTTATTCTTTTATTTGTTAGATTGAACTTTAATTGTAGGTTCAACCTTTAACACCTTTTCACATTTTACCTCAACCTTTTTAAACTCAGGATACTCCTCATCGGTAATATCCTCAATCTCAACTATCTCCTCAACATTAACAGGAGATTCACACTTTGATTTAACAAACTGAGGTGAAGGGTACTCTGACCGTTTAGTTTTCTCCTTCACCTGTTTGTTAACCTTATCAACCTTAGATTTGAGACCGTATAACAATGCATAATCAACCGGAATCTCTTCGGTGCCTTCCTTAACCGGCATAGGACAGTATTCAGTAGGAGGCGGGACTACACAATAGCCTAGTCCCGTCTTCATTTTGTGATCTGTCCTTTTCTTAGTAAGTATATCATTAAAGGCAACAGTAGACGAGGAGGAACTTAAAATCTTACACTTATAGTTGTCATATTCTACTTTAAGATTAGAGAGTTCCTTGTTCAGACGGTCAATTTCTGCAAGATAGCTATCAATAGCATCCTGTTGACTGAAAACTTTTGACTTATACCTAAGTGTGTCCTGTTGATAAGCCTCTATTTTCTTATCATACAATTGTTCATTTGCTTTTAGGTATTTGTTTGAGTCATTAAGTTTTTCGACCTTTCTTCTTAAGTCTACATTGTCTACCTGAAAGCACCTTAAGGATTCGGTTAACTTAATGCATGATACACAGTTTAAGGGTTCTTCAGTTTCATTACATACCTCATTCGAGATGTGAGCCATAAGACACTGCTGATAGTTTTCAGCATATATACTCCAATCCGTATTGGTTGGCTCAAAAACCACTAGTGCATCTGCTGTTGCTTGCTTTATTTGATCCTTCTCCGGAGTTCTAGGAGCATCAGGCTTAGTGAAACCAGACGGAGGAACCTTAGGTTTCTCACATTCTCTTGCAAAGTGTCCCAAATTCTGACAATTGTAACATTTCACTTTGCTTTTATCAAAACCGAAGCTGGTTTTGCCATCTCCCTCTAAACTCTTGCGACCAGTTCGTTGCAAGAATTTCTGAACACGCCTGGATATCATAGCAATGTTCCAGTTAAGATCCATCTGCTCAAGATCATCATCATCAAGTTGAGCATAGTCTTCCTTGGCCAATTCCAAAGTGGCATTTGGTTGTGAGACCAAATCCTTGTAAGAACTTAGAAAGGCTGTATAGATAGCAGCCTGCTCTTGAATTTCAGGAGAGACGGGGACCTGCTGTTTTGACCCCTGAGAGGGTCCAGAAGCATATACTGGATGAGAAACACCAGTAGAGTACAAAGGAGTCTGAAGTGGAGAGCTTGTAGAAGAAACAAAAGCCATTCCCCCATACGTTTTACCCGTGTTAACTTGTCCTCCATACAGGGACGGATCTTGAACAAAACCACCTGTCTTGCATTCTTTCTTTTTCATCTCCATTGCATGAGCTTGAAGAACGCCAATTAGCTCATCCAATTTCATGGTAGCTAATTCATGACTTTCCTTGAGAAGCTGTACTTTAACATCCCAAGAGCTAGGCAAAACATCCAGTAATTTCTTGTTTACTTCAAGTGGAGGAAAATCGTAACCTCCCTCCGTTAACTCACTCACCAGTTGTGAGTATCTAGTAAAAACTCCTGCAGTCGTCTCATTTGGCAAAGAATCAAACAGATCGTACTGTTTCTTAATGAGTTCCAACTTGGCTGCTTTGTACCTTTGATTTCCACCACATCTAGTTTCTATTGCATTCCACAGCTCATATGTGGTTTCATGTGATTTGAACATTCGCAATACATCTTTAGATAGGCACATACAAATAGCCGCATGTGCCTTTTTCTCCATATCATAATCTTTCTTTTCCTCTGGAGTCATGGACCTGTACACCTTTTTCGGAGGCATATTCATAGTAGGAAAAACTCTTTCAGCTAGAGGAGCTACGGACAGTGAAAGTTGATGTATTGTTCAAATCGAGCACGCCCATATACGTAATCCATATCGGCTGTAAACAGAGGAGGTTTATTATTAGAGCCAACATCATGATTCTGTTTTAACATATCTCTTAGTCCTCTAATATCGTCTTTATCAGCAATAGAAGCCATTGAAGATCTACCTGAAATGGTACGCAAAAAACAAGAACTTGCAAACTAATTAGTACCAAAGGCGTCACTTGGTAAGTGACGCACTCAAGTGTCGCAGCGTATAGCGGCACTTGGAAAGTGACGCTATCGAGTGACGTACAAAGTGACGGATGACACTATAAGTAAGTGTCGGTCAGTTAAGCAAGTGACGCACTCAAGTGTCGTACTTGAGTGTCGTGCTAAATCAAATAGGCGTCACTAGTAAAAGTGACGCTATAAATCAAACAGGCGTCACTAACAGAAGTGACGCTTAAGGATCAAGTGACGTGCAACAGTGACGCACTTGAGTGACGGTGTATTAGGGCAGACGACACTTAAGTTAAGTGTCGTATAATCTCAACTGACGCTTCAAGTGACGCGTCTAAGTGACAGTAAAACCCTAATTTTGGGATTAGCTAGTGCCGCTATAAGTGACGCGTCCAAGTGACGGATCGAGTGTCGCAAAACGGCTGAAAAATCCCAAAACCCTAAAAATGTCGAATTTTCGTAAACCAAACGAAAATTCCTTGAACCCTAATGGACGAAACCTGTAGATTATGAAGAATCTTGACTGTAAATCACCTTAGCTACTCCAAAACCGTATGTAATCTCAATTAATTAATCGAACAAAGCCGAAATCAACCCAAAATCGAATCTAAACGTCAATGTATTCACCTAGATAGCTCTGATACCAGTTAAAAGTGTCCCTTGTCGTGGACCTAGATGTCAATTGACAGAAATCGTAAGGCGGAATCAAACAATTGCTTGTTTAGCTAACAACTCACAAACCGAACACGAGAAATTCAACAAAGTAAATGTGTATATTAGCTTGTATAACTGTTTGGGAACGATTACAATAAGGTTTAGTCGACAAATGGTGCTAGGGTTTCGTCAACCCTAGCCGAAAACCCGTAGGTTTCTATTTATACTAAAAAGTCAGCCGACATGCGTCACTTGTGGAAGTGTCGCATGTGGCCGCCTTCATGCGTCACTTACCTAAGTGACGCTATGCGTCACTAAGGCAAGTGACGCCTAACCTAAAACACGAGTGTCGCAGATAATAAAAACTATATTTCTATTAAGTAACTAACGACACTTATTACAACTCGATAGACCAACTGATAGACACCTAATATGTATCAACAATATATTAAAATTAAAAGGTTTACAACAGTTTGAACTCATACATAGCTTGTGTTCGTAATATGAGAGATTTAAGTACATAATTAGTTATACAAAATCTAATAATGCAATGAAATCTCTGAAGTTTGCATGGAGACTCGAGCTAATATGCATCCTGATGGGTAGTCCAAATCTACTGTTGAGTACCTGTGATACATGCTAAAATGGGTCAGCTAACATTGATGAGCTCACAGGTTTAGATATCAAATAATAGTGTGTGAACCGCAAGATTTAAATGTTTATTTGCATCCAGCAAATAATAATGATAGTGTATACAACCATGAGCGCATAGTCTGAGCTTAACTCGAGGGTCGGGTCCCATATAGAGAATTCCGAGCGAGGTGCCTCCACGAGTGCCTAATCTACACTCGTTTTCCCAAATATTAGTACGTCCGTTGCAGATGTTAGCGCGACTAACCCGGACGAGGTGGGTCAATCCTATATGGTACCATATACTAATATTCACGCTACTTTCGTATTACCAGACTATACTGATGGAGGGCTTTGATTTGATTAGTTGAAAAAAACTCATGTAGTATATTGAAATATGTACTCACGTTCACATGTTAAAAATAGAGCAATGTATCACACCCCTAGTAAAACAGTAAAAAGAGGGGCCATGAGACTCACCTGAGCCTGAAGAGTTTATCTAAATAAACTGAGATTGATTAGCCAATAATCGAAGTCCAAAGACTTGTAACCTGAGGGTGTCCACGACACGCGATGGTTATAAACATGAGAAGGTATCTAATAAGACTACATTGTAGTTGTTTGTCCAACTAGAATGTCCAAATGATTACAATTTGGTTGATTGTCTAAGTGTTTGAAAATGTGTACGGCCCGTTGGTGATTGTTTGTAATAATAATCCCACATTATTATTTTGATGATTTTGAAGTGTTATACCTAAAAGTAAGTTCCAATGTGTTTTAGAAGTCACGTTGCATTCGTGTTTGATGTTATACAAGTTTAACACCTTGTGTGAAAGTTTAGATGTAACACTGTTACTCGTGACCCTAGGGTAAGGGCGAAGCCCGTTAATGACGGGGGTCCGGGGGCAGCGCCCCTGGTTAGCGGGGTCCAAGCGGTGGCAACCCCTGGCGGGGTCCAAGGGGCAGACCCCCTGGCTGGGGTCGAGCTGCCAGGTCAGCTTGGAAAATTTTTTATTTCTACTAAATTGCTTTGGTGAAAAACTCATCTGGACTTGAATTTGGGTGAAATCGAGTGATAAAATTTTAGGTCTCGACACTTAGTAAAATTTGTGTTTTCTTGGTTCTGTTTCATGCGATATAGCGTGCGACATACGGCTTTGTGTCGCTAAGTGCGACATAGTCTGTTGTGTCGCAGATTATATCTGCGACATAAGGGCTTGTGTCGCTAAGTGCGACATCCGCAATTTAATGCGACGTAGGGTGTTGTGTCGCTATATGCGACGTCCGTAATTTCTGCGACATAATTATTTTTGTCGCTATATGCGACATCCGTGATTAGTGCGACATAGTGGCTTATGTCGCTATATGTGACATAAGGTCTGATTTAGCGACATAAAGGCTTATGTCGCAGGTGGCCTGGAGCCTCTGTGACATAACGCGCTGTTGGCCGGAAAATGAGCCGAAAAGGTATTTTCCGGCCTTGTAACACCCCCAAATTATGTGTTTAGCGGAAGCAAGCTTTGGGGTGCTACTAATCAAATATCAACAGCACAAAGATAAAGCAAACGACATCTATATGCAACGTTTGAAAAATAGTTACATTTCATAAATACAAAATTTGAAAACATAGTGTTTTCAGTTACAAAATGTAGTTCCCTAGAGTCCACGCGTGTAGCGGGAGATTCTATTACATGATCATAGTATACAAAAGATAATGCTAAGAATCTCCGTTAGATGCAAGGTAGAAATCATGCGACTCTAGCTAGTATCCAGGGATAATCCTACTCCGTCTGTGTACCTGAGATACAAAGCTAAAAAGTGTCAACCAAAAAGGTTGGTGAATCTCACAGGTTTAGTAGTAAAGTAATCGTTTATGAACCACAAGTATGTATCGGCGTTGCTATCAAGAAAAGTAAGTAAATCAGTAAATCATCACAAGTGTCATGAGCTCACAAGTTGAAGCTTAACAGTTAATGTGAATGGTACAGTCAAGTACGGCATCACGTACCCCCGTGAGCGCTATCCGAACACTCATAAGTAACAAATACTAATATGTCTGTTTCTACGTGTAAATCAGTACGTGGTGGCGCTACCACCCCAGGCAGGGATTGTCAGTCCCAAATGGATCCATTTACTAGTAATCGCGCTTAAGTCGATAACTAACAACTCATGATAGGAGGATTTCAGTGGATAAAAGTAACTCATGCAAAGTTCGTGTAAAAGCAGTAGTAAAATCAGTACAGTACATTGCGTTCACATGTAAAATGGTAGCTAAGTATCTCACCCCAAAGTATAAAAACAGTAAAAGTGGGGCTGTAAGACTCACCTGAGTCTAGTAAGTACGTATGTGAAATCGAGTAAGTAAAGCGGATGTAATTCCGTATGTGACTCTCCGAACCTTGCAACTTTCTGGCGTCCGGAACGCACAAGGTTGTAAGTAAATAAGTAAGTAAGTTGGTGTCATGAAAGATCTGTGATAACCCGAGAATTTCTGTAAATTCCGTACGTTTTAACGCATGCACATTAGGTTAATTCCCTATGTAATCAATGTGAATTTAAATTTATTTCAAATGAAGTCTAGCACAAGCCCGTTATTTCATGATTGAATATATTTACTTAAATGCGCGAAGCGTTCGCGTACGTAATTATTACGAATTACACAAACATTCGGTAGAAACCGACACCCACGAACGATTGTGATCAAGCCAAGTATATAACATGAAGCTATTGAATAAAAATAGTAGTCATTATAAAACGAATATGCAAGCCACATATAGGTATACGCGTAGCCACTTTAATTAACAATTAGAAACGCGTATAAACCGAGAGACTTACAACGGAGAGACGAGTGATGAAATTAATCAAACAAACTACTCGTAAATGAACTAATATTAGTAATATCAAATACTAATAGCCTAACGACCTTAATCTACCTTAATTACCACTAAATCACCTTAAGTACATAATTAGCACCTAATTAATCAAGATTAGCACCTAATGACCTAAATATCTACACTTAAACACAAGAATGGAAACCAAGAGGGGCCCCCCTTGACTCCCCTCTCTTTGGCCGGCCAAGAGGCCCCTAGGGCCCCCCCCATGGCCATTTCCTTCAACATGCAATGCCATATTTCCTTCCATATCCTCATTCACCAATTCATTCACTCCATTCTCACAAACATTCACACACAAACTCTCTCCTCTCCTCTCCCCTTTGAAACCTACGGCCAAGACTCCCCACCACCCCTCTCATTTTAATTTTCAAGATACACCACCATAAACCATCACAAATCACCATGAACCACCACCTCAAAACATAAAAATAACACATTTCAAGCATACAAACACTCACAAACACTTGCACCATCACATTTCCATGGGTAAAACAAGCTAAACACAAGAAGTTGGAGCTAGAGAAATCTACATCAAGAAACAAAGTCTTACCCATCCCAAACTTCCATTTAAAACTTTGTAAGGAAACTTTCTTTAAACTTTTATTATCATATGTATATGTGTTTATACTAAGTATGTTCACTCACACTAAAATACATTTTAAAACACTTACTTCACCTTTTAAAAATGTTAACTAGCAAGTTTTATAAAAATAAAGTTTATAAACAAGTCAAGAAACTTTAAAAGTGTAAAATCATGCATTATATACTTTAAACTTCTTAAACATGTGATAAACTTTCATTTATGTTAAAATAATTATTTTGGACTAAGAAACACAATAAACTTGTGAAAACATAAACTTTGTAGTTTAAAAGTTAGTAAAACACACTTTTGGGTGAAAAATGACAAAGACAAAACTTAAGGGACTAAAAGTGTGAAATCTGACTTTGGAGGACTGGAATGTTAAAAATAATATTAATGATGTATTAACATGTTAAAACATGGATCTAAGTGTTAAAAACCAAACCATTGTGGTTAGAAACCAAGAAAACTAAACTATGAGGTTAAAAGTGGAAAAATGGAAACTAAGAGGACCAAACCTGTCAAAACAGAAAGTTTCTGACCTTGAACGTGAAAATCAGTAACTTAAGTGTATTTAAGCTTAAACCATGACTTAGAACTATAATTATATGGTCAAACCCTAATAAATCGAAATCTTGCGCTAGGAATGAAATAAATAAAAGTAAAGGGACTAAACATGTAAAAATGAGAACTCTTGGACCTGGACTGACCATATCAGTAACTTAGACTTAATTTAATGTTAATGATGTTTTAAAACAATAGCCATATGGTTAAACCCTACTAAACCGAAACATGATGCAAGAAACGACAAAAATGAAAGTAAAAGGGTTAAAACCGTACAAACCTAAAATCTTGGACCTGGGCTGTTCATATCAGTAACATACACACAAAATAATGTTAAAGATGATTTAGAATAATAATCATGTGGTTAAACACATACAAACCAAAGTATCATGCTAGATATGGACTAAACACAATTATAGGGACTAAACGCGTACAAACTATAAGTTATGGACTGAGATGATAAAAATCAGTAAGTACATAAATATAAAGTCTAATTTGTAGTTTGGTGCATTAAAACCAAAGATTGTATAGTTACAAGTCGACAAACCGAACTTTTGGGTTAAAAATGAGATAATTGAAACTTTAGGGACTAGTAGTGTAAAATCAGAAAGTTGGGGACTATAAACTTAATAATATTAACTTAAGTGACCACAAGTTTAAACCATGATAAAAGTTGTCGTGAACCTAAAGCACACGGTAGAAATCAAAGAAACCGAACATATTAACCGAAAACGACAAAATACAAACTACAAGGACTAAAACTGTCAATTCCAGAAACTTGTGGACTGATGTGAACCTTCTGTAAATCAGGGGACTTTATGATAAAAATATACTTTAAATATCATGATTAACTTAAATACCGAGAAACCGCAAGGACCGACTTATTACAAATTAATGTTACATATATACTACAAATCAAAAATTAACATATTATATAGTGAATAATAATATGTTAAGGCTTTAAACATAACTTGGACATTTAGCAAAACTATAATTGATCACGTCGTGTCGTATACACTCTAAGTGAAGTGAACACTTAGTATAGACGGTCTATTAAAACGTCTACGGTTATTAATTTAACTTCCCGCATTTAGGGCATAAAGGGATCTTATTGGGCTCAAATACTTGAACTTATTCTGCTAGCACGCTCGGACTCAAGTGAGTTCACAGCCCCTATTTTACTGCTTTTAATGCTTTCAAATGTTGGGGTGGAAAACATATAACTGATTTATGCGATTATTGGAAACTGACTTGTATCTTTATGGGAGCCTAAGTTCACAAGTTGTAGCATATAAGTCCTTTGCTTACAATGACTATAACCATTAGCTAGGTGACTCTAGCCACTAAATATACGGATAGTACTATCGGATTGACATCCCCCACTAATTATCTTAGTTAGTCGCGCTAACTAGCGACATTGTTCGCGACCAGGATCGTATATTTACTTTGTCCAAGGCAACGATTGTTACGTCGTGGTTTGGTTATAGGCTTAGTTTCGGCATATTAACTCTTAGGCCTAGCTAGCCTTTGGGGGATCACAGTCTATGTTTCAAACTTTAAATAATCGTACTGTAGGCCTTCGATGCCATCTTTTTATGAATTTTACTAAATAATGGTTTGTGATTGAACCTTAAACCTGTGAATTCACTCAACAATTATGTTGACGTTTTAAATATGTTTTTCAGGGAATTAGCCATGCTGCAAGACCATATGCATTTTGGGACCGCACCTGCCTTATTTAATTAGGATGCCATCTTTTGAACAATGTATTTGTTTTGTGAAACTGTGTATTTGATAACACTGCTTTGACGGTTTGATAAGCCGTAATGTTTGTAAAACTTTTAATGGCATCTTAATATATTAGATGTTGGCGATAACCATATGCTCTTGTATTATTTATTTGGATCGAGTCACGCCCCGCTTAACGCTAATGCTTCCGCTAAAACGAAATTTCTGATTTTTGGGGTGTGACAGATTTGGTATCAGAGCCATTGGTTATAGCGAACTAGGAGTCTTTAGTGACTTAGGATGTCTTAGAGACCTAGACTATAACCCTAGATACGATCACTTATAACATGCATTGCATCCATACAAACCTAACATATTGTACGAGCCTGACATGTCACCCACTTTTCCTTGTAGCAATATGTCTAGAGAGAGCCCGATTTACATCTATGCCTCGGATGAGGAACCCACTGAGGACACCTTTGATAGTAGAGCTACTTCTGTACATGAGAGCCCATCTGTCCACATTAAGGCTACTTCTGATGACACTAGTGTTACACCTCCCCCAGCACCTGTGATGAGACCCGTCACCATACCTACCGTAGGCGAGACCTCACGTAGGCCACTGATGAGGAGGACCCCTAGGAAGGTCATCCGTGATCTACCCACAGGAGTATTAGCACCGCGCGATGAGGAGCCACCTATGACCGACATACCATGTGATGAGCAGTCACAGAGGATGCCGAGACCGACACAGTTTGGCTGGATGCTGTCGATACTGCGGAGGTGGAGATCGCTGGAGGGTCTCCCACCTACCTGTGAGACTGGAGAGTCTTCTTTGCCCATCACTGGGGAGCCGTTGGAGCTTACAGTCCCTACC
Source organism: Pseudognaphalium luteoalbum (assembly GCA_963422505.1). Taxonomy (NCBI): domain Eukaryota; kingdom Viridiplantae; phylum Streptophyta; class Magnoliopsida; order Asterales; family Asteraceae; genus Pseudognaphalium; species Pseudognaphalium luteoalbum. The sequence continues at coordinate 93,264,761 of OY730193.1, read as the reverse complement.
CTAGTTGGAGTCTGTCGTACGCTGTTTCAGATTTTGTCCTACCGGGACGATGACCTCCACGAGCTACGGAGCGATACGTCCCGCCTGGACGGAGACATGGTGTCCACCTACGAGCGACTGGACTTGGTGGAGAGCCACCGGATGGCGGACATGGAGACTGCAGAGGCCATTAGGGCACGAGTGGATGTGCTCGAGGGACGCCTGAGGATGATTGGATTTACTATTGGAGTATGCATTGTGATGACAGTGCTTAGGACGGTTGTGGGTGTGTATTTCCCCTACTTCCGTTAGACTTATGTATGGCGGGTTGTGCTTACATAGTGTTAGGATTAACTCGACGGGTAGAGATAGACTCGTCACATTTTGTATAACTAGTATGTATGAATGGGTACTAAGCTTAGAACCCCATCCCTTTTGTAAGGAACCTATGTAAAAGCACTTTATGTTATAATATAATGTATCTTTGAAGTACTTGTCGTGTTCTTTACATTAGCATTAATTTATTATATCTATCTGTCTTTTGTTACGTATGTTAGGATCAAATCATGCCGCCCAAACGTCGGAACACTGTAAATAGTCGTAGGAACTCAGAACCCTCTAATGAAGCTAGCATCGAGGAGATTGTGGCTCGAAGGGTAGCCGATGTTATGGCCCAATATGAGGCAAGCCGTGCACGAGAGAATGTGGTGAACGATAGCGGGACAGGGAGAAATGCTACTGGAGGAAACCGAACCGGAGAACAGACCCATGGGACAGAGACACCCGAGAATGCCCAAAGAGGGTGTTCATACAAGTCATTCCTAGCATGCAAGCCAACCAGTTTTCATGGGAATGAAGGCGCCATTGGGGTAATTCATTGGATCGAGAAAATGGAATCTGTGCTAGATATAAGCAACTGTCCACCTGACTGCATGGTTAAGTATGCTGCTTGCACACTGACTGGCAAGGCATTGACCTGGTGGAACTCTCAAGTGCAAACGCTCGGGAGAGAGGTTGCTAACTCCATTTCTTGGGAAGAGTTGAAATCACTGATGCTAGATGAATTCTGTCCCCGAAGCGAGCTACAAAAGATCGAGACCGAACTGTGGGAAATAACTATGAGTGGGTCTGATATCACTGCTTACACAACTAAGTTTCAAGAACTAGCTCGTTTGGTACCTCACATGGTTACTCCCGAGTACAAAAGAATAGAGAGGTACATCTGGGGATTGGTACCGCAAATCAGGAGCTTGGTGACGACATCCAAACCGTCCACTTTCAGAAGCGCCGTTAGCCTTGCACAAAGTTTAACGGACGAGGCGGTAAGGATGGGGACTCTAACCAAGAAAGTTAGTTCTAACAAAGGAGAAACCGAAAGGACTGGTGGAGGAAGTAGTGGAAATGATAAACGAAAGGGGAATGATGGAAGACATGACCGACAGGGCTCGCAGCATAAACAACCGAGGACCACTAAGGCGTATGTTGCTAATGCGCCAGGACCTAAAGCTTATGCTGGCAACAAGCCAAAGTGTATCAAGTGTGAAAGACACCATGAGGGCATGTGCATCCGTTGTGATAACTGTAAGAAGTGGGGTCACCGTGCACAATTCTGTGGAGGGAATTCTCAAAACCAGGGCAACAACGAACGAAGAGTGCTCAAATGTTTTGAATGTGGTAACCCAAACCACCTCCGAAACAGTTGCCCTAAACTCCACAACAACAATAACAACAACCGTAACAATGGCAACAACCAACCGGCGCGTGGACGAGCGTTCGTTATTGGAGCACAAGAGGCGCGCCAAGATCCCAACACTGTTACGGGTACGTTCCTTGTAAACAATCAATACGCTTCAGTTCTATTTGATTCGGGTGCCGATTTAAGTTTTGTGTCTTCCGAGTTTAGACCATTACTAGAAATAGAATCCCGTAAGTTAGACATGAAATACTCAGTAGAACTAGCGAATGGTAAACTAATAGAAGCCGAAGAAGTAGTACCGGAATGCACTCTATCCCTCGAGGGTCATTCTTTTAAAATAAATTTATTGCCAATGGACCTAGGAAGCTTTGATATAGTAATTGGAATGGACTGGTTATCCGAAAATCGTGCGGAAATCTTATGCTTTGAAAAGATAGTGCGGGTACCTCTGCCGTCGGGCGAAATGCTCATAATTCAAGGAGAGTTGAAGAGAAGCACTCTGAAGATGGTCAATGGCATAAAAACCCGCAAGTATCTACGAAAGGGATACCAAGCCTTCCTAGCGCATGTCGTGGAGAAGAAAACAGAGGAACGATGCATAGACGACATACCTGTTGTACGTGATTATCCGGGGGTGTTCCCAGAGGATTTGCCTGGACTACCACCCCCAAGACAAGTTGAATTTCGGATAGACCTAGTGCCTGGAGCCGCACCAATAGCGCGCTCTCCCTACCGCCTAGCTCCATCCGAAATGCAAGAATTGTCCACGCAATTGCAAGAACTCTTAGACCTAGGATTCATCCGACCGAGCTTTTCACCTTGGGGAGCTCCGGTGTTATTCGTGAAGAAGAAGGATGGATCCATGAGGATGTGTATCGACTATCGAGAACTAAACAAGGTGACAATCAAAAACCGATACCCTCTACCGCGCATCGATGATTTATTCGATCAACTTCAAGGTTCTAGTTTCTACTCAAAGATTGACTTGCGATCCGGATATCACCAACTGAAGGTACGAGAGGAGGATGTGCCAAAAACTGCATTTAGGACTCGTTACGGCCATTACGAGTTTCTAGTCATGCCTTTTGGATTGACAAACGCTCCTGCAGTGTTCATGGACCTCATGAACAGAGTCTGCAAACCTTACCTCGATAAATTCGTTATTGTTTTTATTGATGATATCCTCATATACTCGCAAACAAAGGAAGATCACGAGCAACACCTGAAATTGATCCTTGAACTGTTGGAGAATGAGAAATTATACGCAAAATTTTCCAAGTGTGAATTTTGGTTGCGCGAAGTTCAGTTCTTGGGTCATGTAATTAATGGCAGGGGAATTCACGTTGACCCGGCTAAGATTGAGGCGATCAAGAATTGGGAAGCACCGAAAACCCCAACTGAGGTGCGCCAATTCCTTGGTTTGGCTGGCTATTACCGTCGATTTATCGAAAATTTCTCCAAAATAGCCCAGTCACTCACCTCGTTAACGCAAAAAGATAAGAAGTTTGAGTGGGGTGAGAAACAAGAATCCGCCTTCCAACTACTAAAGCTAAAGCTGTGCACCGCACCTATCTTGTCTCTACCCGAGGGAGTAGACAACTTCATTGTCTACTGTGATGCTTCGCATCAAGGGTTGGGTTGCGTACTTATGCAAAATGACAAGGTCATTGCTTATGCATCTCGTCAATTGAAGGTTCACGAGAAGAACTATACAACGCATGACTTGGAGCTGGGAGCAGTCGTGTTTGCCCTCAAAATCTGGAGACATTACCTGTATGGTACAAAGTGTACGATCTTCACCGATCACAAGAGTTTGCAACACATTTTTGACCAGAAGGAGCTTAACATGCGACAACGAAGATGGGTCGAATTACTAAACGATTACGACTGTGAAATTAAGTATCACCCGGGCAAAGCTAACGTTGTAGCCGATGCCTTGAGTCGTAAAGAAAGAATTAAGACCATTAGGGTTCGTGCTCTTGGAATGACTATCCACACGAACCTCACTACTCAAATTCGAGACGCACAACAAGTGGCACTAACCGACGAGCGTATAAAGAGTGAATCCCTGAGAGGAATGGAGAAACAGCTAGTACCCAAGGATGATGGAACCTTGCGTTTCGCGGATAGACTTTGGGTTCCATGTGTGGAGGAACTGCGTAAGCTTCTACTCGACGAAGCCCATAAGTCTAATTATTCGATACATCCTGGAGCTGATAAGATGTACCATGATTTGAAGGGATTCTATTGGTGGCCAAACATGAAGGGAGACATTGCCACCTATGTCAGCAAGTGTCTGACGTGTTCAAAAGTCAAGGCCGAGTACCAAAAACCGTCTGGACTTTTGCAACAACCCGAGATGCCACAATGGAAATGGGAGCATATATCCATGGACTTCATCACCAAGCTACCCAAGACATTGTCAGGATATGACACGATATGGGTAATCGTTGATCGATTGACAAAATCGGCTCATTTCCTACCCATTAAAGAAACTGACAAAATGGAGAAGCTGACTAGAACATATCTCAAGGAGATTGTTTCTAGGCATGGAGTGCCGGTATCCATCATTTCTGATAGGGATAGCCGTTTCACATCGCGTTTTTGGCAAACACTGCAAAAGGCGTTGGGTACCCGTATAGACATGAGTACCGCCTACCATCCTCAAACTGATGGTCAAAGTGAAAGAACAATACAAACGCTCGAGGACTTGTTGCGGGCATGTGTGATTGATTTTGGAGGAAATTGGGATACTCATTTACCACTTGCAGAATTTTCCTACAACAATAGCTATCACACGAGTATTCAAATGGCACCTTTCGAGGCGTTATACGGACGCAAGTGCCGATCGTCACTGTGTTGGGCAGAGTTGAGTGACAAACAAATCTCTGGCCCCGAGATTGTCCAAGAGACGACGGACAAGATATCCCAAGTTCTTAACAGACTGAAAGCGGCACGAGACCGACAGAAAAGCTATGCGGACAACCGCCGAAAACCCCTTGAGTTTCAAGTAGGAGACAAAGTCCTACTCAAGGTGTCACCTTGGAAAGGAGTCGTCCGATTTGGGAAACGGGGTAAGTTAAATCCAAGGTACGTAGGACCCTTTGAAATCCTAGCACGGGTTGGTCCTGTGGCATACAAGCTTAAACTACCTCAAGAGCTAAGTAACGTCCATGACACATTTCATGTATGTAACTTGAAGAAGTGCTTATCCGACGAGACTCTAGTTGTTCCTCCCGATGAAATCCATGTAGATTCCCGATTAAACTTTGTAGAGGAACCAATTGAAGTGGCGGATCGGAAGATCCAACAGCTTCGACGTAGCCGGATTAAATTGGTCAAGATTCGTTGGAATTCGAAACGAGGCCCAGAGTTTACTTGGGAACGTGAGGATGAGATGCAAAGGAAATACCCTCAACTTTTTGGAGACACGCCAAACACTCACGACACTACTTAAATTTCGGGACGAAATTTCTTTAACGGGGGAAGTATGTGATAACCCGAGAATTTCTGTAAATTCCGTACGTTTTAACGCATGCACATTAGGTTAATTCCCTATGTAATCAATGTGAATTTAAATTTATTTCAAATGAAGTCTAGCACAAGCCCGTTATTTCATGATTGAATATATTTACTTAAATGCGCGAAGCGTTCGCGTACGTAATTATTACGAATTACACAAACATTCGGTAGAAACCGACACCCACGAACGATTGTGATCAAGCCAAGTATATAACATGAAGCTATTGAATAAAAATAGTAGTCATTATAAAACGAATATGCAAGCCACATATAGGTATACGCGTAGCCACTTTAATTAACAATTAGAAACGCGTATAAACCGAGAGACTTACAACGGAGAGACGAGTGATGAAATTAATCAAACAAACTACTCGTAAATGAACTAATATTAGTAATATCAAATACTAATAGCCTAACGACCTTAATCTACCTTAATTACCACTAAATCACCTTAAGTACATAATTAGCACCTAATTAATCAAGATTAGCACCTAATGACCTAAATATCTACACTTAAACACAAGAATGGAAACCAAGAGGGGCCCCCCTTGACTCCCCTCTCTTTGGCCGGCCAAGAGGCCCCTAGGGCCCCCCCCATGGCCATTTCCTTCAACATGCAATGCCATATTTCCTTCCATATCCTCATTCACCAATTCATTCACTCCATTCTCACAAACATTCACACACAAACTCTCTCCTCTCCTCTCCCCTTTGAAACCTACGGCCAAGACTCCCCACCACCCCTCTCATTTTAATTTTCAAGATACACCACCATAAACCATCACAAATCACCATGAACCACCACCTCAAAACATAAAAATAACACATTTCAAGCATACAAACACTCACAAACACTTGCACCATCACATTTCCATGGGTAAAACAAGCTAAACACAAGAAGTTGGAGCTAGAGAAATCTACATCAAGAAACAAAGTCTTACCCATCCCAAACTTCCATTTAAAACTTTGTAAGGAAACTTTCTTTAAACTTTTATTATCATATGTATATGTGTTTATACTAAGTATGTTCACTCACACTAAAATACATTTTAAAACACTTACTTCACCTTTTAAAAATGTTAACTAGCAAGTTTTATAAAAATAAAGTTTATAAACAAGTCAAGAAACTTTAAAAGTGTAAAATCATGCATTATATACTTTAAACTTCTTAAACATGTGATAAACTTTCATTTATGTTAAAATAATTATTTTGGACTAAGAAACACAATAAACTTGTGAAAACATAAACTTTGTAGTTTAAAAGTTAGTAAAACACACTTTTGGGTGAAAAATGACAAAGACAAAACTTAAGGGACTAAAAGTGTGAAATCTGACTTTGGAGGACTGGAATGTTAAAAATAATATTAATGATGTATTAACATGTTAAAACATGGATCTAAGTGTTAAAAACCAAACCATTGTGGTTAGAAACCAAGAAAACTAAACTATGAGGTTAAAAGTGGAAAAATGGAAACTAAGAGGACCAAACCTGTCAAAACAGAAAGTTTCTGACCTTGAACGTGAAAATCAGTAACTTAAGTGTATTTAAGCTTAAACCATGACTTAGAACTATAATTATATGGTCAAACCCTAATAAATCGAAATCTTGCGCTAGGAATGAAATAAATAAAAGTAAAGGGACTAAACATGTAAAAATGAGAACTCTTGGACCTGGACTGACCATATCAGTAACTTAGACTTAATTTAATGTTAATGATGTTTTAAAACAATAGCCATATGGTTAAACCCTACTAAACCGAAACATGATGCAAGAAACGACAAAAATGAAAGTAAAAGGGTTAAAACCGTACAAACCTAAAATCTTGGACCTGGGCTGTTCATATCAGTAACATACACACAAAATAATGTTAAAGATGATTTAGAATAATAATCATGTGGTTAAACACATACAAACCAAAGTATCATGCTAGATATGGACTAAACACAATTATAGGGACTAAACGCGTACAAACTATAAGTTATGGACTGAGATGATAAAAATCAGTAAGTACATAAATATAAAGTCTAATTTGTAGTTTGGTGCATTAAAACCAAAGATTGTATAGTTACAAGTCGACAAACCGAACTTTTGGGTTAAAAATGAGATAATTGAAACTTTAGGGACTAGTAGTGTAAAATCAGAAAGTTGGGGACTATAAACTTAATAATATTAACTTAAGTGACCACAAGTTTAAACCATGATAAAAGTTGTCGTGAACCTAAAGCACACGGTAGAAATCAAAGAAACCGAACATATTAACCGAAAACGACAAAATACAAACTACAAGGACTAAAACTGTCAATTCCAGAAACTTGTGGACTGATGTGAACCTTCTGTAAATCAGGGGACTTTATGATAAAAATATACTTTAAATATCATGATTAACTTAAATACCGAGAAACCGCAAGGACCGACTTATTACAAATTAATGTTACATATATACTACAAATCAAAAATTAACATATTATATAGTGAATAATAATATGTTAAGGCTTTAAACATAACTTGGACATTTAGCAAAACTATAATTGATCACGTCGTGTCGTATACACTCTAAGTGAAGTGAACACTTAGTATAGACGGTCTATTAAAACGTCTACGGTTATTAATTTAACTTCCCGCATTTAGGGCATAAAGGGATCTTATTGGGCTCAAATACTTGAACTTATTCTGCTAGCACGCTCGGACTCAAGTGAGTTCACAGCCCCTATTTTACTGCTTTTAATGCTTTCAAATGTTGGGGTGGAAAACATATAACTGATTTATGCGATTATTGGAAACTGACTTGTATCTTTATGGGAGCCTAAGTTCACAAGTTGTAGCATATAAGTCCTTTGCTTACAATGACTATAACCATTAGCTAGGTGACTCTAGCCACTAAATATACGGATAGTACTATCGGATTGACATCCCCCACTAATTATCTTAGTTAGTCGCGCTAACTAGCGACATTGTTCGCGACCAGGATCGTATATTTACTTTGTCCAAGGCAACGATTGTTACGTCGTGGTTTGGTTATAGGCTTAGTTTCGGCATATTAACTCTTAGGCCTAGCTAGCCTTTGGGGGATCACAGTCTATGTTTCAAACTTTAAATAATCGTACTGTAGGCCTTCGATGCCATCTTTTTATGAATTTTACTAAATAATGGTTTGTGATTGAACCTTAAACCTGTGAATTCACTCAACAATTATGTTGACGTTTTAAATATGTTTTTCAGGGAATTAGCCATGCTGCAAGACCATATGCATTTTGGGACCGCACCTGCCTTATTTAATTAGGATGCCATCTTTTGAACAATGTATTTGTTTTGTGAAACTGTGTATTTGATAACACTGCTTTGACGGTTTGATAAGCCGTAATGTTTGTAAAACTTTTAATGGCATCTTAATATATTAGATGTTGGCGATAACCATATGCTCTTGTATTATTTATTTGGATCGAGTCACGCCCCGCTTAACGCTAATGCTTCCGCTAAAACGAAATTTCTGATTTTTGGGGTGTGACAAGATCACCCATGCTAGTTGTCCACTCAACTAGGAAATGTCCAAGTGTTCGTTTAGTAATCCGTTTGTATTTTGAAAACAAGTATGGCCCGTTGGGTTTGTAATTATAATCCAAAAGGGTTATTATTATATGTATTGTTGTATCAAGTTTCATTATTTGTAAGTGTTCGACACTTAGTTGAGAAAAGTATTTACAAGTTCCTGGATGACGGGGGTCCGGGAATAGCGCCCCTGGTAGCGGGGTCCAAGGGGCGGCAGCCCTGGCTGGGTCCAAGGGGCAGAGCCCCTGGCTACATTGTTTTATTAAAACCCTTTTGGATTATAATTACAAACCGTCACCAACGGGCCATACTTGTTTTCAAAATACAAACAGATTACTAAACGAACACTTGGACATTTCCTAGTTGAGTGGACAACTAGCATGGGTGATCTTTCACGACACCAACTTACTTACTTATTTACTTACAACCTTGTGCGTTCCGGACGCCAGAAAGTTGCAAGGTTCGCAGAATCACATACGGAATTACATCCGCTTTACTTACTCGATTTCACATACGTACTTACCAGACTCAGATCGCATCTGGAATTTAAATTCGGGAAAATTGACCTAGTCCGGCTGCGGACTGAAATTGTGTTGCGAACTGAGTTCGCGGTGCAAACTGAGTTTGGAGTCGCAAGACAAAGTGTTCGCAAGTGGTAGGCTGCGAACTGAGTTCGGTTCGCAGCACAAGGTTCATTTCGCAGGTCGACTCGCAGGTCAACTCGCAGGTCAACTCGCAAGTCAACTAGCAGGTCAACTCGCAAGTCGACTCGCAAGTCAACTCGCAGGTCAACTTGCAAGTCAACTTGTAAGTGGGTTCGGTTCGCAGTTTGGGTTCGCGAGTTCAGTTTTTAGTAGGTAAATCTCGGTTCGCAGCTCAATCTGCGAGCTGAGACGCATCTCAGTTCGCAGACGGGGCTGTTTAGGAAAATCAAGTTTTAAAACGCAATTTATCTTGGTTTTTGGACATAGTCTTGTTGGGTAAATGTTCTAGCATGTAAATCTAAGCTTTAAAAGTAATTTGAAAGAGTTTTGAAGTCCCTTACCACGAAATCGAAAATGGAAAAGATGAAGATGGAGAGCTCGAGATGGTGATCGTTTCTCCCTGAATCAACTCCGCAAGATGATGAGTTTTTGGGTGACGTTTTTGGGGTGGTTTGGGGCTGCAATTTGAGAGTGAGAAGGAGAGAAGAGAGTGTATGTATGTGTGTTTGGTGTAAATGAGAAAAGAAGGAAACAAAAGGGTTTTAAAAGGGGTGGGTCATGGGTCGGTTTGGGTTTGGGTCCGCAGGTCTGAGCTGACCCATTTGGGCCTCGGCTCGCGGGTTTGTGTTTCTGAATTTTATATCACGAGTCGTTGTCAGTTAAATCCCGTAGTTGTTTAAATGTTGTTTCGCGTTATATGTTAAAGTGTATCCGAAATATTTTTAGCCGAAGTATTTTATCAAAATACTTAATAATGAGTTATAAAAATATAACTTGTATTTACTTCCTGTTGTTAGGCGTGTTTCGTGTGCTCTCGTCGCGTTCGGAGTGTTTTAAACGATACTAGATACGTGTAATATATTTTCACAATATATTAAAGCAAATAATGTTTGTTTGGTTAATTCCACATTATTTAAAAGTTTTTGTCACCAACGTCCAATCTAATTTGTATCGGACCTCGTCCGTTTGGTAAGTGTACGATTTTTACGAATCACGTACGCAAGTAGGTAATTTCACAAAAGTCTCATATATTTAGATTAATACAAAACTAAATACATGAAATTACGAGTAGTTTAGGCACTAATCAAAAGTCCTAAATTGGCGGGTGTTACAGGCCTCCGTTTGACCTGAGACTTTTACCCAACCCATATTTGGACATTTTAAGCTTAAAGAAACAACTAGAACTTAAAAACACTTGAAATCGAAAGGTTTTGGGTTTTTGTCGGAAACTTGCAAAGTGGTGAATCGAGAATCCGAAAAGATGGAAACGTAGATCGTGACGCGGTGGATCTTTTTCTTCAAACGGACGAGATGATTCGAGGTGGTTTAGTGGTGGTTTTTAGTGATTGTTTGTGGTGGAAGTGTGGTGATGTTTGAGAGGAAAGGAGGAAGAAAGAAAGAGAGGGAGATGAAAAGTGAGAAGAAAATGAGGGTGATGGGATGGGGTCCCTCCCCTTTGTGGCTGATTCGGTATGGGCCCACCAGAGTGTGGGTCTACACTTTTTAACTCCGTGTATTCGCGCTCCGTGCGGCGTTCGTCTAAATGTTAAATAATTATTTTATACATTTAAATATATTTTTGATGCCTATTAGGTTGTCTGTCAGTTGGTCTATCGAGTTGTAATAAGTGTCGTTAGTCTTATAGTGAAATTATAGTTTTTGTTATATGCGACACTTAAATTTAGGTTAGGCGTCACTTGCCTTAGTGACGCATAGCGTCACTTAGGTAAGTGACGCATGAAGGCGGTCACATGTGACACTTCCACAAGTGACGCATGTCGGCTGACTTTTAGTATAAATACAAACCTATGGGTTTCAGGCTAGGGTTGACGAAACCCTATCACCATTTGTCGACTAAACCTCTCTGTAATCGTTCCCAATACATTAAACAAGCTGATATACAAGTTTACTTTGTTGAAATACATTTGTTTCGGTTTGTGTTTGTTAGCAATACGTGCAATTGATTGATTCCGCATTTCAATTGTAGTCAATTGTCATCTAGATCCAACGTAAGGGGCACTCTCAACTGGTATCAGAGCCTTTAGGTGATAACATTGACGTTTAGAAGTCGTTTTGGGTTCATTTTGGTTTTGTTTGAATCAAGAATCGAGATTACATACTGATTTTGGGTTGCTAAGGTGAAATACAGTCGATATTCTTCATCATTTACAGGTTTCGTCCATTAGGGTTCAAGGAATTTTCGTTAGGTTTACGAAAGTTCGAGTTTTTTTGGGTTTTGGGATTTTGCAGCCGTTTTGCGACACTCGATCCGTCACTTGGACGCGTCACTTACAGCGTCACTACCTAATCCCAAATTAGGGTTTTACCGTCACTTGAACGCGTCACTTGAAGCGTCATTTGAGGTTTATACGACACTTAACTTAAGTGCCGTTCACTCTAATCCACCGTCACTTACGTGCGTCACTGTTGCACGTCACTTGAGTATCAAGCGTCACTTCTGTTAGTGATGCCTGTTTGATTTATTGCGTCACTTCCTTTAGTAACGCCTTTTGATTTATTGCGTCATTTTTTCTAGTGACGCCTATTTGTTTTAGTACGTCACTCAAGTACGAAACTTGAGTGCGTCACTTGCCTGATTGAGCGACACTTACTTACAGTGTCATCAATTACTACATCCGTCACTCGATAGCGTCACTTACCAAGTGACGCTAGTCGTTGCGACACTTGAGTGCGTCACTTACTAAGTAACGCCTTCGGTACTAATAAGTTTTCGAGCTTTTGTTTTTGAGTAAAATTTCAGGTATATCTTCAATGGCTGCTGTTGCTGATAAAGAAGATATTAGAGGAATCAGGGATATGTTAAAACAGAATCACGATGTTGGTTCTAATAATAAACCTCCTCTGTTTTCGGCTGATATGGATTATGCATATTGGCGTGATCGATTTGAACAATACATAAACTTCCACTGTCCAGAGCTATGGGGTCCACTCAAGGAAAGATATGTAGCTCCCTTAGCAGAAGAAATCTTCCCTGGTATTGCTCCGGTCAAGGTCTACAGGTCCATGACTCCAGAGGAAAAGAAAGACTATGATATTGAGAAAAAGGCACATGCGGCTATTTGTATGTGCCTAACCAAAGACGTGTTAAGACTGTTCAAATCACATGAAACCACATATGAACTTTGGAAAGCTATCGAAACAAGATGTGGTGGAAATCAAAGGTATAAAGAAGCTAAGTTAGAACTGATCAAGAAGCAGTATGATCTGTTTGATTCTTTGCCAAATGAAACAGCTTCAGGAGTTTTTACTAGATACTTACAGTTAGTGAGTGAGTTGACGGAGGGAGGTTATAATTTTCCTCCACTTGAAGTGAATAAGAAGTTGCTGGATGTCTTGCCTAGTTCTTGGGATGTTAAAGTACAGCTTCTCAAGGAAAGTCAAGAATTAGCTACCATGAATTTGGATGAGCTAATTGGTATTCTCCAAGCTCATGCGATGGAGATGAAGAAGAGAGAATGCAAGTCGGGCGGTTTTGTTCAAGACCCATCCTTATATGGAGGAAAAGTCAGCACTGGCAAGACTTATGGTGGAATGGCTTTTGTTTCTTCTACGAGCTCTCCACTTCAAGCCCCATTGTATTCTACTGGTGCTCCTCATCCAGTATATGCTTCTGGACCCTCACAGGGGTCACAACAGCAGGTTTCTGTCTCTCCTGCTATTCAAGAGCAGGCTGCTATCTATACAGCCTTTCTAAGCTCTTATAAGGATTTGGTTTCACAACCAAATGCTACTTTGGAATTGGCCAAAGAGGATTATGCTCAACTTGATGATGATGATCTTGAGCAGATGGACTTGAACTGGAACATTGCCATGATATCAAGGCGTGTTCAGAAATTCTTGCAACGAACTGGTCGCAAGAGTTTGGAGGGAGATGGCAAAACCAGTTTCGGTTTTGATAAAAGCAAAGTGCGCTGTTACAATTGTCAAAATCTAGGATACTTTGCAAGAGAGTGTGAGAAGCCAAAGGTTCCTCCGTCAGGTTTCACAAAGCCTGATGCTCCCAGAACTTCTGAGAAGGATCAAGTGAAGCAAGCAACAGCTGACGCACTTGTTGTTTTTGAGCCAACCAACACAGATTGGAGTATGTATGCTGAGAATTATCAGCAGTGTCTCATGGCTCACATTTCAAATGAGGTACGCAATGAACCTGAAGAACCTTTGAACTGTATCTCATGCATTAAGTTAACTGAATCCTTAAGGTGCTTTCAAGTAGACAACGTAGACTTAAGAAAAAAGGTCGAAAAACTTAGTGAATCAAACAGATACCTAAAAGCAAATGAACAATTGTATGATAAGAAAATAGAGGCTTATCAACAGGACACGCTTAGGTATAAGTCTGAAGTTTTTAGTCAACAGGATGCTATTGATAGTTATCTTGCTGAAATAGACCGTTTGAAAAAGGAACATTCTGATCTTAAAGATGAATATGACAAATATAAAAGTAAGATTCTAGGTTCCTCCTCGTCTACTGTTGCCTTTAATGAAATTCTTAACAAGCAAAGGACAGATCACAAAACAAAGACGGGACTAGGTTACAATGTAGTCCCGCCTCCTACTGAATACTGTCCTATGCCTGTTAAGGAAGGCGCCGAAGAGATTCCGGTTGACTATGCATTGTTATACGGGGTCAAATCTAAGGTTAATAAGGTTAACAAACAGGCGAAGGAGAAAACTAAACGGACAGAGTATCCTTCACCTCAGTTTGTTAAATCGGAATGTGAATCTCCAGTTAGTAATGAGGAGATTGTTGAGATTGAGAATATTACCGATGAGGAGTATCCTGAGTTTAAAAGGAATGTTGAAGTAACAGCTGAAAAAATGTTAAAGGTTGAACCTAAAACTAAGGTTCAACCTAACAAAGAAAAGAATAAGGTTTTAAAATCAAAATCTCAAACTTTACAGTCACCTGTAAAGATTTTGCAACATAAACCTTCTACTTCAACCTCTCAATCTAAACAAGAAACTTCTAAGACGTGCACGAAATGTGCATGTTCTAGAAACGTTTCTTCTACTCCGGTGGTAAATCCTCAGCCTCAACCAGCTGTTGAGACTAGAACATGGATTACTGCAAGAGACAAGGACATCTAATTCGTGAATGTCCCAAATTGTCTCATCAGAACTACGGGAGAGAAATGCCTAGGACATCTATTTTCCGAAATTCATTTTCAAGATCTTCTCCTAGGCGTTACTCTGTCTCTCCCAAACCTGCTGTAAAAACGAGTAATGTTGGGCAAAAACCTTTGCCAAAACAAGAACCTGACATTACTCCAAAGCCAAATTCCGAACCATCCAAGGTTTGGAAAAGAAAAGAGTCTATTGCGGATTCTAGTGTCATCAATAATAACACATCAGATACAAAATCTGATTTGTTTAAAAATAAAGTCTTATCTGATGTGATTATTGTTGATGACTGTGGTCGACCTAAGTCTGTAAAGGCTTGGGTCACCGTTTCTCACTAATCTCCTATTTTATGTGTTGCAGCAGTCAGAACGCGTTAAAGACAGTGAATGGTTTATGGACAGTGGCTGTTCGCGACACATGACAGGTGATGTGTCCCTTTTGACGGATGTTAAACCACATTCTGGAGGACACGTTGCATTTGCTGGAGATACAGGGGGAACCATTTCGGGTAGAGGAACGCTAACTAACGGGAAAGTTAGCTTCGAGAATGTGAACTATGTGGCTCAACTGACCGACAATTTGCTGAGCGTTTCACAAGTATGTGATAAGGACTATACAACAGCGTTCACAAAGACGGAATGTGTGATCTTGAAGCCGGGTTTCGTTATCCCCGAGGAATGGGTGCTTTTAAGGGCGCCACGGAGAAATGACACCTACGTTATGAATATGCGAACCGTGGAGACTAAAGATGAGTATACATGTCTCCTTTCGAAGGCTTCAGAAAAGGAATCACTATTGTGGCATCGACGAATGGGACACATCCATTTTTGTAAGATGAACTTCTTGATAAACAATGACTTGGTAAATAGAGTCCCTAAACAGTCATTCGCGCTAAAAGATGACTGTGTCGCCTGCCATAAAGGGAAACTTCATAAGAAACCCCACAAGCCAAAATTAGTGAATTCCATTGCAGCACCATTGGAGTTATTGCACATGGACCTATTCGGTCCTATTTCTACTAAGAGCATCGGTGGAAGATCTTATTGCTTAGTAGTCACCGATGACTACTCGAGATTTTCATGGGTGTACTTTCTGGGTGCGAAGAGTGAAACACCAGACATTCTGGTGTATCTGTTAGATAAGTTGGCAAACTTATGCAACTTAAAGGTGAAAAGACTGCGAAGTGACAACGGGACTGAATTCAAGAACTCTACTCTTGAGTTATACTGTGCCACAAAAGGCATAGACCATCAATTCAGTACCCCTCGAACTCCTCAACAGAACGGAGTTGTTGAGCGTAAAAATAGGACTATTATCGAGACAGCTCGGACTATGCTGGCCGATTCTAAGCTTCCTATAATCTTTTGGGCAGAAGCAGTCAGTACTGCCTGCTATGTTTTGAACCGAGTGCTCATGGTTAAGAAGAAGAATAAGACATGTTATGAACTCTTCAACAACCGTAAGCCCACTTTGCAGTTTCTGGAACCTTTCGGGTGTCCGTGTTTGATTATGGTCTCCAAAGACAAGGTCTCGAAGTTTGGAGCTAAAGCCGTTGAAGGAATCTTCCTTGGATATTCAGTCAACTCTCCGAATAAACGAGTCTACATCAAATCAACTCACCAGGTGGAAGAGCATTTTGAGGTGAAATGCTTGCGATACACAGATCCTCCTCAAGGAACGGGTCCTGAATGGTTATTTAATTACAAGGACGTGTTCAATTCGTTTGACATACCCGAAGGACATGATGACGAGGATGAGATAGTTACTTTGCTTCATGGTATAAGTTTGTGTCAAGACACTTCTACTTTAAAACCGGCATCTCCACCTACATCAACACCCACTCCATCACCTCCAACACCTACTATAACACCCACACCACTACCTATTGTTCCACTTTCGGATGTTCCTTCAACTTCAGGAACGCCTAATGCAACAGAACATCCAGATGATCCCAACATGCCATCGTTAGAGGAAGACGAGGAAGAAGAAGAAATGGTCCATTCTCACCTTTTCTCTAATGAAGATGATATGAAACCTCCTGTGCAAACTGAAAGTCCTACTGCTCCTGCGGCTAACACTGTTCCCGTCAATGAAGGGGACATGAATAATTTGGAGTTAGTACTTGCACCCGATCGAATCCCAGTTACACGTGTACACAGGGATCACCCCATCAATAATATTATCGGTGATCCTAATGCTGCTGTTCAAACAAGGCACCAAGTGCAGCAAAATCCGAATCAAGAAATGTTGAATTTGGTTGCCCGGATAAATCCCTGTCATTTATCCCAAATTGAACCTAAGAAGGTTGATGAGGCCTTAAAAGATCCATCTTGGGTCGAGGCTATGCAAGAAGAGTTGCAGCAGTTCAACAAGCTGCACGTGTGGGATATAGTTCCATTACCCAAAGGTGCTCATTTAACTGGCACTCGATGGGTGTTTCGTAATAAGATGGATGATAGGGGTATTGTAATTCGGAATAAAGCCCGATTGGTCGTTCAAGGATTCAGTCAGATCGAGGGCTTGGATTATGATAAAGTCTTCGCTCCTGTGGCAAGACTTGAGTCCATTCGGATCTTCCTTGCATTTGCGTCTTACAAAGAGTTTCGCGTTCACCAACTCGATGTTAAGAGCGCATTTTTATATGGAAAAGTGGACACTGATGTCTACGTGAAACAGCCTCCTGGCTTTGAAGACCCTGAGCATCCAGAATACGTCTGCAAGTTAAACAAGGCGTTATATGGTCTTCATCAAGCCCCGCGATTATGGTATGAGAGGCTTACTACCCATTTAGTTAAGCATGGATTTGTTCGTGGGAATATCAACAGTACTCTGTTCATCCGCAAAGAACGGACTGGCGATCGAGAGGATATGCTACTCGTGCAGGTGTATGTGGACGACATTACTTTTGGCTCTACAAATGAAGCGATGTGCAAGCACTTTGAGGAGATCATGAAATCTGAGTTTGAGATGAGTGCGATGGGGGAGCTCAAATTCTTTTTAGGTTTACAAGTTGAGCAGTCTCCAAAAGGTATTTATATTCATCAGTCAAAGTATGTCAAAGACATGTTGACTCGATATGATCTGCTCAATTATAAAACCTATGGGACTCCCATCGAGCTTAATCACAATCTCAGACTTGCTGACGATGAAGAAGATTGCAAAGAAAAGGACTATCGATCAATGATAGGTTCTTTGATGTACTTGACTGCTTCTCGACTGGATATTGTGTTTGCGGTATCCGTATGCTCTCGCTTTCAAGCCAAACCAAAGGTGTCTCATATGAGGGCAGTTAAGCGAATCTTTGGTTATCTCAAACATAGACCCAATCTTGGTCTATGGTATTCAAATAAGAAATCCTTCGCTCTTTCTGCCTATTCGGATTCAGATCATGGCGGCTGCAGCATAGACAAGAAGTCAACCACTGGTGGATGCCAATTCCTAGGAACTCGACTGGTATCGTGGCAGTGCAAGAAACAGACTACAGTTTCTCTTTCCACTGCAGAAGCTGAGTACGTTGCTGCTCTCAGGTTCTATGGATACAGCATCAACTGCGTGATTACGGGTTACTTCTTTCTATGACTCCTATTCACATAGATAATACTGCTGCTATATTTATCACACGCAATCCCGTACAGCACTCTAAGACTAAACACATTGAACTTAGGTTCCACTTTATACGGGATTGCTATGAAAAACACCTGATAGACCTAGTCCAAATAGACACCTTAAAGCAGAATGCCGACCTTTTCACTAAAGCCTTTACGCGTACTCGATTTGACGAACTAATCAACATGATTGGTTTAAGATTCTTTATCGCTAAAAAGTAATTTGTAACTTGGAATGTTATTTACTTTTGTCTGTTAAAAAAAAAAAAGGCAATAACGCAACTGCCACTCTTTATACTTTCTAGTATTAAAGAAATGCAAGGTTGCTACATTTTAAAAATAGACGTTGAAGTTGTGTCTGTAAACAACTTGGGATATGATAGTACATCGGGTGACATGCATAAAAATGGAAATTTAAGGTTTATCTTGGATGCGTCAGTAGATTTATCTGACGTATTGAAAACAGTTTTTATAAACATTGTCTTCATCATACGATATATTAGTAGGCATGTTATGCAAAACTCTTTGAGAAGTCTTAAGAAGCTTAATCTTTAATTGTCTATTTCAAGTGGTACACCATCATTAGATGTATGACAAAAGTCTTAATTTCTTACTTATACTAGACATGCTTTCATGAAAGATGGTTATTTGATATCATTTGGGGGTATATATTAACAGTTTCCTCTGTTATACGTAAGTATAGACCTGGCTTCTGTTAATATATACTTTAAAATTAAGCAAACACAAGTCAAAGTACTTGCAAAGTCTTTAAAAATTAAGATACCTTACAAGGTCGCCAAAATGGTTTGACCAAGTTTGGTTTTGCTTAAACCTGAATCAAGTTATGTCGCTCTGTTGTACGTAAGTACAGACCTGTCACCGCTGACTTGATTCTTAAAATTGATTTTCTTATATTCTATCTGTAAATGGAAACATGGTCTATGTCTTAAGTTAAGATGTATATCTATGGTGGGAACCACAGCGAAATGCACATACCAATAATAATAAAATAACTCCTAGATGTGAGTGTAACATGTTTAAGTGGACAAATATACTAATAATCGTTTTGAAATAATTTTTATAAAAGTGTTTTAAGTATGTCAAGTAAATTTAAAGAGGACAAATATACTGATGATCGAAATAACACTTACTGTTCCTATTAAATGCATGTTATTCCGATATGATCCCTAACCAGACTATATCAACTCCGTCACCAAAAAGAAAGTGTTAATTTTCTACTTGTAAATTTACATTCTTGTCTGTGTTTTTATTTTATCTAAGTTAGTTTAATTTTAGTTATTATCCAAGTTACAGTTACATTTTCAAATTTGAGTACCGAAATCACAACGCAAAAATCGATAAAATCGTAACTTTTTCACTAAAAGTGAACTGCACGTCACTTTCATAAGTGATGCCTCCAGTGACGCATACGATATTGCGTCACTTACTTTAGTGACGCTGTAAGTGCCTGGGTAAGCTACGCTATAAGTGCCGGGTTGAGTGACGCACACTAGGGTTTGTGTATAAATACTCTTCCCCACGACACTTAACCTCACCACTTTTCAAACTACTATAGCGTCACTTGCTCTGACATACCGACACTTCCACTGTCTTAGCGTCACTCGATCTGTGCTATTTTTTCCGTTGTGTTCGTGATTTCTACGGCTTGTCCGTGCATTCCATTGCTATATCTTTGTTCCCCTCATTCCCACGATCTATTTGGTACTAACCTTAACCTTTTTTGTTCATTATTCATGCTTTAATCTTGATTTAGGGTTACGGGTTTACATATAACTTGAAATTGTATGTATTGGTGCATGATTAGATGATGTTTTAGTGTAATAAAGGGTGTGTAGTACTCGTTTTTCACATGCACACAACTTGGTAACTTCAATTTTGAAAAACCCCAATTTTGAAATCTGGGTATGAACAGTGACACGATGATCTTCATCGTTGCGTCACTTCGTGCGTCACTTACCTCAAGTGACGCTACTTGGTAATTTTGAACGCCCATACCGTCACTCGACAAGTGACGCTTATTCTTGCGTCACTTCTTAAGTGACTCTTGTAGTGACGCATATACTTGAACTATTTGTTAAGTCCGTCACTCATCCTAGTGACGCCCCATCATGCGTCACTCCCTTAAGTGACTGTCTAAGTGACGCCTATATCTATACGTCACTTATACCGTCACTTCTTAAGTGACTGCCTTGGGATACCGTCACTATGTTAAATGTCGCATGTTCTTCACCCGTCACTTCTTAAGTGTCGTATACTTTAACTCACACAATACAAACGACACTTACATCATTGACGCTTGATAGCGTCACTTACCATAAGTGTCGGTAGTGGCCATGCGTCACTTACCATAAGTGACGCCTAAAGTCAAATTTCGTTTTTAAACCTATCTGTGTTCGGGCTAACTCTATAACAATTTCGGTTATTTTCGTTTGTATTTTAGCTTACAGATGGCTGACCTACAGAACTATTATCGCCGCACCAACACCCGTCACAACATCACGGCATTTTTAGAATCAACGCACGCCAATTCGGCGCCTTTCAGGCCGATGATTGATTTTCTTCGCCGTTCCAGGATTCATTATGCTATTACCGCATCGACTCCGGTTTATATGAACCAAATTGAGGAGTTTTATGATCATGCGGTGATCCGGGTTCAGGGTGATGTTCCAAGGATTGTCTCAACAATGTTTGGTGAAGAGATCGAGATCACCGAGAATTCTATTAGACGGGTTCTCCAGTTTGCTGACAACTCTACGATGCCCACCATGTTCCCAACCACGTTTATATATGGGGGACTTCAGAGGATAGGTTATCCACGTTTATATATGACAACTCTACGATATATGGGGGATTTTCGAAAACAGTATCTATGCCAGGTCTGGAGATACTTGTGCCACATTGTTATCGTATGCTTATCTCCGAGGAAAGGGGGATACGATGCTGCCAGTCACTTGACACTTTCTCTCATGTTGGCCCTGATTTACAAAAAACCGTATAACTTCAGCGGTTATGTTTTTGGCAACATGGTGGAGAACATACGAGCAGGTAAGGATAAATGGCTGCAGTATCCGAGGTTTGGGCAGCTTTTACTGAATGATCTGAACCTCAAGATTGCACCGGATCAACGATCTCTTTTGGTACCGATGCCCATGCTATTGTGAGTCTTCAACGACTGCAAGCTCGCGCCAAAGGGCGAGCCGGTTTTGGCAGATCGCGATCTCTTCGGGCACATAGTAAACGAAAACTATGTTGCGCCGCGCGATCATGGTTTTGAGGATGATGTCGTTCCTCCGGTCAACGAGGACGACTTGGTTGATGCTGATATTACTCAAGACTTAGATGATATTGATCGTGTTGACCAAGTCGAGGCTGATTCTGATGATGGTGGGCCCACTCCACCTGATTCTGAGGGTGACGTGGCCCCACCAACCGCTCTTGATGGTATTCAACTTGCCGATCCTCGACGCTTTAAGCGTATATTGAGACGGATTTCTGCTGGCAGGGTCCACGTCCCGAGGAATCCGGGAAAACGTCCTGCTGGGTTTTCACCCTCTTATGTTGATTTACCTCACAAAAGAGGCTAGCGGACTACCGTGGTTATAGAGGAACCGACCTCTCAGCGACAACAACCACCACCACCGTCTGACATGCCATCACTACAAATGATTTTGGCTCAGATGGAGCTTTTGCAGAAATGTTTTGATGATCAACAGGCAATCATTGCAGCTCAGGCGTCTCAAATCAAAGACTTAGAGCTTAAAGCTGCACAGGTGGATGAGTTAAAGCTACAGGTCTCCGAGTTAGATTCTAGGTTGTTAGAATTGGAGTCTGTTACTGTTGTTTCGGGGGAGGAAGGTCAGCGTGCCTTGGAAACAAATGTAACACCTCCCCCTGAACCAGAAAATGTACATTCTTCTGAACTGAATGAAAATATCATTTTAGATTATTTTGTTCATGTTCCGGGACAACCGACTCCGATTGCAACCGACTATTCAAATGTCAATCTGACATATCTGCAGAGTTTGGTTAATAGATTTGATGAAGTTGATAGATCTTTTGATCCCGATGATATTGAGATGGATGCTGAGGTTCCAGGGTCGGATGAGGAATACATGGATAATCCTAATCAAGAACCGGCACCTGAACGTGAACCGGAGCCAGTGTTAAGGCAACCTGCTCAAGCATTTGATTTTGATGCTCCGGTTATCGAAACAGATTCTTCTGAGGATGAGGAAGAACCTCCAATGGGACAATCTACTGCAGACTCATTTCCCGTGTCTACATCTTCTGGAATTTCGAAACCGCAAGTGGTTTATAAGTCAATTGCACCTGAATTGAAAACGTGTAAAACTTATCTGGTTAGAGGTGAATTAACTGGGTTGATCAGAAGTTGGAAGTTCGATGTTGATAACTTTTTGATTCCGATAAAGAGAAGTGACGGCGTGCAATACTTCAAACCGAGATTTAATCATATTAGCACTTTGCCGAAGGTTGAATTGAATCGTCTTGCTCAGCTAAACATCGTTAATCACTCTGAAGATACTCGAGGAGTTCTTTTTCAGAGAATTTTGAGAAAAGAGATTCATAGCAAGAAATATTTGTGGATTAGACCAGAGCTGGGAGTTCGATACTCATACAAGAAGAAGATAGATTTGAGAACTCAACAACCGATCGTGAAATATCATTATCCACCAGCTGCTAGTCTTAAGACTGTTCCCTTACAAGAGTTACCATTGGATTTCTTACGCGATCTTAAGTATTGGTGGTTTGACTCTGTAACTCAAGAAGCTGTAATCGAATATTCTACAAACACAGCTGTGGTACAAGCACAGGATGTTTGGGGAGAATGGCCGATTAAGGAATATGTGGGAAAGTCAATTCGTGTTTTCGATCCGATCAGCCTAATCAACTTAACGAAGAAAGATTTGAAAGCTCTCTACAAGAATAAACTTCAGTACAATCACGCTGATTTAGAAGAGGCTTCAAAGTTCACAAGGGTGATCGAGATATGTTTAAAGGTGGGAATACACGCTGGAGGTACATTCCCAGAAGGTTGGTGCTAAATGCTAAATTTGAAGATTTTGAAGATCTTGAAGACCAAGCTGAAGACACGGGGGAGTTTGTTGATGCCTATTAGGTTGTCTGTCAGTTGGTCTATCGAGTTGTAATAAGTGTCGTTAGTCTTATAGTGAAAATATAGTTTTTGTTATATGCGACACTTACATTTTAGGTTAGGCGTCACTTGCCTTAGTGACGCATAGCGTCACTTAGGTAAGTGACGCATGAAGGCGGTCACATGCGACACTTCCACAAGTGACGCATGTCGGCTGACTTTTAGTATAAATACAAACCTACGGGTTTCAGGTTAGGGTTGACGAAACCCTAGCACCATTTGTCGACTAAACCTCTCTGTAATCGTTCCCAATACATTAAACAAGCTGATATACAAGTTTACTTTGTTGAAATACATTTGTTTCGGTTTGTGTTTGTTAGCAATACGTGCAATTGATTGATTCCGCATTTCAATTGTAGTCAATTGTCATCTAGATCCAACGTAAGGGCACTCTCATATATGTTTTAAAATACAAATGTTTATTCATTATTTATGTTGAAGTATTTTACCAAATACTTAATAACTTAAATGGTTTCATTTGTTTGTGTGTTAAGTGTGTAAGTCGCGTAGACATTTATTACACGATGCGAAATGTAATTGAAATATTATCAAAATAATATTTTTGGGTATGATATCGTTATTAAATAATTTTATGTTATTTAATAAAATTGATTCACCAACGTCCGTATTTACTTGAACTGAATTACATTCGATTTGAAACTTGTACGATTTAATCAAATCACATATTCGTATATATTCAACAATATATATATCGGTACATTAATTAGCCTAACATAGAACTAATTACATGTATTAACAGAGAGTTAGGCACTAATCACTAGTCCTAATTTAGCAGGTGTTACATATGACTTAAAGCAATGTACCTTGTAGAGAGTCTCAGGATCCCATCCAGATGCTGAACATTTACAAGCTACTTCTTTGATGTCTTCATGGAAAGCTGCATTATCAGCCATTAGGCAGTAATCCTTATCCAAACATATCAATGCTTCTTCTTCATCAGATGATGAAGATGAGTGAGAGTCACTGAAGGAACATTCTTCAGCGACAAAACCTTTACCCTTCTTCTTTCCAGATTTGGACATTGCCTTGAGCTTCTTGTACTTTCCTTTGTACTTGTTGTACTTTTCATTTATGAAGCTTTGCTTTGGTTCAGGGATAGGATTGATAGATTTGGATCTACAGTCAGCAGCGAAATGACTAGGTTTGTCACATTTGTAGCAATCACTTTTTGATTTGAAAATTTCAGATGATGGAGCACCAGCGAATCTTTTTGATCTGGTGTTTCTTCTTAAGCTTGCAACCATTATTGCCATGTCTCTTTCTAGATTTTATAGACTTTCATCATATTCATAATCTGACTGTTCTTCAGCTTCTACACCTTCTTCATCAGCTATCAACGACTTTGAGCTTAGCTTTGAAACTTTTGATTTCTGTCTTTGATCAATTTCATCAAGCTTAGCTACAAGGGCATTCGATATCTTTTGACTTCCAAGTGTTGCAAGAATGTGCTCACTTTGATCAGCTTGCTTTTCAGAATGCTCCCAGTTGAGTAAGATTGATATCGCGTAAAAAGTCACGTTTTTACTACCGATATCTCTCTCATTCTGGAACGATTCTTGGCATTTTAATTCAAAAACATTACAAATCAATAGTATTATGCCAAGATAGTCAAAACAAGGTCGCACGATAAAAATCAAGCAAAACAGATGAAAAACGAAGATTCCACGCACGTTTGAAGATTCCAAACACCGGAATGAGGTTTCAAGACAAAAGAGCCCATCACCAACATCTATTTGACCCAAGATGTTCATTTTCAAATTACGAATCCAACAGAAGAAGAATCAACTAAAACGGACGAAGAACGAAGATTCTACACACTCCGGAAGATCCAAACGATTCTGTGAGTGCCCTATACGTTGGACCTAAGTGATGATTGACTGCTATTGAGAGGCGGAAACACTCAATTGCACAAATCACTAACAAACACAAACCGAAACAATTGATTCAAACAAAGTAAACGTGTTTATTAGCTTGAATAACGTAATGAGACTGATTACAATGAGATTTAGTCGACAAATGGTGCTAGGGTTTCGTCAACCCTAGCCGAAAACCCGTAGGTTCTATTTATACACAAATTCTGGCCGACATCCGTCACTTGTGGAAGTGTCGCATGTGGCCGCCTTAATGCGTCACTTACCTAAGTGTCGCTATGCGTCACTTAGGCAAGTGTCGCCTAAACTCAAACTTAAGTGTCGCATAATTCAAAATCTATATTTCTATTAAACGACTAACGACACTTTTACAACTCAATAGACCAACTGACAGACAAATTGATATGCATCAACAAACTCGCCCGTGTCTTCAGCTTGGTCTTCAAAATCTTCAAAAACTTTAAAACTTCACTCAGCACCACCCTTCTAGGAATGTTCCTCCAGCATGTATTCCCATCTTCAAACAAATCTCGACCACCCTTGTAAACTTTCAAGCTTCCTCTAAATCAACTTGATTGTACTGAAGTTTATTCTTGTAGAGAGCTTTCAAATCTTTCTTCGTCAAATTTATTAGGCTGATCGGATCAAAAACTCGAATAGACTTTCCCACAAACTCCTTAACTGGCCATTCACCCCATATATCATGTGTTTGTACCACAGCAGTCTTTGTAGAATATTCAATTACGGCTTCTTGAGTGACAGAGTCAAACCACCAATACTTTAAATCTCGTAAGAAATCCAGTGGTAACTCTTGTAGGGGAACAGTCTTGAGACTAGCAGCTGGTGGATAATGATATTTCACGATTGGTTGTTGAGTTCTTAAATCAATCTTCTTCTTGTATGAATACCGAACTCCCAGCTCTGCTCTAATCCACATATATTTCTTGCTATAGATTTCCTTTCTCAAAATTCTCTGAAAAAGAACTCCTCGAGTATCTTCAGAGTGATTAACAATATTAAGCTGAGCAAGACGATTCAGTTCAACCTTTGGCAGTGTGCTGATATGATTGAATCTAGGTTTGAAGTATTGTACACCATCACTTCTCTTGATCAAAATAAGAAAGTTATCAACATCAAATTTCCAGCTTCTGATCAATCTAGTCAATTCACCTTTAACAAGATAAGTTTTACAAGTCTTCAACTCAGGTGCAATTGATTTGTATACCACTTGTGGTTTCGAAGTTCCAGAAGATGTAGACACAGGAACTGATTCATCAGTATGTTGTTCCATTTCAGGTTCTGCCTCATCCTCTGAAGAATCTGTTTCAATAACCGGAGCATCAAAGTTATATGCTTGAGCAGGTTGTCGTAACGCTGGCTCCGGTTCTCATTCAGGCACCGGTTCTTGATTTGGATTATCCATATATTCCTCATCCGACCCTGGAACCTCTGCATCCATTTCTATATCATCAGGATCAAAAGATCTATCAACTTCATCAAATTGATTAACCAAACTCTGCAGATATGTCAGATTGACATTTGAATAATCAGCTGCAATTGGAGTCGGTTGTCCCGGAACATCAACAAAGTAATCTAAAGCGATATTTTCATTTATGTCTGAAGATTGTACATTTTCTGGTTCTGGGGGAGGCGTTACATTTGTTTCCAAGGTACGTTGACCTTCCTCCCCCGAAACAATAGTAACAGACTCCAACTCTAGCAACCTAGAATCTAACTCGGAGACCTGTAGCTTTAACTCATCCACCTGTGCAGCTTTAAGCTCTAACTCTTTGATCTGAGAAGCCTGAGTTGCAATGATTGCGTTCTGATCATCAAATCTTTTCGTCAAACTCTCCATCTATGCAAGCAGCATCTGAATCGATGGCAAATCAGTCTGTGGTGGAAGTGATGGTTGCTGAGAAGTATGCTGAGTGGGTTCCTCAATAACAACCGTAGTTCGCTGGCGTCTTCTAAGAGGTAAATCTGCATAAGACGGAGAAGACCCAGCAGGACGTTTGCCTGGATTCCTCGGGACGTGGACCCTTCCAGCAGAAATCCGTCGCAAGATACGCTTAAAGCGTCGAGGATCGGCGAGTTGAATCCCATCCAAAGAAGATTGTGGGGGCAAGTCACCCTCAGAATCGGGTGGAGTGGGCCCACCATCATCAGAATCAACATCAACCCGGTCAACACGCTCAATATCATCTAAATCCTGAGCAATCTCGGTGTCAACCAGATCTTCCTCATTAACCGGAGGAATTACATCATCCTCAAAACCATCATCGAGCGGTGCAACATAGTTCTCATTGACTATGTGCCCGAAGAGCTCACGGTCGGCCAAAATTTGCTCACCCTTTGGTGCGAGCTTGCAGTCATTGAAGACTCGAAGAAGCATAGGTGTCGGCACCAGAAGGGATCGCTGATCTGGAGCTATCTCAAGATTCAAATCATTTAATAATAACTGCACAAACCTTGGATACTGCAGCCATTTATCCTTACCAGCTCGGATATTCTCCACCATGTTGCCAAAAATGTAACCGCTGAAGTTGTACGGCTTATTGTAGATGAGGGCCAACATGAGAGATAACGTGAGATGACTGGCAGCGTCATATCCTCCCTTCCTCAGAGATAAACAAACGATGACGATATGACATAAATATCTCCAAACCCGGCAGAGATATTGCTTGCGAAAATCAGTAAGCTGATTCGCTGGATAACCCATGCGCTTAGTCCCCCGTAGATAAACGTGGTTGGGAACATAGTCGGCATCATAGAATTGTCATCAAACTGGAGAACCCGTCGAATAGAATTCCCAGTGATCTCTATCTCTTCACCAAACATCATAGAAACGATCCTCGGAACATCACCCTGAGTCCGTATTAACGCATGATCGTAGAATTCTTCAACTTGATTCATATAAACCGGAGTAGAAGCAGTGATGGCGTAATGAATCCTCGAACTTCGAAGGAACTCGGTCATCGGTCTAAAAGGAGCCGAATTAGCGTGCGTAGACTCCAAAAATGAAGTAATGTTGTGACGGGTGTTGGTGTGGCGGTAATAGTTTTGTAGGTCAGGCATCTGTAAGCTAAAATACGAAAAAAATAACAAAAGTCGTTATAGAATTAGCACGAACACACATAACCTAAAAAACGAAATTCTGATTTAGGCGTCACTTAGGGTAAGTGACGCATAACTACTACCGACACTTAGGAAGTGTCGCAGAAAACAGTGCTCAAAATCAGAATTAAAGTATAGCGTCACTTATGGTAAGTGACGCTATCATGCGTCACTGGTGTAAGTGACGTTGCCAGATCATGAGTCATTATGTACGACACTTAAAAATTGTCGGGTGAATATCATGCGGCATTTAACAGAGTGACGGTATCATAAGTGAGTCACTTAGGAAGTGACGGTATAAGTGACGTTATAGACAAAAGCGTCATTTAGACAGTCACTTAAGAGAGTGACGCATGAGTGGGCGTCACTAAGAAGATAATTCAAGTACATGCGTCACTAAGAGAGTCACTTCAGAAGTGACGCAATAATAAGTGTCACTGATGAAATGACGGTATGGGTACTAAATTACCAAGTAGCATCACCTGAGGTAAGTGACGCATGAAGTGACGCAACGATGAAGATCATCGTGTCACTGTTCATACCCAGAAATCAAAATTGGGGGTTTTAAAAATCGAAGTTACCAAATCGTACGCATGATAAAAATGAGTAAAACACACCTTTTAATATCTTAAAACATTAACAAATCAAGCCCCAAATCGAATGATTTCAAAGAAACCCCAAAACCCGTAACCCTAATTTGAAATTAAAACATGAATACAGTAAAATAGAGGTTAAGATTAGTACCTAATGAGTCGTGTGAATGAGAGGAACAAGAATATAATACGGGAAAGCGCAACCAAGCTCTAGAAATCACGAACAGATCAAGAAAATTTACACAGAGGAAGTGACGCAGAGACACACTGAGTGACGGTATGTCAGAGCAAGTGTCGGTATAAGTGTGAGAAAAGTGGTGAGGTTGAGTGTCGTTGAACAGGGTATTTATACAAAAACCCTAGTATGCGTCACTCAACCCGGCACTTATGACGTAACTTAACCCGGCACTTACAGCGTCACTAGTGTAAGTGACGCAATATCGTAT
Source organism: Pseudognaphalium luteoalbum (assembly GCA_963422505.1). Lineage (NCBI taxonomy): Eukaryota > Viridiplantae > Streptophyta > Magnoliopsida > Asterales > Asteraceae > Pseudognaphalium > Pseudognaphalium luteoalbum. Next base: position 93,235,324 of record OY730193.1, on the reverse strand, counting down.
GCGTCACTAGTAGCGTCACTTATGGAAGTGACGCAACAGGTCACTTTTAGTGAAAAATTTGCGATTTTATCGATTTTTGCGTTGTGATTTCGGTACTCAAATTTGAAAAGGTAAGTATAACTTGGATAAAATCTAAAAGTAAACTAACTTATAGAAAATACAAGAACACATAAAAAAACAAATTTACAAACACATTCTTTTTGGTGACGGAGTTGAAATAATCAGTTTAGGGATCATATCGGAGTAACATGCATTTATTAGGAACCGTAAGTGTTATTTCGATTATCAGTATATTTATCCACTTTAAATTTACTTGACATGTGAGAAACACTTTTTATAAAAATTATTTCAAAACGATTATTAGTATAATTGTCCACTTTAAACATGTTACACTCACATCTAGGAGCTAATTTTATTATTATTCGCATGTACATTTCGCCGTGGTCCCCACCATAGATATACATCTTAACTTAAGACATAGACCATGTTTCCATTTACAGAGAGAATATAAGAAAATCAAATTTAAGAATCAAGTCAGCGGTGACAGGTCTGTACTGACGTACAACAGAGCGACATAGCTTGATTCAGGTTTAAGCAAAACCAGACTTGGTCAAACCATTGTGGCGACCTTGTAAGGTATCTTAATTTTAAAGACTTTGCAAGTACTTTGACTTGTGTTTGCTTAATTTATAAGTATATATTAACAGAAACCAGGTCTATACTTACGTATAACAGAGGAGACTGTCAATATATACCCCCAAATGATATCAAATAAACTTCTTTCAACGAACACATGTCTAGTATAAGTAAGAAATTAAGACTTTTGTCATACATCTAATGATGTTGTACCACTTGAAATAGACAATTAATTATTAGGCTTCTTAAGAAATCTCAAAGAGTTTTGCATAACATGCCTACTAATATATCGTATGATGAAGACAATGTTTATAAAAACTGTTTTCAACACATCAGATAAATCTACTGACACATCCAAGATAAACCTTAAAATTCCATTTTATGCATGTCTCCCGATGTACTATCATATCCCAAGTTGTTTACAGACACAACTTCAACGTCTATTTTAAAATGTAGCAACGGTGCATTTCTTTAATACTAAAAAGTATAAAGAGTGGCTGTTGCATTTTTTTTTTTTTTTTTACACACATAAAAAAAACATAAATTACGTTCCAAGTTACAAATTACTTTTTAGCGATAAAGAACCTTAAACCAATCATGTTGATTAGTTCATCAAATCGAGTACGCGAAAAAGCTTTTGTGAAAAGGTCGGCATTCTGCTTTAGGGTGTCTATGTGGACAAGGTCTATCAGGTGTTTTTCATAGCAATCCCGTATAAAGTGGAACCTAAGTTCAATGTGTTTAGTCTTAGAGTGCTGTACGGGATTGCGTGTGATAGAAATAGCAGCAGTATTATCTATGTGAATAGGAGTCATAGAAAGAAGTAACCCGTAATCACGCAGTTGATGCTGAATCCATAAAACCTGATAGCAGCAACTCGCAGCAGCAACGTACTCAGCTTCTTCAGTTGAAAGAGAAACTGTAGTCTGTTTATTGCATTGCCAAGAGACCAATCGAGATCCTAGAAATTGGCATCCACCAGTGGTAGATTTCTTGTCTATGCTGCAGCCGCCATGATCTGAATCCGAATAGGCAGAAAGAGCGAATGATTTCTCATTTGAATACCATAGACCAAGATTGGGTCTATGTTTGAGATAACCAAAGATTCGCTTTACCGCCTTCATATGAGACACCTTGGGTTTGGCTTGAAAGCGTGAGCATACGGATACCGCAAATTCAATATCCGGTCGAGAAGCGGTCAAATACATCAAAGAACCTATCATTGATCGATAGTCCTTTTCTTTGCAATCTTCCTCATCGTCAGGGAGTCTGAAATTGTGATTAAGTTCGATAGGAGTCCCATAGGTTTTACAATTGAGCAGGTCATATCGAGTCAATATGTCTTTGACATACTTTGATTGATGAATATAAATACCTTTTGGAGACTGCTTAACTTGTACACCTAAAAAGAATTTGAGCTCCCCCATCGCACTCATCTCAAACTCAGATTTCATAATCTCCTCAAAATGCTTACACTTCGCTTCATTTGTAGAGCCAAATATGATATCGTCCACATACGCCTGCAGGAGTAACATATCATCTCGATCGCCAGTCCGTTCTTTACGGATGAGCAGAGTACTATCGATATTCCCACGAACGAAACCATGCTTTATTAAGTGGGTAGTAAGCCTCTCGTACCAAAGTCGCGGAGCTTGATGAAGACCATATAACGCCTTGTTTAACTTGCAGACGTATTCTGGATGCTCAGGGTCTTCAAAACCTGGAGGCTGTTTCACGTACACATCCGTATCCACTTGTCCATATAAAAAGGCGCTTTTAACATCGAGTTGGTTCACACGAAACTCTTTGAAAGAAGTGAACGCAAGAAAGATCCGAATAGACTCAAGTTTTGCCACAGGAGCAAAGACTTCATCATAATCTAAGCCCTCGATCTGACTAAAACCTTGAACAACCAATCGAGCTTTATTCCGAATCACGATACCCCGATCATCCATCTTATTTCGAAATACCTATCGAGTGCCGGTTAAATGAGCACCTTTGGGTAATGGAACTATATCCCATACGTGCAGCTTGTTGAACTGCTGCAACTCTTCTTGCATGTCCTCGACCCAGGATGGATCTTTTAAGGCCTCATCAACTTTCTTGGGTTCAATTTGGGATAAATGACAAGAATTTATCCGAGCAACCAAGTTTAACATTTCTTGATTTGGATTTTGCTTCACTTGGTGCCTTATTTGAACAGCAGCATTAGGATCACCGATAATATTATCGATGGGGTGATCCTTGTGTATACGTGTCACTGGGATTAACTCCGGTGCAAGTACTAATTCCAAATTGTTCATGTTCCCCTCAGTAACGGGAACAGTGTTTGTCGCAGGAGTAGTAGGACTTTCAGGTTGCACAGGAGGTTGAAGTTCCGTATCATCTTCATTAGAGAAGAGGTGAGAATGAACCATTTCTTCTTCTTCATCGTCTTCCTCTAACGGTGGCATGTTGGGATCATCTGGATGTTCTGTTGCATTAGTCGTTCCTGAAGTCGAAGGAATATCCGAAGGTGGAACAGTCGGCGATGGTGTGGATGTAGTAGGTAGTGTAGTGGGTGTTGGAGTAGGTGCTGGAGTAGGTGTTGGAGGTGATGGTGTGGGTGTTTGAGTAGGTGGTGGTGTAGGTTTTAAGGTAGATGTGTCTTGACATAGACTGATGCCATGAAGTAAAGTAACTAACTCCTCAGCTTCGCCATCTTCTTCGGGTATGTCAAACGAGTTAAACACATCCTTATAATTGAATAACCATTCAGGAGCCGTTCCTTGAGGAGGATCCGTGTAACGCAGGCATTTTACCTCAAAATGCTCTTCCACCTGGTGTGTTGATTTAATGTAGACTCTTTTGTTCGGAGAGTTGACTGAATAGCCAAGGAAAATTCCTTCAACGGCTTTAGCTCCAAACTTCGAGACCTTGTCTTTTGAGACCATAATCAAACAAGGACACCCAAACGGCTCTAGAAAAGTGGGCTTACGGTTATTGAACAATTCATAACACCGTGAGCACGCGATTTAGAACGTAACAAGCAGTACTGACTGCTTCTGCCCAAAATATGATAGGAAGCTTAGAATCGGCCAGCATAGTCCGAGCTGTCTCGATAATAGTCCTATTCTTACGCTCTGCAACTCCATTCTGTTGAGGAGTTCTTGGGGCACTGAACTGATGATCAATACCTTTTGAGGCACAGTATAACTCAAGAGTTGAGTTCTTGAATTCAGTTCCGTTGTCACTTCTCAGTCTCTTTACCTTTAAGTTGCACAGATTTGCCAACTTATCCAACAAATACACCAAAATATCTGGTGTTTCACTCTTTGCTCCTAGAAAGTATACCCACGAAAATCTTGAGTAGTCATCGGTGACTACTAAGCAATAAGATCGACCACCGATGCTCTTAGTTGAGATAGGACCAAACAGATCCATATGTAAGAGCTCCAGTGGTGCAGCAATGGAATTCACTATCTTCGACTTATGGGATTTCTTGTGGAGTTTCCCTTTATGGAAAGCAACGCAGTCATCTTTTAGGGCAAATGACTGTTTTGGAACTCCATTTACCAAATATTTGTTTATTAAAAAATTCATCTTACGAAAATGGATGTGTCCCATTCGTCTATGCCACAATAGTGATTCCTTTTCCGAAGCCTTTGACAGGAGACAAGTGTATTCATATGTAGTCTCCACAGTTCGCATATTCATTACATAGGTGTCGTTTCTCCGCGGTGCCCTCATAAGCACCCATTCTTCAGGGATAACGAAACCTGGCTTCAGTATCACACATTCAGTCTTCGTGAAAGCAGTGGTAAAGTCCTTATCACAGACTTGTGAAACGCTCAGCAAGTTGTGAGTAAGTTGAGCCACATAATTCACATTCTCAAAGCTAACTTTCCCGTTAGTTAGCGTTCCCTTTCCCGTAATGATTCCTCCTGTATCTCCAGCAAAAGCAACATGTCCTCCGGCATGTGGTTTAACATCCGTCAAAAGAGACACATCGCCAATCATGTGTCGCGAGCACCCACTATCCATAAACCATTCACTATCCTTAACACGTTCTGACTACTGCAACACATAAAGTAAGGAGATTAGTGAGAAATGGTGACCCAAGCCTTTACAGACTTAGGTCTACCAAGGTCATCAACAATAATCACATCGGACAGAACTTTATTTTTTAACAAATTAGAATTTTCATCTAATGTGTTATTGTTGATGACAGAAGAGTCACTAACAGACTCCTTTCGTTTCCAAACTTTAGGTTGTTCGGAAATTGGTTTGGGAGTAACATCGGGCTTTTGTTTTGGCAAAGGTTTTTGCCCAATATTACTCGACTTTTCAGCAGGCTTGGGAGAGGTTGAGTAACGCCTAGGTGGAGATTTCGAAAAAGAATTTCTGTAAACAGATGTCCTAGGCATTTCTCTCCCATAGTGCCGATGAGACAGTTTAGGACATTCATGAATTAAATGTCCTTGTCTTTTACAATAAAAGCATGATCGGGTCTCAGCAACTGATTGAGGCTGAGGATTTACCACAGGAGTAGGAGAAGCATTTCTAGAACATGAACATTTTGTGCACGTCTTAGTAAATGCTTGTTTTGGTTGAGAGGTTGAAGTAGAAGGTTTATCACAAAAATCATTTGCACGTGTAGCTTGATGTTGCAAAATCTTTACAGGTGACTGTAAAGTTTGAGATTTTGTAGTTAAAACCTAATTCTTTTCCTTTTTAGGTTGAACCTTAATTGTAGGTTCAACCTTTGAAACCATTTTGACAGATTTTACATCAACCTTCTTTTTAAATTCAGGATACTCCTGATCAGTAATATCCTCAATCTCAACAATCTCCTCAATTCTAACTGGAGATTCACATTCTGACTTAACAAACTGAGGCGAAGGATACTCTGACCGTTTGGTTTTCTCCTTTGCCTGTTTGTTTTGGTTATTAACCTTAGACTTGACCCCATATAACAGTGCATAGTCAACTGGAATCTCTTTGGTGCCTTCCTTAACTGGCATAGGACAATATTCAGTGGGAGGCGGGACTACAGTATAACCTAGTCCTGTCTTAGTTTTACTATCTGTCCTTTGCTTGTTAAGGATTTCGTTGAAGGCAACCGTAGAAGAAGAGGAACTTAGAATCTTACTTTTATATTTGTCATATTCAACTTTTAGATCAGATAGTTCCTTTCGCAAAAGATCTATTTCAGCAAGATAGCTATTAATAGGATCCTGTTGACTAAAAACCTTAGATTTATACCTAAGCGTGTCCTATTGATAAGCCTCAATTTTCTTATCATATAATTGTTCATTGGCTTTTAGGTATTTATTCGACTCACTAAGTTTTTCAACCTTTTTCCTTAAGTCTACGTTATCTTCTTGAAAACACCTTAAAGATTCAGTTAACTTTATGCATGAGATACAGTTCAAAGGTTCTTATGGTTCATTGCATACCTCATTAGAAATGTGAGCCATGAGACACTGTTGATAATTATCAGCATACATGCTCCAGTCGATGTTGGTAGGCTCAAAGACAACTAGTGCATCAGCTGTCGGTTGCTTCACCTCATCTTTCTCTGGAGTTCTGGGAGCATCAGGCTTCGTGAAACCCGATGGAGGAACTTTGGGTTTCTCACACTCTCTCACAAAATGTCCCAGATTCTGACAGTTATAACAGCGAACCTTGCTTTATCAAAACCAAAACTGGTTTTGCCATCTTCTTCCAAACTCTTGCGACCAGTTCGTTGCAAGAATTTCTGAACTCTCCTTGATATCATGGCAATATTCCAGTTTAAGTCCATTTGCTCAAGATCATTGTCATCTAGTTGAGCATAATCTTCTTTGGCAAGTTCTAAAGTAGAATTCGGTTGTGAAACCAAATCCTTGTAAGAGCTGAGAAAGGCTGTATAGATAGCAGCCTGCTCTTGAATAGCAGGGGGCACTGGAACTTGTGGTTGTGACCCTTGTGAGGGTCCAGAAGCATACACCGGATGATGAACTCCGGTAGATTGCAATGAAGGTTGAAGTAGAGAACTGTAGAAGAAACAAAAGCCATTCCACCATAAGTCTTTCCGGTGTTGACTTTTCCTCCATATAATGTCGGGTCTTGAACAAAACCACCCGACTTACATTCTTTCTTCTTCAACTCCATTGCATGGGCTTGAAGAACACCAATTAGCTCATCTAAGTTCATCGTGGCTAATTCTTGACTTTCTTTCAGAAACTGTACTTTAACATCCCAACTACTCGGTAGAACGTCCAACAGCTTCTTGTTTATCTCAATCTGAGGGAAATTATATCCTCCCTCAGTCAACTCACTAACCAACTGTGAGTATCTAGTAAACACACTTAGCAGTTTCATTTGGCAGAGAATCAAACAGATCATACTGTTTCTTGATCAGTTCCAATTTAGCCTCCTTGTACTTCTGATTTCCACCACATCTCGTCTCAATAACCTTCCAAAGATCGTATGTTATGTCATGTGTTTTGAAAAGGCATAAGACATCTTTAGTAAGGCACATGCAGATGGCTGAATGAGCCTTCCTTTCAATATCGTACTCCTTTTTCTCTTCAGGAGACATGGCTTTGTATGTTTTGGAAGGAGGGATACCACGATAGTCTCCCTCAGCTACAAGAGCTTCATATCTTTCTCTGAGCGGACCCCAGAGCTCGGGACAGTGGAAATCTACATACTATTCAAATCTATCGCGCCAATATGCATAATCCATATCAGCAGTAAATAGAGGAGGTTTATTATTGGAACCAACATCATGATTTTGTTTTAACATATCTCTAATTCCCCGAATATCCTCTTTATCAGTAACAGCAGCCATTAAAAATTAACCTGAAAATTAGCTCAAAAACGAGAACTTTGCAAAATAATTAGTACCAAAGGCGTCACTTGGTAAGTGATGTACTCAAGTGTCGCAACGACTAGCGTCACTTGGTAAGTGACGCTATCGAGTGACGGATGAAGTGACTGATGACACTGTAAGCAAGTGTCGCTCAATCTAGCAAGTGACGCACTCAAGTGTCGTACTTGAGTGACGCACTAGAACAAATAGGCGTCACTAGTAAAAGTGACGTAATAAATCAAAAGGCGTCACTAACGGAAGTGACGCAAGAAATCAAACAGGCGTCACTAGCAGAAGTGACGCTTGTCACTCAAGTGACGTGCTAAAGTGATGCACGTGAGTGACTGTTGATTAAAATAGACGACACTTAAGTTAAGTGTCATATAAACCTCAAATAACGCTTCAAGTGACGTGTTCAAGTGACGGTAAAACCCTAATTTGAGATTACGCAAACGGACGCGTAACGAAGAAAACACGCACGAATCGAGAAACGCAGCAACCGGTAGCGGACTGGTGCCACTAGCAGCCAGCCGCCGGCTGCTGGCAGCCAGCCGCCACCGGCTGCCCGCCACCCGCACGGATTGCGCTTTTTCATCCTTTTTCGTACCCGGTGCTAGACCTTTTCCTACTTTTCGTACCTGGTGCCACTACCTTTTTTGCCTTTTGTACCTGGTGCTACTACCTTTTCCACCTTTTGCTAATGTGTGCTTCCTTTGGCTAAAATGCACCAAAACTCCTCTATAAATAGGTGGCATGGGTTCATTTGAAACACTTACACCACACACCTTGGAGGAAAAACTTACACCACACACCTTGGAAGAAACACTTACACCTACACACACTTTCTTCTAGCTTTTCTTTCTTTGTTTGTTTTAAATTAGTATTAGGCTAGAAGCAAGGAATGTGTTTATAATCCTTGGTGAGGAACGCAATTGTAATCGTTGGTGTACGCTTGGAGAAACCCTTATTAATTCAAGTCTACTCCTTCTCGCATATTAATCTCGGTTATTTCTATCCTTATCTATCTTGATTAAATATGTATACTTTAATTATGCTAGAGATAGTTTATGCCATGATTAGCGAGTAGATTACTATTGTATTTGTTGTGATGTAGTTAGTATATACGATTGTGGGATTACTTTAAATATGTCGTGAAATAATATGACGGCGCCTATTCGACTGTTACTTGGTATAGTGCTGGAAATGCTTTTAAGCAAAGTACATACGTATGGAAGCCGGTAACGACCGAAGGTAGTTGTATTATGGATCGACATTATAAAACGGAAACTTTATGAACGGACTTATCTTATGATTTTAAACCTAAAACTTACATTCACCTTTCGATTGACAAACATGATTATAACCTTGTAAAGAGGAGTCGCGAACCTCACTACTTGGTCAATAGTTATCTGTGTAAAACTATGGTTTCGATTGTAACATTATGCGAGCATCATAAAATGCAATGTGATTACGTGGAAGTGCCATGAGTATTGTACACTCAGAATCACAATGTACTTATCATGTAAACATCGTGAAGCAATTGAATCCACAATGGAAACATCGGTAAACGATTAAATACATTGTGGACTACCATAGCATTTTCTGACATGGTCTGGGTTTAACTCTATGCAAAAAGCCGTCAGCATTTTAACTATTGCTTTAATTAGATTAGATTAGGTAGGCTATAGGCTAAATAACCATTTACGAAAACCTAGGGATTTGTTAATTGTATTGAGAAAGGCAAGTTTAAAAATCCAATTTAAATCGATACTTTTCCTTAACCTATGAAATATAAAGTAAGGTACGCAAGAAACCTCAACACTTTCCTTTGCTTACCACGCTTAAAATTCATTAATAGGAATTGATCAACTAAGTCCGAATATATTTGCTAAGTTAATAGTTTGCTAAATTTATAGTCCTTATGGTATTAAGAACGGTTAGACTTGTTGTAGACTTGCTACTATATTCCTTCGCCCACGAGCAAAATACGCTCAATAATAAGGGGCACTGACTCCCTCATAGGAGAGTGTGGAGAGTTGAGCATTGTCTGTCTGATCAGAATCATGACACCGTGGTTCCTCGTGACATATTAGTTGATAACCGACTAATAGGGAATTTATCGGTTATACCATAAACTACCAAGTCTAGTGAACACACCAAATTTAGTAAACGTTTCCCCTACAAGTCATCGTCCCAAATTATAAGCTAACGAACTCACAACAAATACTCCTTTTATTATCTGATTTACAATTATCTTTTATTCGCTTTAATTAGTTTAATTAATTAACTGAACCGAAAACTCCCAACCAACTCTTTTAATATTTACTAGAAAAGAAAGATTGATTGAATTCCCTCTGTTTCAATTCAGTTTCTCTTTAAGAACGACTCTAGGTCATACTTACCATCTACTAGCCTTTTGGTTCAGTATCAGTAAGTCACACTTAGACCCCAGCAAATACAAATTTAAAACACCCACGATCGCGGTCCGAGCGCCGTCTTCACACGGACGCCTGCGAGCGCATCAATTTTTTGGCGCCGCTACCGGGGAGACTAACTGTCCGATACAGAGGCCCAACCAATCCCAACTCTAGTAAACCCTTAGGATAAAACCTTCTAAAAAAAAACTTTTCTTAATTTTATACTTTCCTTATTTCTAGTTTTTCTCTATTTACCGTTTCTCTTTCGTGTATGACCTGTTCCCCTAGATCTGCACCACTGTTTAATTTCCCTGATCCAGAACTTATAATACGTACCATTCGACGAGAAAAGAAGCAATCCGCGCTTGAACAAGCAATGGCTGAACGCATCACTCTCGCTGACAACAGTAAACCCTCTATCGAAGGAAGAGGAGGACCAATTCTCTACCCTGAAACCCCTGGTCAATCTTTCGAGCTTAAACACCACATCATCCAACTATTCCAAAACCACTGTCAATTTCATGGATTGCCAAGTGATGACCCCAACTCTCACCTCGACAAGTTCATATCTCTTTCAAATTCCTACAAACAAAACGGAATTAGCCAAGACACGATCCGCTTGTATCTTTTCCCTTATTCGCTCACTCATCATGCGCAAACATGGTTTGAAGGTTTAGAGACCGGCTCTATCCCTTCATGGACGGTAATGGCAACAAAGTTTCTAACCATGTACTTTCCGCCTTCTAAACAAACCAAACTTCGAAATGACATCATGAATTTCTGACAAGCTTTTGATGAGTCATTATACACCGCATGGGAACGATTTAAAGGAGCCTTGAAGAAGTGCCCCAATCACCATCTCGACAAATCCGCACAATTGTGTACCTTCTACAATGGTTTAGACCCCAACCACCGAACCACCCTCGATGCTACTGCACAAGGAAGCTTCATGGCAAAGACCGACGAAGAAGGATGGAACCTGATAGAGAACATGACTATGCATCACCATGATTGGAACTCTGGAGATCACTCTACATCTTCTGCACCTATCACTGCATCAAATCCAGTTCCAGTTGAAGCACTTAAAGTATTAACGGAGAAAATGGACTCACTTGTCAAACAAGTTGGAGAACTTAAGAAACAACAGCACCAAGTACACCAAGTGCAAGTCTATCAACATTGCACCAATCCGCAACCATCTGGTGAATACCAAGTGGAGTACGAAGAAGCAGACGGCACAGTCTACTATGCTCAGTTTCCCGCTCGACCACAGAATTCTCCACCCGGTTTCAACCAAAACAATAACCAACCTAGAGGACCTCCATTCCCACAGAGAACTAACCAACCATACCAACCCCGATACCCACCTAGATACCCACCTTACCCACAACAATCACAACCCTCTTATAACCAACCCCTCGCACTTCCTGCACCCACTTCCGATACAAGCCAAACCACTGAACAACCTGTAAAGACAAATACCCCAGCTTCAAGTTCAGATAACGCCTTCACCCAATTCATGCAAGGTCAACACCTACTCAACCAAAAGACGTCCGCTAGACAAGATCAAGCCGACCTCTTCATGAGAAACCAATTGGCCGTGCTAAAGAATTTGGAAGCCCAAATTTGACAATTGGCACAACGTCTTGATAACAGACCCAGAGGAAGTTTGCCTAGCAACACGGTTCACAACCCACATGTTGAGGAAGCAAAGCAACTCACTACCGCAAAAGAGGCAGCCACTCCACCCCCTGCTGCTGTACCAGTAAAGGAAGAACCAAAGATCAAGATACCAGCTGTGGAAACCACTCCAACCGTGAACAAAGATGTTAGGATCCCTTATCCCACTTGACTTAAAGCCCAACCTAAGAAATTATCATCCTTTAAGCTACACGGAAAATTTCTCGATACCATGTCTAGAGTTCCCGGTCGAATTAAATATATGAGGAAATTGCTATCCACTAAGGATAAACTGCCCGAAGTAAACAACATTCCCCTTAGTTCTGAAACATCAGCCCTACTTAAGAATAGCCTTCCAGAAAAACTAGAAGATACCGGTAAATTCACACTCCCTTGTTCTATTTACCAATCCGGAGATATCAGCGCCTTAGCCGACCTAGGAGCCAGCATTAACCTTATGCCCTACTCCCTGTTTAAAAGGCTAGAACTTGAAAATTTGAAACCCACTAAGATGACTGTCCAGCTAGCTGACCAATCTGTTAGATACCCAAAGGGAATAGCTGAGAACGTCTTAGTTCAAGTTAACAAATTCTTCTTTCCGACTGATTTCGTGGTAATGGATATCCACGAGGACATAAACATCCCGATTATCCTTGGAAGACCATTTATGAACATAGCCAGAGCAGTGATTGATGTGTATAACCATACGATTGTTCTATGAGCGCATGGTGAAAGCATCACTTACAAGATCAACCAACCGGACTATACACCAGAGCAAGAAGAATGCCACGCTATATCAACAGGCAGAATATGTTCCGATGATGAATCAGACCCCGAAGAAGAACGATGCTTCACTCGCCCAACAACCTTGATCTACGATACTGAGACAGACCGAGACGAGGACGAGGAGTATCAGGAAGCTGAGGAAGAAGAAGAATCTGAGGAGGACGAATCAGAACCTGAGGAAGAAGAGGAAGAACCTACAGAGGAAGATGAAAGAACGGAAGAAATGGAAGAAGAACCTGAGAAAGTGGAAGAAATGGAGGAAGATGAATACCAAACTGATTCACCACAGATGGCTGAAGTCAAGAGGATACAAGACTGCAAAGACTACACTTCATCGGAAGAATCCTTCGATTACGGAGCCATCCACCAAGAGCTTAGATCCACTCATCTCAAAAGAATGGGAAACATTCTCGACTCTTATCTCGATCCATCAAAACCCTTCACCAGAACCTGACTCCGAGACATAGACACTTTCAAAGAAGAACTCCGAACATCACAGCACCCTGACTTGTATGCTAAACTCCTACAGAGAATTTCTGCATATAAGGCAAGACAACCAGGAAGCTTTGTTGAGGAAAACCTTCAAAACACCATCACGGAAGTCAGAACCGTCAAGGTCGACAGCACCCAACCTTTCAACAACGCACCCTCAGATGAAGAGTTCCACCAATTCCCAGATTCACGAGACGAAGATTCTGACTACCAGAGTGTCGAATTTGACGGCGATTTTGTTAACGTCACTATCGATGAACACTCTATTCCAAAAACTCCTCTTGCTCCACCAAATTCACCCGTCATCACAACTGAGAGATTAGAGATTCCCCTCATCAACACTCACGAGGAAATGATTGATCTGATTGATGAAAACGACGATGTACGCATCATTGTGGAGGCTATCAAAGAGTCAACCAATGAATACAACACCGCTCAGAGACACCTGATAAGGCAGATTGAACAAGAATACGATTCATATCTCGCCAACTATGGAGAACCAGTACCCCAGACTTTGCTCAGACATATCCAAGAATTCTCCGATTCCCTTCAAGAACAAGTCACCAGAGAAGCTCAACAGCCAGAAGGACCAGACTACCCAATGGGAGAAATCAAGTTCTGCAACAACCAAAGGAAAATATACCAAAAAGTATATTGTGCCTTGGCCGGATCAGCCTTTCCCTACTCATCAAGTCAAAAGGCTACACTAGCATCAATGAGGACCCATATTGAAAGAGCTACTGGAAATCCACAGAACTATGCTGACATAAGAATGGTGGGAGATCTTAGAACCCTTCTAGACCTCATCGAAACTAGAGAACATCTTACAACTCCAGAAAATTTCAGGATCGTCATTCACTCCACCATTGGTCATCACATCGAACTAATAGTGGATGAGCTAAATCACGCAGCATTTGAAGAAAACACTCGTGACATTCCAGCACGATATTGGAACATGTCACCAGTCAACTTAGCATCCTATGTAATAGATCGACTGCATGGAATGTACGAGGAAGAAGACATAGAAATTGACGCTTACCGCAACGGATATTGCAAAATATTCAGCAAGTTAATCTACGTCTTCACGGACTCAGATTTTCCCTTCGACCGTGAGCAACATCAACTCATCAGACAAGTATGCCAAGCAACCCGATCTTTTGGAGGAGACCCTTTAGCTGAAAACTTTCAAGAAGTAAAAACTCAGTTCATGGCTTTGATCACCTCAATAGGAAGAAACCACCCCCAGCGTGAGATTGTTCGAACTCACACCTGCACTTAAATTGACCCTAACGGACCAGTCACAAGGGCAGTTCGATACATCAGCTATGGGATGGCAATCCTTGACAGACTAGCTACTGACCACTTCAAGAGCTTCAGGATGGAATCCACCACTCCACCAACTCTCATTGCCGACATGATCGAGCAATTCCTGCGATACTTTCCCCCACGCTACAGCTTACCTAGGAACCACAGTGATCACTCTAGCACCACGGACACATCCAGCATCATCTGAAGAAGAAAGCACTAAGTCGAGCTCTCGACTTTAAAAGAGCGCTTCTCGGGAGGCAACCCGTGTTTTTACGTTTCTGCAATTTTACTTTCCAAGAAGTGATGAAATCTCCGACTATCTTTCACACCCGGATCATACAAAGCATGCTCCAGCCTACAAGGAAGCATCAACGCAAGAAAAAAAGTATATCCGACGTGTTCACGCCTACGAGACCAATCACAAGAAGACTTGATCAAAACTGCAACAAGGAAGACGAAATCCGGCACATGCACCAAAGGAACACTGCAACCACCGGGGAGTACTTCTATACCGTCTTTTTCATTCGTTTTAAATATACCATATCCAATATGCTTATCACTAAGTGTGGGATTCAAACCCAACACACACTAAAAGAATGCGCCTTATATGTTTGAAACCCTAAGTGTGGGATTTTACCCAGTTAAAAAGCTTAGTATAACATCGAGGATGATGTTTCTTTAAGTGTGGGATAGCAGTAGTTGCACTACTGTAAAATGGATATTGGTATACGCTTGATTCTAAAATCGTTGCTCTTTATTAGACCATCCTTCTCCAAAAAGTAAACGAAATTTTCAAAAATATGTTGAAAATGAAAAATTTTAGACAAAGAATGATTTACTTTGGGAAAAAGGATAATTAAAATACAAACTCTTTTGAAAAATCAGTTTTGTAATCCTATAAAGAGCATCGCATGACTAGGCACACAACAACCCAACTTTCGATTCGTGAGGTATCTTGAGCCATAGACTTGAGTTAGATTAAGCATTGTATAATCATTCCTCTGTCTTGAACAGGTAGCAATAGTTCGCCAAATTTTCCTTGGCAAAAGTTCCAAGAACTTTTCAATAACGAACCTCTGCTCTTTTCCTATACCATCCTTTTCCATTTTGTTTATCAGCGATTGATATCGGGTATATGTAGAGGACAGAGACTCACTGGGTTCCATTGCAAACAGATCATACTGGCGAGTAAGATTTACTTCCCTACAACGAATAATATCAGGAGTTCCAATGTATATATTTCTAAGGGTATCCCACATATTTTTAGCGGTTTTGCAAAGCCTAATTGACTCAAACACTTCATCAGGAAGTGCCTTGCCTATGTAGATTTTATCTTGTTTATCTAACCTAACTAATCGTCTGTCCTCATCTGACCACTGTTCCTCTCTCTTAGGTACAACCATTTCTGGTATGGCAGGAGTAGTAGTAGCTATAACAGCAGGAATAATTGTGGTTGGAATGTGAGGACCATTGGTTATAATATTACAAAGACGATCATCAACAAGATCCAAAAACATCATCATTCGGGACATCCAGGTTTCTATCCTAGAAGGATCAAACGCTGGAGGTTTGGTAGTAGAACCATTTCCCTTTTGATACTCAGAATCTACACAACTGTACTTTACTGATTCCATTGCAGATCTGGTTAATTGTTTTAAACCAACTCTGCTCTGATACCAATTGATAGTCCCGAAATCACTATTGTCTAGTGATATGGAAATACAATAAGTAAAGTTTAATTGTAGAAGAGGGTTTGAATATAATTAAAAACTTTTTCAAAATTATATAAGTTTTTTATTCAAGTTTTAATGGTATTTGCTGAACAATAAAAGGATAGAGTATCTTTAAGAACAAATCCCAATCATAACAAAGAAACAATAGTAGTTGAATTGTAAATTTTATTGATCATAAAACTTACAAAGTGTTGATTGCGGAATAGACTAGGCAAAGCTAATCGAAATCATACACTCTAGCTAAACTATTACAAAGAGTTAAAACAGTAGTGGACAAACACGCTAACTGTTTTACTCGCTGGTCGCTGTTACGTGCTTAGACAAACTACGGACTGAACAAACAAGTGATTAACACGTACAACGACAAGTTTCTAAGTGCAAAGTACTGCTCTATTTATAGTGCAAATGTCGAGTAAACATTTTCTTCAAATCATGATCTTGGAATGACACGTGTTGCTGTTTGATTGGTTTGATCTTTGAGACTGATTATTCTGTGGTCCCAATTCTGTTACCTCGAATATCGCATCTTCCTTAACGCCAATCACTTGCTGCCATGTATAACACCCCATCTTTTACAACATTATTTAAATGTAATTTTACATCGGAAGCGTAAGTCCAAACAAACATTAACAATTCAGTTATAGAATATTAAGAAATTAAACCATAATATTTCAAAACTATAGTATATCTAAAATGGGTGTTATTTAATTCCAAATAAAATTTGGATTTATTCAAAATCCAATATCAGAGTAAGCCGTCTGGTCAAACTTTCCATCCCGAACAAGCTTCTTGCTAATCCCTTTATATCAAAACCATAACCTGCAAGAAGTGGGGTGGTGGGGTTAGCATAACGCTAAGTGAGTGAATACATAACCAACAGCCCAACTTAGCATAACAACTTTGTTTACAATAATTAATCGTAAACAAAAACATCAAATAGATCGATGGTTCTTGGGGAAACCTTCAGCCAAGAATACCAACAGTACACATAATATCAATGAGATAACATCTCAATACACAACATATCAATGAGGATCGGTGGTTCTGGAGATATCATGATACCCGGGGATTCTCCCAGAACACTTATCGTCAATCTGTATGGCCAATACAGAATAGACCGATAGTTTGGTACTAATCTCATACAACCTAATTTCCTATTAACGATATGTACAAGGAAATTCCTGTCGTCTTACAATAGTAACCAAACCCAACCAACATGTTGACCTCAATACTGATGCCCGAAGGCCAAATATCAAGTGATCACGTATTCACATATTCAATCAAGTCAACATGTCAGACTAACCAGTCTATCAATAGTATTATTACTATTAAACCAAATTAATCATGGCAAACCAAAAGCAGTAATAATACTATTACCCGTTGTAACCAAACCTGTTACAACTAAATTACACTGAGGATTAAGATCCACTCACCGACACCTCAGTTGTCCACTCAGTAGTCTAATGTCACCGAGTCTTCTCGAAATCTGAGAATACAATGGAATTACACAAGTTAGTTACTTATCTCAAAATCTATACAACATCATTCCAATATTATAAATAACCATATTACCAACACAATTCAAACTTACTTATCAAGTTTATGATTATTATGATCACATCACTTTAGTCATGTTAGACTAACATAATTAGACCTTTAACAAAATTATTAACCTCCAATATCAACAATTCATCAAAAGCTCAATATTAGGTCTAATGAATACTTAGCAATTAAGCTTACACAATCATCTTTAATCATCAAATACTAGCTTATCAAACTCAATTGCATAACTAGTTTACAATTTAACAAATTTCATCAATTCAAGTTAGGGCTTAGCTTATAATCACAATTCAAGTATCAACTAATCATTCTAACATGATTACAAGCTTTTCTTCATGAACAATCAACTAAACCCATAACTTAATTCATGATCATACACTAATTCTTTCATTTCTAAGTTAGGGTTTAGATGATAATCCTTGTTTAAGCATCAACTAACAACTATATCATCATTTCCAGCTTCAATTTCACTTTAATCATGCTAATTAAATCCAATACACAAAACCCATTTTCTAGGGTTTACATTAAATTCAAGAATTAGCAATTACAACATGTTTATAATGATGATAGAATGATTAATACATGTTATTGAAGCTTAACTAACCTTAATTTACACTTTTGAAACCCTAATTTCGGATTTTAACCAAGAACACTAAAACCCCAAATTCTAGGTTTTAGAAAATGAAGAACACAAGATTATACCTTGATTAGGATGATTAAAGAGGCTTGAATTCGAGTTCTGGAGCTTCAATTGTATGATTGTATGATTGATTCAAATTTCTTCATGTATGTATGTATGTCGTGTATACGTATGTATATGGGAGATAAGTTTGAGTTTTAAACCGACTCAATATAGAGTATAACATATAATTGGTTAATTTTCATTCCCCGTACTTATCATTGCCTGGAACTTAAAAACCATTTGCGAGGAAATATTATTTTATTTTACCGTCAACTGAAATAAATTAAAACAGTTAATAATTTATTAACCACAATAATTTATTTGACTCTTTTACCCATTTATTTTCAATTACCAATTTACAATATTTCCTAACATTTCAATTAACCATTTCAAGTCAGGAAATAATAGTAAAATACTGGACCCATAAAGTGGGTGTTACACCATGTAATCCCCTAGATATTTATAAAGATATGGGAGACACTTGCTGACGTAAGACTGAAGAGCAACTTGCACTTGAAAAGAAACTTTATTAGAGTAGTCACTGAAGATGAAATAATCCTCCTCACTCACTACGAGCTATCGTGTTCTTGTAGAGTGACTTGAATTGAATATCTTCAGCAACCGACCTTTATTCGGGCAGTGACTTTTTCCTTTATTCATTTGAAGATGTAAAACGCTCGCTGCAAGTCTTGGAGTCAGCGACACACTAAGTTGAGTTTTAATCTTCTTCAGCATATCAGATTCCTCGAGGCGAATGAACAGCGATCAGCGAATACATCACTTCAGCAACATCAGCTTTAACTTTAAATCATTTCTTTCATTCGTATGACACACACACACATATATATATATATATATATATATATAGTGGGAGGTTCAAATGAGAATCAATCTAAAGTTGAGAACTTTGAGAACCACAAAGAATACATGTTTAATTTATTCACATGTGATTAACTTCAATCATATATGAACATTGATGTACGTTTAATTGAAAAAGAAAAAAGTTAAAAAAATCTCAAAATTATAATGAAAAACGTAAAAAACAAATATATGTTCACTTGTGAACGATAATGTGAACAAATAAGTTAATATGTTGTTCACATGTGATTAACTTCAATCATATATGAACATTGGTATACGTTTAATTGAAAAAGAAAAAAGTCAAAAAAATCTCAAAATTATATCGAAAAACGTAAAAAAAACAAATATATGTTCACTTGTGAACGATAATGTGAACAAATCAATTAATATGTGTTTTAAGACATAAGTTTATGATTTTTTTGACTTTTTTCTTTTTCAATTAAACGTACATTAATGTTCACATATGATTGAAGTTAATTAACAAACATGTATTCTTTATGGTTCTTAAAGTTCTCAAATTTAGAATAGTTCTTATTTGAACTTTTCCCGCCATATCCAATCCACTAAACATCTATATTCGTATCCATATCGACTATTAATCTATTTAAAATTTAAATCATTCATATCCATCATAAATGAATCTGGATGCCATACCTAGTAATATGACACGAATCGATGTGTAAATTGAAGGCCAAATAGTTGGGCTTTTGGGCTGATTGGGTTGACATGAAACCAAATAATAAATGTAAAAACAGTTGTCTTTCTTCGATGATTATCATCCAGCGTCACCTACTATATATATCACCTTTCAATTTCATTTGCAATTGCATGATAAAAACCCTTCCCCCCCTTCTTCCCTCCCTCCTTCTCATTCAGAAATTCAAAATCATATCATGGCAGCAATCTGAAATACAATCGTAATCACAAAATCGAAACGTTTGATCTTATTTTCTGCATAACGTAACTCGATTTCCTGATTTGACGAACGTACTGATCACTCGATCAATCCTCTAAGTAGAAGTTTACAATCGTATCATTAGAAACCTAACGTTTTTATAGTTAATTTTACTTTATCGACATCGAATATCATCGAATAGATGGCGGATAAGAAGAAGCAACTTGTGTTGGTGGTTGAAGGAACTGCCGCTTTAGGTCCTTATTGGCGCACCATTCTCTCCGGTTTTCTCGAAAAGTTAATCAGGTAGTTATAATCCACTATCTGCTGTAAGTCTGTAACTATATATATCTAATTAATGATTTTAATTGTATGTGTGAAATGTAGGGTTTCAATGCAAAATTAAGCGAAAAAATACATGTTTGTGACTTGATTGTGCATAGGTTATTAGGTTCGGAAATCGGAATTGGGTTTTTGAACTTTGAACATTTTTAATTAAGAACTTGCTTATGCATTGAAGTTTATTTTATTAAGAGTACTTGAGTTGACGTTTGTTTTTTATTTTTTGATTTGTTCATGCAGGTCGTTTTGTGGTGATGACGCTACGGTAAGCATCATTGATCATGTGAAATCATATAATTGGTGTTCAGTTTCGTATGGCCTGTATCAAATCATATAATTGGTGTTCAGTTTCGTATGGCCTGTATCAAGTCAGGGTTTTCTTTAACTTGTATTACGATTACGATTTGATATGTATTCCTATATGTAATTTGGATTGATAATTCACCGGAAAGCCATTTGGAAAGGGTACAGACGCCTGATACATAGTTTAATGCTTTATATATGTAATTAAGTTATGCAATACCCATGCAATATAGACGTGTTCTTAAATCAAGTAACAACGTACACAATGTGACTAGCATTCTGTTGAAAACAGAGATTCATTTTTATGCATTTGATAGTAGAGGCATGCGGAAAGTGACTTGTTATATCTTCAAATATGGTTGCTAATCTATTTGAAGTGTTTCTTATTGCTTGCTTCATTGTCTCTCATATAACACTCTTGTAAAGATTTATTATGCATATAAAGCTCTAGTAACTCATTGGATGTCAGTATCACGGGCGTTTCACATCATTGCATGTCAAATTCTTAAGCTCTTGTATTATTTAGTCAGGTCTTTAGATTTTCAATATATGTACTTCTACTAATTGCAGAAGTTTTTAGTTCTTTACTTCTTCATATGCAGAATGCAGCTTGTCCTGATGTCGAATTGGCTCTTGTGATATTCAACACCCATGGATCTTACAGCTGTGTGTATACTTGACTGCTCGTACTTCTTTGTTGTTTTATTTGTACATTTCTATCTAAATTTTGTTGTGATATTTGTTTATTTGTATTTAGTCTATGTCTATACTGATGTATCAATATTTCTTAAGTTCACAATTCTTTGTATTTGCAGCTTGCTTGGTACAGCGCAGCAGTTGGACAAGACATGTGGACTTCTTCTTTGAGTGGCTATCAGATATGCACTTCAGCGGTGGCGGTTTTTGTGATGCTGCAATTGCAGAAGGACTTGCTGAAGTTCTAATGGTACCCAATGTGGATTTAGCCACATGTACTTTTTTAATTTCATATGGTTTTGTTAAATTAAGTTTGTCCTTGTATCTCTTTATCATTCTTGTACTGCAGATGTTTTCTTCTCCGAAAGGGAGCCAAAGTCAGCAAAATGAAGAGAGTCTTCATAGGCATTGCATTCTTGTTGCTGCAAGTAATCCATATCCACTGCCTACACCAGTTTATCGACCACCAAACAAGAGTGAGGCACAATCAGGTAGCTGTTTATCTGATGCCGAGATGGTCGCTAAATCATATCCTCTGGTATTAATGATGGAGTTTGTGTTAGTTATGCTTTTATGATTGTTTAGTGTGTCTATCCTAAACACTGTCTTCTTTTGCAGTCTTTTGTTTCTCTGTCAGTTATATGTCCAAAGCAGCTTCCAAAACTTAAAGCAATCTACAATGCGGTAATCCTCATTTTTCATCATCAATTTTTTTTTTTTAATTATGCTGATTTTTCTCCTTTGATAATGCAGGGAAAAAGAAACCCTTCATCAGCTGATCCTACTATTGATATTGTGAAAAATCCACATTATCTAGTCCTCATCTCAGAAAATTTTGTGGAGGCTTGTGTTGCTTTAAATCCATTGGTAACAACCAAATTGCTATCTAACCAGAGCCCTACAGTAATAGATGCTACTTCAGTTTCTCTAGTCTCAGAGCCACCTCCAACTTCTGTTTCTCCAGGTTTGTGTAATGTTTTATTCGTTACCATGCCAAGGTCACATACTTGCTTCTTGATTTATTCAAACACTGTACCAAAGGGATATAGGATTGTTTATATGTTTCTAATAAGTTCACCTCAACATTTGTCTATTTTATAGTCAAAGAGTCTTTGATGAACCAACAATCAGTATCTGTGGGAAACAGTCCCATATCTGTGAAAGTTGTAAGACACATCATTACTCTATCTTATATATCGTTTATTACTAATGGAATAGAAACAATGATATTTTATGATCATCGTTCATTGGTTTTCAGTATGTTAGTAAATATCTGAAGCTAATTGTTCAGGAGCCTGGCACAGTTTCTTCAATGCCATCTAATCAAGCATCAAGAACTTCTTCACCAATATCAACTTCTCAAAAGATGATATCCAGCAATGATAATATGCAAGATGTGAAACCTGTTGTTAGTGGTATACAACAGCCCATGCGTCCTGCTGGTCCTGCAAATGTAAATATTCTCAATAATATCTCACAAGCACGTCTGATGAATCCTACTGCCCTTGCTCGAGGAACGCCTACTCTAAGTTCGTCGACTGGTGGATCCCCTATGCCCAAACATAAGTCTAACGTGATATCTGGAGGCATGCCATCATCTGTACCTGCTTCTCAAACTGTAACATCATCTGGGCAGTCAAGTATCACGTCAATGGCTGGGTCAACAACATTATTAGCAGGGACTGCAGAGGGCGCACAACATACTGGAGCGATTGTGGCTACTCATAGTGTGTCTCAGAAAGTACAACAAACATCAAGTGCAGTGCAATCAGGACAGTCGAGATATGCAAAATTATGGGAGGTATGTGACATTCGACTTCTATATCTTAAAGTTTCTATGACAGTCTATAATTGAACTCCAGAAAGCAGAAATGCTGAGGTCATTGAATTCTATTTATTAGTCATTTGGAGATTAAAGTGTTGTTTGTGTACCTGTGTTAGGTTCTTACTTGTGTGGGTTATTAGTCTTATGGTGATAAGATAAGATTCAAGAAGTTTAATGACCTCTTAAATATGTGCGATTAGAAGGGATTTTATCACAATGGTGGCCATTACTAAATATAGGTATGTATGTGGTTGACCAAACCTCCTAGGCCTTAGGGGATCTTTGAATATCCAGATAAAGTTATGAAGCGATAAAAAAATTACTAGTAATAGTGTTATGTGGATGTTTGGCTTGGTCAATCCGTCTAGAATCTAGATATGTTAGAACTTACGGGTATACTCTCTCTGTCTCATATTTTATCGGTCTCCGACAAAATAAAAAATAAAAAAAACGATGTAAGATGGATCAATAAATTGTCAGTTTTACCCTGACATTCTAAGCAAGTTCGACTTTTGATACTTAGAAAACTAAATTGTTGAAAGAAATAATCAAAAGGGCAGAATAGGAATGTCATTAATTTTTAATACTAGTTATATTTTGCAAGTAGACAATCGTTTTATGACAATTGAAATTAGTATTGTGGACAATAATAGTGGGACAGAGGGGTAAGAGATACACAAAATGGGAAATAACTTTTAAGTATGTAAGCTGTTCAGTTTTTTAGTATAACTTTGAGCATAAATGATAAGAGCAAGTTTTATTGCTGCATCACATTGTGGGTCAGCAGATTTTGTTATACTATTCGAGTTGAAATTTCTATATCTTGGAATTTGTTACAGTTTTATACACAATGTATCTTGTTTCTATGGATTAGTTTTCTACTGCCAACTTTGTTGACAGTTAGTGACATCTCATATAATTACAAATTTTTTTTAAGAAATCCATTTTTAGGAAATTGCTGAAATGAGCACTTAAATAATTTTCTTCTTTATATTACTACAACTGTTTCAGTCAGTGGAATGACGTAATGATCTGCATGATGTAGGGGGATTTATACGGTAACCGACAAGGCAAGGATGTCTTCATTTCCAAATTAGAAGTACGTCTTAGACCACATTGATTATTGTTTCATATTATCTTATCAGATGATCTACTAATCTGAGCGACTACCTCTCTGCGATCAATTTTTATCCTTTAATTTTACTACTTCAATTGTTAAACTGTTAATCACAATCCTTCAGTCCAAATTTACGAATATCGAACTTCGAAATTTGAGCTCAAACCTTATGCTTCTTTATCTTTCTGTGACAGGCATACCGGTGTTTAACAACTTCTGAACAGTAAGTACCTGCATTAACATTAGAAAAGTGCTCATATTTTGGAGTTTGTTAAATGAACACTCAATATGCTTATATTCATTCAAGAAAAGAAAAAAATTAAAATAAACCATGATCTTTAATATGACAAGTTATTGCAAGTTAGTTTCAAATGCTCCGTGTGTGTGTCTCAGACTTGCAGAAGATTGGCCTTCGAAATTGCACATTGATAGGCTTATAACTCAAGACCACATGAATAGCAAGTATGATCTGACCTACCATATACTTCATTAACATAATGTCTTCCATTTGGTAGGGCTAATATTTCATCAATTAACTTTTTTTTTAACAGGCCAATGCATCCAAAGGGAGAGTTAATCATTTTCCGAGCAATGAATCAGCATGGATTTCTTGTACAACTGCAAGAAAAGAAGCTTGTAAGTAATATGGAAACCAAGCCCTTTTTTTTTAGCATATACATAAGTACCTGAATGGCTGAATAAGTTATTATTAGTTATTACGATCACAGATATTCCTTAATAATTTAATAATTATTATTTCGTATTATATAGAATAGTAATCGACCAGTGGCTTATGTCTATCTTTAAAGTAATAAGTATCACTTTCATTGTTAGGCCATTCCCCTAAAAGCTGAAGCTTCCTGATGGAGCTTAACTAAATATAATCTCTATTATATCGTCCAAGTGTACTTTGAGTTATGGCTGATATTGTTGCAATGTGTAATAAAAACAGTGTACAGTTATTAGGTTACCATCACAAACGCTGCTGCTTACTGTATCAGATAAATCATGTCGCTTGATCGGAATGGTTTTTCCTGTGGTAAGTTGCATTTTTTTATAAGTCTAAATATTCTGTTTACCAACAAGTGGATTAGAACATGGACATAACAATCATAATAAATCTTGCATTGATTAAGGTGTCAATGTATCATAATCCACAGCCGTTAACTTTTCCATAGAACCATGACGCTAGTGAGAACAATCTTTTTCTCGGTTTAACTTATTATTATTCTTAACTGCTTGTCTCAGGATAAGGTGGTCTTTCATCCACTAATTTCCAGGCAGCAAAGAAAACTACCATCATCGACGTCATCATCACAACCACTACCATCATTGACATCATCATCGCAACAGCAGCAACAACTACTACCATCATCGACATCATCATCACAACAGCAGCAGCAACAAAAAGTTGAGGTGGAAACCAATCAGGGTACAGGAAGCCGAACCCAATTAGCGGGTCAGGGACAAATTTCTTCACCAGGACCAAAAGAATAACCTGTGGTAAGCTGGGTTTTAAAACTGAATATTTTAAGACTAAAATACTGCATCGTACTGTGGTAGACTAGTTCTATATTGTTCTTGTTAAGATGATCAAAGATGCATACAGTATAATTCTATAATTTTGGGTTTTATCTTATATGTTTTATGTTTATACATCCTTATCCTGAATATTAGTACAAATACATGATTAGTAAAAGTAGTGGTGGATCCAGAAATTGGAGTGACCGGTAGCAGATGTATATCTACTTTCGTGAACCGGTAGCACAAACAAGGAATGTAACAAAAAATGAAAATTTTAAAGATATTTACACTGCGTAGTAACTGCTACCCCTACCTTCAATATGGCTCCGCCCCTGATTAAAAGTTAATTGATATGAATCAGTTTACAAATGGCACATGATGTGCATGTGAGAAGTTTAACCAAATTAACCAACACCCCAATATAATTAGTTAGTTGGCATGAGATATATTAGCTTATAAATACATAACCTTGTAATAGATTCATTAGCTTAAAAGTGTTATCAAATATCTCTTTATGTCTTTTGTAAACACCTACTAGTGTGTCTACTAAAACCCCATTTACGAAGCTTTTCCTGCGATTACTTTTCTAGTTACGTGAAACCCCTTGATCAGTTTGCAACAATGTCTTCTCATTTCTTAATGATTTCTAAAGAGATCATGTCACATATTTGATCTAATAGACAGGATTGAGTATATTTCTTCAACTTGTCAATGTACTTGTAAGTTGCAGGTTCTTACTATGATGATCTAATAGTAGTACTTTTCACCCAAATAAATAAATAAACGGAGGAGGAGGCTTTTTCCCGTAAAATACAATGTTTGTATCTAATATATATAACCAGATGTTTATTAATCTATGAATTGAACATATTCATATCGAAAAGCTAAAGGAAACTAGCAAACTGTACTCTGTATGTGAATATTGCGGGTTAAGATATAAATATTAAAATTGTTGCCGTTTAACGTGATTTTTTTTGAACGATCTGTATCGTTTATGAGTATAATATGTATCATATACATTATCTTGTTCTGCTTCAAATGAATAGCAACCTGATAAAATAAAAGTGAAATACAATAATATGTTAAAAATATACCACCTCCTTTGAAAAGTTTCTAGTGTTTATGGTACACATCTCTAATGTACTTTACTTTTTGTCACAATGCTCGACAATGAACTTGTTAAAAATGTTTCGAGATCACCAAAATACCTTTTTTTAACGAGCAACATTTCATCTAAGTGATCAAGCTTCCATGTAATCTAAACATGTACGGACTCCATCCTCTTTGATCAACTACCATGTAATTTTCAGTTACTTTTTTGGTAATCACTATTTCGGTTAATCTAAGCGCAATCCATTCCCGGGAAATCATGGTAGCAATAGAGTCTCAGTTGGGCACTCGTTTGCATTCTAGTGTGGATGCACATGATGAGAAAATTGAAAATCTGTCCAATGAGATGTGTGATCTCTCTGCTTCCATTAATTCAATGAAGGAATTACTCAATGACCTACCGAAATCGTTAGAGAAGATGATGATGGGTTTTTAGAAGCATCAAGAGAAGCAACCCCAATCAAATTTCAACAAAGGTGGTACATTGTTTACAGATCCTGTTTTAAATTAGTTCGAGTACAACACCAAAATAGACGATTTGGTTAGACACAATCACCATGATGAATCCCTATTTTCCATGCCTAAAGTTAAGCTTCCATCGTTTGAGGGAATCGACCCTCGAGGATGGATTACTAAAGCTAAGTTGTATTTTCAGGTTCACCAGACTCCATCTCCGCGAAAACCGGAACTATTACAAATGTGTATGGATGGTATTTATCTCAATTGGTTTACCAACCTTCTGATCAAGCACCCAGAAACAACTTGGGATCAATTTTGTAACAATTTGATGACCCGATTCGGTGGACTAAATTTCGTAAGGCTCATGAAGCACTTGCATCCCTTTATCAAGAAGGGGAGATTGAAGAATATATTGAAAATGTTGAGGCTCTATCAGCCCTAATTCCAAACCAATCCGAAGAACAGTCAATTGGAATGTTTCTACGGGTGCTAAAGACTGATATTAAGAACTGGGCTCGGGCCCTCAATCCTACTACATGTGAACAGACCATAGATTTGGCCTGACATGTTGCTGTAGTCACATCAGTTCAAGGGACAAGTCTGGTACCAGAGGGAAGTCGTATCCATCTTCAGCAATCTGTGGGTCTTCCCAGGCCTCTTCTTGGAAGACAAATCAACGAGCATCTGTCTCGCGAACCGAGAAAGCCACCAACACCAATTACCAATCCACTACAACATCTGCTCTATCTCAACCACATTCATTTTACAAAATAAAACCCATTAACTCTTACACTAGCAGTGTTACTCGACACCTCATGAAACAAGAATGAGAGGATCGACGAAAAAGGTAGAGAATTGGGCCTCCTTTTCCTTCAACAGAGGCTTACTGTTGTCAGCGAGAGTGATGCGATCAGCCATTGCTTGTCTAAGTGCATATTGCTTCTTTTTTCTCGTCGAATAGTACGTATTATAAGTTCTGGATTAGGAAAATTAAAAAGTGGTGCAGATCTAGGGGAACAGGTCATACACTAAAAAAAACAGACAATAAAGAAAATATTTTTATAAGGTTTTATCCTAAGGGTTTACTGGAAAATGGGATTGGTTGGGACTCTGTATTGGACAGTTAGTCTCCCCGGCAGCGGCGCCAAAAACTTGTTGCGCCTGTTATGTTCACGTCAGTAGTAATCGCAACGCCGCAACTGGTGGATTGAAAGTTTTAAATTTATATTTACCGGGGTTCAAGTATGACTTACTAATACTGAACCAAAGGCTAGTAGGTAGTAAGTATGACCTAGAGTCGTTCTTAAAGGGAAACTGAATTGAAACAGGGGTGATCCAATCAATCTGTCATTTTCTAGTAAAAGGGGTTTTTATAAAGTGCGTTGGGGATTTTGGTTCAGTTAGATAAGTACATTGTGATTGGAGGTTATAAAGTGCGTTGGGGATTTTGGTTCAGTTAGATAAGTACATTGTGATTGGAGGTGTACTATACTCATGGTAATTCCACGTAATCACATTGCATTTTATGATGGTTGCATAATGTTACAATTAAACCATAGTTTTGACGCAAATAACTATTGACCAAGTATTAAGGTTCGCGACTCCTCTTTACAAGGTTACAATCAAGTTTGTTAATCGAAAAGCGAATGTAAGTTTTAGGTTTAAAATCATATGGATAAAATAATTCCGTTCACAAAGTTTCCATTTTTATAATGTCGATCCATAATATGACTACCTTAGGTCGTTTACTGACTTCCATACATTTGTACTTTGCTCCAAAAGCGTTTCCAGTACGATATCAAGTAAATAGTCGAATAGGGGCCATCATATTATTTCACGATTTATTTAAAGTCATCCCATAATTATTTATGCTAACTACATCACAACAAATACAATAGTAATCTACTCGCTAAGCATGACACAAACTATCTCTAGCATAATTAAAGCATACATATTTAATTAAGATAGATAGGATAGAAAGAACCCGGATTAATATGCGGGAAGGAATAGACTTGAATTAACAAGCGTAACTCCAAGCGTACACCAAAGATTACAACACGTCCTTGCTTTCTTTCTGTTCTAACAAGCTTCCTAAACTAGCCAAATACTATATTAGAATAAGAAAATAGAAGGAGAAAGTAAAACTAGTAGCTAAAGAGAAGTATGGAAGGTGTGTCTTCAAATGAGGCTTTGGTAGCCTTTTTATACTTGAAATCCGGTGCAAGTCAGAAAATTGAGGCTCATGTTAGAAATCTTGAGGGGGCGGTACGGTACCATTCTCGAAAAGGTGTGGCACATGTACCCGATAGTACGGAAAAAGCATGAAAAGGTGTGCCACATGTACCAGGCAAGGACGAAGATATGGGCGGCGGCCGGGCGATATCGGCCGGTGACCCGGCCAAAAGCCAGCTGGCAGCGGCCGACGTCCTGCCGTCCCGGTTCACCGTCTTTCGTTCCTTTCTTGTTTCATGCGTATCTTCTTCGTCGTGCATCCGTTTTCGATGATTCTTTTTGCATTGGAATTGATTTTCAGAAACAAAGACTTTGATATAAAGCACTTCACTAGATGTTTCTCCAATCTTTAAATGTCTTGTATCGAATCATTTGAATCTTTGTAGCATGCAGAATATTCATTCTTCATCCGTTTTTGTTGATTCTTTATCTGTTAGATTCGTATTTTGAAAACGAAGACTTTGGATGAGATAAACCTTGGTGGTGGATATTTTGTCTCTAAATCTCGTCTTGGATGCCTCGAATCTTCAAACGTGTGTGGAATCTTCATTTTTCGTTCGTTTTGCTTGATTTTTCTCGTGCAACTTCATTTTGACCTTCTTGGCAAAGTTTCATTGATCTGTGTATTATTTAAGCCCAAATGCCAAGTATTGTTCCAGAATGAGAGAGATATCGGTAGTAAAAACGTGACTTTTTACGTGATATCAAGTATCCCACACTTAGAACTTTGCTTGTCCTCAAGCGAACTCGAATCTCAAGCATAGTAAAAGATAAGTAGATAATGAAATATTTTAGGGTAGAACTCTTTACTGAGGGGCTTTGGAAAAATAAAATGTTCATTCTTTTGATAAAGTAGGGTTGTAATCTTTTAGAGCATGCGTTTGATCGTTGATCTTGGATACATGACTAGGCGATCCTCTCCAGGTGGTTACTCAATTCACTCAAAGTGTCTAGGGTTTCCTATATTAATATTATCAATTACTCGGAACGCTAGTCATGTATCGTTTATCGTCATAGGCTTGATCGAGAATCAAATTGTTACCTTTTTGGTGAGAGCGGAGTCAATCTAGCCATAATCATTATAGGGGGAAGTGATGTAAAGGTTTTTAGAGTGAAGTGTCGGAGATATGAGAGGTGGTTAAGTTGGTTTGTTTGGGTTTCTTTTTGGTGAAGAGGAAAGTTGGAATTTTTGGGAGGATTGACGCATTTTTTGCGATTTTTGGAAGGAGTCTTATTTCTCCAATTGACTTTCTTCTCTTCGAATTCTTTTCATTTTTTTTCGACGTCATATCCTTGTATCTTCTCTTCTTTCATCTTTGGAATTTACTATGAAGTTTGAGGGATGCTTTTGAGAGGGTTGGGATAACGTATTTCTTTTTGGGTGTACAGATGGGTTTAAGAATGATGTGATTCGATCTCCTTTTTACTCACCAATTCGGATTCGAAATGCATAACATGAGCAAGTTCTAATTCTAAATGCATACATCGACACACTCAAGAATCGAAGAAGTGAAACATTAAAAAAAATGCTTTATATGGCTCAAGATACCTCACGAATCAAAAATTGATTTGTTGTGTCCCTAGTCATGTGATGCTCTTTATAGGATTATTAATCTAGTTTTTGAAAGGAATTCATATTTTATTTATTCTTCTTCACCAAAGTAAATCATTCTTTGTGTAAAATTTCCATTTTCAACATATTTTTAACCTCATTTTGAAAATTTTTGTTTAAATTTTTCGAGTTACTTTTTGGAGAAGGATGGTCTAAAGAGCAGCAAGTTTAGAATCAAGCATATACCATTATCCATTTTATAGTAGTGTATACTCTAGCTATCTCACACTTAAAGGAACATCGTCCTTGATGTTATTCTAAGTTCTGACTGGGGTAAAGATCCCACACTTAGGATTTGAAACATCTAAGACGTATTCGTTTAGCAGTGTGTGTTGGGTTTAAATCCCACACTTAGTGATAAGTATAGTGGATATGGTATATTTATAACTAAAGAAAAATATTGGTATAGAAGTACTCCCCAATGATTGCAGTGTTCCATGGTATGCGTTTGTCGAACTTTGTCTTGCTGGGTTCACGCTTGATCAAGTCTTCTTGTGATTGGTCTCGTAGGTGTGAACACGTCGGATAAGATTCTTTAGATGTTTGAACTTTCTTGAGGAGGAAGTATTCTTTGCATATCCGAGAGTGAAAGATTGTCAGAGATTTCATCACTTCTTGGAAAGTAAACTTGCGGAAATGTAGAGCACGGGTTGCCTCACAAGAATCCCGAAAAGCGCTCTTTTAAAGTCGAGAGCTCGACTTAGTCTTTTCTTCTTCAGAAGATGTTGGATGCATCCTAAGAGTTGGACTAATCTTTGTGGCTCCTAGATAGGACGTATCATGGAGGAAAGTATCGAAGGAATTGCTCTATCATGTTGGCAATCAGGTCTGGTGGTTCTGTGGATTGTATTCTGAATTGATAATGTTTACTGGATTCGATAACTTATGGTATAACCGATAGATTCCTTATTGGTCGGTTATCAACTAATATGTCACGAGGAACTACGGTGTCGTGATTCTGACCAGACAGACAATGCTCAACTCTCCACACTCATGAGTGAGGGAGTCAGTGGCCCTTATTATTGAACGCATTAGTTCGTGGACGAAGGAACAGATTAGAAAGTCCATAAAAAAGTCTAACCGTTCTTAATACCATAAAGATTACAAATCCGGTAAACAACTAACTTATAGCTTATGTTCGGACTTATTGACCAATTCCTATTATTGAAACTTAATAATGATAAGCGAGGGAAAACGTTTAGGTTTCTTGCGTACCTTACTTTAGGTTTCACAGCTTAAAGGAAAAATATCATTTTTGGATTGGATTTTAAACTTGCCTTTCTTAATACAATTAACAAATCCGTAGGTTTTCGTAAATGGGTATATAGCCTATAGCTTATCTACTCTAATCTAATCTAAACTAACAAACCTAACTAAAATGCTGATAGCTTTTTGCAAAAAGTTAAACCCAGACCATGTCAGAAAATACTATGGTAGTTCATAATGTATTTAATCGTTAATCGATGTTTCCGTTGTGAATTTAATTACTTCGCGATGCTTACATGATAAGTACATTGTGATTGGAGGTGTACTATAATCATGGTGATTCCACGTAATCACATTGCATTTTATGATGGTTGCATAACGTTACAATTAAACCATAGTTTTGACGCAAATAATTATTGACCAAGTATTAAGGTTCGCGACTCCTCTTTACAAGGTTACAATCATGTTTGTTAATCGAAAATCGAATGTAACTTTTAGGTTTAAAATCATATGGATAAGATAATTCCATTCATAAAGTTTCCATTTTTATAATGTCGATCCATAATATGACTACCTTCGGTCATTTACTGAATTCCATACATTTGTACTTTGCTCCAAAAGCATATCCAGTACGATATCAAGTAAATAGTCGAATAGGGGCCATCATATTATTTCACGATATAT
The DNA here is from genome assembly GCA_963422505.1 of Pseudognaphalium luteoalbum. NCBI lineage: Eukaryota > Viridiplantae > Streptophyta > Magnoliopsida > Asterales > Asteraceae > Pseudognaphalium > Pseudognaphalium luteoalbum. Next base: position 93,202,326 of record OY730193.1, on the reverse strand, counting down.
TTAAAGTCATCCCATAATAATTTATGCTAACTACATCACATCAAATACAATAGTAATCTACTCGCTAAGTGATTAGACGTAAAAAGTCACGAAATAAGGCATTGCTTCAAAAATCAAGTAAAATGGCTAATTAACGTACAAAACAAAGCATAAATGATACGATCACGTTCTACGAGCACTTTTTATCATATTACCTTGAAATTATTCTTTGATTAGTTCATAATGATCTTCAGGTAATTACGATCACGTGGATATAAAGAACGTTGAAAACGGATCAAGAATGAAGAAGTCATGGCCAAACGAAGTTCGACCAGTGCACAAGACTTACGATCCAGCACACAAGACCACAGACCAAGGGGATACCACCCCACAGGGGCCGTATACACCCCCTTAGGGGCTGTATACCCCCTTATGGGGCCGTATACCCCCTCTTTGGGGCCGTATACCCCCTGTAGGGGTGGTATACCCATCTATGGTGCCGGATACGCCCCGTTTGCTACCGAATACGCCCTGTTTGCTACCGAATACGCCCTATTTGCTACTGAATACGCCCTATTTGGTGTCGAATATGCCCCTGTTGGTGTCGAAGTTCATAGCTCGGGGGTGTATTTCAGTGTTAAACCGGAGCGAGGTTGTTAAGTGTAAAACTGTATCTTGGAAGCCTATAAATAGAGGCTTAAACCTCCTCATTTCTCATCAACCATTCAATCCATCCCTCACAACACACAACTTATTTCGGACACACTTCACTCTCTCTCTAGAGTTTCTCTCTCTAGACTTTCTCTCTCTAGGTTCTCTCTCTAGTCTCTCTCTAGTTTCTCTCTCTAGGGAACTAGTGGGAAGATTAGGAGAGAATCCTTTCTTCTTAGAATAGCTATGTAATATAATTAGTAGAGGCTAGCGGTTGTAATATTTGGATATTATTCGAAGAAATGCAAGCTGTTATTCTGCTCGCAATACGTATCGGTATTATCTAGCCTTTCTATTATAAATTTTTCATAATGTTCTTGTTTGATGTTTGTGATTTATTAATGATAGAAATATTTATTGGTATGCTTTGTGATTAGTTTCTTGTATGTTTGCCATGATTTAGATAGTTATGAATGATGTTACATTAATTATCTATCTGTATAAATGGGAGTTGTTATACTTTGTTATCGGTCTAAACTTTACATAAATAGATCTTATCATTCACCCTTTCCAGGCTTTCACGTGACTATTGCCCTTAGAATAGGACTTTGCAAACCCTAATACTACGTAGATATAGTTATCTGTGTTTTTGTATGAAGTTGTGGACATGCTGTAAAACGGCCCAGTACTTAATATAGCGCTGGAAACACCTCTGGTGAAGTACAAATGCGTGGAAGCTACGGACCGGTCATAAGCATATGACACTGATGGGGCCCGAAGCATCCGTATGAAGACGGTGCTCGGACCGCAATCAGTTTGTTTTAAATTTGTATTTGCTGGGGTCTAAGTGTGACTTACTGATACTGAACCAAAAGGCTAGTAGATGGTAAGTATGACCTAGTGTCATTCTTAAAGAGAAACTGAATTGAAACAGAGGGGATCCAATCAATCTTTCTTTTCTAGTAAAGGTTTTAAAAGAGTGCGTTAGGGGTTTTTGGTTCAGTTAACTAATTAAACTAATTAAAGCGAATAAAAGATAATTGTAAATCAGATAATAAAAGGAGTATTTGTTGTGAGTTCATTATCTTATAATGTGGGACGATGACTTATAGGGAAAACGTTTACTAAATTTGGAATTTTCACTAGACTTGGTAGTTTATGGTATAACCGATAGATTCCCTATTAGTCGGTTATCAACTAATATGTCACGAGGAATCACGGTGTCATGATTCTGATCAGACAGACAATGCTCAACTCTCCACACTCTCCTGTGAGGGAGTCAGTGGCCCTTGTTATTGAGCACATTTGCTCGTGGGCGAAGGAATAGAGTAGCAAGTCTACAACAAGTCTAACCGTTCTTAATACCATAGAGACTATGAGTTTAGCAAACAACTAACTTAGCAAATATGTTCGGACTTAGTTGATCAATTCCTATTAATGAATTTTAAGCATGGTAAGAAAAGGAAAGTGTTGAGGTTTCTTGCGTACCTTACTTTATATTTCATAGGTTAAGGAAAAGTATCGATTTAAGTTGGATTTTAAACTTGCCTTTCTCTATAAAATTAACAAATCCCTAGGTTTTCGTAAATGGTTATTTAGCCTATAGCCTACCTAATCTAATCTAAACTAATCTAATCTAATTAAAGCAATAATTAAAATGCTAACGGCTTTTTTCATAGAGTTAAACCCAGACCATGTCAGAAAATGCTATGGTAGTCCACAATGTATTTAATCATTTACCGATGTTCCATTGTGGATTCAATTGCTTCACGATGTTTACATGATAAGTACATTGTGATTTCAAGTGTACAATACTCATGGCACTTCCACGTAATCACATTGCATTTTATGATGCTCGCATAATGTTACAATCGAAACCATAGTTTTACACAGATAACTATTGATCAAGTAGTGAGGTTCGCGACTCCTCTTTACAAGGTTATAATCATGTTTGTCAATCGAAAGGCGAATTTAAGTTTTAGGTTTAAAATCATAAGATAAGTTCGTTCATAAAGTTTCCGTTTTATAATGTCGATCCATAATACAACTACCTTCGGTCGTTACCGGCTTCCATACGTATGTACTTTGCTTAAAAGCATTTCCAGCACTATACCAAGTAACAGTCGAATAGGCGCCGTCATATTATTTCACGACATATTTAAAGTCATCCCACAATCGTATATACTAACTACATCATAACAAATACAATAGTAATCTACTCGCTAATCATGGCATAAACTATCTCTAGCATAATTAAAGTATACATATTTAATCAAGATAGATAAGGATAGAAATAACCGAGATTAATATGCGAGAAGGAGTAGACTTGAATTAATAAGAGTTGCTCCAAGCGTACACCAATGATTACAAATGCGTTCCTCACCAAGGATTACAAACACGTTCCTTGCTTCTATTTTAACTAGCCTAATGCTAATAAAGAAAGAAAGAAAAGCTAGAAGAAAGTGCCTAGGTATGTAAGTATCCTAGTGCCCTTGGTGTATTTTGAGGTGTGTTGGTGTGTGTTTCAAATGAACCTCATGCCTCCTATTTATAGAGGAGTTTTGGTGCATTTTAGCAAATGGAAGCACACATTAGCAAAAGGTGAAAAAGGTAGTGGCACCAGGTATGAAAAGCATGTAAAGGTCTAGCACCGGGTACGAAAAAGGACAAAAAAGCGCAATCCGTGCGGGTGACCGGCAGCAGCCGGCAGCTGGCTGCCAGCCGGCGGCGGTGGGGTGGTGGCCGGCGGCGGCTGGCTGTCACCTGCACCAGCCCGCTGTCGGTTGCTTCGTTTCTCGATTCGTGCGTGTTTTCTTCGTTACGCGTCCGTTTGCGTTGATTCTTTTTGCGTTGGATTCTTAATTCAAAAACGAAGCTTTTGATGAAAAGAAATCCTAAAAATATGTCTCTGAACTTTAGATGTGTCGTACGAATCATTTGGATCTTCCGGAGTGCGTAGAATCTTCGTTCTTCGTCTGTTTTAGTTGATTCTTCTTCTGTTGGATTCGTAATTTGAAAACGAACATCTTGGGTCAAATAGATGTTGGTGATGGGCTCTTTTGTCTTGAAACCTCGTTTTGATGTCTGGAATCTTCAAACGTGCGTGGAATCTTCGTTTTTCATCCGTTTCGCTTGATTTTTATCGTGCGACCTTGTTTTGACCATCTTGGCTTAATACTATTGATTTGTAATGTTTTTGAGTTAAAGTGCCAAGAATCGTTCCAGAATGAGAGAGATATCGGTAGTAAAAACGTGACTTTTTACGCGATATCAAGTATCCCACACTTAGAACTTTGCTTGTCCTCAAGCAAACTCGATTTTCAACATGTTAAAAAATAAAATAATTTTAAGGTGGAACTTTTTACTAAGGGGTTTTTGAGAAAGTAAAATACTTGTTCTTGGAAAAGGAAGGATTGTAATCTTTAGGAGCATGCTTGTGATCTTTGATCTTAGATACATGACTAGGCGATCCTCTCAAGGTGGTCACTCAAATCACTCAAAGTGTTTAGGGTTTCCTATTCTAATATTATCAATCACTCATAATGCCAGTCATGTATCGTTTATCGTCATAGGCTTGATCGAGAATCAAATCGTTACCTTTTTGGTGAGTGTGAAGTCGATCTAGCCACAATCATTCAAGGAGAGGGGATATAAGGTTTTTTGAGTGAAAGGTTGGTGGTATGAGAGGAGGTTTGGTTTTTTTGATTTTCTTTTTGTCGAAGTAAGGTTTATGGGGGATTGACGCCTTTTGACATTTGCGGAAGGAGTCTTTTTCTCCTATTGAATTCCTTTTTCTTCGGATTTTCTCTTTTTTTTTTTCGACGTCAACCCCTTGCAATTTCTCTTCGATCATCTTTGAAACTCTTTATGAAGCTTGAAGGATGCTTTTGAGTAGGTGAGGGGTAACGTATCTATTTTTCTTTGGGAGTATGGGTATACGGCTGGGTTTTAGAATGATGTGATTCGATCTCCTTTTCACTGACCAATCTGGATTCGAAATGCATAACAGGAGCAAGTTCTGATTCTAAACGCACACATCGGCACACTCAAGAATCGAAAAAGTGAAGCATTAAAAGTGAATGCTTTTTCTATGGCTCAAGATACCTCACGAATCGAAAGTTGGGTTGTTGTGTGCGTAGTCATGCGATGCTCTTTATGGGATTACAAAACTAATTTTTCAAAAGAATTTGTATTTTAATTATCCTTTTTCACAAAGTAAATCATTCTTTGTCTAAAATTTTTCATTTTCAACACATACATTTTTGAAAATTTTGTTTACTTTTTGGAGAAAGATGGTCTTATAAAGAGCAACGATTTTAGAATCAAGCATATACCATTATCCATTTTACAGTAGTGCAACTACTGCTATCCCACACTTAAAGAAACATCATCTTCGATGTTATACTAAGCTTTGAATGGGGTAAAATCCCACACTTAGGGTTTTAAACATCTAAGGCGCATTCTTTTAGTGTGTCTTGGGTTTGAACCTCACACTTAGTGATTAGCAAATTGGATATGGTATATTTAAAACGAATGAAAAAAGACGGTATAGAAGTACTCCCCGGTGGTTGCAGCGTTCCTTTGGTGCATGTGCCGGATTTCGTCTTCTTGGTGCAGTCTTGATCAAGTCTTCTTGTGATTGGTCTCGTAGGTGTGAACACGTCGGATATACTTTTCTTCTGGTGTTGATACTTCCTTGCAGGCTGGAGCATGCTTTGTATGATCCGAGTGTGAAAGATAGTCGGAGATTTCATCACTTCTTGGAAAGTAGAATTGCAGAAATGTAAAAAAAAAGGGTTGCCTCCCGAGAAACGCTCTTTTAAAGTCGAGAGCTCGACGTAGTACTTTCTTCTTCAGATGATGCTGGATGTGTCCGTGGTGCTGGAGTGGTCACTGTGGTTCCTAGGTAAGACGTAGCGTGGAGGAAAGTATCGCAGGAATTGCTCTATCATGTCGGCAATGAGAGTTGGCGGAGTGGTGGATTCCATTCTGAAGCTCTTGAAGTGATCAGTGGCCAGTCTGTCGAGGATTGCCATCCCATAGCTGATGTATCGAACTGCCCTTGTGACTGGTTCGTTAGGATCAATTCAAGTGCAGGTGTGAATTTGAACAATTTCACGCTGGGGGTGGTTTCTGCCTATTGAGGTGATCAAAGCCATGAATTGAGTCTTTACTTCTTGAAAGTCTTCAACTAAAGGGTCTCCTCCAAAAGATTGGGTTGCTTGGCATACTTGTCTGATGAGTTGATGTTGCTCACGGTCGAAAGGAAAATCTGAGTCCGTGAAGACGTAGATTAACTTGCTGAATATTTCGCAATATCCATTGCGGTAAGCGTCAATTTCTATGTCTTCTTCCTCCTACATTCCACGCAGTCGATCTATTACATAGGATGCTAAGTTGACTGGTGACATGTTCCAATATAATGTTGGAATGTCACGAGTGTTTTCTTCAAATGCTGCCTGATTTAGCTCGTCAACTATTAGTTCGACGTGATGACCAATGGTGAAGTGAATGACGATCCTGAAATTTTCTGGAGTTGTAAGATATTCTCCAGTTTCGATGAGATCTAGATGGGTTTTAAGATCTCCCACCACTCTTATGTCAGCATAATTCTGTGGATTTCCAGTAGCTCTTTCAAGATGGGTCCTCATTGATGCTAGTGTAGCCTTTTGACTTAATGAGTAGGGAAAGGCTGATCCGGCCAAGGCACAATATACTTTTTGGTATATTTGCCTTTGGTTGTTGCAGAACTCGATTTCTCCCATTGGGTAGTCTGGTCTTTCTGGCTGTTGAGCTTCTCTGGTGACTTGTTCTTGAAGGGAATCGGAGAATTCTTGGATATATTTGAGCAAAGTCTGGGGTACTGGTTCTCCATAGTTGGCGAGATATGAATCGTATTCTTGTTCAATCTGCCTTATCAGGTGTCTCTGAGCGGTGTTGTATTCATTGGTTGACTCTTTGATAGCCTCCACAATGATGCGTACATCGTTGCTTTCATCAATCAGGTCAATCATTTCTTCGTGAGTGTCGATGAGGGGAATCTCTAATCTCTCAGCTGTGATGACGGGTGAATTTGGTGGAGCAAGAGGAGTTTTTGGAATAGAGCGTTCATCGATAGTGAGGTCAACAAAATCGCTGTCAAATTCGACACTCTGGTGGTCGGAATCTTCGTCTCGTGAATCTGGGAATTGGTGGAATTCTTCATCTGAGGGTGCGTTGTTGAAAGGTTGGGTACTGTCGACTTTGATGGTTCTGACTTCCGTGATGGTGTTTTGAAGGTTTTCTTCAGCAAAGCTTCCTGGTTGTCGTGCCTTATATGCAGAAATTCTCTGTAGGAGTTTAGCATACAGGTCAGGGTGCTGTGATGTTCGGAGTTCTTCTTCGAAAGTATCTATATCTCGGAGTCGGGTTCTGGTGAAGGGCTTCGATGGATCGAGATAAGAGTCGAGAATGTTTCCCATTCTTTTGAGATGAGTGGATCTAAGCTCTTGGTGGATGGCTCCGTAATCTAAGGATTCTTGCAATGAAGTGTAATCTTTGCAGTCTTGTATTCTCTTGACTTCAGCCATCTGTGGTGAATCAGTTTGATATTCATCTTCCTCCATTTCTTCCTCTTCCTCAGGTTCTTCTTCCATTTCTTCCGTTCTTTCATCTTCCTCAGCGGATTCTTCCTCTTCTTCCTCAGCATCTGATTCGTCCTCTTCGGATTCTTCTTCTTCCTCAGCGTCCTGATACTCCTCGTCCTCGTCTCGGTCTGTCTCGGTATCGTAGATTAAGGTTGTTGGGCGAGTGAAGCATCGTTCTTCTTCGGGGTCTGATTCGTCATCGGAACATATTCTGCCTGTTGATATAGCGTGGCATTCTTCTTGCTCTGGTGCATAGTCCGGTTGGTCGATCTTGTAAGTGATGCTTTCACCATGCGCTCGTAGAACAATCGTATGGTTATACACATCAATCACGGCTGTGGCTGTGTTCATAAATGGTCTTCCAAGGATAATCGGGATGTTTATGTCCTCGTGGATATCCATTACCACGAAATCCATCGGAATAAAGAATTTGTTAACTTGAACTAAGACGTTCTCAGCTATTCCTTTTGGGTATCTAACAGATTGGTCAGCTAGCTGGACAGTCATCTTAGTGGGTTTCAAATTTTCAAGTCCTAGCCTCTTAAACAGGGAGTAGGGCATAAGGTTAATGCTAGCTCCTAGGTCGGCTAAGGCGCTGATATCTCCGGATTGGTAAATAGAACAAGGGAGTGTGAATCTACCGGTATTTCCTAGTTTTTATGGAAGGCTATTCTTAAGTAGGGCTGATGTTTCATAACTAAGGGGAATGTTGTTTACTTCGGGCAATTTATCCTTAGTGGATAGCAATTTCCTCATATATTTATTTCGACCGGGGACTCTAGACATGGTATCGAGAAATTTTCCGTCTAGCTTAAAGGATGATAATTTCTTAGGTTGGGCTTTAAGTCTAGCGGGATAAGGGATCCTGACCTCTTTGTTCATGGTCGGAGTGGTTTCCACAGCTGGTATCTTGATTTCTGGTTCTTCTTTTACTGGTACAGCAGCAGGGGGTGGAGTGGATGCCTCATTTACGGTAGTGAGTTGCTTTGCTTCCTCAACATGTGGGTTGTGAACCTTGTTCCTAGGCAAACTTCCTCTGGGTCTGTTATCAAGACGTTGTGCCAATTGTCCAATTTGGGCTTCCAAATTCTTTAGCACGGCCAATTGGTTTCTCATAAAGAGGTCAGCTTGATCTTGTCTAGCGGACGTCTTTTGGTTGAGTAGGTTTTGACCTTGCATGAATTGGGTGAAGGCGTCATCTGAACTTGAAGCTGGGGCATTTGTCTTTGAAGGTTGTTCAGCAGTTTGGTTTGTATCGGAAGTGGGTGCAGGAAGTGCGAGGGGTTGGTAATAAGAGGGTTGTGATTGTTGTGGGTAAGGTGGGTATCTAGGTGGGTATCGGGGTTGGTATGGTTGGTTGGTTCTTTGTGGGAATGGAGGTCCTCTAGGTTGGTTATTGTTTTGGTTGAAATCGGGTGGAAAATTCTGTGGTCGAGTGGGAAACTGAGCATAGTAGACTGTGCCGTCTGCTTCTTCGTATTCCACTTGGTATTCACCAGATGGTTGCGGGTTAGTGCAGTGTTGACAGACTTGCACTTGGGGTACTTGATGCTGTTGTTTCTTAAGTTCTCCAAACTGTTTGACAAGTGAGTACATTTTCTCCGTTAATACTTTAAGTGCTTCAACTGGGATTGGATTTGATGTAGCGATAGCTGCTGAAGATGTTGAGTGATCTCCAGAGTTCCAATCATGGTGATGCATAGTCATGTTCTCTATCAGGTTTCATCCTTCTTCGTCGGTCTTTGCCATGAACCTTCCTTGTGCAGCAGTATCGAGGGTGGTTCGGTGGTTGGGGTCTAAACCATTGTAGAAGGTACACAATTGCGGGGATTTATCGAGACGGTGATTATGGCACTTCTTCAAGGCTCCTTTGAATCGTTCCCATGCGGTGTATAATGACTCATCAAAAGCTTGTCGGAAATTCATGATGTCATTTCGAAGTTTGGTTTGTTTAGAAGGTGGAAAGTATTTGGTTATAAACTTTGTCGCCATTACCGTCCATGAAGGGATAGAGCCGGTCTCTAAACCTTCAAACCATGTTTGCGCATGATGAGTGAGCGAATAAGGGAAAAGATACAAGCGGATCGTGTCTTGGCTAATTCCGTTTTGTTTGTAGGAATTTGAAAGAGATATGAACTTGTCGAGGTGAGAGTTGGGGTCATCACTTGGCAATCCATCAAATTGACAGTGGTTTTGGATTAGTTGGATGATGTGGTGTTTAAGCTCGAAAGATTGACCAGGGGTTTCAGGGTAGAGAATTGGTCCTCCTCTTCCTTCGATAGAGGGTTTACTGTTGTCAGCGAGAGTGATGCGTTAAGCCATTGCTTGTTCAAGCACGGATTGCTTCTTTTCTCGTCGAATGGTACGTATTATAAGTTCTGGATCAGGGAAATTAAACAGTGGTGCAGATCTAGGGGAACAGGTCATACACTAAAGAGAAACAGAAAATAGAGTGAAACAAATAATAAAGAAAATAAAGAAAATATTTTTTTTAGAAGGTTTTATCCTAAGGGTTTACTAGAATTGGGATTGGTTGGGCCTCTGTATCGGACAGTTAGTCTCCCCGGCAGCGGCGCCAAAAACTTGATGGGGCCCGAAGCGTCCGTATGAAGACGGTGCTCGGACCGCAATCGGTTTGTTTTAAATTTGTATTTGCTGGGGTCTAAGTGTGACTTACTGATACTGAACCAAAAGGCTAGTAGATGGTAAGTATGACCTAGAGTCATTCTTAAAGAGAAACTGAATTGAAACAGAGGGGATCCAATCAATCTTTCTTTTCTAGTAAAGGTTTTAAAAGAGTGCGTTGGGGGTTTTTGGTTCAGTTAACTAATTAAACTAATTAAAGCGAATAAAAGATAATTGTAAATAAGATAATAAAAGGAGTATTTGTTGTGAGTTCATTATCTTATAATGTGGGACGATGACTTATAGGGAAAATGTTTACTAAATTTGGAATGTTCACTAGACTTGGTGGTTTATGGTTCAACCGATAGATTCCCTATTAGTCGGTTATCAACTAATATGTCACGAGGAATCACGGTGTCATGATTCTGATCAGACAGACAATGCTCAACTCTCCACACTCTCCTGTGAGGGAGTCAGTGGCCCTTGTTATTGAGCACATTTGCTCGTGGGCGAAGGAATAGAGTAGCAAGTCTACAACAAGTCTAATCGTTCTTAATACCATAGAGACTATGAGTTTAGCAAACAACTAACTTAGCAAATATGTTCGGACTTAGTTGATCAATTCCTATTAATGAATTTTAAGCATGGTAAGCAAAGGAAAGTGTTGAGGTTTCTTGCGTACCTTACTTTATATTTCATAGGTTAAGGAAAAGTATCGATTTAAGTTGGATTTTAAACTTGCCTTTCTCTATACAATTAACAAATCCCTAGGTTTTCGTAAATGGTTATTTAGCCTATAGCCTACCTAATCTAATCTAAACTAATCTAATCTAATTAAAGCAATAATTAAAATGCTAACGGCTTTTTTCATAGAGTTAAACCCAGACCATGTCAGAAAATGCTATGGTAGTCCACAATGTATTTAATCATTTACCGATGTTCCATTGTGGATTCAATTGCTTCACGATGTTTACATGATAAGTACATTGTGATTTCAAGTGTACAATACTCATGGCACTTCCACATAATCACATTGCATTTTATGATGCTCGCATAATGTTACAATCGAAACCATAGTTTTACACAGATAACTATTGACCAAGTAGTAAGGTTCACGACTCCTCTTTACAAGGTTACAATCACGGTTTTTAATCGAAAGGAGAATGTAAGTTTTAGGTTTAAAATCATAAGATAAGTCCGTTCATAAAGTTTCCGTTTTATAATGTCGATCCATAATACAACTACCTTCGGTCGTTACCGGCTTCCATACGTATGTACTTTGCTTAAAAGCATTTCCAGCACTATACCGAGTAACAGTCGAATAGGGGCCGTCATATTATTTCACGACGTATTTAAAGTCATCCCACAATTATATATACTAACTACATCACAACAAATACAATGGTAATCTACTCGCTAATCATGGCATAAACTATCGATAGCATAATTATAGCATACATATTTAATCAAGATAGATAAGGATAGAAATAACCGAGATTAATATGCGAGAAGGAATAGACTTGAATTAATAAGAGTTGCTCTAAGCGTACACCAATGATTACAAATGCGTTCCTCACCAAGGATTACAAACACGTTCCTTGCTTCTATTTTAACTAGCCTAATGCTAATAAAGAAAGAAAGAAAAGCTAGATGAAAGTGACTAGGTATGTAAGTATCCTAGTGCCCTTGGTGTATTTTCAGGTGTGTTGGTGTGTGTTTCAAATGAACCTCATGCCTCCTATTTATAGAGGAGTTTTGGTGCATTTTAGCAAATGGAAGCACACATTAGCAAAAGGTGAAAAAGGTAGTGGCACCAGGTATGAAAAGCATGTAAAGGTCTAGCACCGGGTACGAAAAAGGATAAAAAAGCGCAATTCGTGCGGGTGACCGGCAGCAGCTGGCAGCTGGCTACCAGCCGGCGGCGGTGGGGTGGTGGCCGGCGGCGGCTGGCTGTCACCTGCACCAGCCCGCTGTCGGTTGCTTCATTTCTCGATTCGTGCGTGTTTTCTTCGTTCCACGTCCGTTTGCGTTGATTCTTTTTGCGTTGGATTCGTAATTAAAAAATGAAGCTTTTGATGAAAAGAAATCCCAAAAATATGTCTCTGAACTTTAGATGTGTCGTACGAATCGTTTGGATCTTCCGGAGTGCGTAGAATCTTCGTTCTTCGTCCGTTTTAGTTGATTCTTCTTCTGTTGGATTCGTAATTTGAAAACGAATATCTTGGGTAAAATAGATGTTGGTGATGGGCTCTTTTGTCTTGAAACCTCGTTTTGATGTCTGGAATCTTCAAACGTGCGTGGAATCTTCGTTTTTCATCCGTTTCGCTTGATTTTTATCGTGCGACCTTGTTTTGACCATCTTGGCTTAATACTATTGATTTGTAATGTTTTTGAGTTAAAGTGCCAAGAATCGTTCCAGAATGAGAGAGATATCGGTAGTAAAAATGTGACTTTTTACACGATATCAGACACCGTGGATACCTGAAAGTTACCCTTCCTGAACATGGTCTAGGATATAAGCTGTGGAAATGCTAAACCTTAACAGTATTATACACCGTGAGTATACTTAGATTTATACAAGCTGTGGAAATACTGAATGCATTATACACCGTTAATATACCTAGGGATGGACGTCTGATCGTAAAGGAGGGTCTATTTCATGACGGAAGGATTTGAGCTTAAAATAAGTAAAAAAGGAATTTTGAAAAGAAAGCGAAGACTCGTCAGTGGTCTAAGATGCTTAAACCCCTTAATTCCACTTTGCCAATAGTTTAGAGTAACAACGTAAACAACCAGTACACGATTAGGTAATAACATTTAGACATAGGTGTTAAGAACTGTCAGAATATCCTGTAATTGCGGTTTGCTACCTTATTCATGCACCCAGGAGATATCTCCAAGAAGGGTCACTTGTCCTTATCTGACAGTGTTGGGGGTTGAGCAACCTAATCTGATCAGAATCATGATAGCCTAGGTACTCAGTAACATACTAATGTAGAACCGGAACTAAATAAGTAGGGTCCTAGTGTTTACACCGAAATTTATTTGTCTATTAGCTGAATGTGTCCCCAAAAATCATCATTCCAATAATACGCTATCCTAAATCATGGTGAACCACGTCTTTGTTATCCTTAAGTGTTACCTATCGGCTAGCCTCCCTTTACTTTTATGCTTTCTTAGTGTTTTAAATAAATAAAAAATCTAAAAACAATCACCCTTCAGTCTATAAAAACCCCAGCTTAATTACTAAGTTATCAGAACTAGCTCTGTTTCAATTCTACCGTCGTGAGGAACGACCTTGGATCATCCTTACCACATACTAATATCAGGTATTCGTACCTAGTAATATTAAGTAGTTCGGAAGGTTTTGGCTCCCCCGACTATTATAAATTTAAAACCACCCTCCGATCGCCCGCCTCGAGCGTGAGGTCCGCAACGACAGGGAAACGATTCCCTGACCAACCGTTCGGGGCGCGATCAGGTTTTTGGCGCCGCTGCCGGGGATGGTAGTACGATTTAGTGCTTGTTTAGACAAATTTTGTTTTTAAGCGATCCTTTTGACTTGGATTCACCATCCCTGTCCGAAGTTACTTTCAACCCGTAGATTAGCGTAGTTAGCTTAGATTAGACTTCCTTTCATAACCCAACTTTAATTCTTAAACCTTCTTCGTGTGCTGTCTTTTCTGAAAACTTAGGGAATGGCAACTCAAAAACAACTAAAAGATCAAATTGATAGTCTTGCTAAATCAATCCAAAATAGACGTAGGAGTGATGCCCACTTAGATAACGAATGTCAAAGGTATAGTATGACTTATTAGGATAACATAGGGTATTTAGATCCTCAATCACAATACCAGTATGACCTTTATGTTGTCCAACAACATCAATACCAAACTTACTATCCTGAACCATTCAATGTCTACCCACACTCATCTCACCCTGTACATGAACCACAATCGTATGAAAGTTCTGACTTAAGAGATATGCCCACCGCTTATCTCGGCAGTAATGTTACTCTCTTACCTTCTTACAACCCACTTGAACAATTAATGAAAGAACAAGATGACATGCTTAAAAGATGTTCTGATATGCTGTCTGAAATAGATACACTAGTCCAAGTGAGAAGTGAGAAAACTAGGAGTCAAGTTACAACTGATTATAGGCTACAGGAAGATGAAAGGCACCCACACACCACATCTACATCATTTGATACAGACTTTTATTCTCATGAGTCCGGTTGCAAAATTTCTTCCACCCCTACACCTACCCAGTCTTCTAAATCCACACTTCCACCCATTCTTAACCTATCTACGTCCGAGACCGACGAGGAGTTCATTCTAGAGGAACTCTTCGAACCACTGCAACTTGAAACTACTGGCCAGAGTGACGAGTATGACGAGGTAGACGAAGAGATAGAAATAGATATCCCAGAGGTGGAGATTTATACAGAAGACCCAGCTTCAGAAGGACCGGAAGAATGCGCACCATCTCTGAGAAGTGATTTCATGCCAACTCAAACCGACGTGGTTGACAACATCCCGCAACAAGTTGTGTTTAATGTTGTCCCACATATCTTCCCGGATGAATCACCCACTGATGTAGTTGAACCTTCTACCTTAGACCAGCCAGTTGCCCAAGTTGTCAATGAGAATGTTGCTACAAGATTGGAGAAGTTAATGAACTATGTCCCACCTCCATGCCCAGAGTACAACATTATCATTGACTAAAAGACCATAGGAAGCAAGGAGGGATCTGCGTCATGGTTTCCCTTTAAACTATCTCTCCACCATATAATGTCTTATACATCATTGAGAGGTGAGGATTCCTTTGACCGACCCATCCAACCCAAGGAGGTATTAGAAGTTGAGAGATCTGTTATACCTCCGGTAGAACCATTTCCTCACTTTGAACCATCTCCTTATATTGGACATACCCTAGCCTTAACCTACTTTAAACTTGTAGGTATGTACCAATATTACCCCTTCTGTCTACTGATGGATGCAAGGAAACCCCAAGGATTGCCTGATAAGTAGTGCTAGAGTCAAGCTAGTGACTCGAACAAAAACAAGCGCTTCTCGGGAGGCAACCGGTGTCTAACGTAGTTTTAATAGTAGGATAAGTCGTAAGCTAACCCAAATAAGTAGAAAATGATCCCTAAAAAATTGTTCCAAGTTTTCTTTATTTTTATGAACAAAAAGGATGGTTTGCGAAATTACTTCATTGAAATTTTTGTCAAAACCTTAAAACTTCCTACTCCCACTTGTTTGAGCTTTATTGCAAAATCCAATTTTTACCATTATCTAAGATCTCAAGTTCTCAGTATCCCTTTCACTCTCATGGAAACCTACTAGGAGTTAGGAGCATTAGTCATACCCACTGGCATATTTCGAGCATTTGAGGTACTTACATATATTTATGTGAACATACATGAGATACTAATGCTTAATCTGATATCCTGATCTGTATGTCAATATGTGTATTATGCTTGAACTCGTTTAAAAATGTGTGCTTTGGATATCTCTATTCTTGGCTACCTGATTCAACTAATAATACTAGTATATCCATATTTGCTACGGTGAAGTTTTAGGCAACTAACACTTTTAGTGTGAGATTAGACTCCAAGTCATATACTGGTTTGTTTTATCTTCAAAGTACTCACTTTGATAGTTTTTTCGCAAACCAGTGAATCTCTGATTTGGAGGATAATCACTTGTTTGTTAGATCACGTTTGCTTGTTCTACTTGTACAAATGCCTAACAAGCAGGGATTGACGCCTATGGATAAAGAATCTTTGAGAATAATGGAATGACAACAAAGGGAGCTTAAAGTTCATTAAGATTGGGAACCTTTTGAGCATTTCTTTGCAGGGGAAGAGATGGTGCTTTTAGACACATATATGATTTCTAGTTGTCTATGAATAGTTCATCAAGGAGAGGCCTTCACTCTTTCAGTATCCGGAGGACGCCATCACTTCGCTTTATTTTCTACAATCTATCCAAGTCGAGCTCTCGACTATAACAGCAGCGCTTCTCAGGAGGCAACCCGTGTAATAAGACGTGTTGATAAGCTGTGTGTTGATAAGTGAATATAAATCTCTGAATATCCTTCACACTTGGATATACCTCAAAAATATTTTTAAAATATTTTAAAGCCACAACTCATCTTTTGCAAAAAATCACTTGTCTCAGATAAATAGGAAACACTTTTCAAAAATTAGTTCATATGTTTCGAGCATTTGAGGTACTTGCATACTACTTTTATGCATTATGCTCGAACTCGTTTTAAACATATGTTCTACAAAATGATTTATAATAGAAAACATCTTTTCATTCTGAGACAGTGATTCCTTTTCATTGCAAAAATATGGTGTTAAAAGGTATATCCAACGTGTTCACACTTAAAAGATTGATTCACAAATGATGGTTGAAATGGAAGGCGAAACTCGTATTTATAGGCAATCCCCCTAAAAGCTGAATAAATCCTCATGGAGCTGCTGCAAAAGAAAGACTCTTCTTATCGGCACATATTCAGACCTTCAGCTTTTAGCTATCTGGGGAGTTTCTTCATCCTTTCTCCGTGTTTATCATTTTTCTTTACTTAGTACTGTTAGTTATTCAAAGTAATCTATACCATATCCTAAGTTTATCACTAAGTGTGGGATTCCAGCCCAAAACAAACACTTGAGAAACATTTTCTTATATGTTTAAACTCTAAGTGTGGGATTTTACTTCCAATAAAATCTCCACTGAAGAGAACATTAGGGACAATGTTCCTCTAAGTGTTGGATAGCGATATAGAATACCTTAGATAGATTTTTGTGTCCAAATAGCAACTCAGAAAATGTTCCTCATTTTAAAAAATTGATTAAATTTTTTAAATTTTTTGCATAAAACAAAGAAAAGCATGAGCTTAACTTCGACAGTAGATAGCTACTCATTCAGTTAGCTCTGCTATTTCTTTGAATGTTAATATTTCTAAGAGGAGCCATTTTAAATATGAGTAAGTTATTTTGGAAAGTAGTGTAAACAAGGTAGGAATTTCTCAAATTAAGAAATGATAATCTTAGGGGCAACGCATGACTAAGCACATACAACCCATATTAATTGCAGTGAGGTATCTTGAGCCTATATAAGCATTCATTTTAAATGCTTCACTATTTATTTGTTGTGTGTGCTGATTAATGCATTTCTGAATTAGAACTTGCTCCTGGTATGCATTTCGAGACCATATTGGTGAGTACCGTACGCGGTATAGGTGCAATTAGATGACCTTGACATTCCCTAGGAAATAAACCCATTTTCTCATATCTCTTCAAGCCTAATCCTGCTAATACTCATTTTCAGTATCGATGATCCGCTTAATAAACTCTGTTGAGCCTTAACCTTTTCGTTTCTTGAAAACCCAAGTTTTAAAACCCACTCACTTCCATACCCACCAAAACCTTATCTTAGAATTTTTAAATTTTTGAAAAATGCTATTTAGATATTCTTTTTGCTCTCACTCTAAAAATCACAAATTTCGTGTTTTACTCAAAACTTCTCGTATGCGTTTACATAATCAAAATATCAAAATATCGAGAAAGTCTGAAGATGTGAAAAATTGACACCAAGTAAAATTCGAAATGTCAAGAGATTGAAAAAAAAATGAAAGTAAGAAAGGATCTCAAAAGGCAAAAAAAAAAAAACTCTTAGAATCTCCTTGGTAAAGAAATTCTAAGCCAAAAATATGTCATAGAAATAAAGCTAAGTGCTTCAAATCTCCCGAAAACTCCGATCTCTGAAAGATACAATCTTCCATGTGTTTTCAAAAAGATAGAAGTCAAAATAGCTATCTTTCTTCCTTTCTGTTGTCCGTTTCCGTTTTCATTAAAAAGCGTATCTAAATAAAGTTTTTCATAAGTTTAAAAGTCCTAAGATAAGCATAACCCTTCAACCTTATCTATACCCCTTTAACCCTCACTTCACATAAAAACCCGATGAATGTCCTGGGATAATTAGCACCGTCCTCACCTAAGCGGTGGAGATATGATTCTCGATCAAGCTTATGACGATGAATGCTGCATGACTGTCTTTTGAGCGATTTCATTTATTTAGAATGATAGGAAACCCGTTACACTTTTGAGTGAATTGAGTGACCACCTTGTGAGATTGCTTAAGTCATGTGTATGCCAAAGATCACGAGAATCAGAAGCATGCCCAAAGATTTTCATTTCTTATTTCTGGAACAAATATCTTATTTGTCTCGATTTTCTGAAACAATTTACTTTTATGAAGAATGGTTGTTTTTAGAAATATTTTAATTCGCAAAAATTGGACCTAAAACATCTTTTTAAAGTAAGGATAGTTGAAGTATTGCTTGAGGACAAGCAATGTCTAAGTGTGGGATATTTGATTTGACGTAAAAAGTCACGTTTTTGCGTACATAATTCCCATCTTTTTAGCCTCAAAATGAATGAAATCATTCAATATCAATCTTTTTCACCATAATTCATTATTAAGGCTAAAAATAAGGCATTGCTTCAAAAATCAAGTAAAATGGCTAAATAACGTACAAAACAAAGCATAAACGATACGATCACGTTCTACGTGCACTTTTTAGCATATTACCTTGAAATTATTCTTTGATTAGTTCATAATGATCTTCAGGTAATTACAATCACGTGGATATAAAGAACGCTGAAAACGGATCAAGAATGAAGAAGTTATGGCCAAACGAAGTTCGACCAGTGCACAAGACTTACGATCCAGCACACAAGACCACAGACCAAGGGGATACCACCCCACAGGGGCCGTATACACCCCCTTAGGGGCCGTATACCCCCTTATGGGGCCGTATACCCCCTCTTTGGGGCCGTATACCCCCTGTAGGGGTGGTATACCCATCTATGGTGCCGGATACGCCCCGTTTGCTACCGAATACGCCCTATTTGCTACCGAATACGCCCTATTTGCTACTGAATACGCCCTATTTGATGTCGAATACGCCCCTGTTGGTGTCGAAGTTCATAGCTCGGGGGTGTATTTCAGTGTTAAACCGGAGCGAGGGTGTTAAGTGTAAAACCGTATCTTGGAAGCCTATAAATAGAGGCTTAAACCTCCTCATTTCTCATCAACCATTCAATCCATCCCTCACAACACACAACTTATTTCACACACACTTCACTCTCTCTCTCTAGACTTTCTCTCTCTAGGTTCTCTCTCTAGTCTCTCTCTAGTTTCTCTCTCTAGGGAACTAGTGGGAATATTAGGAGAGAATCCTTTCTTCTTAGAATAGCTATGTAATATAATTAGTAGAGGCTAGCGGTTGTAATATATGGATATTATTTGAAGAAATACAAGCTATTATCTATCTTTTATATATTTTTAATTTGTCATAATGTTCTTGTTTGATGTTTGTGATTTATTAGTGATAGAAATGTTTATTGGTATGCTTTGTGATTAGTTGCTTGTATGTTTGCCATGATTTAGATAGTTATGAATGATGTTACATTAATTATCTATCTGTATAACTGGGAGTTGTTATACTTTGTTATCGGTCTAAACTTTACATAAATAGATCTTATCATTCACCCTTTCCAGGATTTCACGTGACTATTGCCCTTAGGATAGGACTTTGCAAACCCTAATGTTAGGAAAATTATGTTGTCATAATTTTCCTACATATTAATTTGATGAGACAAATAGTACAACTGAAATTAGAAGGGCTAAATTGAAATATTAAGGGATTTAGTTTACTAATACAATTAGGTTTCTTTGTAAGTCTAGATGGACTCTATATATAAAGAGATCCCTAGACATTTAGTTTTTTGTGTGTTACCATTAGGGTAAAACCCGATCTCATAACTTGAGATCGTTTCCCCCATGTACCCCTAAGGTTCTTTGTAATCCTGATACAAAGTTGTATCCGTCTTGTTGATTATATTAATAAGATTAGGGGTTTGGCTATTAAAATCTTCTTTGTGTTCTTCATATTGTTCTTTATCATGTATTAATCTTTTGCTTGATTTTTTATTGGGACTACACACCTAATACTACGTAGATATAGTAATCTGTATTTTTGTATGAAGCTGTGGACATGCTGTAAAACGGCCCAGTACTTAGTATAGCGCTGGAAACACCTCTGGTGAAGTACAAATGCGTGGAAGCTACGAACCGGTCGAAAGCATATGACACCGTGGATACCTGGAAGTTACCCTTCCTGAACATGGTCTAGGATATAAGCTGTGGAAATGCTAAACCATAACAGTATTATACACCGTGAGTATACTTAGATTTATACAAGCTGTGGAAATACTGAATGCATTATACACCGTCAGTATACCTGAGGATGAACGTCTGATCGTAAAGGAGGGTCTATTTCATGACGGAAGGATTTGAACTTAAAATAAGTAAAAAAAAGGAATTTTGAAAAGAAAGCGAAGACTCGTCAGTGGTCTAAGATGCTTAAACCCCTTAATTCCACTTTTACGATAGTTTAGAGTAACAACGTAAACAACCACTACACAATTAGGTAATAACATTTAGACATAGGTGTTAAGAACGGTCAAAATATCATGTAATGGCAGTTTGCTACCTTATTCATGCACCCAGGAGATATCTCCAAGAAGGGTCACTTGTCCTTATCGTACAGTGTTGGGGGTTGAGCAACCTGATCTGATCAGAATCATGATAGCCTAGGTACTCAGTGACGTACTAATTTAGAACTGGAAATAAATAAGTAGGGTCCTAGTGTTTACACCGGAGTTTATTTGTCTATTAGCTGAATGTGTCCCCAAAAACCATCATTCCAATAATACGCTATCCTAAATAATGGTGAACCACGTCTTTGTTATCCTTAAGTGTTATATATCGGCTAGCCTCCCTTTACTTTTATGATTTCTTAGTATTTTAAATAAATAAAAACTCTAAAAACAATCACCCTTCAGTCTATAAAAACCCCAGCTTAATTACTAAGTTATCAGAACTAGCTCTGTTTCAATTCTACCGTCGTGAGGAACGACCCTGGATCATCCTTACCACATACTAATATCAGGTATTCGTACCTAGTAATAGTATGTAGTTCGGAAGGTTTTGGCTCCCCCCGACTATTATAAATTTAAAACCACCCTCCGATCAACCGCCTTGAGCGTGAGGTCCGCAACGACAGGGAAGCGATTCCCTGACCGACCGTTCGGGGCGCGATCACTAAGCTTGGCACAAACTATCTCCAACAATATTAAAGCATACATATTTAATTAAGATAGATAAGGATAGAAAGAACCCGGATTAATATGCGAGAAGAAAAAGACTTTAATTAATAAGCGTAACTCCAAGCATATACCAAAGATTACAACATGTTCCTTGCTTTCGTTCTATTCTAACAAGCTTCCTAAACTAGCCTAATACTAATTTAGAATAAAAAAATAGAAGGAGAAAGTAAAACTAGTAGCTAAAGAGAAGTATGGAAGGTGTGTCTTCAAATGAGGCTTTGGTAGCCTTTTTATACATGAAGTCCGGTGCAAGTTAGCAAATTGAGGCTCATGTTAGAAATCTTGAGGGGGCGGTACGTTACCATTCTCGAAAAGGTGTGGCACATGTACCCAAAAGTACGGAAATAGCATGAAAATGTGTGGCACTTGTATCAGGTAAGGACGGAGAGACGGGCAGCGGCCAGGCGATGTCGGCCGGCGGTGGCCGGCGGTGGCCTGCCATCCCTATTCCCCGTCTTTCATTCGTTTCTTGTTTCGCGCATATCTTCTTTGTCATGCGTCCGTTTTTTATGATTCTTTTTGCATTGGAATCAATTTTCAGAAACGAAGACTTTGATATAAAGAACTCCACTAGATGTTTCTCAAATCTTTAAATGTCTTGTATCGAATCATTTAAATCTTCGTAGCAAGCACAATCTTCATTCTTCATCCGTTTTTGTTGATTCTTCTTCTGTTAGATTCGTATTTTGAAAACGAAGACTTTGGATGATATAAACCTTGGTGGTGGATATTTTGTCTCTAAATCTCTTCTTGGATGCCTCTAATCTTCACACGTGTGTGGAATCTTTATTTTTCGTTCGTTTTGCTTGATTTTTCTCGTGCAACTTCATTTTGACCTTCTTGGCAAAGTTTCATTGATTTGTGTATTATTTGAGCCCAAATGCCAAGTATTTTTCCAGAATGAGAGAGATATCGACAGTAAAAATGTGACTTTTTACGTGCTATCATTGCCCTCAAAGAACAATTAAGAGAAAGGAATATGTCATAATATTAATGAGAATTAATATTATAATTAATTAGTGAGTTTATATAATTTATTAAAGTTAATAAATTATTTAGAAACTAAAAGTAATTAATAGAATATTCTAGAAGTAGCATCCAACCGCCGGCTGGAAGGTTAATGGAATGGCGGTGGAGCATGCGGGTCACGGACCGGGTGCTTGGGCAAAAGGCTAGTAAACCTAGAATCCTTTTGCCGCCGCAAGGCTGGCTAATCGTACGCAGCAGGCTCGAAGACCCCTGGTTCTGGAAGGCACACGAGTCCGAACGCTATGTTGAATGTGCGACCGACACTAGGTAGGTACCTGTGCAGGTGAGGCGTCGGTCGGTCCTAGAAACGGCAGCAGCGGCGCGAGGAGTTAACGACCGAACGTGCTGCAACCTAGGGATCGCCAGGAAGCCCTGTCGCTCTATAGGGATCGGGGGGGCATAGCACAATTCTTCTTAGAGGAGGGTTGGTTTGCCCGGGTGACTGATCCTGCCATAATGTACTCCTACCTATACTATAGCACCGACACCCGAAGTCGAGCATACATACAACGATCTTCATGCGTGAATAGCGGGGAGGAAAGAAAGGGCGGTAGATGATAATGAGAAAAGGCACTGCGTCTGGGCGGGCGGAATGGATGAGCGAAAGGTGTCATGCCATGGAGTGGGTAATATCCCGAGTCTCATGTAAGACAACTAAATGCACCTCGAGGTGCTGCCGAGGAACTGAGGGGCCTTCTCGAGCACAGGATAGGTAATTGAGAGATAGAGCTAGCCTATTCATTATGGGGAATCAATGCTCCATGCCGAATAGAGCTTACCTATGGCACATGGCTTTCTCTGGCGCATATTAGCTTAGCTGCGCTTAATAGGCCGGTTTGCCTTCCTCTCTGGCGGCCTCCTTACCTTACCCCCGCTACACTCTCACTCCAAGCTACGCCTGCTGAGCAAGATGCATTGCGATTTCCTCTTCTGTGGATGCACCTATGACCCGGGATGGGAAGAGAAAGACTTTTTTCTACGGCGAGCTTTCTCACGTAAAGCCAAAGACACCCCAAGACAAGTTCCAACTGTTGGGAAGGGGACATGATCAATAGAACCTGGCTGGATCCGGGCTGGGAGAGGGGTGCCCATTCCTAACCACTTTCGAAAAGCTTCGCTCATGCTGGAGGGAGCATCCCCACTTAGTGATCGGCCCGCTAGTTCATGCAAATCCGAAGAAGTTATCACGGATGAGCCACATGCAGGGAAACTTGCACGTGTGGTTATGGCCGGGCTTTCCTGAGGTATCTAATAACCTTGCTTCTGCTCGCCGCTGGCGCACCTCTCCTAACTATTGCCCATTTATTCTGGAATAATCTTTTTAGGAGGGACAATTTTACATATTTCTGCCAAATCCTTCTATTATTAAGTACGGCTGGTACCATTTCGATGTGTTTTGATTCTTCCGAACAAGAGAGGTTTGATGCTTCTGAATCCATTGTATTAATTCCACTTCCTACTCGCAGTATGCTATTTATGATCTCGGCTTATGATTCAATTGCCATGTATTTAGCTATTGAGCCTCAAAGTTTATGTTTTTATGTGATCGCAACATCAAAAAGAAAGTCTGAATTTTCCACGGAAGCTGGCTCGAAATATTTGATCTTAGGTGCATTTTCCTCAGGAATCTTATTGTTTGGGTACGACCGGACAACTACCGATATCTATTAATATCTTTTCTTAGAATGTTGTTGTTAAATATATATCTATCTTTATCGTAAACTATCGGATCGAGTATTACTTAGATGTGAAACTTGCGGACCTCATTGGTTGTGATATTGATCTTACGGGGGGAACGAAATCAAAGAATATATAGACTGACTTGTAGAGACCCTCTATGTAGTTGTCTATCTAGGGTGATCGATCTACATCTTTCCCCATAGCCCTGGGGCTGTGTCTTGATCTCCTATGTGCGAAATCTAAGGGACTTGTTCCTATGGAGATGCCCCTTGGTCTAATTCCACGCCTTATGACAAAAGGGGAGTCGGCGTGGCGTAAAGTGAAGATTAGGGGGAGTAGAGAAAAATTCCCTTATGGGGTATTCCGAAGGTGTAACCTAGGCAACAAAAAAGGGGCCCGATACTTCAACTAGAGGAGCGACCTGTTGGTTCACCAAACCCCGACTCAGCGTCACACGTTCTCCAGGTCCGAAGGGATCCAGTGCCCAACTACCGACTCCTCCCGGAATTGCGTTATCGGAGCCTAGCCAGGAATGGCCGTTAGTGGACACCCACCTCGGTTAGAGAGGCCCTCTTTAATACATTAAGAAAAGTTGTTCACAGGGGCCAGAAAGACTCGGTCATAGGAACTTAGACCACCTACGCGCTGGTGAAAACCACCTCGACCGGATCAGAGTAAACAACAATGTCGAATCAGGCCGCCCCTTGCCTTGAAAGAATTCACACGCGGCCACCAGCTTTCCCAAAATAAGGGGGGATCTGCTGCTTACTGCTCACGGAAACATCCGACCTATACTATAAGTCGTCCGCCTATTTTTCTGATCTCCTTTCCTTCTATTAATCATATTTTTGACTTTGACCCATTCAAGGTGAAAAATGGGGTTGATGGTGTTGGCTAAAAAAGAGGGAGAGAGGAGAGCCTTAGGGTACGCTCACTTCTGCATTTTTGTTTAGGTTCTCGAGATTCTCAATCGCTTTTTTTAGTGGGGAGGAATAGTGCGTGAATGATGATTCTCAGACGAGGGAATCGTTCCTCTCTAAATAAAAAGAAGCTAGTTCTATTGATAGAGCTTTCACGTCTGCTCATAGAAGACTTTTTTTTTCCTTTCCATTCCGTTCTTACCATATCATGGGCAGTTGGGTTGGAATCCGTGTGATGGTTCGAAAGTGCTTTCAAATATTCTTCGCATCCCCATACATTGTTTCCATTGTGACTTGGTCGTCAAAAGGGACACTACTAGTGTTGTATACTTTTCATTGGAGCACACCTTTCGCTAGAAAGGGATCAGTTACGAGTACGAAATGCTTTTCACATACAAGTCGGATAGCGCGATAAGGCAGTTACACTCCTCCGCCTGGCATTCCAGTTCAAATACTAGTGAGGTAGACAACCTCATGTCATGCATGAAAATAGTAAGGACCTTGCCTACGGGCTCATTGGGACACTCAAGTAAGAAGGAATTCTCCACTTAATTAAGGAAGGTTTCAGAGACAGAGGATCAAAGCAATGTAAAAGCAAGGGAACGAGGTGACTGGAGGGAGGGTTTGGTATGGTAGTGAGACCAATAGGGAAACATAATAAATAGGGAGTATGTGAAAGATCCATTGACACACGAAGGTAGAAGTCAGGTGTGTATTACATAGCATAGCTACTGAATTCGCAAAGACTCCTTCCTCTTTTAAGTTAAGTGAGGAACTCGCCTGAGGGAAAGGGACTGCGACCTTCAACTCCCAAGATATATCATATAATATAGCATGTTTCCCTGAAGAATGATTGGAGTTATTTTCCTTCGGTCCATAAACGCAAGAATCGCGAGACGGCAGACATCGGCCGTAGTAGGGCCCTAGTCCTGTAACCGGGCAATGAGAATTCCTAACTGAGAAGTCACCACGAGCATAACAATCTTATTGGAACTTGAAAGAGAAGTGAATTTGTCAATGCCTAACTGAACGTTCAAGATTGGATTCAGAAGCTGCGGCGACCGGAAGGGAGGCGAGCGAAGTGAGGCCACTTTATAGTCCCTCTGCCAAAGAATTTCATAGAGATAAACGGTTCAGCTCCCTTCTAAGCCTTTAGAGGATTAGAGGAATCATCGATGAAAGTGTTACTTACTTACGAAGATCAACTGGATTCCTTCTACTGAAAGAGTGGTGGGTGCTACTGTCTTATCTTATCCCTTCTTCTTTTACCCCGGCCCGGGGCTGGTCATTCAGTTCAGTCAAGTTCATATGCTTTCCAACATGGGAGTAAGGGGAGTTGGTAGCATTCCCCTGGCTTTCCATTTCCAATAAGTCTGGGAGAAACTAGAAGACTAACTCCTTCCCTTCCTAGGGCTTCAGCAAGGTGTCTATTCTGAGGCTTAGGAGAATGAAGCAGCCCCGGGTGTGAGTGAACTCCCCTCTACTTCCAGGCAATAGGACTAAACCTGAAGTATCTTCTCTTCTCCTGTTCTAGCTTAGGTTTGAGTTACCTCTGACTACAAGGTAATTTCTCAGCTGGAGCAGAAGTGGACGAACAACACCTCCTTTCCTTGCATTAGCGCCCGCTTTTCCACATCCACTTCAGGGAGAGAGCAAGTATAAATAATATCTTTAGGCTTTTGAGCCTTTCTTCCTAGGACAGAAGCCTTTACTTGAACTTGAGCGGTTGTCTGGAACTGATGCTACACCTTGGGGATGCAGCCCTTTCTTCTTAGCACGGATGTCCCTCTTGAATCCCCAGCTCCTACCATTGAAACAGCTAGGGGCTAGTAAGTCCTGCCAATATCAGGGAAAGAATAGCTCCCGAAGGGCTTCCTTCTTTATCTAAGCGACTAATAGGCTTGGGTGGCTAGGGCACATGCTATCGAGGTTACACGCCTGATCCCGAAACCACATCTGGCAGATGCGATTCCTGGATGTAGTTGGATGTGATTATCGGTGAAAGCATAGAAGGATCTCCTGTTAATAGTCACAGGGAATTACACTATAGCTTTAGGACCTGACCTGTAATAGGTGGTGTAAATGTCCTTATTTATTATAGGATGAAGATGATTCAATTGCCAACAGAAGACCGTCTGCGACAACAAGACCATCAGCAGCAGATGATTGAATAGCGGATGCGTTGAGGAGATCAGCCCTAATGGAAGACCCGATACTCTCAACCAAGAACTTCTATATATAACACCAACCGCGGAACAGGAGCATGCGTTACACACGTCGTCAGCTAGCGGACGCAAGCAGAGTGGGACCTTCCCCGATAGTCTCTTTCATCATAATATTGAAAGCTTCCCCGCCCGATGCTTTGTTAATGTCAGAGTTGATATCAAGATGAAAGGGAAAGACAATAAGAAAGATTCAAGATAAAGACTAGAAGAAGGGGCTTTCTTAGAAGAATTCCCACTTGGACTGGTAGTGAGAACCCGACCTCCAGAAGCTAATTGGCAAGGTTCGACTTGACCGGAGTGGATCGCAACTCAAGCACAACTAGAGTTCACTCACCCACGTGCCCAATACTTGATGTGATGACTCTAGCCCCATGTCGTCTTCATTGACGAGTCATGATGCTGCGATATAGGATCAAAATCGACTTTCATTTCACTTAACTCATCAAAGCAAGGAGTGGCTACTAGATAGACAATTAGTTGAAGTCAAAAAAGAAGGAAAGCCTTCCCCCAATCCAACATTTTCAGGTGAAAAGAAGATAGATGACTGAGAGTCACGGGATTTTGAAAGCGCCGCATCTAGCTCAGCAGCTCCTTCAAAAGAGATGACGGATACAGAGCGGTTACCACTTGTAGGCTCATTCACCAACTAGGCCATGAGTTTGCTTTAACGAGTGCACGAGCAGAAGCGGAGACAGAGTTGTCCCCCGATCTGAGATATTAGCGAGATTAGCTACACGCCACTTAACCTAAAGAAAGGTCGACCTGAGGAAGCCCTTTTTAAGCTGATAGGAGAACTTCACTTACTAAATTTCTTGAGTAGCGAGAATCTTTCCTCAGAGGCACGGAAAGGGTCCAAGCCATAGGAAAGACAGCAACTTGAGTGCGGAGAAAGGGAAAGGGCGCTCGAAGCAAAAGGAACGAAAAGCACACCATATAGGTCAGCGGCATCAGCAGTTGAAGAAGTTGACGGATGGATTCAAGCAAAAAATGGGATAACCTGAGAAGGAGAGGTCTCCTTTCTATATGAAAGACGAAGATCTGGCTTTGAAGCCTCCTTGAGTCCGGCTTAGCTTCAGGTACGAGTCAAGAACAGAAGAAGGGGATCGCCAAATCAAGAAGCAAGCTAAAAGCTGTTGTTTAGATGACTTTATGTTATGGAATAACCCAGAAAAAAAGTAATTATTGGACTAGCCCGCCCAGTAGAGGCTTTCTTAGCGAAAAAAGTATATTTATGGATGGATTAGGGGAAAGAGTCTTCACCTTACTTTCAAGTGTCAATCATTTTTATTGAACTTTCTCTCAGGCTAGCTTTGGGCAGGGCGCATACACACGAACCCACTTTGAGTCGGATCCGAGCTCCAGTAGACAGCGAGACAGCCATTGTGGTAAACGGGAGCAAAGCAAGGGAAAGAGAGGTGAGTGCCGCCAAGGGGAATTCCAGCACGAAAGCAAGTGTTGTTATCACACGTCCGTCCTGTCTGATTGATTCACCTTCGATTATTCAATCAAGGAAGCAGAGTCAACGGCCTTTGAAGAAAGATGACTTCTATTTTAAGATATTGAGTTGGACAGTCAAAAAAAAGCCCAAAGGCCAAAAAGAAGAGCAAAAACAGAGGAGATGTCTTCCTCATAGGCCATTGACTATCTATCCCCGGAGTCTTTCTCTCCGTCAAAGGGGCTCTCTCTTTCTTGAACAAGCACGGCGCTATCAGGACAAAATCCTAGCAGAAGCAGAAAAAGAGGAAGAGAAAGAGGAGCGAACAGCCACTAGAACATCGTTAGATGAGCTTCAGTTGCGCCCCTTTGTGAACGAGGGGATCGAAAGGCCAACCAAAGGAAGTACGGCTGAGTTTCAAGACTACAAGACTAAGAGTTGGGACTAGCCACATGTCATCTTTCTCAGAGTCTGAGCCTGACACCTCTATTATTACATCAAACAACAATTGAATTGGGATCAAAGAATTAAGGGATTGGATTTGTCCCCGTCTGTCTTGTGTTCAACGAAGGAAAGCGCCCTTCCTTCTTCAGCTTGAAAGACATCTCAGGAAAGAGCTACTTCAACTGAATAAATTTCTTTAGTAGCGAGAACCCTTCCTACTCGAGAATAAGGTCAGGAAGTGAAGCGTTTTTTCGGTTTTTCTTTAAAAATAGAGTAAGTGTTATGCGGGGGTGGGGATTCAGACCGATGAGGGACGTAGGAATTTCCCTTAACTGTCCGGAAGGCTGAAATAGCTTTCTCGGGAGCCTCTGGGAGGTCGGGGTATTCAATCCCATGATACTCAAGGAGCAGGGCGTCGTATCCCAGGGGTTCTACTAATACATCGTATAGCGGGTCCAGGCTTGAAGTTATACCAAAAATGGAATGGGACAGTCATTCGAAAATGAGAAAATAAAATAAGGGTGTCAAGACATCTATATGACCAAGATGGCCATCTCACGAATTGGATTCGAACCAATATAAAGATACTTTCTTTAGTAGATCTGTCATCCCCCTCATTATAGTCCTCCTAGAATCAATAGCATTTCGTCGGAATACATCCTGTCTTTTCACCTTAGTAGTCCTATGCATAGTCAGTACTATAGCCCCAATCATGGCTACTAATAAAATCAGACTAGGAACCAAAAACCAGACGGAATAGTAGGTATAAAGTAAATTGCCCAATGTTTCCAAATTAGTCCAACTTCGTACCTTTCCGGCATAAACCATATATCTCAGAGAGGTCGTATTTTTTTGGGTTGGTAGTAATGGAATGCTTTCATTATCTAAAATAAAGAACATTTCCCACCAAAAGATCAGTCCAATAATACCACTCACTGGTAAATAGCGCAATACTTCTTCGTGAATCTCCGCTATTTGAATATGGAACATCATAACAACGAATAGGAATGAAACGGCTATAGCTCCTATATGAACTACTGGGAAGATCATAGCGAAAAAGTCGAGACCTAACAAAAGAAGTAAACCTGAAGTGTTGCGAAAGACTGGGATGGGAAACAAAACGGAATGTACCGGATTTTTAGCACGTACAACCATCAAACCAGAGACCAAAGCAAGGCTCGACAAAACAGAAAGTATCATAGTACGTCGTCCTTCCCTGAAATGGAACTTTCATGCTGGAGCAAGAACTAGCATGAAAGTCGATCTATTACAACCAGCGCGGTTGTTCGTATTTCATTTTCTTCTTCCAAGCCCTTCTTTCTTAGAAAGGCACTCACTGAGTTACTTACGGAATCTCAAATCTTGAGGCTGATTACGGCCCCTTGGATGAAAGGTAAGCGCTTTGGCTGGCTACCTATAATATAAAGATCCTTCACTGCACACTTTAGATATCTGTTTCCATCCAATCAAAGACGGCGAGGCGCCTCTAATCTAAAGGCCAAAGAGTGCTCTTTGCGCTACTATGCATCCTTACTCATAGTATAGTGCAAGTTAGGTTTGGGTATAGCAGGACTTGAACCTGCGACCATTAGGTTAAAAGCCCAATGCTCTACCAACTGAGCTATACACCCCAAAAAAGATGTAGTAGTAAATAAGGATTGGTGCGGAAAATAAAAGGGGGCTGCCCCTCTTCATCATAGTAAAGGGGCACGACTTTGTATGAGGCTCGTACTGCAGAGCAAGCGAAGAAAACGTAAGGGCGCGCGCTAGCACTCCTGCAAGAAAATGGCCTAGCTAACGCGCCCCTTATTGAAAAGTCAAGGATATTGAATGATCGATATGAGAAAGAAGCACTCAAGCATTGGAAGAAAGCCGGCCTTACTCAACAAGCACCTTTTTCTTAGCTTAGTAAGGTTGCTTGTTTCCACTCATTGAACATTCTATCTACAAAAAAAGGTCAGGGGGGGGGTACTAAAATGGCTCTCACTGACACCATCTACGAGAAGGTAAGGTTGTCTATATTTCGCCATACGGTTCACCTTAAAGCCTTAAAGAAGGGGAGGAGCAGTTATCTATGTAATTACAGTCTTTGTTGGCCGGGGCGAGCACTCTCTTTTCTTTGTAACATTCCGTCTTACCAAACAAGACTGACTTCTTACCAACCCGCGAAGGGTTGTGAGGCTGGACCAGGCACGAAGAATGAATCTATATCTGTGTACGGAAGGGCCGGCGGCCGCTCAACTGTTCGAGCGCAATGCAGTGGTATTGGTTCCGATTCGACAAAGGTAGAATGCCTGGTCGAAGGTCCAGTACAGTAGGTAGCAGGCGTGTTCTTTTTGGCTCCCGAGCGAGAACGATAAATAGGCGATGCACCATCCTTGCTGCTACGTACGTTGACCTTGACTTGACAGATTCATCCAATTGAACCCAAACTCAAAGGAGGACCACAAGCTCGGGGCTTGACGAAAGAGAAAGTCTCGGCATTAAGAAAATGGGGTTAGCTGTGAAAGAAAGAGCCCGACATTCATTTTTTCATGAATCTTCATAGTTGAGTCTACTAAAAGAGGGACCAGCTCGTCGTAGTGATTAGAGGACACCTCTGATCATTCACCTCTAATGTGACACGTTCCCTCCCAGTTTGATCAACGGGATCAGTCGGCTAGAGAGCGAGGCTATTCTTCTTCCGAGGAGACAAAGTAGTCTCTTGTACTAACCGAACCCTCAGTTCGGAAGTCTTCGTCAACATGTTACGAAGCTCCAGTCTGGCGGTCAACTTGATGCGGGAGAGGCATGAGTGCAGTTCGATCTTGTGGTGTATTCCTTTGTAGTGAGTAGGGCCTCTTTCTCGTTGATCAGTTCGCCTCCGCTCTATTGAAAGGTCTCCATTCCTACGGCGGTTTTGTCAATGAACCCGTGGATAAGTAGGCCTTTCTTGCAGACCGATCTTCTGCCGAGTTCCTTCCTTCGTAGTCAAATCTGATGATACGCTTTGGCGATGTTACCTACCAAATAAAAGCCCTGCTAGGTGATCGAAATCGCTCAGGTCAGCGAGGACTCACTCACCTACTCCTTATCTAATACTTTCTTCTATCTACTGAATTAAAAAGGCGACCCACCGCGCCGAGCTATAAGATAAGATACAGTTGTTGTACTACTTGACTGGTAAGAAAGAGCTTCCGTAAGAACTGGAAGACTCTTGTATGTACGGTAACCCTATCTTCCGCTACTGGTGGACTGTTGCACATAAAGGCCGACAGAAGCAACCTTTCTTAGCCCGCTTTTCAAGCGCTTAGCTTCTGCTAGAAAAAGGCGGCAAGGCCATAAAGTAAGTGAAGTTGCAAGCCTAAGCCAAGAAGGTACAAACGAAGTGACAGGCCCTTTTAGAGATAGGGGGCGGCTTTCTTGTGGTGGTCATTGCGAACATCTCTCCTCTTCTCTTAGCGTGCACAGTTTGCTTACGCCTTCGGCACATCTATCTTTCTTAGTTTCACGCTGGCCTAATGAATTGAATATGAATAAAAGTCAGTCTTTTAGTAAGCGTATATAAGCAGCTGTTTAGTGTATAAGCAATTCTTTAGTGGTCGCACCGGTACGATGGAGGTTGGTTGAAGATGATGTTACGCGGCGTTCAGAACCAGTCTTGAAGTGAATGAATTAGAAAGAATGAAGAAGTAAGGAAATGAGATGACTCTTTCTTGAACTATATTATAAACAGACCTTCCCCTCCACACCAATCACGAGTTTTTCTCCATTCCTCTCATATATCGTCGTAACACCCTTAATGCTAGGTTTTGAAAAAGACTTTTCATGTCATTCCCATTTAGGTCCGATTCGGATCCCTCCGTTGTTTCCTTTTCCTTCTGCACCTTTTCCTCGAAATGAGAAAGAAGATGGTACACTTGAATTGTATTATTTAAGTGCTTATTGCTTGCCAAAAATCCTATTTCTACAATTGGTAGGTCACCGGGTTATTCAAATAAGTCATGTTTTCCGTGGTTTTCCCATGTTACAACTTCCGTACCAATTCGGTCGATCCGGAATGGATCGGTTAAACATTCTATTAGGGAGCCTGGTCTTGACTTTTCTGTGTGGTATTCATTCTCGTTCGGCTCTTGGAATCACATCCAGTAGTGGTGGGAACAGCTCGCAAAATCCAACCACTTCACATACTTCATTGCCCCCAACCCTTTCTCGTACCTCTATTGAAACAGAATGGTTTCATGTTCTTTCATCGATTGGTTATTCATTTCCGTTCGTATCTCTTTCTCCAATTTCAGTCTCGATTAGTTCACAAGATTGAATGGCCAATTCTCCTCCGGACCCTCGATTCGATTGTTTTCCAAGAATGTTGAGCCGGGTATGTAAGCCATGTATCTGGGAGGAACTTGAAGGGCTTTCGGGTTTTTTCACCCCGTTTTGTGGTCTTGCAGCTATTTAAATAAATAAGAATATAAAATGATATATAATATAAGACTTTTGTAGAAGAAAGATTCTATATATGTCCAATCCCCTGTGGTGGTGGGACCAACCAAGATGTATGTCGTCCAACCCAACCTCAGACTCTTTCTTCCCGACCTATTTGACTATCTGGCCGCTGTTATAGTTATTTAGGTGGTATCCTGAGATTGAAGAGATCGAATTCCTCCAGGGAACACACGAAACAAAGATATGAACTGGGTAAATAGAAATGGAAAAGAGATGTTTCCAATTCATCAAAATGAGAAGCTTTTTCTACATCCATATGATCTACTAAAGTAGATCGGTATTGCCCATATAATAAAAGCAGATCTTGGTCCATGGAATCCCAAGAAGGTAAGAACTCCAACCTGTCCGATGCTTCTTCGGCTAAATACGATATACAAGTGGGACCCGCACTATGCGCAAGCTGTGCGAAAAACCGCTTCTTTTTTCCGGTTCTGAAACAACTTGGGAGAAATAGGGTTCTACCGGGAAACCATGGATTTTTTAGTTTTCGCCATTGGTTACTGGTTGAGCCACTGGAATGGAATGAGATAAGAATCTCTGGAGATCTTTCCTCTCCACTTACTCGTAACAGGCTTTCCCTCTGTAGAAGACTTCTTCCGAATGGCATAATTGGGAGATTGATTCCTCGATCTTCAAAGAAAACTGACTCCTCCTACTCCTTCTTCTCCTTTAGGATAGGATCGTCGTTGGTCCTTCTTTCACTAATGATCTAATGATCTCACCAATTTCTAGTAGTTCTCGCGAACGCGCGAGGGACTATCCTTTCTATTGCTTGCCCTTTCTTTTCACTCTCAAGACAAGGCTCTCTCTCTTCCTCTCTTTTTGGGCATAGGTTCCTTCTTTGTTTTCGTTTCCATTGGCCTTAGCCTGTCGGTCGGCCCGGGCGCCCATGAGGTGTGGTCTGCTTTCAGAATGATAAAAATAGGCGGTCTACCCGCTTTCCTTTCGGTCAGCTGCCCCTCAACCGCGTTAGAGGTCTTCTCAAAAATAAATCAAATAAAATAATAGAAGGAAGAATCGGAACAGGCTAACTATATATACTCAGTCTCCCCTAGGCCCACAAAAAGGAGCTTCCTCATAAAAAGACTCCCTCATCTTTATGAGTTGGTTATAGAAGGTGCTGTTGCGATCCTCCTCGAATAAAGACTGAAGTTTGCGTCTTAAAAGACTTACCCTGTATTCGCCACCTTGCCGGGGTTGCAAGAAGTCGCGGATGATCCGGTGTTGATGTCTCTGCCAAAATGGGCCGTCTAATTCATACATTCTTGCTACGATTTGGCCTTTGACAGCAATAAGTTGTTCTACTTCGTAATCTTTGATAAGGGAATGAATATTCCCTCTACGCTTGATAATCAGTCGATTTTTGAGCACTTGGCACACGGAATTAAGATCCGGCTCCGGCAGTGCGTAATTAAAAGCCGGTCGGGGGTTAGGCTGCACTACTTCCTCGTCATCCCCCTCCGATAATATGCCGAGGTCAAACGAAGAACCCCCCGAGCCCACGCTGCCACCCCCCGCAGATCCAGGCCCGCCCGCCTGTAGAAAAGGCTCTACGGCTTGTAGGAGCTCGTTCATAAAGAGAACTCCTAAAAAAAATTTTTTTATGTAAAATATAAATAACAAAGAGTTCTCCTAGACCATAACCCATGCCTTGAAACAAACCGCATGATGCGTTCCGGAGTTGCCGTAGTTCTGTTACCGCCTTGTCGTCTTGGGTTGGGAAGGATACGACAGGCTCAATTCAAGGACACTCAATTTCAAGCTCAATTTCATGCTTTCGAAGCTCAATTCAAGCTCAATTTCAGGCTTTCGAAGCTCAATTTCAAGCTCAATTCAAGGACACTCAATTTCAGGCTTTCGAAAAAAGAGTTACAGAGGCATCTTCCATTCATATCGATTTTGGTTTTTCTGCACCATATTTTGATCTCCCTTTTCTTCGATCCGGAATTCCCAACAAATCCTTGACTCCTCGAATACAATGGGATTTCACACCTGGCGAATCTTTCACTCTACCTCCTCTTATTAAGACTATAGAATGTTCCTGCGAATTATGGCCCTCGCCCGGAATGTGAGCAAATATATCATGTCGATTGCTCAACCGTACTTTGGCTATCTTACGTGGAGCTGAATTAGGTTTTTTCGGTGTTCTTGTTGGTACACGCGGGCATACTCCTTGCTTCTGGGGACATTGATCCGAAGCTCGAGAAAGGTCCGTGCGCCGTTTTTCTTCTCTACCATGACGAATTAACTGATTTAATGTAGGCATCGCTCTTTACTTTTCTCCTTCCCCCCGATTTTTGCCCTAGCCCTAGTGGTTACTCCCGATCCGAAGCACCCCTTTTCCATTCATAGAGAGATCCAATCGTCAAAATCAATAAAAAGGCCATCATGGACCAAAATCCAAAGGGATCAATCTTGTTGGGAGGTACTGCCCAAGGAAAGGAAAAGGTGACTTCCGGATCAGGGATAATAAATAAAATAGAAACAAGATAAAATCGTATATCAAAACGACTTCTGGCATCACCGAAAGGATCGAAACCACATTCGTAGGCCGACAATTTTTCTGGATAGGTCGAACTATTGGAAGCAAATGGAAAAGGAACACCGAGTGGGATCAAAGAAACTAGCGGACTGATCACTAAATAGATACAAATAGGTGCAAATTCTGACATCACCACAGCCCACTTTGTTTTCTCGCTCCTTGCTCGCGGAGCGGCATACCGAAAAAAAGATAGGATTTGAATCGATGACTTAAGCCCTTGCGCTATTTCCCCCTGATCGCATCGTAGATAGCAGTCAGAGTCAGTACGCTTTCTATTCTCTTTATATTATATATGAAAATAGATAAGAAAGGAGGGCTGGCGAGGCCTGGAACTTCTCCGAGAGGTTCCTTTCGATACTCTGCGCACA
This sequence comes from Pseudognaphalium luteoalbum, assembly GCA_963422505.1. Lineage (NCBI taxonomy): Eukaryota > Viridiplantae > Streptophyta > Magnoliopsida > Asterales > Asteraceae > Pseudognaphalium > Pseudognaphalium luteoalbum. The sequence goes on along the minus strand of OY730193.1, from coordinate 93,166,069 downwards.
GAAGCAATATCGAACATCACTTATTGTCATTTCTCAATTGATGATACTTCATTTAGCTACTTAATAAGATAAGAAGATCCATAAAAAGATCAAATAACGAAAGGCAGAAGGTCGATTAGGAAAGGAGCTTTTCAAATCAAAGAATTCGTTGATTGCAAAGCCTTCTTTCAGATAAGTCGTTTTTTAGAAAAAAACTCCTTAACTCATTAACTCAGGATCGGGAAAGGCCTTACTTTATTCCTTGTCAGGAATAGTGGCCTTAGAGCTTCTACTACTATCGGCTATCTAACTCTCGGGAAATCGGGGGTTTTGTCGGGGAATCGGTGTCGTGGTGGTGCTACGAGATGGCGATTTATCGTATAGAAGAATGGATCCGCGGACCTATTGATTGACCATAGATGCGAACTGATCGACCGCTACCTAAGGGAAGATAAGTAGTTCTTCTATCGTTCAAGGGCAAGGGGAGAACATGTAGCGGCTTACCTAGATCTCGTATTTCCCACGTAGCCCATCGGTCAAACCAACGATTCTCCTCTCAAAGTAATAGAGAGATCCTTTTCTTTTTCCGATATGTAGCTCCGCGAGCAAGGAGCGCATCATCAGAGCAGGGTGAAAATGAACATAGGATCATGGCCCTTTTCTTCTTTTGCTGCTGATCTTACATAGAGAGCAGCTCCTTCGTGTTCAGGATGATCGGATGAGAGATCCTCCTCCGACTCCGAGAAATCGGTCAAGCGGGGGGCTACCCTCGGCTTACCTCTCTATATAAAAACCCCCTCCCCATAGGAGAGCATAAGCTCCAGGATGAGTATGTCCTGGATTACTGGATTCATTCTCGTCCTGATCCACCATGAAAAAATTTTTCGAAATAAAAAAAAGATTCTAGGAGAGGGCTCGTAATGATCTTCTCAAAGATCACAAGGTGCTGAAGCGGCAGGATAGGGGGTCTGTAGGTTTTTGTGAAAGGGATGCTCTTATCATGTTATTGCTGAAAACAAAAAGCGAATTCCTCTATTTGATGTCGATTCACCCACACTTCCATTCCTTGTAGAGGAAGGCTAACTGCTTGCTGGCTGGGAGCTGTATGAGCGGTAACGTCCACGTACGGCTCCGTGAGAAGGGCGGTGGACAGAAATGGCCTTGTTGTACCTCACTCTCGTCTTCAATGGGGTCTGCTCTTTCTTTTTTGGGAGAGTATGCCAATATGATCTTAATGAGGTGCGGGGCTTTGCATCTGACATTCGTTGGGCTTCCCTCTTCGGGAGCCTGCGTCCTGACATTTTTGTGCAATAAACCCCTCCGGCCGAAGACTAGTGGTAGGTGGTCCCGCGGAGCTTTCGGAAAAGGGTAGCCTAGTGTGTAAGCACAGCAATGAACCGCGGCGAACCCCCAGACGACCTATCTAAGATTATGGGGGAGATCCTCAATAGTGATGACCCTTTCACTCTTCCACGGACGGATACATGTACCGAATGCTCATACGGGAAAGTTGACTCCTGGGTCTGGAACCTGGGGGGTTGCTCCGAGAAATCCTTTCTTTCTCATCCACTCAGGGGGGTGCGGACACACCTGCGTGGATTACAGGTGACAGTTACAAGAATGGTGGGGAAGTTAATAGTACCCGACGACATTCAGGGATGGATGTAGACCCATCGGGCAGGGATAATCATTCCGGTCCTGGGAGAGGTGGCGACCATTCTCAAGAACCAAAAAGACTGAGCTGAGGGGAAGCCCTATGACTCACTGAAACGATGGCAGGAGGGCCCTTAATCTATCAATATAGGGAGAAAAAAAATGGGCTTTGCTCCCCTTTACAATATAATATGAAGAAAGAAATAAGGGTCGAAGTTTAGACCGCTCACAGTAGTTCTACCTATAGAAAGGATCATGAAAGAGGCGATCAGAATGGTACTCGAATCCATTTACAATTTCGAGTTTCCAGACACATCGCACTTCCGCTCGGGTCGAGGCTGCCACTCGGCCCTAAGACGGATCAAAGAAGAGTGGGGAACCTCTCGCTGGTTTTTGGAATTAGACATCAGGAAGTGTTTTCACACCATCGACCGACATCGACTCATCCCCATCTTTAAGGAAGAGATCGGTGACCCCAAGTTCTTTTACCCCATTCAGAAAGTCTTTTCTGCCGGACGACTCTTAGTGGCAGAGAAGGGCCCTTACTCTGTCCTACACAGTGTATTACTATCGGCCCTACCAGACAACATCTACCTACACAAGCTCGATCAGGAGATAGGGAGGATCCAACAGAAGTACGAAATTCCGATTGTTCAGAGAATAAGATCGGTTCTATTAAGGACAGGTCGTATTGATGACTAAGAAGACTCTGGAGAAGAAGCAAGCTTCAACCCTCCCTAAGACAACAGAGCCATCATTGTGGGGAGGGTAAAGAGAATCCAACGCAAAACGGCCTTTCATTCCCTTGTTTCGTCGTGGCACACCCCTCCCACAAGCACCCCCCGGCTCAGGGGGGACCAGAAAAGGTCTTTTGTTTTCCCCCCTTTGTCGGCCCTTGCCGCCTTCCGTAACAAGCCCTCGAGCCTCCTTTGCGCCGCCTTCCTAATAGAAGCCGTCGGGTTGACCCCGAAGGCCGAATTCTATGGTAGAGAACGCTGTAATAATAATTGGGCCATGAGAGACTTTTTTAAGTATTGCAAAAGAAAGGGCCTGCTGATAGAGCTGGGCGGGGAGGCGATACTAGTTATCAAGTCAGAGAGAGGCCTGGCCCGTAAGCTGGCCCCCTTAAAAAGCCATTACTTAATAAGGATTTGTTATGCGCGATATGCCGACGACTTACTACTGGGAATCGTGGGTGCCGTAAAGCTTCTCATAGAAATAAAAAAACTTCTCGCCCACTTCCTACAATCCGGCCTGAACCTTTGGGTAGGCTCTGCAGGATCAACAACAATAGCTGCACGGAGTACGGTAGAATTCCTCGGTATGGTCATTCGGGAAGTCCCTCCGAGGACGACTCCCATACAATTCTTGCATCATAGGTGTTGCTGCGTCTTGAGATCCTAATTGCCATGGTTCCGCTGCATCACAAGGAGCAATTGTGAGAAATAGCCATTCTAGAACAATCATTTGATCTGTTTCATTCTTTGACTGCTTTGCTCCCCCAAAAAAATGGAGAGACTTGTTCTTTTGCTCTTCCAATTCAGGAAGACTGATTTGCTTGGTCCAACCAAGAAAGACATGGGAATTTTGGGCGTCAGATTCTTCTTCTTCTCTTACTTACGATATTTCGAGCTGGATGAACAGATCGCTCCTAAAAGCAGCCGTGTGATCTTATATACGATACCACCAGACGCGCCCCAGCTTCAAGCGAGCTCACCCTATGGACCTTGCTGAACTAGATTCCCTGCTAGCGAGAGCGGCTTAGAAAGATAAAGGAGCACAAACAAGGGTTGTTTGAAAATGAACAGATAAGCTAACGCACTACTTATTTTCTGCCTACTTGCAATGCAACTACTCCTGAGAAAGACTCAAACTGAACTAGTTGAAGCTAAGGGCCTGCCTATTCTATTAGTCAATCTTGGAGAACATAGTACTAGGACTTACTAGATGAAAGACCTTGATTGGTGAAGGGCTTAAAAGTTAGGTAGCTGCTATCTATCGGATCTTTTCTAAGAGGTTAGGTAGGTGGTTGAGTCGAAGCGGAGAAGGAGACTAAGTCATCGGTCATGCCGGGATTGATTTCCTACTTCCAGCTGAATGAGGGCCACACAGCCGTCAACCCTGCTGGAAGTGCTTTCTAGATGCAATCTCCTGGTCTTTCGCTCGCTATTCGAATGTCTGGACCAGTAGAAATGTACGAAAGGTGGTCTTGTCCTTTCCTTTACAACTAGTAGCTAGTAGCTCCGTCGTTGATCTCTCCTCTTCCCGGCCGGTTGTGACTCGTATGTCCAACCAACGACTATTGATTCCTAACGAATCCATAGATTCTTCTACCATTCGACCAGATCTTCAAGATTGTATTCTCATTTTCCGGCCTCGAGCAACTTTACTAATAAGGGAAAGGCCCTTAACTCAATTTCATTCTATATTCTATATATTAGTATAATATAAAGCGCTAGCGCCCAACCGGCTTTCCGCCTCCATTTGGTCGTGCTGCTATGATGTAACGTGCAGTCATCCCGAGGCATTTTAGGCCCCCCTATTTTATCTCCCTTAAAGTCCTTTATGGATTTCAAGTCGGGAATAGAGATGTGACTTATTCGGCGCTCTATCACAATTCATTAATTCTCGGGCATAGCTGTTCATGAAACGTGGCATGGGACATCTGTCAGCGACGGGTTAATTCCGAACGAGAGGTCAAACCAATCCCATTCATCCTGGTCTGATCCGAACGGATCTTTTTGAATGAATTGATCCATTGTTCTATGCCCTACTTCTTAGTTCATTTTTTCCTACTCGGACCCGCCGTACTTCCTTTGACTACTCCTGAGATATAGTGGAAACATTTTGTTATGGTGGAGAGTGGGGAGTGCAAACACCAATGCAGCAGAGAACGACCACATGAATCGGAATCCGCTTAACTTATTAAGACAGACGACCGAGAAAGAAAGGCTCCGCGTTCTCCAAGTGGTTGATCTTAGCTTAGCGTGCTAGCCGATGCTTCATTTCGTATAGTGATAACGCTTTCTCTTTCTTAGCGCTCCGCCCCCCCCCCCCCTTGTATAGTAAGGGGAACACTTAGGTTGTGCGGCTTTCTCTTATACTTATAGGGGTCTATTTTCTCTGACTTGACTCAGCTTGACCTACTTGACTCAGCGGTTAGAGTATCGCTTTCATACGGCAAGAGTCATTGGTTCAAATCCAATAGTAGGTAAAACCGACCGAAAGCCCTGCTTTTGCCAGCATGACAACAAGCACGGACTGGCAGCAAGGAGTCAACTGAATGACCAAAGCATCGGTTGCTTCCACTTGTGGCCTTCTTCAAGCGCCTTGACACCTTAATATCAACTCACCCCCCTCTTCCACAAGTAGGTGGAGACCAGGAGAGCCGGGAACCCCAACGGGAACCCTTCGCCACGCCACACGATTCTTTCGCGAAGCGCTCTCTCAGACGTTTCCACTCCTGCCCCCGCAAGCGAAGAGGTTTCAAGATACCAGCCGACCAAGTGAAAGTGAACAGCTCCGAGCAAATCTTCTAGAGAGCGAACACTTTGATCCGTTCTCACCCAAGCACTATTAGCGGGGTTCAGATGAGCCCTTCCTTCGGCATCACTGATGAATTGAGGGGAACATGGGAAGGTCCCCTACACATAGCCCATTAAATCATTACTGATGTGTATAGGTTCAAATTGCGATTTCCAGAGAAGATAGTTGCGGCAGTCTAGCTTTATGGATACGAGATGCGTGCAGCAAGAAGGGGCGCAGGTGAGAAGGATGATGGGTTCTGTTAGGTGGAAGGGAAAGATTGAGGAGATGCATTGGAAGACATGATGTATAATGGTGAGAAGGCAGCAGAGGGAACGGTGGTATATACCTGTGGGGAAGGCATGAAAACATAACAGGAGGGCTGTGGAATAGATGCCGAGGGTCCTGCAGTCGGTCCATGAACCCGGGCAACAATGATTTCGGGTTCACAAAGGACAACGAACCAGATGCAGTGGTGTAGGACTGCAAAGCCGTAGTCTGTGACAGCGATGAAGACTCGATGCTTGAGTCTGTCACGAGTGAAGAAGCCACTAGGGAAGCACTGGGAACGGCAAAAGATAGACCAGTAGTGGAGGTAGGAAGAAAAGTAGAGTTCTCAGAGGAAGAAGGAGCTGTTGAGTCAGATGTGGCATTAGACTGAAAATAGGTTCTTCTCGAAGTGGTCATTAGTAAGCCAAGGAAGTTCTTTCCCCAAGGCAAAGAGTCCTTTCATTCCTTCTACCCAGCTATACCTGCTCTATAGAAGAAACACTGCCTAGCTTAGAATAGAAGAAGAAACATTGCCTATCTTAGAATAGAGGGGTCCCTAGTATGTGATCGAGTCAAGTTATCCTGCTGAGAGAAAGAGAGGCTATTGAACGGTCTACCTTAATGCTTCTAAGTCCTGTATACAGAGAGTGCGGGAAGATAGCTTGCCATTGAGTTAGCTGCTACCGGTCAGTGATCTCAGTTCAACCATAAAGGTGGTGCTCTCTAGTATATAACTGGGTCTGTCTACTTTCTTACATAAGAAAGGAGTGATCTCAGTGAAAGGCTAGTGCTCAAGAAGGGAGTGAAAGGCTAGTGCTAGTGCTCTAGTGCTTCAGACTGTGAATATGAGAGGGGAGGTTCCTATAGATGTTTTTCAAGGGGCTTACTATGCAAGTGCTCTCTTATCTCAGCTTTCTTACTTCCTCAATTGCTTGCTGTGTGCGGTATACCTTCAATTCAACAAACGCTAGAATAGTACTGAGATTCCCGTCTCTGTGCGAGGGATATCCTAGCATCATTCAGGCATTTCACCGTAAGAGGATCCTTCAAGGTGATTCCTAAAGTGATTTGCTTGTCCTGTAGTACTAGTTGCTTTTCTCCGAAGGCAGCTATACCACGTGGATTGCGGTTCTCCCTTGGGCCTATTCTTCATAGGGGAAGAGCCGATAGTAACAAGTGAGGGATGAAACCCAAGGAATGAAATAGCTCGAGCTCGGGAGAGGAAAGAAAGGGAACGAGTGGAGTATACAAAGCTATAAAGGGAAGATTGACGCAATAAGGTGTTAGAAGCACCCTGACGGGCCTGGGTATGCCAATGGTTGGAGGGCTACTTAACATCATTCTCTAATAAATCTGCCCCATGAGATCATCCCGAAGCACCCCTCACGCAACGTTAGAGGGCTGGGTCCCCTCTCTTTGTCAGTAGAATGACTAAATACCGGAATTTAACCAGTCAAGTCAGTTCCTCCCACCTAGGTCCCCGGCTTTGCTTTCTTGTCCGGAATAGAACCAGCTTTAGTTCCAAAGACGGAAGCCTTTTTTTCTGGTTGGCTAGTTGGTTTTGATTTTCATCCACCGGAAGAACACCAAAGAAGCGTCTTCGCAGAGCTAGTTTCCTAGTCAAGACCCGAAGGGTTAACTGTTGCTGTAACCATAACCATCGGAATCGGGCTTGTGAAGGAGAGGCAATAGCAGCCCTCTCTGAAACTTAAAGATCCTACTCACGTTCACTTTAAGAGGTGGTTTAAGGAGTTTATAGGTTTTCATCAAGGTATGTTGTTTACCCATGATGGCTTGGAGTTACATATCCCTGAAGAGAAGGAGATGAGCGCAAAAAAGCCTCTTCCGGATGTTGATCCGAAAGTGATGATAAAAGGCTATTCGGTGTGAGTTGGTGTTCAGTATGGAGGTACCTCTTCACTAGGGCTCTGCGCCCATTCCTTAAGTTCTTGACCCAATGCCAGGTGATTGGCTGACCGTGCCCCTTCCTTAGAAGGTAAGAGAGATTGTACTGATAGTGCTCACTTCGGATACGTATATCAATCTTCTCCAGCCAATGACATATAGAAATAGACTGAAAGAAAGCTCGCTCATAACAAAACTCCCCTCCGTAAGTGACAGATCTATCACTGTCGGTCACGTGAGCAACAGACCTGCTAGAGATAGAAGGACACCACTTCTTATTTTACGGAAAAAGGAGCTTTCCTATTATCTATTGAATATTCATTTAATGAATATCCTGCGCTTGCAAAGGCAGAAACAAGACCCCTTATTGCGACAAATCGAGTTTAAAAAGCCCATTTCTCAATCACATTTTCAGGCACAAAGAGACATCGGACCTGTGAAAGTAACATCCACCTATCGTACGCATAAACGTTAAGGGGCGCGAATGATTCCCCTCTTCTTGAAGGCATGCTATAAGTCAGTATAGGTCTAATAGTTAGGCCTATAGTTAGTCTTCATCAGCTGTTAGGGCTGTTGTCAATTTGAAATGAGATCTGAAATGAAGGGGAAGGCATGAATGTTAGGTAAGTATGAATGCTAGTCTTTGAGGTTAGGCTAGATAGCTTCCTTTCTTTATTAAAAACAGTTAGGTAGCAAAAAGTTGCTTCAAACCCTCGCGAATGCCCTATTGAATAGGTTGAGTTATAGGGAGATAAATAAGGGGTGCTTGAAAAAGGCTTTCCAGCCTGGCAAAGTATAGTGCTATCAGTCGGCTAACCACCCAGGCTAGTTCTATATGATAGGTTGTTGATCAAGCCTTCTTTAAATCGGAGTGTAGCGATGTGATTCTCCAAAGAGGAGCACGAGTGGAACAGGGGCAGTCTGGATAGTAGCCAGCATTAGTATTCCACGTCCATAGGATTCCATAGGAAAGAACAGGTTATGCATAAGAAAGTACTCTTTTGGGAAAGGGCTTATCCTAGCAATAGTATGGGCTTCTCTTTTTTCTCCCACTATCTAGCTAGCAGTTATTCGCCTTTCTTTCATCCTGCTAGCAATCTAGGTGGGAGAAAAAAACCCCTATACCTATGTGTGCCCCTTATAGAGTATAAATACCCGACTTACTCTCCTTGACCAGCATGAGTGACTTGTTTCCTGGCTGGTTTATGGTTGCCTTTTCTCGAGAGTGTTTGTCTAGAGGGGGGGGGGGGTGGTTGTGTTCAATGGTTTTGGGTTATGGCACTGGTTCTTTAAAGCTTTTTCATAGAATAGAAGGAGCTGACAAAAAAGTTTCCCTTGGTCGCATATAACCCGCCTTTTTGGGTTGTTACCAATGCCTGTCTTAGCTATCGTTTTGGCTTACGGAATGTAGCCTTGTAAACTTCTTTAGCTTCGTTCTTTATACCATTGAACTTTGATATATCTTGCTATTGCTCACATGAACAATTAAAATAGATATTGACTCCCACTCCCTACTATTAGGCACCCTATAGAGTGAAACATCATACTCCTTACATAGGGACAAAAAGCAGAAGGGAAATTCCTCCAACAATTGATTCTAAAAAATAGATATGAAGAACCTTTTCAATGCCGTTAGCGAGAAGTTACGATTTTGTTCGACAGTTAATGATAAATTAGACGCCTCTACCAGTAGGAGTCATCCTCCGGGGATGATACGTCCTTCTAGAAAAAGTCTATTTGAGCGTTTCTCATTGAATAAGATACTTTATCCACAGATTTCAAGGAGTTTACCATCTTTGTCTACCCCTCTTTCTCCTTGTATCAGGACCCATTCGAATCCTCTTTTTGGTATGTCTAATCCTATTATTAGTGAGTCTTATCCTATGAGTCCTCAGTCTTATCCTATGAGTCCTCAGTCAAGTAGTGAGCTAGTAAATGCTATGACGTTACCTCAACAACATATAGCTAATATAATGAGTCTTTGTGTTCGTGCTCATCAGCATAGTTTCATTGGTCACCGTTTTAGGATAACAAATTCTATAAAGGGAAGGTTGAAACAAGCATGTGAATCACTGGGTTTTGAAAGGATTTTGACCCCCCGGGAGGATATTTATAAACTGAATAGTAGTGACATAATTGCAAAGCATAGGGTATTGGTAGAGGTACTCACTTCTTACCAGGGTTGTTATGGTCATTTCTTAGTTCTGGTAACCTTAGGTGTTGGTTGTACAGTCTGGTACACGACGGGACTGAACTTGCAAGATATTCTTCCTCCTACCGAGATGTTGAATCCAGAAATCAGATCGGAATTCCCTGAGATCAAATATGGATTCTTCAATAGGGATGATTATGATAATAATAACTTCAATAAGGTTATTTATCAACAAACTAAAAAGGTTCCAAAAGAGGTCTCAAAAGCCATTAAGAATTTGTTTCCAGAAATGGTTATACAAGGAGGTGAGAGTACCCGTACAACCATAGGTTTAGGTATACTAATCTCACTCTTTTTTGCGACTGGTTTACTTGTAAACGATCCCGCGCCACTTATAGCTACAACACAATAAAAAAAGATGAATAAAATGAGAAATATGATAATAATAGGTAGACAATATATAATATATTCGTATGTAAGGTTTCCTCTCATAGGAAGCAGAAAGTATTCAACTATTGAAAGCTCTCTAGTGCAGTTATCAGAGGATATCGAGTATGTCTATAATGATTTAATAAGTAAGACCAATTTTAGTCTATCTCGAATGGAGTTAGCAGTTCTTCAACAAAGGTTACTTTCTGGTTTATATGTTCTATCACCACTACGTGTTAAGGGTGTTGAGAAGGAGAATCTAAGTTAGTTTTTATTAGATAATATATCATATTGTCCAGATTTTCTGTATTTCCCTTGTGATTCAAATCCAGACTTCTTTATTGTTATTATGCCGGAGAAAGAGGATGACTTGGTGTTAATGGGATTAAGCAGAATGTTATATCGTCTATCAAAAGGTTGCTTGCCTAAAGATGGTTACCGATTAGCAAATGAGATGGATTCATTTTATGAAAGTATTCAACAAATGGGTAAGGTTAATAGACTCAATCGTATTGAGATAAGTAATACTAAGATGCCTGTTAATCAGGTTTTAAATATGGTTAAGCTTTATGCTGAAAAAGGTTCTGTATGTTATAATCTAATAAATTCATTCCTAAATCTTCCTTTACAGGATGATATCGGTACTTTAGTCAACTTAAATTGTTTGCCATTAGTGGGAGAGATCACTCGTGTACTCTTAAATCTAGTCTATATCAATATCATCGACCAGGAATTCCAAAGAGCGTTAAGGGGGGTAGCATATTCAAGATTTATAGGTCTTGTTATTATATCAACAAAAGAAGATGAAGAAGAGATTTTCAACGAGGATCTTGCACAGGCATATACGAAATATCTGGGTCTGGATGTAACGATAACGTCTATTGGACCCGGTGATGAACCCATTCAATGTGGTATGAAGAAAGTTGTTGTGGACAAGGAGAGTAAGGTAGTTGTGTACTAGGATATAGAATCAGGGGCAACTGTCAGCAAATCAAATAAGGGGTACCCAGCTCTCTTAAGTTAAGGAAGTTCGTGACATAATAGGAGTGACTGTAGTCAAGCAAGCAGACGGTTACAGGCAAGCGAGGTAGTGTACTTTTATCCGGGTACCTAGGGGATGAACCGAGTTAGAGACGTATGCTTCCTTGACCGATAGTTTTAGTTTGTGGAACAAGTTGTAGAGATCCCATACTTTATAGGAATTCCATCGGTATGGCATTAGAACTGCTCGGAGAAGTTCGATATTGAAGGTATACAGTTCGATAGATCGGTATTGAAGTGAGATATTCAATCCTCTTTCTATTTAATGGTATTTCACTGCCTTTCATGTACAAGTATTGCAACTGAGACTGAGAGACAAGGGGGATCCCATTGAACTTGCCTTGATTGAATGAAGGCTAGCTAACTTCGATACTGAATGAACTCGCATGCTGGAGAACCGATGAGAGACATAGTCGATGCCAATATAGCTGTAATTTCACACTTGAGATTTTCCCTTCGGAGAGTTGATCTTTCATTTCAAAAGTGGTATCTCCCTAATGGATAAATGATGCTAGCCCTTTTTCCTTCGATGACAGAGATTGAAATGGATAAAGTGGATTCTCCCTAATGGTGAAATGATACTTATTTCTAGATTTCATTGATTTCAGTGATTGAACTGATGGCAATGAGGGCAACTAACTGACTATATAGGCATACGAACTAGTGCGGAATCCCTAAACTTAAGCTTAGCTGTCGAAGTGCACTACCGAAGTTCTGTCCCTTACGGCAATTCTGTCTTTGCGGGATTAGCTCTCGAAGTGCACTAGCTGACTTCTGTCCGATGGTTGGATTGAAGGATTGAACTGATGGCAACTATCGAGCAATCTTACTCAATAGGGGCTTTCCATCTTAAAAGCCTTCCTTCTTTCTTGCTTGCGAGAAGGCTTTCTCGCGTTCTTGCTTAGCTGGGGAGGCAGTGGACCAATAAGCTAGCTGTCCCAACCAAGACTGGAGCTAGCCTCTTATCTTAAAGGCTATCGATTTCCTCCTTGAGGAGAAAGGAAGATCAGAGGTCACACTGGAAAGCTATCAACTAACCTGTAAGAAGACTCTTTCTTTAAGTAAATTGCCGGCCTTCTTTTGATTGAGAGCTGGGAAACCTTAATGTGACCACAAGAATAGCCCGAAGGGTCTTAGGCTTTCCTGATAGTGTCTGCTTAACTCCGACCTTCTCATTCCCGTCTGGGTATAAAAGCTCCAAGTATGGTTACGCTCCGAGCAGACCAGTAGATCGAATGGATGAACTCCTCATTGCCCGAATAAGAGGTCGACCAAGGAGATGTATGAGGTTAGCGCATGTTCGTAGTGATTGCCTCAGATAAAGGAGAATATATTAGAAAGTTTTCCCTGAGATTTGACCCACCAATGACTATTCTCGCTAGATGCCTGAACCTTGCTCGTTTACATCTGGATAAGACAATAGGGATACACTCGATAGAGAAGGAGTTCCTATGGCTAAAGAAGGTCGCCTTTGCATCTTGAAGAAGGAGATGGCACCTCTACTTTAAGTGGTCACCTCATAGTATTCTCCCGAGCTCATGGAATTGACGTAAGCCGTTGGGTGGTCAGGTGAGCCCTAAGAAAAGTGGCTTAGAAAAGATGAGATAGGGAGGACCTTGGATGATTTATTGGTACCGGTTAATGATGCGATGGGTCCTAATCAATGTGATTGGCATAGTTCACTTTTAGCCCCGGCAACATATAGCACCGCGACCATCCTCCAGGAGTGCGAGACAACCGGACCGCTAAATAGTTCCTCGAGGGTAACCCAAGGGGAAAGGAATGCGTCACTTTTTGATTAGCAAGAATCTCTGACGGCTAGCCTCCCTTGTATCTTCTCCCATGCATCAACCATGAATCACTACTCTCTTCACTCCTTTAAGTCACTGACATTTCCTATTCTTAGCTCGGATTAGCAGGCTTGAACCACACCTGGGAAACATACTTTTTATTCTACGATCGGACTTAAAGTAAAGGGCATGAGCTACTCTCTTCTAGCCCACCTCTAACAGAGTCAATGGCATCGCAACTTCTTTTTCTTTCAAGCAGGAGTGGCCCGTCGATTCTCTAATTAAGATATAGCAGTCAATCATCAAGAAATCATCGACTATTTAATCGGGGATGAGCTCTATGGCTAATTCGTTCGGCTATTCTATGTTGTAAGGATCGACTTAAGCTAGAGAAGCTCCTTCAGCGGCTGGTAGTGAAAGGAACTGACGATCTTGGCTTAGATTTGATCCTGGGGAACTTCATTTATCGATAGTCAAGGTACCCGAAGTTAGGCAATCAGCACGAATTCCTTTAAATGGATTTGAACTCTTCAAGTTCAAGCTAGACTATAAGATATACTAAGACAAGAAGGGAGAGAAAGCAGGTTTAGGAATGCCCTTGCTTAAGAGGAAAGACTGATTGTTACATGAGAGGGTATGTACTGTCAGAACGAAAGGGGGAACGAACAAGCATTCATCTCTACCTCTCCAAGCAACTACTACTAAGTGGATATTCTTTTTGGAAGAAAGGCCACAAACTATCACGGATACCTCTATAGGGTCTCTCCTTTCTTTTCTAAGGTATGTCACTTGTCTATGAAAGGCTCTCTCGCCTACTCTACAAAAAGATTCAATATGAAAAAGAAGACGCACCTGGGATCGGATACATCTTCAATCCTTGAATGTTGGTTTTGCCTTTGAGTCTGTCAATCGATGAAAGAAAAAGTCGAAGGGGCAAGGTCCTTTATGAACCCGTAACGAAAGGTTCTGGTGAAGAGGTCTCGTAGCCAGAAGTCAATCAATCCACCGGTTCATTTTCTGATTAATTAGAAAGATCAACCCCGGCCCTAGTGAGAAGAAGATGGTTAGACGCCAATTGAAAGAGTGGTAGTTTTATCCATGATGCCCGGGTGGCTCTCTTTGCCCTTTCGATCTACTTCCTAAACTAAAGGAAGATCCAGCTGTGGATGATGTCCCAGCCGGAAAGTCAACCTTTTCATATTCATGCCAGCCCTATTGGAGATTCCAACTATATATGCATTTATGCATTTTCTTTTTATGCGACAGGTATGTGACCTTAGGAATTAGGTTCGGGAGTTGCTTTAGCAATTTAAGCTGGCTCCAGGTGTCAGTAATAGAAAAAGATTGGATTGGGAAAGACCATGGAGGTTGACAAACCAGTGCTGTTGGGGGAGCCTCTCATCGAGAAGAAAAAAGAAAATAGGACAATAGCTGACTAAACCTGTGAGCTCTTTTTCTGTAAAGATCCTTTTCTTAAAGGGACATTCGAGCAGCACTGGCTAAGGATCAGCACCTGTAAGCAGAGCCGAGCAAGGCTGGGAGCGAAAGCGATAGAGATGGGGGTAGAACGGGATCAAGACCGCATCCGGCCGTAGTAGTTACAAGTCCTGATGAGTCTTCGGTCCTCCTACAGATACATATCCATTGTTGCGGCCTGTTCCGGTCCAGCAGCATCCCAGATCCTCGGATCCAGAGCGATACCTGGCGTGGGGGCAAAGGCAAAAACATCCGAGCAAAGCAAGCCAATCTCACAAGCTTAGTAAACAACCGGTAAAGTAATAAAGCTCGAAAGCAAGTATCAACAGGGTATGAATTTCTCTCCTTCGGTATAGGCTGTCCTGGCTCGTTAGGTTCCAATAATCCAAAGGATACAAGCTTGCTTCTTAAGGTCAAGTCGGAAAGCTTTGTTTGTAGAGTCTCTTTCAGTTCAGGTGCAGTTGACGAAGGAAGAAGTCAGCTAGTTGCCATCCGCTCTGTCCCAATCTCCGGTCAATGATTAAGTCCAAACTCACCTAAAACGGCGTAGAAGGGCAAATCCACCTAGTCAAAACTCTTGTTTAGGAGCCCCTGAAATTTTTCAAGCTTCCTCGCCTTCACCCTATGAGTTCAGGGTGCTTTCCTGGCTCACCTTCACTCATATCATAGGGTTGTGTTCAGTACGATCTTTAGCCTTCATTTTACCTCTTTTTAACTTGGTAACAGTTGGCCTTTTCTCTTTCTAGTTCTACATATCTGTAGACTGAACCTTTGTAAGGACCTCTTATTACGTAGGTGATGTGATGTTATTAGGGCTAAAAGTCCCTTCACTAGAGCTAAAGGAAAGGGTAAGAAAGTACTATAGCTTAACTTAAGAGCAAGTTCCAGTTTTGGGGATGGAGGAATTTGGAAAGCAACTCGGTAATTGAATTGTTAAAGATGTGATGTGGAAGCAGGAATGCCAAAGTTCTTTCCCTATGTTTACCTTGTGTTGTGACTACGATGGGATGGGATCGAGTCAGTTATCCCCTCTGCCCTTCCCTTTCTTGTTGGAATAAAGCATCTTTCCACTTTCTGGGCAAGGCTCAATCTGATCAAGCAAGTCTCCGGCGGAGTTGGAACCTCATTGGCTTTCTCCGGCTTGCCTTAAGAATGCCAACTCACTTTGATAGCCGAGAGAAGCCATCTCTATGGATGAGAGTTTCGGATGCGCTAAGTGACAATGGCTTGGCTATGAGTTGCAGTCTTGAAGCTAGCGTTATCACCTCTTTACTTCCATTGCTGGATGGAATTCGCTAGCGACGATGCAAACCTGATCCCTTTCTTCCAACAAGGCCCTCTTAGATTGGTAGCATTTCATTCCTCCCTGAAGTTCCAATGAAGAAAGAGTCTACAATGAAGGTCAGCTAGCTGGTGTGACCACTTCCCGTGCTCGCCCAGTATAGTCTAGTAGAGTAGAGCTCAGACGCCATTGTCCGTCTGGTTGATGAAATAGGGGTCCCCGGTGAAAAAGAGGAGAGAAGGTGAGAACTCTCAAGAGCAGAAAACTGCTATAGGAAGTCTTCTTCTTTGGAGCATATCCGTTGCGAATCCCTTACTCATTGGCGCAGGCTCTTAAAGAGAAGTAGAGGGCTGGAGGGAGGGAAGGAAAAAAATCCTTGATTCAAGATAGTATAAGATCCTAGAGTCTTTTGGTTGGCTCACCGCTTAACAACAGCAAGTAGTAAACTACCTGTCCTCTAACAAGCAAGTAAGCCAACTACCTTATCTCATTAGCGAAGGCAAAACTCACTTCAAGAGAGAACCTAACAGCGCACTGGCAGCTAGGATGCTGAGTGAGTTCAACAAAGAAGCTCCGGCAACCGGGGCCCTGTAGGATTATTTATACATACAAAAATGGAGGCTTTAGCCTAGATTATATATAGCATAGTTCTTAGAAGCCTTTCCCTTTTGGTTGGGGACACCTCAGCTGTTAAACCAAGATCTATCTAATAAGCTATTAGATAAATGCAGTTTTGAATGATTACTAAGAAGTTTGCGGAATAACACTTAGTAATAAAATGAAGATCAATAACAATATATCAAGACAGAATAATAGAAAGCTCCAATCTTATTAATAATATAAGACGAATACACAGAATTGTATTAGGGTTACAAAACCTTGAAGCTGCACAAAAACTACTTAACCTAATCTAGGTTTAGGATCTCTATTTATATCTCATAGAGTCCTACTAAACAATCTCCTATAATCATGGAAACAGTTACATTCCATAATTATTCAAACTTTACTTTTCCGCCTATTCTATTCATAAACAGTGTTAACTACCACAACTATACAAACAGTGGTAATTCCTATAACAGTGTTAACACTTGTACAATTTACTAGACTAATATACCAACAGTGGTAACTAGCCTAAGCAGTGTTAACTGTTGTAAACAAGCTAACAGTAATAACACTCTAACAGTTGAAACAATTACTAACAGTTGAAACTCTTGTCTTCACTTCAATCTTCAATAACAGTTGTAATCTTCTGATAACGGTGGTAACCATCACTAACAGTGATAATCTTTGAAGCCTTGAACTAACAGTTGTAACTTTTGAAGACAGTGGTAGTCCTTAACACTAACAGTGTTAATAACAGTAGTAACATTAACACTAACAGTGTTAATGCCTTGTGCATTCTGTAATCAACAGTAGTAACAGTAGAAATCTTATTTCCCAACAATCTCCCCCTAAACTTAATCTGTCCCCAACAGAATTAAGTTTCTCTTGATTTTTCAAGTTGACCTCTTTCCAATACTCTTTCAGAATAACTATCTTTGATCTCTATGTCTTCTCTCATACTCTTCTTTCTTATGAATCTGATTCAAGATCATATATACCAAATCCTCTGCCAAATCATTGTTGAATGAGACAGATAATTTAGCATGCCTTAAGCTTCTTAACAAACTCAAACTCATATCATATTCTCTGTCAGTGAGCATCCAAATAATAGTAGCATCATCAAAAATAACCTGATGAACACTTGGATTGCTGAGATAGATCCAATGCTTTACATTTCTGAAAGTATTGAACTCAAACCGAAATCTTTCTGGTTCATACATCATTGAAATCCCAGACCAAACACCCAATTCATAAACACTATCAAACTTCTTGGTGCTCAGTCCTTTCTCAGATCCAATCTCATACATTCTGTTCAAGTCTTCTCTAACAAGCACCCTGATCAACTCTTTAAATGATCTCCAAAATGAGACAGAAGAATCTGCTCTTTCAAGTCTAATTTTCTCACACTTAATTGGAAATGAAAAATTTTCAACAGACCAATCTATGATTCCAGGAGAGTTATCAGGTGGAAGATGTACCTGTAGAGGTTGCACCACAATCAAATCATCCAAATTCAACTTATTCTTAGGCAAATCTGGAATTGATGCAAGTTCTTGTCTCCTCTTCTGTTTAAGCTCAGTACTCATCCTTTCCCATTCCTTTTCATCTTCAATCTGTTTATCAAATTTTTCTTTCTTTTTCTTTTCCCTTTATGCTTTATCCTTAGCTTTCTTAGCTTCTTCTGCTCTCTTAGCAGCCTCAGGATTTAGAAATGTATCCCTATCCCAGATTCTTTGTAGACTCTCAAGAGACATGGCATTTAGTCTTGCAGTTGAAATGTTGCCACCTCTTAACTTCAAAATCAGATTTCTTTTCTGTTGAGCCTTTGTCAATGGTTTATTCCTTTTAGCAGCAGCTTTGGCAGCTCTAGTCTTTTTCATTTCTGCTACCTTCTTTTTCTTAATCTGTTCCACCAGATATTCAATATCATCATGTTTTTGCTCTCTCAGCTGTGCTTCATCCCACTCCTCAACCTGAGCCTTAGTCATTTTCACATATTTACCAGGTTCCACCTCAACATCAATCAATTCATCTGCTAGCACATCTGCATTAATCTCAGCAAATAACCTCTGTGCATATTCATCATCATTCATTGTAGCTTCTGGAGGCATGGTTTTCTGCTTTTTCACTTTGGGCTCTTCCTCCAAGATACCCTTACCCTTATCCTTAGGATCAATCTTGGGCATATTCTGTGCAGTAGCAGGTGCAGTTGGTTCTCTAATCTGAACAGGTGGTAAGGTTGTTGATTTGAGTTTCTTTGCTTTAAGAGACACCACAGGAATGGATTTCTGCCTTTTAGCCTTTGGAGTTGTCTCTTTCTCTTGCTCTTTATCATCAGCTTTTTCTTTGATAATCTCAGGATCATTAGTAGTTGGTGGTTCCATCTCTATTTCCTGCTCAACTTTTTCAGAACTTGATCCATCAACACCATTCTTATCATCATGACAATCATCTCCTTTATTGGTCCAAAACTTCTCCCCCTTTTTGAAAGCAGTCTCTGCAGACTCACCTTCAGCTATAACATATTTCTTCCCTTCTTTCAAAACCTTTACAACAATGTACTCCAGTTGAGCAACCCTGTGCTGTAGATTTGCAATCTGTTCATCCTTCTTTTTGTTGTTTCTCCTTTCCAACCTAAATTTCTCCCACACATAGTCTACCATTCTTGTCAATTCCAGGTTAGTTCTAGCCTCATCACCATCAGAATGTGACTTCCTAGGTGAATCATTGACAGGTGTATCAAAACCTGTATCATACCTAGTATGATCAACAGATTCCCCTTGGTTATTGGTACTGGGACCACC
This sequence comes from Pseudognaphalium luteoalbum, assembly GCA_963422505.1. Classification (NCBI taxonomy): domain Eukaryota; kingdom Viridiplantae; phylum Streptophyta; class Magnoliopsida; order Asterales; family Asteraceae; genus Pseudognaphalium; species Pseudognaphalium luteoalbum. Next base: position 93,147,160 of record OY730193.1, on the reverse strand, counting down.
AAAATCATCTACAGGAATAGAATCATGTTTTGGTGTTGCCTCTGCTTGGGTCTTATTGATGTTACTTCTGTCCTGCTCTGCCAATGGGCTAGAAGCAGTAGAAGTAGCCCTTACAGAATGGTCACCCCTCTCCTTATGGACCACATGCTGTCCATGACCCCTGTCATTGGACTGAGATGACTGAGCAGCATGATCCTCAGTCACCTGGTGTGTAGCCCTTTTGGCTTTTCTGGTGTAGGTAGTAGTGAATCTGTTCCCTTGTTGTTCATTGTTACCCCCAGATGTTGTGGGATAAGAAGGAATGGGTTGTTCCATTCTTTCAACAACTGGTTCAGCTTCTGTTGGTGGTACAGATGTTGTGGTGGAGGGTGCAGGAAGCATTGTTGGAAACAATGCTGTTACCCTCCCAGAAAACATAACACCTTTGATAGAGGTATCTCTCTTCATATTTGAAAATATTTTTGGTTTAAAAGAAGAGATACCTATTATCTTATCCAAGGCTGGCAAATCAGATATTTGTTCATTTAAAAAGCATTGCACAAACCTTGGATACATTAAAAATTTAATTTTAGGTTGGTTTATGTTTCTTAGCATACCAGCAAAAATAAATTTTGAAAAATTAAAGTTTTGGCCAGTTGCTAAACATACCAATGCATATGCTACATTACTGCTGAATTGTTCAAAAGATGAACGTTTTGATGATAAGCAGTGCAGTAATGTATGAATTAAAAATCTCCATTGGTATGAAAACATTGTTTTCTGAAAAACATACCCACCCAAGTTACCCTCATATCCCATTCGTTGTAAATTAGAGTATAAATCTTCATCAGAAATTGAAGTTATACCTTCTTCATCCTGAAGATGAAGAGAAGAACGAATGGATGCTTCAGTAATCACCACTTGGTGCCCAGCAACGGTGGAAACAATCTGAGTAGCATCTGCTTCTTCCTCAATCTTGGCTTTAACCCTAAATTCATTGATATGATCATGGGAAATTCTGGGTGCTATTGTAAGAGCATGATGTATGGAAGAGTTATGCAGAAAATCAATGATTTCCACGTAATCATTGGCAATGGAGGGTTTTACCAGATAAGCGATCATGTTATGATCCTTACCTAGTGCAAGTTGAGGTGTGGTTGATGAAGAAGCCATGAAGAATTAGTGTATGATTTGCGATAGCAGTGGTTATATGGTTTATGAAAGCAGTGTTTATGAGAGCGTGGAAAATATGTACAAGTGTTGGGAGTATTTATACTGTTAGTTTCAATGACCTAATTTTGAAATAAAAATCCCAATTTGAACACTAACAATGGAAACCATTTTAAAACAGTGGAAACCATTTTAAAACAGTGGAAACAAAAAGAACTAATAGTATTATACAGATGATAATAATACTAACAGTGGTACACCTAGTGAATGGAAATAACCCCTGACCAAAGGGATTATAACTCAACACTAGTGACTGCATTAGTATTACTAACAGTAATCATGATTTTTTTTTTAATATAATTGTACCTGCACAAAGAAAAACAGAGATAAACAATGATAGTGAAATTTCAACTTGATAGTATAAACAGTGGAAACTGATATACTAACAGTGTTAAAAATTTCACTAACAGTGTTCAAAACAGTTATAACAGAATAGTGAAAACAGTGGAAACTGTGTTCACTAACAGTGTTAATTGCTTTTCAAACAGTGATAACCATATAGCTAACAGTGAAAACAAAATAAGTAACAGTGAAAATAAAGTAACTAACATATACAATGGCAATTGAATAATAACAGTGATAATTAGAAAAACCAAACAGTTGTAAGACTATTATCACTGTTAGTATCAATTACATCTACCAGCATCTAATCCTTAAGCATTATAGAGATGTTTTATAAACTAGTTATGGAAAAACAACTTAAAGAGATTTAATCAGACCAATACTTGTAATCAGAAATGTAAATCTGCCCACATCAAAGGCTTTGGTGAACAGATCTGCAAGTTGATTGTCAGTATGGACTTTTATAATCTGAATAAGTCGTTTTTCATTACAATCTCTGATAAAATGATAACGAATCTCTATATGCTTAGTTTTAGAATGTTTAACAGGATTATTGATGATGCTGATAGCAGAAGTATTATCAATATAAATAGGAGTATTTAAGAAAGTTAAACCATAATCAAGCATCTGATTCTGAATCCATAAGACCTGAGCACAGCAACTTGCAGCAGCTACATACTCAGCTTCAGCAGTAGATGTTGATACAGTTGTCTGTTTCTTGCATTGCCATGAGATTAACCTTTCTCCTAGAAATTGACATCCTCCTGATGTGGACTTTCTGTCCATGCTAGCCCCCCCATAATCACTATCTAAATATGCTTTTAAGTCAAAAGGGGAATCTTTTGGATACCAAAGACCTAGATCAGGTTGTCCTTTTAAGTATCTAAAGATTCTCTTAACAGCATACAGATGTGATTGTTTTGGACAGGTTTGAAATCTGGCACAGATACAAACAGCAAACATGATATCTGGCCTGGAAGAAGTTAAATACATCAATGATCCAATCATTGATCTGTACAGATGTACATCAACTTCCTCCCCCTCAGGGTCTGCAGATAGTGGCTTGTGTGTCTCCATTGGTGTACTAGCCACTTTTGATTCAGAATATCCAAATTTAGTAAGTTTGTCTTTTACATATTTACTCTGATTTATGAAAGTACCATCTGAACTCTGCTTGACTTGAAGTCCTAAAAAGAAAGTTAGTTCCCCCATTGAACTCATCTGGAACTTTTGATGCATTAATTTTTCAAACTCCTTGCACATACCATCATTTGTAGACCCAAAAATGATGTCATCAACATAGACTTGCACCAGTAAAATATCACTTTGATCCCTTTTGGTGAACAGAGTCTTATCAATAGTGCCTTTTTTGAACCCATTCTCTAATAGATACACAGATAAAGTCTCATACCAAGCCCTGGGGGCTTGATGCAGACCATATAATGCCTTATCCAATCTGCAAACTCGATCTGGATAGCTAGGATCTTCAAATCCAGGAGGTTGACACACATACACCTCATCATCAATCATGCCATACAGAAAAGCACTCTTGACATCCATTTGATAGACTTTGAAACCTTTATATGTAGCATAGGCTAGGAATAGTCTAATGGCTTCTATCCTTGCAACAGGAGCAAAGACATCATCATAATCAATCCCTTCTTCCTGTGTATAACCTTGTGCCACCAACCTTGCCTTGTTCTTGATTACAATCCCTCTTTCATCCTTCTTGTTCTTGAAGATCCATTTGGTGCCTATTGCCCTTTTTCCCTTTGGCAGATCAACTAGTGTCCACACATTCTGAATCTTTAGTAACAACTCCTCTTGCATTGCCTCAATCCAACTAGGGTGTTTAAGAGCTTCTACTACCTTTTTAGGTTCTACTTGAGATAGAAAACACACATATAGAGATGTATGTATTTCTTCTTCAGTGATAGTAGTTTGCTGTCTTGTTTATACACCACTGTTAACATCCCCAATCACCTGTTCCAGAGGATGATCTTTGTTCACATGAAAGTTAGATGTTGATGTCTCTGGAATGATTTCCTCCAAATTGGTAAGATTACCATTCTGCTCAGAACTTTCATTGGATGGTGTTTCAATTTGTTCTGAATCCTCCATAATCTGAGATGATGTTTCTGGTGGTTCTTCTGTCTCCATATGCTGTGATGACTGTGGCAGATCAGAAGAAAATACCTCTGGAGGATCAGGAGTCCAGATTGGAAAGATAATGTACTCCAAAGACTCTTTATTCTTTTCTGAGGACATATCTGATGTATCCTCACAAATTCTATCTGCTTTACTTGATGTGGTACCTGTGCATGTACCTGTACTAGAATTGACAGTTGTATATCTAAAAGCAGTGTTAAGAGCATCAATATCAAACAAAGACTTAGGACCTATTCCATCAGGATTAATGATATTCTCATTAAAAGTGACATTCATTAATTCTTCTATGACTCTGGTCCTTTGATTAAAAACCCTATATGCTTTACTCTGAATAGAATATCCTACAAATACACCCTCATCTGCTTTGCTTTCAAACTTTCCTAGGTGATCTTTGGTATTCAAAATAGTTTAAGGACATCCAAAAGATTTTAAGAAACTAACCAGTGGTTTGTTCTTAAATAACAACTCATATGGGGTTTTGAAATAAGGCTTAACGACAGTTACCCTATTCTGAACATAACAAGCTGTGCTAACTGCTTCTGGCCAAAAAGACATAGGTAGTTTTGCATCAGCTAGCATGGTTCTTGCAGCCTCAATTAGTGTCCTATTCCTTCTTTCAGCAACTCCATTCTGTTGAGGAGTTCTAGGAGCACTAAACTCTCTCTTAATGCCTTTTTCATCACATAATTTATCCATCTCATAATTTTTAAATTATGTTCCATTATCGCTCCTGATGATTTTAACCTTTTTATCTAATTGGTTCTCAATCTTAGTTATAAATGATCTAAATATTTCACCTGTCTCATCTTTTGTTCTAAGAAAGAAAACCCATGTAAATCTGGTATAATCATCAATTACAACAAGGCAATAAGATCTTTTTCCCATACTACTTATACTTGTTGGTCCAAATAAGTCCATATGCAATAAGTATAAAGGAGTACAGTTTGAATTCACTGCTTTGGACTTAAAAGAAGTTTTGTGTTGCTTCCCCTTTAGACAAGAAACACAATGATCATCACATGAATAGACCTTCTCAGGTAAACCCCTAACAAGCTTGTTTTTGACAAGTTTATTAATGGTTTTGTAATTCATGTGACACATCCTTCTATGCCACAAATTAGACTCATTTAAATTTGCTTTAGAAATCAGGCAGTTTAAATCAGGTTGAGGTGCCATGTTTGCTAAGTCACACTTATAGACATTATCCTGCCTAGGAATTCTCATTAAAATCATACTTTCTGGAATTTTGAATTCCTTTGACAGAATAAGACATTCAGTGTCAGTAAAATGAACAGGATTCTTTTTATCTGTGATTTGACTCACACTTAGCAAATTGTACCTCAACTGTTCCACATAGTAAACATTTTCAAAGCTTAACTTGGCACTTTGAACAGTTCCTTTGCCTGTGATCTTTCCTCCTTTGGGATTGCTTCCAAATGCTACATATCCACCATCAAAAGACTTGAAGTTCTGTAGCTTTTCCTTATCTCCAGTCATGTGCCTTGAGCAGCCACTATCAATATGCCATAAACTTCTTGGCTTGCCCTGCACATAAACAAACACAGAGAAAAATTAATTTCTCTTGGGAACCCAAACCAATTTGGCTTTGGGTTTCCCATATGCATCAAAGTAATCAACTTTCTTGAAGATCATTGATTTTGATACATTGTTGGATTTTAGACCTCTGGGTAAATGATTCTGAATAGGTGTCCAAATCCAACTAATTTTAGACCTAGCAGTGGGTTTTGGTCTAACAGTGTTAACTGAATAACCATAGTTATAATGCCTAACAGTGTTAATCCTGTTATAACTGTTATTATGTCTAGCAGTGGTACAATAATTAACACTGTTAGTATTCCTCACAGTGTTATTTACTCTACCAGTGGTAACAGTCGAATTAACTGTTCTAACAGTTTTAAAAGATTTACCACTATTTACATTATACTCTTTTTCCACTGTTTTAGCCTTTTTATTGTTGGCTAAATCTGTAACTTTTGTTCCTGCAGTGGAAACCTTTGCAGTAACTTTAGCTTGATTTGCCTTATTGTTCATCTTTCTTGCAGCAGTTTTATAATTAACTTTAGGTTTAAAATTTTGTATGTTAATCATATTAGCTGCTGTCCATGGCTGTATCACCTTCTGTTGAACAGATTTTGGATTATGAAAACAGTCATGTTGAAGATGATTATTTCTGCCACATATAAGACATAACTTTTCTCTTATCACTGTTACATTATTTCCCAGTTTTTGAGTTACCATTTGATTCCAATTTCTTTGATTACCTCTGGGAATATGTTTTTGAAAATTTTGTGAAGTAGAAGAGTTATCCTTACATTTGCAATGATCACATTTATTCAATGCAGATACATAATTCACAGAAACAGATGATTTCACTGCATTTCTAATCTTCCTTTGAACATTCCTAGGAGTGTTAGGTGTCGCTCTTACATTTTCTATCTTATGTTTATCTTTTTCAATAAACATTCTTTTACCCTCTTCTAGCTTTTTATCCTTAAGATCTGAAGCTAGACCAGTAACTTGATTGCTACACTCACTAGGTGTTGTAACAGATTTATTCATTACATTACCCTCACATTCAGATGTAACACACTCTTCATCATCTTCCTCACTCCACTCATGAATTTCAACTCCATCAATGTTCACATCTTCTTTTAAACTGTTAACTGGGTCAACCTTTTTAACATCATCATTCAATCCTTCTTTAAGTAAATTTAAATCAATTTCAGTTTTTGAAGGAAAGTAGTTGTTGTTATAAGGAGGAGGTACATTACTGTATCCTAACCCAGTCTTAAGTTTATCATGAATCTGTGAATTGATAAGTTTATGGACACTCTTAGATGCATTTTCTAAATTACTTACATTAAGTCTTATGCTATCTCTTTCACAAGTGACCTCAGCAAGTTTCTTAGTTAATTCTTCTACCTTATCCTTAAGAGTATCTCTCTCCCACCTAGCATACTCAATGTCATACTTAAACTGTGTTGCATTTTCTTCAAATGCCTGAATCTGTTTTTCAAGATTTTCTATTACAGAGATTGTGTGTCTACTTTTGATTTCACATTGTTTTAACTCATCACACACTTTCTGGTTATGATCCCTATAATGTTTCACAGTTTGTTTACACACAGTTGAGCACAATTTTATTTGTACCTCATAAGGTACCTCAGATTGCTTATCTGATTCAGCTGTTGCCATGAAGCATTGATTCTTCACTGCATGCTCTTCCTGATCACTCCAATCCCATCCACATCCATCAACAGATACCAGTGCATTTGATGAAGTATCTTGAATTGGCACATTCTTCTTTTGACCCACATTTCCTCCACTTCTCTGGCCATTTCCTCTCTCATTCTGATCAACCTTTGGGCTTCTGCATTCCCTAGCAAAATGTCCCAACTTGTGACAGTTGAAACATTCAACTTTGCTCTTGTCAAACCAGCTAGCATCACTCCTCTTCTGTGCAAAGTTATTTCTACCAGTTCTTTGCATAAACCTTTTTGCTCTTTGTGTGATCAGGGCAATTTGTAACTTAATATCCATCTCTTCTAGATCATCTGACTCAAATTGATCTAAGTCTTCATTAGTAAGTGAAGAGTTCACATTACTAGCAAAGAAAGATTCTAAGATTTGATCATTAGAATAATTTGATGTTGATCCAACTCCACCAGACCCACAAGAAAAACCTTTCTGACTTGATTCTGCTTTTGTTCCATCCATTGACATAAATGCAGAATTGTTGTTGTTACTTCCTGATCCAATCTTCTTGTTCTCCACTTCAGCTTCAAAGTTTCTCAGATCATTATATATGTCTTCTAGCTCTTTTGATTCCAGATCTGCACTTTGTCTTAACCCAACAGTATACATGGTCCATTCATCACCCAAGGACCTCAAAAACTTCCTGTTTAAATCATCTCTATCTATCCTCACTTGATGATTTTCCAGATCTCCAACCAGTTTAGAAAACCTATCAAAGGTTTGGGTCAACGTTTCTGACCTTGTAGAATTAAAATTCTCATACTGTTGCTTAAGTAGAGATCTTTTATTCTTTTTGGTGTTATCATTACCACCAAACCTTTTTTCAATTGCTTCCATTAACACTTTAGCATCTTGACATGCCTCAAACCTCCTCTGATATTCATTTGGTATAGCTAGTAATAGAGTACTTAGAGCTTTGTACTCTATTGATCTGATCTTCCTTTCTGCCTCAGAAGTTGGTGGTGATCTTGCCTGTGGAACACCATCACTGTTAAGTGTCACTGGAGGACCATTAACCACTACTTCCCACATCTGATAATCTGTGAGAAGCATATATTGTCTGATTCTGTTTTTCCACAGATCAAACTCATCAGGTCTAAGCATTGGGATCTTAGTGACCTGAATTCCTTCACTACCTTCTGCCATTGCTTTGATTTGTTGATTATTAAAATGATCAATAAAACAGTGAAAATTGATCTTCCTGAATTCAAAACTAAACCTGCTCTGATACCACTTGTTAAACCAAGATCTATCTAATAAGCTATTAGATAAATGCAGTTTTGAATGATTACTAAGAAGTTTGCGGAATAACACTTAGTAATAAAATGAAGATCAATAACAATATATCAAGACAGAATAATAGAAAGCTCCAATCTTATTAATAATATAAGACGAATACACAGAATTGTATTAGGGTTACAAAACCTTGAAGCTGCACAAAAACTACTTAACCTAATCTAGGTTTAGGATCTCTATTTATATCTCATAGAGTCCTGCTAAACAATCTCCTATAATCATAGAAACAGTTACATTCCATAATTATTCAAACTTTACTTTTCCGCCTATTCTATTCATAAACAGTGTTAACTACCACAACTATACAAACAATGGTAATTCCTATAACAGTGTTAACACTTGTACAATTTACTAGACTAATATACCAACAGTGGTAACTAGCCTAAGCAGTGTTAACTGTTGTAAACAAGCAAACAGTAATAACACTCTAACAGTTGAAACAATTACTAATCTTTGAAACTCTTGTCTTCACTTCAATCTTCAATAACAGTTGTAATCTTCTGATAACAGTGGTAACCATCACTAACAGTGATAATCTTTGAAGCCTTGAACTAACAGTTGTAACTTTTGAAGACAGTGGTAGTCCTTAACACTAACAGTGTTAATAACAGTAGTAACATTAACACTAACAGTGTTAATGCCTTGTGCATTCTGTAATCAACAGTAGTAACAGTAGAAATCTTATTTCCCAACATCAGCTCAACTTACAATACAAGAAAGGGCGATCCTAAAAACCATACCCGAACCCAGCCTACTTTACTTCTTGCAAACCTCCAATCGGTATGAGATACCCGGAATGTGGGTACTGGCATAGACACCTTACTCCTCACCTTATAGTACTAATGGGAGAGGCCAGACGCCAAAGCAAAAGAACTTGTGGAGTTGGAATCAAACTAAAGAGATCCCGCTTAGTTACGTGGATAAACTGACCCCTTTGGGGAGGAAGGTGAGTAGGGTTGGTGAAATGATGCAACATGATGAGATCTGAACCCCTACCTTGACTAAGAAGGTTATTCTTTTGCAGTTGGTCTTTGGTGCCTATCCATCCTATGCCTCGTACGTAGTATAAATCAGAACTGAAACCTCTTTTATACCCGGAAAAAACTTTGATTCATTCCCTTGATTTGGCTATTCATTCTAGCAACAAGCCCCCGAGGGGTGGGGAATCTAGCAATCCGAAACCTACTTTCTTTTCTCTGTTTAAGGCCCTTCTCCCTCTTAGTCATGTGCTCGTGTGTTCTTGTTATCAAGGATTGGCATCACCAGGTTGGGTCTCTCTCTTTGGCCATCTCCTCATCTGAGGCTGCTGCTTATTCTTAATATCCCATCGAGCAAAATCAATGGGTGCATAGGAAAGCAATACCCTGGTTGCAAAGAGAGGTTGCTACTGAGCGCTGCCATGGGAACAAGATTGGGAAAGGTTTTTCAACCTGACTAAAAACAGGTTGGATAATGATTCTCAATCAGATCAGAGAAGTACCGTTGACGTTGACACATCGGTATAGCTGCCCCGGGATTTTACATTCAAATCGTTGGTTGTCTACTAAAGGCATTCTTGCAAAAGAGCAAGAAGCGGAACTAGACGTTGTCATCATTCCATTGTTAAAAAAACTCTTCCTTTCTCCTTTGGCACAGGAAGAAGGGCACATTATGCGACACAAACTCGTTAAGTAAGAAGATGGGCCTCCCTAATACCAGCAACAAGAGCACGGAGGAGGACTTTCCGAACTCAATCAACTCAATGCAAAAAAAACGTGCAATAAGCGTCTGGGTTAGCGTTCGCGGGGATAACTAGCCCTAAGCCAGTTGAGTATTATATATATGCCAATCTCTTCTCAATATTTGGTTCTAATAAACTAGAGAATCAAGGCGAAGACGCCCACCTTACGCGAGGTGAGCTCTATCTGCTAGCGGAGGAAAGGAAATTTGATCGCCATTAGTCTCCTTAGATAAAGTACTCGCTATGATAAGAAGATGATCCACTAGAGAGTGGCCCAGGGACGGGGCAGAAGGTATAGGATTTTCCAGCTCGACCCCAGCCAGGGGCTCTGCCCCTTGGACCCCGCCAGGGGCTGCCGCCCCTTGGACCCCGCTACCAGGGGCGCTGCCCCCGGACCCCCATCATTAACGGGCTTCGCCCTTACCCTAGGTTCACAAGTAACGGTGTTACATCTAAACTTTCACACAAAGTGTTAAACTTGTATAACATCAAACGCGAATGCGACACAACTTCTAAAACACATTGGAACTTAGTTTTAGGTATAACACTTCAAAATCATCAAAATAATAATGTGGGATTATTGTTACAAACAATCACCAACGGGCCGTACATATTTTCAACCATTTAAACAAACAACCAAATCGCGGTAATTTGGACATTCTAAGTTGGACGAACAACTACAAGGATAGTCTTTCGAGATGCCTACTCAGGTTATAACCATTGCGTGTCTTGGACACCCTCCGGTTACAAGTCTTCGGACAACAATTCCTTGCTAATCAATTCAAGTTTATTAAGTTAAACACTCGGGGCTCAGGTGAGTCTCATGGCCCCTATTTTACTGTTTTTCAATCAGGGGTGTGATATTATTGCTCGTTTTGTTTTACAAGTTGAACGCAAGTACAAATCAAAATCAAATACTACATGAGTTACTTCAACTAATCAATTTAAAGCCCTCCATAGCATAGTCTGGTAATACGTAGTAGCGTGAATGTCAGTATATGATATCATAGAGGATTGACAATCCTCGTCCGGGTTAGCACGCACTAACTGGTCAAACGGACGTATTAGCATTTGGGAAGACGAGTGTAGATTAGGCACTCGTAGGAGGCAACTCAGTTAGGATTCCTTAATTGGACCTGACGCTCAAGTTAAGCTCAGACTATGTGCTCATGGCTGTATAACTTTTATTTTGCTTAATTGCATTTTAAATTCAATTATAAAATCTTGCGGTTCATACAAATATGTGTTGACATACAAACCTGTGAGCTCACCAGCGTTTCGCTGACCAATTTTAGCATGTATCACAGGTGACCAGCAGTAGGTTGGACTACTCAATCAAGATCTATTAGCTCGGGTCAACATGCAAACAATCAGAGATTTAGCTGCATTATTATATTTTGTATAGGTTAATTATGTACTTAAATCTCTCAATTTCAAACCGGGCTAATGTAAACAATATTTTGATGTAAACTTTTATTTTATCAATATCAATGTAAAACGACGCATGTAGTGGTCGTTCATTATATCTTTTGTGCTGTGTATATTGATTAATCGCGCCCCGACCTGATTCGCTTCCGCAACCCGAATTTGGGGGTGCGACACAAATAGTGTGAAAGAAGTTCTAAGCTCAATAAGCAGATAAGGCATCAGGTCTTGGGGAAGAAGAAGACCCTAGTAAACTGCTAAACCATATTCGTAATTGCTCGCCTATTATGAACTTGACTTGTACTCTAAAGCTGTCTTTTTGAGGAAAACTTGAGAGAACCTTTTATGGCAGCAGTTCTTCGCTCGCTCTGTCTGCTTAATGCCTTTTATTAAATCGATTGGCTTGAATCTCTTTAGAGGTCAACTAGAAAAGAAGGGAAAGAGGGTCCTATATGTGAAATCAAGAAAGAGGGCTATTTCTCTGACTCAGTATCAGTAGCATTAATTGATGCCTTTTTTTTATCGGGAAAGAATGAATTCCATTATCGTAGACAAGAACGGGAAGATGGCAAAAGCAAAAAGAGAGAGGTAGCCTTTCCAGCCACCGGCGCAAGGATTTTAGTTATCCAGTTATTCAGTAAGCGGAAGGGGAAAGAGAGATGAAAAGCAGCTTTATAGCCCAAAAGGCCATTATGGATAAAGCAGGCTATGGCCAAGAAAGCCTTTTTTGAGCCCTATTCCATTCCAACCGGTGAAGAGCGAGGAAGAGAAGTAGGCGTACAGTCAGTAACAGAAGCTTTAGCTTTCGATAGCAGGGCTAAACTAGAAGCCCGGTAGCAAAGCATTGATCAGTTTGAATGCAAGTGATTGTAGAATGTCTTTCAGTTCGTGTGAAACTCTCCGCTGTTGAAGGAATAAGCGTAGCTATTGACTCCGGTCTTAGAGAAGTAGCTAGCTAGATGTCGCGTCAGAAGGTGTAACATTGATTCGCGTCTTTGGTTTCGCCCTTCTCTTTCGCTTACTAGTTGGAGATCAAAGGATTGGACGTGAGGCAGGCTACTCATAAGACTATTAAAGCATCTATTCTATTCAACTTAGAAGTCATTTCATATGCCTAAGAGCTACTGCTTAGTTACTTTACTCAGGAACAACTGAGATTTTAGAACCAGAAGTTCGTTAGCAAGTGCCTAGGTCCCGTACGACAGCTGTCAAGCCTACCCCTAAGTCAAGTCCTGTCTCCAGTAGCTACTTTGCTTCTATCTTCTATAGTAGACCGAGTAAAGGTAGCTACCTACTAGCTAAAGGCTTTAAAGAAAGAATATGGACTCCACTACTAAGAATGAAGACTTCCCACGTGATTAAGGGTTCGGTGAATACTCTGTCCCTTCTATCTTTCCCTAGAGCAAATTCTTTTTCGACATCTCTCTGTTCGAATCGAAACTTCCTCTCCTTTCAGTCGAACATATTTACATAACCTCGGTGAAGTCACTAAAGAAAGGAAGAAACTGATACGAAAACGAACACTAACTGGCAAGCTAAGCACAAAAAAAGGTACTCTTTTGGCCTCAGCAATCGAGGATGGAAGCATTCCAATCGTGGAAAAGTCAGTCTTGCTATTGGGCTCATCGGCCTTTGGGATATTGGATTGAATCAGAGAATCGGTTCTTACAGTTCCCGGAATTGGACAAAAAGAAAGAGCTTTGAGAATACAAGGTAAGGCTGTTTGCGACGAGGGTGCAGATGAATTGAATCAATAGTTTTGATATCCAGGTGCGGAGCTTGGCCTATCTCTCCCCAACTATGAGCTAATTGAGCGAGAACCCTTCTCTTTGACACAGAAAAGAGTCTATCTAATCAAGGTTTCCCAGGCCAAGTTGGAGGCAAATCTCCTATTGTTCTTACAGAATACGCTCTTCTTGTTCGCTTTGCATGAACTTGTTCCTTCTTGCTTAACGTAAGGCTTGCTGCGAATACCTTCTTCCGGGAATGCCACTTGATTAAATAAAGCAACTGACATAGTTGATGCTTCTCATGCCCTCTTTGAATGGCTTGTTCAAGAAGGGATTGCTGTTCTTAGAAAAAAGAAGCTCTTGGTGAATCCGGTTAGGACAAATGCTATCGAATCAGCTGCTTGAGAATACCCTCCTGATTTCAGTTTATAAGAAAAGAATAGGTTTTTAGAGTAAGACAGAAGCAAGGGAAGCAAGTTGCGAGTGAAGGTGACATCTAAGGCTTAAGTAAGGGAAAGAAAAGCCGGTCTTTTTGAGCCTTTTGAAGCCTATATATGCTACTAGTGAGCCTTTAGCCCATTTATTCTTTAAAGTGAAGGACCTTAGCCTATTCCTCTATTCCTTGAGAAAGTGAACCTTTTACCGGTCGATAGAAGGGCCCTATAAGATAGGTCAAATAAGATAGGAGGTTGCTGATCGAAGAGGCAGGGTTCTAGTATAGGAGCGAAGCCACTCGACCACAAGGTGCAAAGCCACTCGACTGTAAGGAGAGGGAGAGGTTCAATTTCAATATGGAAGGATGGAATGGCTTATTCGAATAGATACGAGACCTTACACTTCACAGATAGGATGGTCGGAAACGGGGGAATACGGTTATGTCTAAATGCATGGGCTCAACCCACAGTTCCTATAGAAGATAGGTTAGTGGAAGGTAGGCGCCTTCACTTGACTTCCTCGTGTAGTAACTTTCACTTTCTTCCTCTTACAGTCCATCGCTCTAGTGTCTACTAGAAAGAAGTAGTAGTCTTAATTGGTTGACTAGATGCCTATCTCACACCCCTTCCTCCTAGCTCTAGCTATCCAAGTCCAACCTCCTGTCTTACTCCATCATGTCTCTTCTGAAGGCCTTTGTCTATAGGTTTATTTAAGATTAGACTAGAAACCTTCTTTCATCAAAGCAGAAAGCCGAGAACTACGATTTTTGAATAACAGTTACAGATCGAAGGAAGTGATCACGTTGAAAATGCTTTCTTGGATCAATTCCATCACTGATTTAAGGAAGAAAAGGGGCCAACTGGAGCAATGACAGAAGACTTACTTTCTCCTTTGCCTGCTACTCAAAATAAAAAGCCAGCCACTCCTTTCGTATTGACATAAATAGTAACGCCGACTTCAAGTTTGAGTCCATTGGCCTGGTCAATTAAATAGGTCCCACGCTTTCCGGCCTTTCTCGTTAGCGAAACGAAAATACCAGGGCTGGATGGGGATCCTGTCGTACAATATCCAATTCCGATCCCGATCCGCGTAGAAACAGGCTGATGAGGCCAAATCGATAGACTAAGCAGCTTTCCGTAGAGTGCTATGAAGCATGGCTTCTTTCCATCTAATTCGGGATGCTTTTCTTCTTTCCTTTCTTTAGGCAGAGACTTAGCTCAGAGTCAAGAAGAGAGCACATGGGAGATCATGTCATGTTCAACAGGAAAGCTTGAAAGAAAGCAACAGTGGTCGGGTTGGTAGTTGCAGGGGAACCTGTGGTTGGATTGAATCCCCCTCTGGGAGAGCACAACCTCAATTTTGAACATGCGACTTCGAGACTTGCTAGTACCGTACTACATTCAAGAGATTCTTTTAGAAAGTAGCAGCTTTCTAGCTCTACAAGGAGCCTTCCTCTTTAGATGCTTTCTTTTGCATTGATCTGGAGTTGAGGTCGCAACCACTATCATATTAGATAGTGTTCGAGACTGCTTCTGCGCGGTTTAGCTCGACTATCCAACAGAAAGAACCTATCTTTGACGTTCTCGGGTTCGATGCCCCATAGTTTCGGCAGCCAAGCTGAAATATGAATTGGGGCTATTGTGTGTGACTGCTTCTCATCGTGATTCCTGCCTCTATAGAATGAAGAAAGGACGTTTGGCAGTAAAGTGCTGAAATCTTAAGCTATAGACTCACCTGATAGAAAAATATGAAGAAAAAAAAAGGAATTGACTTCTCCCAGCTTCCTATCGTTCAAGGAAGGGAGCCAACCAACCCAGGAAGGTAGTGCCTAATGTAAGGATCCCTAAGGATGCCTAAGTCTCATTCAAACCCGATTAAGTCAGCTTTCTTAGCTCAATCCCTTATAGTGTTCATACCAGAGCATGGAAAGGAAAGCAATTCGCCAAGCTATGAAAAAAGAATTTCATTGATGGCCTTCTTGGGAATAGGCATGAAGCCAATCTCTCCTTTCTTCAGAGAATAATCAGTGAATAACCCTTCTTTGTCCAGTCATTTCATCCTGGTAGGGAAATCCAGGACATACATACATTGCTCTCTTGGGCTTCCTCATTTCAAAGTGCTTTTTCTTTTGTGTTTCAAATCTATTTCTTCTGTCTCTGTCGATGCCAAATGCTGAAATGGGACCATTAAGACAGCCCACCCTGGCAAGCTTGCTTTGCTCTCGCTCCGCTGTAAGGGCTTTCTCATCTCATACATTAGGTCGAAACAAAAGAGACTTTGATCCCCCAACTTTCTTTGTTGATTTCTTCTTTGCTTTGGTTTTTATGACTCTGCATGCTAAGCTGCACCAAAAGGCTGGCCGGGGCAAGTAAAGAGAGCCACTTATGTACTATTAATGAAGCCATATTGATATAGAGAGTGAACCAGAACCTTTTGGCTGCCGATTGAGTGTGTGTTCCATTCCCTAGAATCATAGCTAGCTTGTCGTAGAAGCGAAGCGGTGAAAGATTCTGATAGGGACAAGGATAGAGCCCAGGTTAGTAGGTTGTCGGAGTTCGAAACAGAAAGAATTCCTCTCATAGAAAGATAATACGAGGACAGGATGAGAGGGCGGACATACTAGTTAAGTATTATTTGTCTTTTTTCACTGGTGCTAAGTTGATAAAAATTGCAAAGCGAGTAAATGCAAGTACACAGTCTCGTTCAACCTCCCGAATCTGAAGAGAAGAGGGTGGCGTGATACTGCTGGGCATGGTCCTCTATATGATGACTTCTCGTAACCTTCCCCGGCTATCGATTTCAATATGGAACTGCCTTGGTTCCGTCTATTGTTTTTCTTTGTTATGTTGTGTACAGGCGCTTCTGCTTCGGTGAATGGTCTTTCTCGAGTGGAGATTCCTACGAATGGGATCGCTTCCTAAAGGATGGCGAGATGAGGTCAAAAGAAGCATTGAAATTTCTCGTTCAAACAGAGATGTATGTGTCAAAGTATACCTGCAAGGGGTAGCTCGGGCACCATCACTAGTATGAAGAAGCGGCTGGAGTCACTCATACTGGACATCTGGGAGAGGATGCATGTTCAACATTAGAATGAGGAAGTCCTTACAGCCTGGATAAGTCTTCCAGGGAAGAGTGAGTTCTTTGTCTTTTAGCTACTACCGAATGCTTAGGACTCCTTCAACCGCTTCCTTGAACTAAGTCAAATTGGAGCCCTCTGCCCATCTCTTTCAAGTCGAAGGCGGTAGATGAGCGGAAAGTCTTCAAACTCATCCCACTACTGTCAAAACTCTCGGATCTCTTTCCCACCTATCAATATCAAGTAAGGCGTGTAAGTCAACTTTCTATTGTGTAAGTCAACTATCTATTGAATGGTGCGAGGTGGGCAACTATTGAAGGGCGATCAGGGCTGAAAGCATGCGGGGTAAGGCAAGAGAGCAGCCGTACGAAGACTAGGAATGGGATCGGAAAGGAAAAAAGATGAAAGCCCCGGAAAGAAGGACAAGAGGTCGATCCATCCGGGTTCCATCTAAATCAACAAAATCAATGTTTCCTGGGACTTTGTGGAGCAAGTTCAACCATAAGGCACTGCATCAAGCAACTCTAGGTTGTATAGCCTTGTGGTGTAAGGTTGTGTAAATAACTGGACCTTACCACCGGGCTCAAAGGATCTCATTCTCCGTTATCGGATTGGCTCGTGCTGGAAATGGGTTCTTCCCTCTCATTTCCTTCCAGGTTCGCTTTGAACTTGGGGTGGATTAACCCACAATCGGCCATGGGGTCACGAGGATCTGATCCTCAAACAGGGCAATGATAGACAGGCATCGCTAATCTCTTCCTAGCCCTAGTATTCTTAAATCCTTTTTTCTAGGATCTCGTATGACCAATCCACGATTCCCAGCTTAAAGGAATGGCCTAGATCATCAGTACCTGGAAACCCTTCTATGGGCAATCCCTGGTGATTGGTGCCCCACCCATCATTCCCTATACCCTTATGGGTGGGTTGTAGAACAGAGAAAGCAGACCGGCATCTGTTATTCCTGGTCTTACCCTGTGAAGCAAAGGTTGACCTAGGGAAATTTCCCAAGATGAGAAATATAGATGCCCTGCTGGTCTTGAGTAATTCGAAACACATATAAAGGAAGGTCCATCGCTTATTCTTTACCGGTTCTTGAGTTCTTCAATTAAAGAGGGAAAATGAACCAACAAAAACCCGTGGAATACCAGTAACCTACCTAGGATAAGTCAGATTGTGAGCAACGAGGGAATGAGTTAGGACTCTCGCTGTAACCACTACCACTACCTAATCTCAGTTCACATCCCGAGGGAAAGGGAATGAGTAAGAAATCACCTTAGTTTCACAGTTTCTCTCTTTCTCTTTTGAGGGAGCGGAGGTGAGAAGTGTTGGGAATTTCCAAAGGGATCAAGGAAGGTTATTGTACCCGCCAAAGGAAGTTGCGAATAGGCTAATTCCTTCTATCAACAATGCCTTGGAATGAAAAAGTTCTTGGTTGCACTCAGCCATCTGAACCTTTCTTTGAATTCCGAGATGCTGACAGCAAGCCAAGCTACTCACTAAGACAGCCCAAGCTCTCCCACTCCTTGCCTGGCTAGCTCCCTCAACTGCTCCCATGGATTGAACTGTTCGTCTCATGCAGTATCCGGAAAAGAGTAGTTACTATCCTACGCGTCTACCCGTGCTACAAATTCAATCAGTCCTAACTTGCATACCCCAACCACTAGCCCGCATCATCATCTATTCATTTGCATGCTAGCCAGAGGAGGACTATCCGAACTAGACCTAGCCAAAAGAGTAAGCCATGCCATCTGCCCTTGTGCTATGAATAAGACAGTCTCCTAGCTCGCACCTTAGCGTTCTTTATGGGTATTATTCGGTGCCAGTGGCCTCTTATCTTTGTGGGCGATATCGGATGGTTGGTATCTCACCGCATAAGTGTCAGGGATGGCGTAGTTCATTATTGCTTTCCCGAGGATGTCTGTGCGTGCTCTCCCGTCTTTAGTCTTTCTCGGCGTCAACCCCAAATACGAAAAAAAGAATTTGAGCATTACCCGCTCTATCAGATAGGACGACCTACTCCTTAGTTGAACCAGACTTTGCCACTCACCTTCATCCGAAAAAGAAAGAGACCGCACGAAAGCATTTTTTCCTAAACGGTGATACCGCCAGGTTTGAAACTTCAATCTTTTAGCAGCTTGTGGGGCCTGGCCTGAAGGTGATATTAATACCACTCCGGCCCCTGCAGCCCCCAAAGTGCTAGATCCATCGAAGTAGAGAGTCCATGGAACCACCTCTGCAAAGGTGAGGACTTCTTCATCGAGCTCCACTGGTTCGAAAACATTCATGGCATGATCTGCCAAGAAGTCTGCAAATGCCTGTCCTTTGACCGCCTTCATAGGAACGTACCGAAAAGTAAACTCGGATAGCCCAAGGATCCACTTCCCAATTCTCCCCTTCAACACGGGTCTGGTCAGCATATACTTAATCAAGTCCATTCGAGCAATTACCAACACTGTTGTGGAAAGGAAGTAGTGTCGGAGCTTGGTTGCTGCAAAGTAGAGCGATAAGCACATCTTCTCGATCGGCGAATAATTCTTCTTAGGCCCTGTAAGACCCTGCTGAGATAATACACGGCCTGCTCCTGCCCTGAATCAGATCGAATTGGGGCATAGGGGATGATTGTAGATAGACCATCAGCATAATAAATTCTCGTAAACCAAGAACCATCAAGCAATTTCATGCTTTTGTTCCTAATTGGGTAAACTGGCTCATTCGCCTTTACCACTCCACTCCGTTTGTAGGAAGGTACTTACGGCCCTCCTCAAGGATACCCGCATGATTGGGTCAAGATTTTTAGGTTGTGATGTAGGAATAACCATTTTCTCTATATCCCCATCTGTGTATAAGGGTCAGCAAGCTCTGAATCCCGTTCATTCCTTTCTTGGGTCAAGGAGCAATTTCAAACATTTCCATTTTGATATTGGATTTCCCTTTTCAAGATGTCTCAGAGCAAGCAAAGTCTGACCTTATCTACTTATAAGCGCAGAGGGAAAATAGCAACTTGATTTGGACCATAGGGGGCTTCCTTCTGAACTACGGATAGGCTACCGGGCTTTGCACTTCGGCCCGTGAGAATACCGTGCTCTATCTCTTCTCTCACCCGACAGAAAACTATCGTCTCGCTTTCGCTATTTATTTTATTGCAAAAAAATAAAAGACAAGGGGGGACATAAAGGCCTTACCCCTGAACATCAAAACAAGCTAGGGAGCTCTAAAAAAGAACATGCCTTGGCTATGAACAGGCTTTTTAGAATCAAAAGGAAGAGACCCTAAGCTATTAAATAAAATGGAGTCTGAATGAGTATGACCATAAGCAGCCAAACAATCTGCAGCTTTGTTGCCCCCCCTAAAGACATGAGAGAATTTCGATAAAGAAAAATGTCCTTTCCCAGCAAGCACAACTCACTAGCATGATCCTAAGAAAGGCACACTATTATTTTGATTTGGCACCATTAAACCAGGAAGCCAAAAGATGGTGAAGAGAGGAGCTTTATAAAATAAATCCACATTGAGACTGGGAGAGAAATGAGACCCTATTATCTATCCTAGCAATATCACTTTGAGAGAGGTGATCCACTCTTTCTATGCAAGGATAGGAACAGCAAACACATTTGGAGGCAAAATGAATTGAGGAATGACCATTTACTCCTTCCTCGATTCTCGATTGGTGCAACGACAAGGGTTGAAATCCTTACCGACCGCTGGTGGCGCATCATGGTCTCATGTGTTTATTTAACTTGTACGATTTCATATAAATTCCCAAAGGAGACTGGAAATTTGGGCAGAAAACCGGTTTCACTAGGGTTTATGTTTCTTTGTTTTTGTTAAGTTTTTGGTTATGATCTTTCATACAATGAACTAATAACGTGTTAGAACACTAGATACATGAAAAATTAGTGTAAGAGAAGTGTTCCTTACAAAGTTTTAAGGAGGAGAAATGAAGATGATGAAAGATGAAGCCGATTGATGCTTGTTTTTGTTTCTCTTCTTTGCAACCCTTTTGTAGATGATGATGATGATATTGGTTGCTTTTGTTTCTTCTGGAACTGAGAGGGATAGGGCCAGGAGAGTGGGTGAGAGTGAAAAGTGAGTGAATGATTGATTAGAGTGAGGAATGGTGTTGGTGTTGATTGTGTAAGTAACATAAATAATCATGTATGGGGGTGATGGGTTGGTTTGTCGGCCTTATAAGGTCAACAAAGAGCATTGCCGTAAAAATCTTAGTCCCCTAAATCATATGTAGATATTGTGTAGCTAATTTGCTATTTAACCAGTTAGTCGCGTGTACGTTTTAAATACGTTTGTCTCGTTTAATTTGTTAACGTTTAATATACATTAATAATCTTTGAAGTATTATTTTTAAATACTTTGTTTTAAGTTTACAAATTATAAAATTTGACTCATTTGGTTGTCAGGCTTGATCACGTATTTTTATCGTGTACGTTACGTTTTATATAAAACGTATAAACATTTAATTTTTATCGTTATGCTTTATCGTTTAGCATAATGTTTTCAAGTAAATAACAACTATAAAAATAGTTTTACGTTATTTATAAACTTTCATATCACCAACGTACATATTTGTTTTATCGGACTCGTAACGAATGTTTCTCGCATAATTACAAATAACTGCGAAAATAGTATTACGTCACCTATTAAAATAATGGGTTTTGCTAGACTTATCTCATAAAAATTGTGTGAATTCACTTAAGTAGGGAATTTTCTCTAAGTATGCACGTGTTTAATGTATGTAAATATATCGAATTTGTTGGAGTTTCACATTCTCCCCCTGTTAGAGAAATCTCGTATCGAGATTTATATCGCATAGTGCGTGTCCAAGGCGTGTGTTTCCGAGATGACATGGATGTTTTCTTCCTGTTTTGTTTTCGCGCTCAGATTTTCATTGTGGCGTTTCAGGTCGTTGCAAGTACCACTTGTAGTAGTGATCGTAATGGTCAAATTGTTGTTCACATCGTAGTCGATCATTATTCAAATTGTAGTCAAACCATGACAGAGTAATTGTTTAAAATAGTAGTCAAACATGACCGAGTAATAGTTCAAGTAGTCAATGCCAAAGCAAGGAATGTAAAGAACGATATTTCACATTGTACATTTATCAAACAATAAGAAGAATTATCGTTATTCCCATTGCACATCTTACGACTTTGACACACCCATATGACTAATGATATAATCACGTTGTCCAGGCATCATTATATGAAGCTAACTACGTACTTCTTTTCATCACCGTTTAATACGATCAGGTTCACACGAATCAATACAAGAATCAACGAATTAGATGTAGTATGGTCCAAAGAATAAGAAATATAAATCAACTATACATTATATACAACAAGTGAATGTATGAATGTCCAATGTTAAATTCATGACCCCCAACCGCACAACAAATGCTTCCGCTAATCACTCGATAACCGCGATTACCATTTTTGGGGGTGTGACAGACTTAGTATCAGAGCATATGATTATCGCAGAACATATATATATATATATATATATATATATATATATATATATATATATATATATATTAAGATGCCATAATTAATTGTTTACAAAAGCTTACGATTCAACGAAACGTAGAAGTAGAAGTACAGTTTAAGTTATAAAAAAGTGGAACTCTTAAATATGACTAAAACACATTAGTTTTACAAAAGAAATCTCATTTCTTCAAAAGATGGCATCCTAAATTCATTGTGGGTCGCTTGGTTCCATAATGCATGCGGTCTTACTTGTGCAGCTAATTCCCTGAAAAACATAGTAAAAAGTCAACATGGATGTTGAGTGAATTCACAGGTTTTAATGTTTACAAGTATAGTTAGAAAACCACATTTGTTTGTAAAATGTTATTGCCATAACGGTTCAATGATGTTTTGAGGAATATTATCTAAATACAAGTTTAGTTGGGATGTCGTCCAATATATAGTTCAAATTGTTTGTAGGAAAGTTCGTATCATAATACTAAGAGTTGTAGGAAAGTAGTATCCTATCCAAAAGTGTTTGTAGAAAAATGGAATCCTATTAGTAAAAGTTTATAGGAAAGCTGTATCTTATTAGTCAAAGTTTGTAGGAAAGTAGTATCCTATACCCTAGAAGTAGGGTCTAAATCTTTGTCCAAAAAGTAGGGATGGCACCCAAGAAGTAGGGCTCATCATTGCTCAAGAAGTAGAGCCAACACCTAAGAATTAGGGCACAAACACTGCACAAGAAGTAGAGCCAACACCCAAGAAGTAGGGCACAATCACTGCTCAAGAAGTAGAGCCAACACCAAAGAAGTAAGGCACAAACACTTATCCCAAGAAGTAGGGAAAACTAAGTTTTCAAAATAATGTATGAAAATGTCATTTCACATATAATAGTTTGTATAAAATCCAAACAACATTTTATAAATAGTTTGTAGTATAATATGAAATCCTTTATAAACATAGTTCAAAAGCACTCAAGCTATCGAGTAAACATGGATACGATCCCATAATCATTAGTGGTAAGTATAAAAGCATATAAGCAATTATATAAACATGGTAAGTTATGGCAATTAGTAAAACAGTAACTATGTTTTCCACCCCTAGTTGGAAAGCAGTAAAACAGTAAAAAGAGGGGCTATGAACTCACCTCGTGAGCTCGGTATGTGAGTTCTAGCAGAGCTTAAGTTCAAGGAAAGTCTCTAACGTCCTAAACATACGAGATAAGTATATAAGTAGTTAGCTCAATGTCAAAACATGTTAATCGTTCACTCGTTGAAAGATCATAGTTTGTTTAAAGTTAGTACGTTCCCGTTAGTGATGATTTAGTAATAAAAATATGATATGATATTATTATTATGTTTCATTGCATTGTAAGTATTCAATACTTATTTTCGTTTCATATATTGTTTGTTGCGTGTGTGTGAATATATATATATATATATATATATAGTTCATTTAGTTGTATATATATATATATATATACATAGTTATAGTTATTGAGTGTATGTATATATATGTCCCAGGTTCAAATGAGAAGGCTAATTTTCGTGAGAATGTGAGAAACACTTTAAAATCAATTTTTTAACTATGCAAAACATGTTATTTTACAAAAATTTCTTCGTAACTTCTTTTTTAAATAACTTTTAGAAGTTATTTTTCAAATAAAAAAAAATTCGACGTTTTATTATCTTTTTAATTATTTTTAATTAAATTTTTTATTCATAAGAATCACATTTTATAACTTGATAATCACATGAATAATATGTGATTATCATGCCATATTTTGTGATTATCTCGAACACATGATAATCACATTATATTAGAGAATAATCACATGTGATTATCATGTTATATTTTGTGATTATCTTCAATAATCACAACAGTAACGACTGTAAAATAAGTTCGAAAAAAAAAGGTAATATTTTTTATTTATATTTATATCATAGCTTCTAAAAGTTATTTTAATAGTAATCATTGAAAAATTTTTACAGGAAAAAGTGTTTCGAATAGTTAAAAAGTAGTTTTGAAGTACTTCTCACGTTCTCACGAAAATTAGCCTTCTCATTTTAACTCACCCCTCTCTCTCTCTCTCTCACTATATATATATATATATATATATATATATATATATATATACCTACTTATAGTTATTGTGTATATATATACATGTATATAATTAGTTCACCAAATGTGTATAAATATATATATATATATATATATATATATATTTGTATATATGTATACGTTTCACTCATTTTTTTGTCATGGATGTATGTTTTCGAAAGAAAGTATGTATATATTTATATATAATATGTAAGGTGTCGTTTTCTTTATTCGCATATATATAAAATTTTCGTTTTCACATATTCTTATTCTTTTAGTTCGAGTTTGACCATATGTTAATTATAGAGCTCTTCATTGACCAAAAGTATAAAGTTTTTATTAAATCGAATGTTTAGTGTTTTGTGTGTCGGTTTTTGATGCGTCACCGGCGGTCGATAATTATTCTACCCTTGTCTTTGCACCGGCTACTGGCGACGGGCATCAGTGGGTGTTTTAAATTTGTTATTGCGGCGCCTAAGTTTTCCCTAACAATGCTAATCCTAAGGGTGAGCAAGTGGTAGGTATGACCTAGAGTCGTTCATCAAACCGACTTAATTGAAACTAAGGCGTGGCAGATGAGGGTTTTCAAACTAGTGAAGGGTTTATAAAATAGTGGGAGAGTTTTGATTTTTCTATTAACTAACTTAGGCAAGTAAGTAAATAAAAGAGAAATTAAAATAAATGATAAAGCAGACAAGATAAAGATAGTATTTGCTGAGACTTCTTTAATTAAGTTATAGGATGATATTTGGAGAAACTGTTTTGATATATATTAGTTAATTATCATTCTTGAATACTTTTATGTAAACACTAGATTCCCTACTAATTAAAATCCCATTATTATGTCACACCAGGAGCCAGGTTATGGTAACATTACAAAGCATGTAGAATAATAAGCAAAATCTTAATTAAGGTTTAATAAAACTTTCATATGAACGGGAACAAAACCTAAAGGTACTAGACAAAACTGAATCATATAACGATTCCTCATCATCCTAACAGATTCGTATATTTAAAAAGTTCATTTATTTTAAACCAGCCCTTGCTTAAGACTACCCAATAAATCCCCTAATTATCCACAGCATTCCTCACTTAAAGTGGTTCCGCCGCTTCAAACCTTGGCCATGTCTTGTCCTACGATAATCCCCTTTGTAGCCTTGCGGTTCCATAGTTTCATACCTTTGACAAATTATATTGACACAGATGACTGACTACCTTTTAATTGGACGTCGTTAAAAAGGTGTTGTAATCACGTTTATTGGTGGAAAGGCGATTATATTAATATAAAGTTTAAAAGTCTATTTAGAAAGGTTAACTAAACTAGGTTTCTCATTTTATATATTAGTCCGTAATATAACTACCTTTGGTCGTTACTCAACTTCCATACATTTGTACTCCACCTTGAAGTGTTTCCAGTACTATATCGAGTAACAGTCGAATAGGGGCCGTCATATTACTTCGTGACATTATATCGTTTCATAGTATGCTACCTTCGGTCATTCCTCGACTTCCATACATTTGTACTCCACCTTGAAATGTTTCCAGTCAAATATCGAGTAACAGTCGAATAGGGACCGTCATATTACTTTACGATAATTAAGACCATTTATATTTTACTACTATGATGATCCTAAGGCAACAATCAAACAAGAACATGCAATAAGACGATCAAAGCAATACTACCGATCTTTAATATTTAATTATAAATCATCCCATAATTTACTAACTACATCGCAAGCAAACAAAACAAGTATACTACTCTTTAATCATGGCAATAACTAAATCTTGCATAATCAATATAAACGTAATTAATTAAGATAGATAAGGATAGAAAGAACAAGGATTAAATGCGAGAGAGAATAGACTTGAATTAATTGACACAATTCCGAGCGTACACTGAAGATTACAATGTGTTCCTTGCTTTCGTTCTATTCTAAACAAGTTTCCTTAAACTAACCTAACTAATTTGGAATAAGAAAATAGAAGGAGAAAGTAGAACTAATTACTAGAGAGTATTATTAGTCTAAAGAAAAGTATGGAAGGTGATTTTCCTAAGAAATGTGTGATAGGAATGGTGTGTGGTAGGTGTGTCTTCAAATGAAGCCATGAGGCACCTATTTATAGTTGAAATCCGGTGCATTTTAGCAACTAGGGGAACATGTTAGCAAAAGGTGGTATAGTTGCTAGCACATGTACCCTAAAGCGCGGAAAGGTCTAGCACATGTACCATAAAGTTGCGGAAAGGTCTAGCACATGTACCAGGCGAGTACGAGCAAGGATGAAAAAGCATTGGATGGACGGGTAGCTGCCAGCCGGCATTAGGTGGCTGACATCCGGCCTTGGTTGGCTGCCAGCCGCCCCGGTTCGCTTTCTTTTGCTCGTTTCTTGTTTCGTGCGTATCTTCTTCGTTATGCGTCCGTTTTTGCTGATTCTTTTTGCGTTGGATTCATTTTTCAAAAAAAAAAGACTTTGATGAAAAGAAATTCCTGTGATGTATCTCTTATCTTTAGATGTCTCATGCGAATCCTTTGAATCTTCTGACGTAAGTAGAATCTTCATTCTTCATCCTTTTTGTTGATTCTTCTTCAGTTAGATTCGTATTTTGAAAATGAATATCTTGGATAAGATGGATTTTGGTGATAGGTACTTTGTCTCTAAATCTTATTTTGATGCCTTGAATCTTCAACTGTGCGTGGAATCTTTATTTTTTGCTCGTTTTGCTTGATTTTTCTCGTGCAACCTTGTTTTGACCTTCTTGGTAAAATATCACTGATTTGTGCATTATTTGAATCCAAATGCCAAGTATTGTTCCAGAATGAGAGAGATATCGATGGTAAAAACATGACTTTTTACGCGATATCAAGTATCCTACACTTAGAACTTTGCTTGTCCTCAAGCAAACTTGAATTTCAAGCATGGTTAAAGATAAGTAGATATTAAAATATTTTAGGGCGGAACTTTTTTACTGAGGGGGTTTTGGAAAAATAAAATATTTGTGCTTTTGAAAAAGTAGGGTTGTAATCTTTGGGAGCATGCTTTTGATCTTTGATCTTGGATACATGACTAGGCGATCCTCTCACGGTGGTCACTCCAATCACTTAAAGTGTTTAGGGTTTCCTATTCTAATATTATCAATCACTCAGAATGCCAGTCATGTATCGTTTATCGTTATAGGCTTGATCGAGAATCAAATCGTTACTTTTTAAGTGAGCGCGAAGTCGATCTAGCCACAATCATTCTAGGAGAAGTGATGTAGGGTTTTTGGAGTGGAGTGTTGGTGATATGAGAGGGGATTGTGTTGGGTTTTTTTTCATAGGTTAAAAAAAATTGTGAAGAGGAAAGATGGAAATTTTGAGAGGATCGACGCCCTTTTTTCATGATTTTTGGTAGGAGTCTTTTTCTCCATTTGACTTTCTTTTCTTCGAATTCTTTTCTTTTTATTTTTTTTTGACGTCATATCCTTGTAGCTTCTCTTCTTTCATCTTTGAAACTTTCTATGAAGTTTGAGGAATGCTTTCGAGAGGGTAGGGATAACGAATTTTCAAATTCTGGGTGTATGGATGGGTTTAAGAATGATGTGATTCGATCTCCTTTTCAGTCACTAGTTCGAATTCGAAATGCATAACAAGAGCAAGTTCTGATTCTAAACGCATACATCGGCACACTCAAGAGTCGAAAAAAGTGAAGCATTAAAAATGAATGCTTTATATGGCTCAAGATACCTCATGAATCGAAAGTTGGTTTGTTGTGTGCCTAGTCATGCGATGCTCTTTATGGGATTACTAAACTAATTTTCCAAAGGAATTTGTATTTTATTTATCATTCTTCTCCAAAGTAAATCATTCTTTGTCTAAAAATTTTCATTTTGAACATATTTTTAACTCAATTTTGAAAAATTTTGTTTACTTATTGGAGAAGGATGGTCTAAAGAGCAACGAACTTAGAATCAAGATTATACCATTATCCTTTTTACAGTAGTGTAACTACTGCCATCCCACACTTAAAGGAACATCGTCTTCGACGTTATTCTAAGCTCTAACTGTGGTAAAATCTCACACTTAGGATTTGCAATATCTAAGACGTATTCTTTTAGCAGTGTGTGTTGGGTTTGAATCCCACGCTTAGTGATAAGCATAATGGATATGGTATATTTATAACAAAAGAAAGAGACTGGTATAGAAGTACTCCCCAGTAGTTGCAGTGCTCCGTGGTATGTGTTTGCCGAACTTCGTCTTACTGGGTTCACTCTTGATAAAGTCTTCTTGTGATTGGTCTCGTAGGTGTGAACACGTTGGATATACTTTCTTTATTTTCGACATCGAAAACTTGATGCGTCGGACATCTTAAAACTTCTTCGTATATCTTAGTGTGAAAGATAGTCGGGGACTTCATCACTTCTTGGAATGTAAAATTGCATAAATGTAAAACACGGGTTGCCTCCCGAGAAGCGCTCTTTTGAAGTAGAGATCTCGACTTCTTTTCTCCTAGCTAGATGGAGATGGATGCATCCCTGGGATCCACTGGGTTGATGTTGTGGGACATAGGTTGCAGGAAAGTATATCGAGGTGGATAGATTCTCATGATATGATTGAGTATTGTCGTAATCAATTCAAATGGACTATCTCTCAATTCTGCCTTGTAGTTCAGAAGATGCTCTGAAGTTGTCCTTGAAAGCCCGTGAAGTTCGAAGGTGATATAATCGACTGCTTTAGTGACAGTCCCACTGGGGTCGGTCATGGTGGTTGTAACACCCATAAATTTAATGTTTTGCGGAAGCATAATTCGGGTGTTACTAATCAATAATCAAGCACACAGATATATAGCAAACGACTCTATGTGCGTCGTTTTAACAAAATGTATTAATAATAAAAGATTTACAGTGGTTTGAACTCACACATAGCTCGTGTTCTTAATATGAGAGATTTAAATACATAATTAGTTATACAAAAGCTAATAATGCAATGAAATCTCTCAAGTTTGCATGAAGACTCGAGCTAATATCCTAGTGGGCAGTCCAAATCTACTGCTGAGTACCTGTGATACATGCTAAAATGGGTCAGCTAACGCTGGTGAGCTCACAGGTTTAGATATCAAATAATAATGTGTGAACCGCAAGATTTAAATGTTGATTTGCATCCAACAAATGATAATAATAGTATATCCATGAGCGCATAGTCTGAGCTTAACTCGAGGGTCGGGTCCCATATAGAGAATTCCGAGCGAGGTGCCTCCACGAGTGCCTAATCTACACTCGTTTTCTCAAATATTAGTACGTCCGTTGCAGAGGTTAGCGCGACTAACCCGGACGAGGTGGGTCAATCCTATATGGTACCATATACTAATATTCATGCTACTTTCGTATTACCAGACTATACCGATGGAGGACTTTGGTTTGATTAGTTGAAAATAACTCATGTAGTATATTGAAA
Organism: Pseudognaphalium luteoalbum; assembly: GCA_963422505.1. Taxonomy (NCBI): domain Eukaryota; kingdom Viridiplantae; phylum Streptophyta; class Magnoliopsida; order Asterales; family Asteraceae; genus Pseudognaphalium; species Pseudognaphalium luteoalbum. Next base: position 93,117,467 of record OY730193.1, on the reverse strand, counting down.
TATGTACTCGCGTTCATGTGTTAAAAACAGAGCAATGTATCACACCCCTAGTAAAAACTATAAAAAGAGGGGCCATGAGACTCACCTGAGCCTGAAGAGTTTATCTAAATAAACTGAAATTGATTAGCCAAGAATTGAAGTCCAAATACTTGTAACCTGAGGGTGTCCACGACACGCGATGGTTATAAACATGAGAAGGTATCTAACAAGACAACCTTGTAGTTGTTTGTCCAACTAGAATGTCCAAATGATTACAATTTGGTTGATTGTCTAAGCGTTTGAAAATGTGTACGGCCCGTTAGTGATTGTTTGTAATAATAATCTTGACATTATCATATTGATTTCGAAGTGTTATACTTGGAAAACATGTCTTACAATGTTTTAGGAGTCATACTGTATAAGAGCTTGAGGTTGTATAAGTTCGACACTTGGTGTAAAAAGCATTTACACGTTCCTGGATGACGGGGGTCCAGGGGCAGCGCCCCTGGTAACGGGGTCCAAGGGGCTGCAGCCCCTGGCGGGGTCCAAGGGGCAGAGCCCCTGGCTTTGGTCGAGCTGCCAAGTCAGCTTGGAAAATTTTTATTTCTACTACATTATTTTGGTGAAAAATGCACCTGGACTTGAATTTGGGTGAAATCAAATACTAAATTTTTAGGTCTCGACACTTAGTAAAATTTGTGTTTTCTTGGTTCTGTTTCATGCGACACTTATAACGTCACTTAGGGCTTAGGCATTACTTAGGAAGTGACGCATTAAATGGCAGAATCTGAGTAAGGGCGTCACTTATGGAAGTGACGCATAGTGAGGCGTCACTAAGGTATTGTCGGGTGTAAGTGTCGGGTAAGGGTTCTAGGCGTCACTAGACAAGTGACGGAGGTAAGTGTCGGGAAAAAGGGGTTTTATGCGGCACTTATGCAAGTGACGCAAGATTAGGGCTTTTAGCGACACTCAACGCTATACTGCAGTCTTCGTTGCGACACTTAAAGCTGTTGACGGATTTTTGAGCCAAAACCGAGTTTTTTGGTTACCGTTTGGTCAGATTCTTTTACCCAACCCATATATGGACATTTCAAGGTTAAAGAAACAACTAGAACTTAAAAACACTTGAAATCGAAAGGTTTCGAGTTTTTGTCGGAAACTTACAAGTTAACGCTTGAGAATTTCGGAAAGATGGAAATGTAGATCGTTGCGAGGTTGTCACTTTTCTCCAAATGAGCTTGACGATTTGATGGCGTTTGATGGTGTTATTTTGTGGTTTTAAAGTGTTGGTGGTGGTGTTTGGTTTTGAGAGAAAAAGAAGAAAGAGAGAGAAAGGGAGTTAGGGAAATGAGAAAGAAGAGGGAAAGAGAAGGGAAAGAGAGGGGGAAGGGAAGGGCCGGCCCAATTGGGTCCTACCCAAATGTGGTTGGCTCCAATTTTAATTCCAGTAATCGTGCTCCGCGCGGCGTTCTTTTTTCGATCATTTAAACGTTAAATATTTATTTTATACGTTAAATTTTATGTTTTAAAATACAAATGTTTATTCATCTTTTTGTTGAAATATTTTACCAAATACTTAATAACTTAAGTGGTTTCGTTTGTTTGTGTGTTAAATGTTTAAGTCGCGTAGACGTTTATTATACGGACGAAATGAAATTGAAATATTATCAAAATAATATGTTGGATATAGTCGCGTTATTAAATAAGGTTATATCATTTAATAAAAATGTTCACCAACGTCCGTATTTACTTGAGCCGAATTACATTCGATTTTGAAACTTGTACGATTTAATCAAATCGCATATTCGTATATATATTCAACGGTATATATATTTCGATACATTAATTAGCCTAAAACCAACTAATTACATGTATTAAAAACTGATTAGGTACTAATCACTAGTCCTAATTTGGCGGGTGTTACAGTGGTTGTGTCTGTCTTAACAACATCTCTTGGCGGTGGGTTTTGCCAGAGAGAGCATACAAACGCCAAGAATTGCAGTTTTATGTCTTCATAATTCTCAGTATTGGGGTCTCCGTTGAATCTTCTAATGGATGTGCATAGGTGCTTGATTTGCCAGTTCTGATGGTCGTTGAATAGAAAGTCGGATTCTGAGAAAACTAGAATAAGCAGACGAAGTATCTCCTTGCATCCTGAGTAGAATATGAACTTCGTTCTGGAGTTAACTTTCCGTTGTAGAATCTCCCGTAGATGGATCATAACAAAAGTAGCGATATGAAGTGGTGATTCATGTGTGGCCCTAAAAAGTCATTCGCGCCTTGATTCCTCCCAAACGAGATCACTAAGTTCTTCAATCAATAATTCAATTTGTTTTTCAATAGTGGATTTGATAACCATAGATCCGCTTTCTTTAGAACTGAGGTGATCTCCTCTACTTTGCAAGTCGAGTAATGATATGAGGTCATTCATCATCAAGATGTCGGCACGACTGCTCGGATGTCCAGCAGTCTCTTTCATATGCGCTCTAATGGATCCTAACATCTCCCATTGTGTTGAGGTGAATGGGATGTTAGATTTTTTAAGAGCATTGTAGATCCTAGCGTAAGTCCGTTTCTATTGTTGACAGAATTGCAGTTCAACAAGGAAAAGGGTAAGCATGTTGATTTTGCTGCTTATTCCTCCTACTGCTTTGTCGATCTTTAGATGAGCACTTTGGGATCTGTGAAGGTTTGTGGTTGGTAACTAGTGCGTTTGGAATATTCCTCCAGTGTTTCTCCTCTCGTGGGATGGTTGTGGTTACTTCCCGCCATTTCTTTAGGGGTAAATAGATTAGTTGGCGGTCTGCTTCTTCTGTTTTCTTCTTCTATCTTTCTTTTTCCGATTATTTCTTCCATCGTTGGTTTGTTTGCTGATGCATTTTTCATCTTTTGTCCTATTCGTCGGAGGTCAATCGGAAAATATGGCGTGATTGTCAGTTCCTTGCTAGATTTCCTTTCACTTATTGGCTTTGCAGTTTCTTTGTCCTCTATGGTCTTGTTCATGGAGATCATGTACATATCAGCTTGGTTTCCAGCGTTAGGATTGTCGATATGGAAAGTGATGGTTTCTCCCTAAGACTGCAAATGGATGGTTTGTGCGAAGACGTTGATGATTGCCTTGGCCATATTCATGAAAGGTCTTCCTAGTATGATTGGAATGTGTATGTCTTCCTGCATATCCATTACTACAAAATATGCTGGGTAAAGAAATTTGTCAATCCTAACTAAAACATTTTCAGCTATTCCACTAGGGTATTTGACCGAGTGGTTAGCAAGCTGTATGGTCATTTTGGTAGGTCGAAGATTTTCTAACTCAAGCCTCTTGAAAAGCGAGTATGGCATAAGGTTAACACTATCTCCTAAATCAACAAGAGAACAAATGATGCCTGAATTGTAGATAGAACAGGGGAGAGTAAAAGGTTCAGTGTCTCCGAGTTTTTTTGGAATGGTATTTTTCAAGATAGCTGAACATTCCTCGTTCAGCGGGACATTGGGTACTTCGAGTACCTTATCCTTGGCTGTAAGAAGCCTTCTGAAGTACTTTTTGGAAGGAACTTCAGATATGGTATCTAGGAATTTCCTATCAAGCTTAAAAGACTTAAGCTTGTCGGGTCGTTGTTTTAGACGAGCCAGAAATGGAATGCTTACTTTCCTATTTTGTGTAGACTCTAAATCTATTGTCGATGGAACAATAGGCGGTTCCTTCACCGGAGAAGAAACTGAGGATAGACTATGTGCTACCTTAGAGTCTTCAATATGGGAAGCCTCCTTATTGCAACTAGTTGGACTATCCTGGGGTTTAGCGTTAATACGTTATGCTAATTGTCCTAATTAGGATTCGAAAGCTTTTAACAAAGTCAGTTGATCTCTTAAGATGAGATCAGCCTGGTCTTGTCTAGCCGACATTCCTTGAATGACTTGTATTAGGGTGTCGTCAAAGATGGAGGCTTGTGAGGAAGAGAGTTCCAAAGGTTGAGGTTGGTAAGTTAGTGGACTATTCCTAGGTGGGTTAAGAGAAGGGTTAGTATTGGGCGGAGTTAGATGAGAGTGAAGAATTTGGGCTGAGTGGTTCAGATTAGCACAATTAAGGCAGGTTTGAACTTGACAGACTTGTTATTGTTGATTTTTCAATTCCTTAATCTCCTTGGTTAGTTCTTCCACTTGCTGAGCGAGAGTTTTGATAGCTTCATTCCCGATTGTAGTAGGTGAATTCACTAGTGAGGGGTGATTTTCACTGTTCCAGTCATGGTTGTGTATTGTCATTTTCTCAATAAGGCTTCAAGCGTCATCCGCCGTACAATTCATGAAACTGCCTCGAGAGGCGGTATCAAGTAAGGGACGGTGATGTGGGAAGAGACCATTGTAGAAAATGCGCAATTGGTCTGAACGCTCAAATCGATGATTTAGACATTTCTTAAGCAATCCCTAAAGTGTTCCCATGCATCGTAGATTGATTCATCATGCATTTGAAGGAAGTTTATGATGTTGATCCTAAACGTGACTTATTTTGATGGGGGAAAATATTTGGTTGCTAATTCTACCCAAGAGGTTATAGAGTTAATCTCTAATCCCTTAAACCAAGTTTTTGCATTAAAAGTGAGTGAATAGGGAAATAGGTATAGATAGACTATATCCTGATTAACCCCAATCTGTTTAAAGGAGTTGGATAAGGATATGAATTTGTCAAGGTGAGAGTTGGGATCATCATTTCGTAGGCCACAGAATTGACAGAGGTTTTGGACTAACTGAACAATATGGGGCTTTAATTCAAATGAGGCTCTATCGGTTTCCGGATAAACGATTGGTCCTCCTCGGTCTTTAATCAAAGGTTTAGAGTCATCTGCCAGAGTGATACGTGCAGTTGTCATAGTCTCGTTGGCAGGTGGTTGACTAGTTGAATGGATAGGGGGTAATTTCTAAAAGTAGTAAAAGGAAGGAATAACAAAGAACAACGTAGGGGTTAAAGAAATCCTAAAGGTTCACTAGTAAGTAAGTTCATTTTGACGCCTAAAGATCGTACAGTTGGTTCTCCGACAGCGGCGCCAAAAACTTGATGCGTCACCAGCGATCGGTAAGGATTATACCCTTGTCTTTGCACCGGCTACTGACGACGAGCATCAATGGGTGTTTTAAATTTGTAATTGTGGGGCTTAAGTTTTCCCTAACAATGCTAATCCTAAGGGTGAGCAAGTGGTAGGTATGACCTAGAGTCATTCTTCAAACCGACTGAATTGAAACTAAGGCGTGGCAGATGAGGGCTTTCAAACTAGTGAAGGGTTTATAAAATAGTGGGGGAATTTTGGTTTTTCTATTAACTAACTTAGGCAAGTAAATAAATAAAAGTGAAATTAAAATATATGATAAAGCAGACAAGATAAAGATACTGTTTTTTGAGACTTCGTTAATTAAGTTATGGGGTGATATTTGGAGAAACTGTTTTGATAGATATTAGTTGATTATCATTCTTGAATACTTGTATGTAAACACTATATTCCCTACTAATTAAAATCCCATTAGTATGTCACACTGGGAGCTAGGTTATGGTAACATTACAAAGTATTTAAAATAATAAGCACTATCTTAATTAAGATTTAATAATACTTTCATATGAACGGGAAAAAAACCTAAAGGTACTAGACAAAACTGAATCATATAACGATTCCTCGTCATCCTAACAGATTCGTATATTTAAAAATTTCATTTATGACTTTAAACCAGCCCTTTCTTAAGACTACCCAATAAATCCCCTAATTATCCACAGCGTTACTCACTTAAAGTGGTTCCGCCGCTTCAAACCTTGGCCATGTCTTGTCCTACGATAATCCCCCATGTAGCCTTGCGGTTCCATAGTTTCATACCTTTGACAAATTAAACTGACAAGATGACTGACTATCTTTTAATTGGACATCGTTAAAAAGGTGTTGTAATCACGTTTATTGGTGGAAAGGCGATTAGATTAATTTGAAGTTTAAAAGTCTATTTAGAAAGGTTAATTTAAACTAGGTTTCTCATTTTATATATTAGTCCGTAATATAACTACCTTCGGTCGTTACTCAAATTCCATACATTTGTACTCCACCTTGAAGTGTTTCCAGTACTATATCGAGTAACAGTCGAATAGGGGCCGTCATATTACTTCGTAACATTATACCATTTCATAGTATGACTACCTTCGGTCATTCCTCGACTTCCATACATTTTTACTCCACCTTGAAGTGTTTCCAGTACTATATCGAGTAACAGTCGAATAGGGGCCGTCATATTACTTTACGATAATTAAGACTGTTTATATTTTACTACTATGATGATCCTAAGGCAACAATCAAACAAGAACACGCAATAAGACGATCAAAGCAATACTACTGATCTTTAATATTTAATTATAAATAATCCCATAATATACTAACTGCATCACAAGCAAACACAATAAGTATACTACTCTTTAATCATGGTAATAACTAAATCTAGCCTAATCAATATAAACGTAATTAATTAAGATAGATAAGGATTGAAAAAACCAGGATTAAATGTGAGAGAAAATAGACTTGAATTAATTGACACAATTCCGAGCGTACACCGAAGATTACAATGCGTTCCTTGCTTTCGTTCTATTCTAAACAAGTTTTCTAAACTAGCCTAACTAATTTGGAATAAGAAAATAGAAAGAGAAAGTAGAACTAATAATTAGATTGTATTATTAGTCTAAAGAAAAGTATGGAATGTGTTTTTTCTAAGAAATATGTGATAGGAATGGTGTGTGGAATGTGTGTCTTCAAATGAAGCCATGAGTATTTATAGTTGAAATACGGTGCATTTTAGCAACTAGGGGAGCATTTAGCAAAAGGTGGTAAAGTCGCTAGCACATGTACCCTAAAGCACGGAAAGGTCTAACACATGTACCAGGCGAGTACGAGCAAGGACGAAAAAGTGCCGGAGGGATGGGTGGCTGCCAGCCGGCGTTGGGTGGCTGTCATCCGTCCTTGGTTGGCGGCCAGTTGCCCTGGTTCGCTTTCTTTTGCTCGTTTCTTGTTTCGTGCGTATCTTCTTCGTTATGCCTCCATTTTCATCGATTCTTTTTGCGTTGGATTCTTTTTTCAAAAATGAAGACTTTGATCACAATAAATTCCTGAGATGTATCTCTTATATTTAGATATCTCATGCGAATCTTTTGAATCTTCCGGCGTATGTAGAATCTTCATTCTTCATCCGTTTTGGTTGATTCTTCTTCTTTTAGATTCGTATTTTTTGAAAACGAATATTTTGGATAAGATGGATCTTGGTGATGGGTACTTTTTCTATAAATCTTGTTTTGATGCCTTGAATCTTCAACTGTGCGTAGAATCTTTATTTTTTGCTCATTTTGCTTGATTTTTCTCGTGCAACCTTGTTTTGACCTTCTTGGCATAATATCATTTATTTGTGCATTATTTGAGTCCAAATGCCAAGTATTGTTCCAGAATGAGAGAGATATCGGTGTTAAAAACATGACTTTTTACGCGATATCAGTTTTATTGACTTTGGTCAAACATGTTCGGTCTGACCCGAAACTTTTAGGAATACCTTAAATATGTTTATAGAGCTCGGGAAAATTGTCGTTGCATTTTATAGTTGGTCATAAAGTATCGTTAATTAAAATACACCAAAACAATCCCCGAAACCCATTTTCCTGATTTTTCGACTTCTTTCGAGCTCGTTCTCGGGGGGGTCAAAACTTATTGAAGAAATACGAAATTTTTAGATAACATTCCTACATATGTTAACTACTTCCGGTATGTTTTTCAAGATTTTTAGGCATCTACAACTAGCTCAATAAAATCATGAACCAAGGTTGTTCCAGAAAGACGTTTTTCACGACTTTCATCCACAAATCAGTTTATATCTAAAAATCTGGGTATTGTCAGTGAATGATGTCTTCACGAAAGTTGTAGCAAACGAAATTACCAAGAATATACAAGTGGTCTCATGTGTTTATTTAACTTGTACCATTTTATATAAATTCTCAAAGGACTAGAAATTTGAGCAGAAAACCGGTTTCACTAGAGTTTAAGTTTCTTTTGTTTTTGTTAAATTTTTGGTTATGATCTTTCATACAATGAACTAATAACATGTTAGAACACTAGATACATGAAAAATTAGTGTAAGAGAAGTGTTCCTTACAAAGTTTTAAGGAGGAGAAATGAAGATGATGAAAGATGAAGCCGATTGATGATTGTTCTTGTTTCTCTTCTTTGCAACCCTTTTGTAGATGATGATGTTGATATTGTTTGCTTTTGTTTCTGCTGAAACCGAGATGGATAGGGCCAAGAGAGGGGGTGAGAGTGAAAAGTGAGTGAATGATTGATTAGAGTGAGGAATGGTGTTGGTGTTGATTGTGTAAGTAAGATAAATAATCATGTATATGGGGGTGATGGGTTGGTTTGCTGGCTCCATAAAAATGAGCATGGCCATCAAAATCTTAGTCCCCCAAATCATATGTAGATATTGTGTAGGTAATTTGGTATTTAACCCGTTAGTTGCGTGTACATTTTAAATACGTTTGTCTCGTTTAATTTGTTAACGTTTAATATACGTTAATAATCTTCGAAGTATTATTTTTAAATACTTTGTTTTAAGTTTACAAATTATAAAATTTGACTCATTTGGTTGTCGGGCTCGATTCATGTATTTTTGTCGTGTACGTTACGTTTTATATAAAACGTATAAACATTTAATTTTTATCGTCATGCTTTGTCGTTTAGCATAATGTTTTCAAGTAAATAACAACTACTTCCTCCGTCCCAAAATAATTGTCCACTTTGACCTTTTGAAGTCTTTCATTTCCGAGTTTGACCTTAAATATATTTGTTTGTGTTATATAATACTTGATGTAAAATATATGAATGAATTGGGTTTTAAATATATTTTCATTTGTATAAATTTTATCAAGTATTATATATCATAAACAAAAATATTTAAGGTCAAAGTCGAAAAATGAAAGACTTCAAAAAGTCAAAGTGGACAATTGTTTTGGGACGGAGGGAATATAAAAATAGTTTTAGGTTATTTATAAATTTGCGTATCATCAATGTACGTATTTTTTTATCGGACTCGTTCCGAATGTTTCGCGCATAATTACAAATAACTACGAAAATAGTAATACATTATATATCAAAATAATTGGCTTTGTTAGACTTATCTCATAAAAATAGTATGAATTCACTTAAGTAGGGAATTAGCTATAAGTATACACGTGTTATTAATGTATGTAAATATATCGAATTTGGTGGAGTGTCACAGCTATGCAAGTAGTAGAGTTACTTTTAAAACAATAAACTTACCTATGTCATTTGGTAGGTACTTTAGTCTTGTACGAATGAAATATTAAAAGATTAATTTAAAACAACACCACCATTTATCCATATTAGTTTCAAATGGGTTGTTGTCGGCAAAACTACATCACGCACGCACGTGGAACTTTATTTTATTCATTCTATCATAACGCCTATTCTACGATGATTAGGGATCACAGGGGAAAAGGTCATTTGAGGGGAAGGGTGAGAAGATTTATTTGTGGTCATTATATTATTTTTTGGGTTGGATCAATAGTTATAAGGGGTGACAATTTGTAATTACTTTCAAAAATAATGGTAGTAGTTAATAAAAAAAAATATAACATTAAATTTCACCACACATCCCTTCCACTAATTAGATTTTTATATTTTAACTCATCCATTTTATTTTCTTCCCCCTACCTTCTTCTTCCCCCAACCCCACCCTCATCTACCACCACCCCCACCATCTGGCTGGTGCCAACCACTGTCAGTCACCACCAGCCGCCGCCGGATTCTAGCCTCAAAAATATTATTTTTTTCAAAAATTTTGTTTTTTCAAAATTTTGTTTTTCATAATTTTTTATTATTTATAGTTGTATTCCTTTTCCTACTACATTTTGAATAAAACTATACATTATTTTACAGCATTTTCAATAAAACTATCACTGCATTTTATATATTATTATTAATTAACTAAAACTTTTATATATTTTACCGCATCTTCTATACCCGAGGTCAACAAAATACCGTACAAATGAATAATATATATAATATAAAATGCAGTTTAAAGAGAACAAATATGTAGTATTCTTTAATACAAAATGTAGTAAAAATAGATAATATGTATAATACAAAATGCAGCGATTAACAAACAATATATAATAAATAAAATATATAAAAAATGCTGTTAAATATAACAAAATGAAGTAAAAATAACAAAATGCAGTAAAAATGTAAAATGCAGTACAAATAGATTATGTATAATATAAAATGCAGTAAAAATAATAAAATGCAATACAAATAAATTGTGTGTAATACAAAATACAGTAAAAATCAAACAATGTGTACTAAATAAATATATGCAAAATGCAGTAAAAACAGTAGTACGTATTATACTTTCATACAAAATCTAGTAAAAATGGATCATATGTATAATATAATATGGAGTAAAAAAATAAACAATATGTAATATATGAAATATATGAAGTCACTACTACAAAATCTCAAATGGCACACGGTTAAAATCATATATGGACCACGGAAAATGGGAGGTGGACTAAGGGGGGAGAAGTCTATTTGAAGTTAAAAAGGACCACGGATATGTTGGAGTGGTCTATTTGTCAGAAGGACCACTGATGCGCACCGGAACGTCCGTGTGAAGACGGCGCTCGAACCGCGATTGTGGGTGTTTTAAATTTGTATTTGCTGGGGTCTAAGTATGACTTATTGATACTGAACCAAAAGGCTAGTAGATGGTAAGTATGACCTAGAGTCGTTCTTAAAGAGAAACTGAATTGAAACAGAGGGAATCCAATCAATCTTTCTTTTCTAGTAAATATTAAAAGAGTGCGTTGGGGGTTTTTGGTTCAGTTGATTAATTAAACTAATTAAAGCGAATAAAAGATAATTGTAAATCAGATATGTCACGAGGAACCATGGTGTCATGATTCTGATCAGACAGACAATGCTCAACTCTCCACACTCTCCTATGAGGGAGTCATTGGCCCTTGTTATTGAGCACATTTACTCGTGGGCGAAGGAATAGAGTAGCAAGTCTACAACAAGTTTAACCGTTCTTAATACCATAAGGACTATAAATTTAACAAACTGTTAACTTAGCAAATATGTTCGGACTTAGTTGATCAATTCCTGTTAATAAATTTTAAGCGTGGTAAGAAAAGGAAAGTGTTGAGGTTTCTTGCGTACCTTACTTTATATTTCATAGGTTAAGAAAAAGTGTCGATTTAAATTGGATTTTAAACTTGCCTTTCTTAATACAATTAACAAATCCCTAGGTTTTCGTAAATGGTTATTTAGCCTATAGCCTACCTAATCTAATCTAAACTAATCTAATCTAATTAAAGCAATAATTAAAATGCTGACGGCTTTTTGCATAGAGTTAAACCCAGACCATGTCAGAAAATGCTATGGTAGTTCACAATGTATTTAATCGTTTATCGATGTTTCCATTGTGGATTCAATTGCTTCACGATGTTTACATGATAAGTACATTATGATTCTAAGTGTACAATACTCATGGCACTTTCACGTAATCACATTGCATTTTATGATGCTCGCATAATGTTACAATCGAAACCATAGTTTTACACAGATAACTATTGACCAAGTAGTGAGGTTCGCGACTCCTCTTTACAAGGTTGTAATCACGTTTGTTAATCGAAAGGCGAATGTAAGTTTTAGGTTTAAAATCATAAGATAAGTCCGTTCATAAAGTTTCCATTTTATAATGTCGATTCATAATATAACTACCTTCGGTCGTTCTGACTTCCATACATTTGTACTCCGCCATAAGCGTTTCCAGTACTATATCAAAGAACAGTCGAATAGGGGCCGTCATATTATGTCACGACATATTTAAAGTCATCTCACAATTATATATACTAACTACATCACAACAAATACAATAGTAATCTACTCGCTAATCATGGCATAAACTATCTCTAGCCTAATTAAAGTATACATATTTAATCAAGATAGATAAGGATAGAAATAACCGAGATTAATATGCGAGAACGAGTAGACTTGAATTAATAAGAGTTGCTCCAAGCGTACACCAACGATTAAAATTGCATTCCTCACCAAGGATTACAAACACATTCCTTGCTACTAGCCTAATACTAATTTAAAACAAAGAAAGAAAGAAAGAAAAGCTAGAAGAAAGTGTGTGTTGGTGTGTGTTTCTTCCAAGGTGTGTGGTGTGTGTTTCAAATGAACCCATGCCTCCTAATTATAGAGGAGTTTTGATGCATTTTAGCCAAAGGAAGCACACATTAGCAAAAGGTGGAAAAGGTAGTAGCACCAGGTACAAAAGGCGAAAAAGGTAGTGGCACCAGGTACGAAAAGTAGGAATAGGTCTAGCACCGGGTACGCAAAAGTACGAAAAAGCGCAATCCGTGCGGGTGGCGGGCAGCCGGCGGCGGCTGGCTGCCAGCAGCCGGTGGCTGCCTGCCAGCAGCCGGTGGCTGGCTGGCTGACGGCGGCGGCTGGCTGCCAGCAGCACCAGTCCGCTGCCGGTTGCTGCGTTTCTCGATTCGTGTGTGTTTTCTTCGTTACGCGTCCGTTTGCGTTGATTCTTTTTGCGTTGGATTCATAATTCAAAAACGAAGCTTTTGATGAAAAGAAATCCCAAAAATATGTCTCTGAACTTTAGATGTGTTGTACGAATCGTTTGGATCTTCCGGAGTGCGTAGAATCTTCGTTCTTCGCTCGTTTTAGTTGATTCTTCTTCTGTTGGATTCGTAATTTGAAAACGAACATCTTGGGTCAAATAGATGTTGGTGATGGGATCTTTTGTCTTGAAACCTCGTTCCGGTGTCTAGAATCTTCAAATGTGCGTGGAATCTTCGTTTTTCATCCGTTTTGCTTGATTTTTATCGTGCGACCTTGTTTTGACTATCTTGGCATAATACTATTGATTTGTAATGTTTTTGAATTAAAATGCCAAGAATCGTTCCAGAATGAGAGAGATATCGGTAGTAAAAACGTGACTTTTTACGCGATATCAAGTATCCCACACTTAGAACTTTGCTTGTCCTCAAGCAAACTCGATTTTCAACATGTTAAAAATAAAATAATTTTAAGGTGGAACTTTTTACTAAGGGGTTTTGGGAAAGTAAAATACTTTTTCTTGGAAAAGGAAGGATTGTAACCTTTTGGATCATGCTCGTGATCTTTGATCTTGGATACATGACTAGGCGATCCTCTCAAGGTGGTCACTCAGATCACTCAAAGTGTTTAGGGTTTCCTATTCTAATATTATCAATCACTCAGAACGCCAGTCATGTATCGTTTATCGTCATAGGCTTGATCGAGAATCAAATCGTTACCTTTTTGGCGAGTGTGAAGTCGATCTAGCCACCATCATTCAAGGAGAGGGGGTGTAAGGTTTTTGGAGTGAAAGGTTGGTGGTATGAGAGGAGGTTTTGATTTTCTTTTTGTCGAAGTTGGGATTTTTTGGGGGATTGACGCCTTTACATATTTGCGGAAGGAGTCTTTTTCTCCTATTGATTTCCTTTTTCTTCGGATATTTTTTTTTTTTTTTTTGTGCGGCGTCAACCCCTTGCGATTTCTCTTCGATCATCTCTGAAACTTTTTATGAAGCTTGAAGGATGCTTTTGAGTAGGTGAGGGGTAACGTATCTATTTTTCTTTTGGGAGTATGGTTGTACGGCTGGGTTTTTGAATGATGTGATTCGATCTCCTTTTCACTGACCAATCTGGATTCGAAATGTATAACAGGAGCAAGTTCTGATTCTAAACGCATACATCGGCACACTCAAGAATCGAAAAAGTGAAGCATTAAAAGTGAATGTTTTTTTTCTATGGCTCAAGATACCTCACGAATCGAAAGTTGGGTTGTTGTTTGCCTAGTCATGCGATGCTCTTTATGGGATTACAAAACTGATTTTTTCAAAAGAGTTTGTATTTTAATTAACCTTTTTTCCCAAGTTAAATCATTCTTTGTCTAAAATTTTTTCATTTTCAACATATTTTTGAAAATTTTGTTTACTTTTTGGAGAAGGATGGTCTAATAAAGAGCAACGATTTTAGAATCAAGCGTATACCATTATTCATTTTACAATAGTGCAACTACTGCTATCCCACACTTAAAGAAACATCGTCCTCGATGTTATACTAAGCTTTTTAACTGGGTAAAATCCCACACTTAGGGTTTCAAACATATAAGGCGCATTCTTTTAGTGTCTGTTGGGTTTGAATCCCACACTTAGTGATAAGCATATTGGATATGGTATATTTAAAACGAATGAAAAAGACGGTATAGAAGTACTCCCCGGTGGTTGCAGTGTTCCTTTGGTGCATGTGCTGGATTTCGTCTTCCTTGTTGCAGTCTTGATCAAGTCTTCTTGTGATTGGTCTCGTAGGCGTGAACACGTCGGATATACTTTTCGTTTGGTGTTGATGCTTCCTTGCAGGCTGGAGCATGCTTTGTATGATCCGGGTGTGGAAGATAGTCGGAGATTTCATCACTTCTTGGAAAGTAAAATTGCAGAAACGTAAAAACACGGGTTGCCTCCCGAGAAGCGCGCTTTTAAAGTCGAGAGCTCGACTTAGTGCTTTCTTCTTCAGATGATGCTGGATGTGTCCGTGGTGCTAGAGTGATCACTGTGGTTCCTAGGTAAGTTGTAGCGTGGGGGAAAGTATCGCAGGAATTGCTCTATCATGTCGGAAATGAGAGTTGGTGGAGTGGTGGATTCCATCCTGAAGCTCTTGAAGTGGTCAGTGGCTAGTCTGTCGAGGATTGCCATCCCATAGCTGATGTATCGAACTGCCCTTGTGACTGGTCCGTTAGGGTCAATTCGAGTGCAGGTGTGAGTTCGAACAATCTCACGCTGGGGGTGGTTTCTTCCTATTGAGGTGATCAAAGCCATGAATTGAGTTTTTACTTCTTGAAAGTTTTCAGCTAAAGGGTCTCCTCCAAAAGATCGGGTTGCTTGGCATACTTGTCTGATGAGTTGATGTTGCTCACGGTCAAAGGGAAAATCTGAGTCCGTGAAGACGTAGATTAACTTGCTGAATATTTCGCAGTATCCGTTGCGGTAAGCGTCAATTTCTATGTCTTCTTCCTCATACATTCCACGCAGTCGATCTATTACATAGGATGCTAAGTTGACTGGTGACATGTTCCAATATCGTGCTGGAATGTCACGAGTGTTTTCTTCAAATGCTGACTGATTTAGCTCATCCACTATTAGTTCGACGTGATGACCAATGGTGGAGTGAATGACGATCCTGAAATTTTCTGGAGTTGTAAGATGTTCTCCAGTTTCGATGAGATCTAGAAGGGTTCTAAGATCTCCCACCATTCTTATGTCAGCATAGTTTTGTGGATTTCCAGTAGCTCTCTCAAGATGGGTTTTCATTGATGCTAGTGTAGCCTTTTGACTTAATGAGTAGGGAAAGGCTGATCCGGTCAAGGCACAATATACTTTTTGGTATATTTGCCTTTGGTTGTTGCAGAACTCGATTTCTCCCATTGGGTAGTCTGGTCTTTCTGGCTGTTGAGCTTCTCTGGTGACTTGTGCTTGAAGGGAATCAGAGAATTCTTGGATATGTCTGAGCAAAGTCTGGGGTACTGGTTCCCCATAGTTGGCGAGATATGAATCGTATTCTTGTTCAATCTGCCTTATCAGGTGTCTCTGAGCGGTGTTGTATTCATTGGTTGACTCTTTGATAGCCTCCACAATGATGCGTACATCGTCGTTTTCATCAATCAGATCAATCATTTCCTCGTGAGTGTCGATGAGGGGAATCTCTAATCTCTCAGTTGTGATGACGGGTGAATTTGGTGGAGCAAGAGGAATTTTTGGAATAGAGCGTTCATCGATAGTGACGTCAACAAAATCGCCGTCAAATTCGACACTCTAGTAGTCGGAATCTTCGTCTTGTGAATCTGGGAATTGGTGGAACTCTTCATCTGAGGGTGCGTTGTTGAAAGGTTGGGTGATGTCGACCTTGACGGTTCTGACTTCCGTGATGGTGTTTTGAAGGTTTTCCTCAACAAAGCTTCCTGGTTGTCTTTCCTTATATGCAGAAATTCTCTGTAGAAGTTTAGCATACAAGTCAGGGTGCTGTGATGTTCGGAGTTCTACTTCGAAAGTGTCTATGTCTCGGAGTCGGGTTCTGGTGAAGGGTTTTGATGGATCGAGATAAGAGTCGAGAATGTTTCCCATTCTTTTGAGATGAGTGGATCTAAGCTCTTGGTGGATGGCTTCGTAATCAAAGGATTCTTCCGATGAAGTGTAGCTTGTGCAGTCTTGTATCCTCTTGACTTCAGCCATCTGTGGTGAATCAGTTTGATCTTCATCTTCCTCCATTTCTTCCTCTTCCTCAGGTTCTTCTTCCATACCTTCCGTTCTTTCATCTTCCTCTGCGGGTTCTTCCTCTTCTTCCTCAGGTTCTAATTCGTCCTCCTCAGATTTTTCTTCTTCCTCAGCTTCCTGATACTCCTCGTCCTCGTCTCGGTCTGTCTCAGTATCGTAGATCAAGGTTGTTGGGCCAGTGAAGCATCGTTCTTCTTCGGGGTCAGATTCGTCATCGGAACATATTCTACCTGTTGATATAGCGTGGCATTCTTCTTGCTCTGGTATATAGTCCGGTTGGTCGATCTTGTAAGTGATGCTTTCACCATGTGCTCGTAGAACAATCGTATGGTTATACACATCAATCACTGCTCTGGCTGTGTTCATAAATGGTCTTCCAAGGATAATCGGGATGTTTATGTCCTCGTGGATATCCATTACCACGAAATCAGTCGGAAAGAAGAATTTGTTAACTTGAACTAAGACGTTCTCAGCTATTCCTTTTGGGTATCTAACAGATTGGTCAGCTAGCTGGACAGTCATCTTAGTGGGTTTCAAATTTTCAAGTTCTAGCCTTTTAAACAGGGAGTAGGGCATAAGGTTAATGCTGGCTCCTAGGTCGGCTAAGGCGCTGATATCTCCGGATTTGTGAATCTACCGGTATCTCCTAGTTTTTCTGGAAGGCTATTCTTAAGTAGGGCTGATGTTTCAGAACTAAGGGAAATGTTGTTTACTTCGGGCAGTTTATCCTTAGTGGATAGCAATTTCCTCATATATTTATTTCGACCGGGAACTCTAGACATGGTATCGAGAAATTTTCCGTCTAGCTTAAAGGATGATAATTTCTTAGGTTGGGCTTTAAGTCTAGCGGGATAAGGGATCCTGACCTCTTTTTTCATGGTCGGAGTGGATTCCACAGCTGGTATCTTGATTTTGGGTTCTTCTTTTACTGGTACAGCAGCAGGGGGTGGAGTGGCTGCGTCATTTGCTGTAGTGAGTTGCTTTGCTTCCTCAACATGTGGGTTGTGAACCGTGTTGCTAGGCAAACTTCCTCTGGGTCTGTTATCAAGACGTTGTGCCAGTTGTCCAATTTGGGCTTCCAGATTCTTTAGCACGGCCAATTGGTTTCTCATAAAGAGGTCGGCTTGATCTTGTCTAGCGGACGTCTTTTGGTTGAGTAGGTGTTGACCTTGCATGAATTGGGTGAAGGCGTCATCTGAACTTGAAGTTGGGGCATTTGTCTTTACAGGTTGTTCAACGGTTTGGGTTGTATCGGAAGTGGGTGTAGGAAGTGCGATGTGACACCCGTCAAATTAGGACTAGTAATTAGTGCCTAATCAAGTGTAATACATGTAATTAGTTATGTGTATCAATATGTATATTGTTTAATATATATACAATTATGCGATTTGATTAAATCGTGCAATTTTCAAATCGAATGTAATTCGGTTCAATTAATATGGACGTTGGTGAACAATTTTATTAAATAATATAATATTATTTAATACAACCATTATATCCAAGGTATTATTTTAATAATATTTTGTAGTAAATTCGTATCGTACAAACAAACGTCTACGCAATTAAAACATTAAACGCGCAAACAAATAGAAACAAGTTAAAGTTATATTTTATAACGCAACCATTAGGTATTTAGTAAAATACTTCAACACAAATATTGGGTAATTATTCGTATATTTAAAAGTATAAAATAAACATTTAACGTTTAAACGAGCGGGAGAACGAACATCGCACGGAGCGCGATTGCGGGGACTGAAAAAGGTGAGGCTTTCACCTACACCCCACCTCCACTTTCCCTCTTTCTTTCATTTGCATTCATCAAAACACACACACACCACTAAACACTCTCAAACCCATCACCACCAAATTTTCGGATTTATCAAATCCGACCACAAAACTTACATTTTCGGAATCACCATCAAGAGAGGAACAAGATTAACAAAGGCACCACCCTCGTTTTCTTCCTCGTTTTGTCTCGATTTGCAATTGTAAGAAATTCTCTAAATATTTAGATCTACTCATTTTGGTGTATTATTTCGGTGTTATAATGTTTACGCAACTTAGTATTGTCCAAATGTATGAAGAAAACATGATTTTATAGCCTAAAAACGAGTTAGATTTGGGTTTTGGGTTTGGAAACCACGACAGTCGCTGGGGACTGTCTGAGTGTTCATCTTTGCGACACAAGCCTTGTGTCGCATAAGATCCTTTATGTCGTACTTTGTGTCGTAGAAACCTAGTTGTGTCGGACCTTTTGCGACACAATATGGTGTCGTACCTTATGTCGCAAATCCCCTGCGACACAATCACTATGTCGCTGTTAAATCAGCATCGTACACTTATGCGACACAACCCTTGTGTCGCTAAGCTCTTGTGTCGCATTCTTATGCGACACAACCCTTGTGTCGCATACATGACCATTGTGTCGCATGCTGTGTCGCTAAAAACAGAGAGTTTAAAACTCATTTTTCACTAAGTTTTGAGACTCAAAATTTGACACTCAATTTCACCGAAATTCAAGTCCAGATGCGTTTTTCACCCTTTAGCTCGACCCCAGCCAGGGGCTCTGCCCCTTGGACCCCGCCAGGGGCTGCCGCCCCTTGGACCCCGCTACCAGGGGCGCTGCCCCCGGACCCCCGTCATTAACGGGCTTCGCCCTTACCCTAGGTTCACAAGTAACGGTGTTACATATAAACTTTCACACCAAGTGTTAAACTTGTATAACATCAAACACGAATGCGATACAACTTCTAAAACACAATGGAATTTATTTTTAGTATGATGCTTCAAAATCATCAAAATAATGATATGGGATTATCATTACAAACAAATCACCAACGGGCCGTACACGTTTTCAAAACACAAGTCAAACAACCAAATCGTAGTAATTTGGACATTCTAAGTTGGACGAACAATTTCAAGGGCAGTCTTTCGAGATGCCTACTCATGTTTTAACCATTGTGTGTCTTGGACACCCTCAGGTTACAAGTCTTCGGACATCAATCTACCGCTAATCAATTCAAGTTTATTAATTTAAACACTCAAGGCTCAGGTGAGTCTCATAGCCCCTATTTTACTGTTTTTCATTAAGGGGTGTGATATTATTGCTCGTTTTGTTTTACAAGTAGAACGCAAGTACAATTCAATCAAATACTACATGAGTTGTTTTCAACTAATCAATAAAGCCCTCCATAGCATAGTCTGGTAATACATCTGTAGCGTGAATGTTAGTATATGATATCATATAGGATTGACAATCCTCGTCCGGGTTAGCACGCACTAACTGGTCAAACGGACGTATTAGCATTTGGGAAGACGAGTGTGGATTAGGCACTCGTAGGAGGCATTCAAGTTGGGTTTCCTTAATTGGACCTGACACTCAAGTTAAGCTCAGACTATGTGCTCATGGCTGTATAACTTTTATTTTGCTTAATTGCATTTTAAATTCAATTATAAAATCTTGCGGTTCATACAAATATATGTTGATATACAAACCTGTGAGCTCACCAGCGTTTCGCTGACCCATTTTAGCATGTATCACAGGTGACCAGCAGTAGGTTGGACTGCTTAATCAAGATCCATTAGCTCGAGTCAGCATGCAAACAATCAGAGATTTAGCTGCATTATTACATTTTGTATAGTTTGATTATGTACTTAAATCTCTCAATTTCAAAAGGAGCTAATGTAAACAATATTTTGATGTAAACTTTTACTTTATCAATATCAATGTAAAACGACGCATGTAGTGGTCGTTCATTATTAATCTCTGTGCTTTGATTATTGATTAGTAACACCCAAATCCTGCTTCCGCTAAACAATAAATTTGGGGGTGTTACATGCGAGGGGTTGGTTATAAGAAGGTTGTGATTGTTGTGGGTAAGGTGGGTATCTAGGTGGGTAGCGAGGTTGGTATGGTTGGTTCGTTCTTTGTGGGAATGGAGGTCCTCTAGGTTGGTTATTGTTTTGGTTGAAACCGGGTGGAAAATTCTGTGGTCGAGCGGGAAACTGAGCATAGTAGACTGTGCCGTCTGCTTCTTCGTACTCCACTTGGTATTCACCAGATGGTTGTGGATTGGTGCAATGTTGACAGGCTTGCACTTGGTGTACTTGGTGCTGTTGTTTCTTAAGTTCTCAGGCTTGCACTTGGTGTACTTGGTGCTGTTGTTTCTTAAGTTCTCCAACTTGTTTGACAAGTGAGTCCATTTTCTCCGTTAATACTTTAAGTGCTTCAATTGGAACTGGATTTGATGCAGCGATAGGTGCAGAAGATGTAGAATGATCTCCAGAGTTCCAATCATGGTGATGCATAGTCATGTTCTCTATCAGATTCCATCCTTCTTCGTCAGTCTTTGCCATGAAGCTTCCTTGTGCAGCAGCATCGAGGGTGGTTCGGTGGTTGGGGTCTAAACCATTGTAGAAGGTACACAATTGTGCGGATTTGTCAAGACGGTGATTGGGGCACTTCTTCAAGGCTCCTTTGAATCGTTCCCATGCGGTGTATAATGACTCATCAAAAGCTTATCGGAAATTCATGATGTCATTTCGAAGTTTGGTTTGTTTAGAAGGCGGAAAGTATTTGGTTAGAAACTTTATCGTCATTACCGTCCATGATGGGATAGAGCCGGTCTCTAAACCTTCAAACCATGTTTGCGCATGATGAGTGAGCGAATAAGGGAAAAGATACAAGCGGATCGTGTCTTGGCTAATTCCGTTTTGTTTGTAGGAATTTGAAAGAGATATGAACTTGTCGAGGTGAGAGTTGGGATCATCACTTGGCAATCCATGAAATTGACAGTGGTTTTGGATTAGTTGGATGATGTGGTGTTTAACCTCGAAAGATTGACCAGGGGTTTCAGGGTAGAGAATTGGTCCTCCTCTTCCTTCAATAGAGGGTTTACTGTTGTCAGCGAGAGTGATGCGTTCAGCCATTGCTTGTTCAAGTGCGGATTGCTTCTTTTCTCGTCGAATGGTACGTATTATAAGTTCTGGATCAGGGAAATTAAACACTGGTGCAGATCTAGGGGAACAGGTCATACACTAAACAGAAACAGTAAATACAGAAAAACTAGAAATAAGGAAAGTATAAAATTAAGAAAAGTTTTTTTTTTTTTAGAAGGTTTTATCCTAAGGGTTTACTAGAATTGGGATTGGTTGGGCCTCTGTATCGGACAGTTAGTCTCCCCGGCAGCGGCGCCAAAAACTTGATTCGCACTGGAACGTCCGTGTGAAGACGGCGCTCGGACCGCGATCGTGGGTGTTTTAAATTTGTATTTGCTGGGGTCTAAGTATGACTTGATACTGAACCAAAAGGCTAGTAGATGGTAAGTATGACCTATAGTCGTTCTTAAAGAGAAACTGAATTGAAACAGAGGGAATCCAATCAATCTTTCTTTTCTAGTAAATATTAAAAGAGTGCGTTGGGGGTTTTTGGTTCAGTTGATTAATTAAACTAATTAAAGCGAATAAAAGATAATTGTAAATCAGATAATAAAAGGAGTATTTGTTGTGAGTTCGTTAGCTTATAATGTGGGACGATGACTTATAGGGGAAACGTTTACTAAATTTGGTGTGTTCACTAGACTTTGTAGTTTATGGTATAACCGATAGGTTCCCTATTAGTCGGGTATCAACTAATATGTCACGAGGAACCATGGTGTCATGATTCTGATCAGACAGACAATGCTATACTCTCCACACTCTCCTATGAGGGAGTCAGTGGCCCTTGTTATTGAGCACATTTACTCGTGGGCGAAGGAATAGAGTAGCAAGTCTACAACAAGTCTAACCGTTCTTAATACCATAAGGACTATAAATTTAACAAACTGTTAACTTAGCAAATATGTTCGGACTTAGTTGATCAATTCCTGTTAAAAAATATTAAATAGCACGGTTAATAAGCAATGTGTTCTAAAAGATAAAAGTTGAATTAAAATAGCACGGTTGAGTTAATCGACCTGAAAAATAATAAATAGCACGGTTAATAAGCAATGTGTTCTAAAAGATAATAAAATAAAGTTGAATTAAAATAGCGCGGTTGAGTTAATCGAGCTAAAAAATATTAAATAGTACGGTTAATAAGCAATGTGTTCTAAAAGATAATCTTGAATTAAAATAGCGTGGTTGAGTTAATCGAGCTAAAAAATATTAAATAACACGGTTACTAAGCAATGTGTTCTAAAAGATAATCATATAAAGTTGAATTAAAATAGCGCGATAGAATTTAATCGTTCTAAAATATGTGATATATATATATATATATATATATATATATATATATTTTATTAAGTAATAAATAGAACACGGTTTTTTTAATGGAACCGTGGTCCTTTCCGAAAATAATAGCTCACTCCTACGTAACTAGAACCGCGGTCATTTCTTTTAAGAGAATAGACCACGGTTTACAAGTGAGAATCGTGGTCCGCCTTTTTTTTAAACCGTGGGTTGTATTAAAAAGTATAAAAATACGCAACTTTTGGCTTGTGGACCACATATTTTACGATTTTTTTACCATTATCGTAGTCTTTTAGGGGTGGTCTATACGTGATTTTGTAGTAGTGAATATATGTAAAATGCAGTAATAATAAAAAATGCAGTGTAATTTAACAAAATACAGTACAAAATATATTATGTATAACTTAAAATGCAGTAGAAAATAAACAATATATATTATATCGAGGTGTATAAATAAAATGCAGTAAAAACATTAAAAGAATAATGTGTAAAATACAAAATTGTAGTAAAAAATGAACAATATCTACTACACACACACACACACACACACACATATATATATATATATATATATATACAAAATGCAACAAAAATAATAAAATGCAGTACAAAGTGATGATATGTAAAAAAAATTGGGAACAAATTATGAAAAAATTAATTTTTAAAAAATTAAATAAATTTTTGAAAAAAAATTAAAAAAATTCCCGACGGCCAGTGGCAGCTGGTGGCGGCAGGTGGCAGCAGCTAATGGCAGCAACTAGTAGTGAGTGGTGGTGGGTGGTGAAGGGGAGGGGTGAGGAGTAGGCCTGTAAACGAACCGAACGAACACGAACGGAGTCTGTTCGTGTTCGTGCATTAAGGTTTTGACGAACAAACGAACGAACACGAACGGATAAGCGAAAGAATTTTGTTGTTCATGTTCGTTCATTAAGAAAATTTGTTTGTTCACGAACACAAACGAACGTACACGAACAAACACATAATTTAATGCAATTTTTCGTTAATACCTTAAATGAACATCAACAAACATGCATAAATGAACATCTATATACACATCTACACATGTATATTATAGAACTTGAAACTTTCTCATGCATATTTAACATTACAAAACGATCACAATATGAAGATAAACTCCTTTGCTTGGTTCGATCGTAGGTAAGAGCAATAGATTTGGAACTAGTGAAGGTAAATATGAGAGGAAAATGTGAGGTAAAAATGTATAGATGTTTAATATTATTAAATGAAAGTATCTAAATATTTAATAATGTTATATTTAGAATTTAGCTTAAATCAAAATAAGATATACAAATATGTATTAATTTAATTAAGCTTTTAATTAATAAACGAACATTTAACCGAACGTTCACGAACATGTTATCGAACGTTCGCGAACGTAAATGAACGAACGAGACATGTGTTCATGTTCGTTCATATAATTAAACGAACGTAAAAATTTGTTCATGTTCGTTCATAAAACAAAACGAACGAACATAAACGAACTTCCCGCCGAACGGTTCACGAATAGTTCACCGAACGTTCAGTTCGCTTACAGGCCTAGTAAGGAGGAAGATAATAGGAGGAAGTAGTATACAATATTAAAAAGGTAGAGAGGTGAAAATGTAACTTTGAAAATTATTCACTTCTTTCTAATTTAATAATATCTTTCTCCTTTGAACCTCATCTTTCTACATGACCAACCCTTACCATATTATTAATTATAATTTTTCACGTTTTGATTAAAAAACTCTATTTGTCTATCTATTCTAAAAAAAAATTATTATTATAAATACCATACAAAAGTACATATATTTATTTATGTGAAATTAAGTTTAATTGGCTCATTGAGGGCGGCTAAGTATCAATTAGCCCATTCCTCCATTTACGGGTTAGGTTGGCTTAATCTACCCACGTGACAAAAGGCCAAAACAATGATATCAGTGCAATCAATGCAGCTATTCATTGTTTATTACTCACTCCCTTCTTAATTAAAATATTCAATTTGAATTTACACACTTTTATGATTCCTTACACTTTGACTTTAAATACAAATTTAAGATCCCTGTTATCTACATTATTTACCAATCAAATAACATATATTCCCTTAAATAAAATCTTTTTAATTTGGTTAAAATATAGAAGTGAACGCTTATTTGTGACAACTTAAAATGATAATGTAGAAACTTGAAGTGGGACGGAGGAAGTATTTATGTTCTCCGAACATGGTAAAAACTAAACACGCACCTACCCACAACTCAAATCCGAAATATTACGTCTTTTTATACAGTCACCGATACACACACATTGTATAACAACGACTGCATGAAAATACGGGTCCCAACAGCAGATCTTTATATATCACACATAATATATTCTCAAGTTGCATATGCACACCTAGCACCCAACTAAACAGTAAAATAAAAAATGCCAGAATACTGTGTGACAGGTGGTACCGGATTCATAGCAGCGTACATCATCAAATCGTTGCTTGAACAAGGTCATACAGTTCGAACCACAGTCAGAGATCCAGGTACGCCATGTCATCAACATGTAACATCATTTTTCAGTTAGACATTGAAGCTGTCCACATATAATCATTTTCGAAAATTTAGCTTGAAGCTAGCAATGGATCTTGTAGCATGCTTCGAAGGTTCACCAATCGCTACTCTTTTTTTCATCCACCCATCAAGCATTAGAATTTGAGTATGTTTGACAGATTCTTATGTTGCTTGTAAGAGTTTACGTGACTTTGAACGATTATGAAAAGCTTCAACTGTTGTATATAAATTAGCTTAGTTTGACAAACCCTAAGTAGAGCTAATTGGTAAAAAAAAAAAAAAAAAAAAAATCTTTAGCCAAATTGGTTTGGTTAAGTTTCAAGCTTATGCTATACTACTACATATTCTATCACTCAACTCAAATAATCTATAGCTCTAATGAGTATGTACGTCCACCCACTGTTGCAAAAGTCGGCCGACTAGGGTACCTAGTCGGCGATTAGTCGGCTCCAAGGTCACGACTCAACAAGGTCCAAGTCGGTCAAATAGGATGGTCAACGGTGGTCAATGCCGGTTAATATGGGATAATAATATAGGAAAAAATGGTAAATAGAGTAGGAGATGATGAAGATGATAATGAATAATTTGAGATCTAAAAATCAGATCCGTAAATAAGGAATTAGGAGGGAGGAAGTTGTCATTATCAAGACAAAGTTAATTGAAACGTAGATTTTAATCTCTCATCTTTCAAATATACAACGTTTTCATCTATATTTACATATAATTGTGAAATTTATTGCTTAAATGTATAAAGTAAAAAAAAAATCAAAACCCGAGTAGTCCCCGACTTGGCCGACTAGTCCTTCCGAGATGCCGGCCGACTCGACCTCGACTAGCGACTTTTGCAACCTTGCATCTACCCGCACGTTCATCGAAACTTTTTAGTGTTCCTTACGTATTTTTAACTTTGTGATAAAATTCTCATTTAATATAAACAGAATCTGATTTATATGATATGTTTTTCAGAATATGGTTCACATTTTGAGCATACTTACATGCACCTAAATAATTGATCAACCTGAGTAGAGATATGTTACTGGCCTGGCATGCCTAGTCATTTTAATTAGTTATAAGTTTCAGAAAGAAAGATGAGAGGTGAGGATATTTTTAGTATTTTGATGGTTTAGAAAAACTCTCGATCTTCAAAGACAAGATGATAATGTGTATAATCTGCCACTCATTTGTTAACTTTCTTTTAATTGATCTTATAATAGATATTTCTTTAATGAGAGTTTAAGATTCTCATTTAGATCTACTATAATATCTTCAACTTTGTTAAGGTAGTAAGACATTTATAGTCAATCCAAACCATGAGGTTTCCAGAAGTCTGGCATGTCATTCAAGATGGAATAAATAAATAAAGTTAACAATAGTTATATACTTTTATTTGTGCCATCAAGGTGGCTAGATATTAGAACCTAAAATTAGAAGAATTTATAGGGTTAACTTGAAGATAAAATCAGAGAGATTATATGAACGAAGATGGTAGTTTTTTGTATATATGCCGGTTTTAGAATGTTGTTTGTGCAAAAAGAAAGCATTATGGCAATGTGATGACATAATTGCAATTGTTTCTTCTTCCTTTTGCCAGAAAATGTTGAAAAAGTAGGGTACCTGTTGGAGCTGAAAGGAGCACGCGATAGACTAAAGCTTATGAAGGCCGATCTCATGGCAGAAGGAAGTTTTGACCAGGCAGTAGATGGGGTTGATGGAGTTTTCCACACTGCATCGCCAGTGATCTTTGTAAACGCTGACAATATCCAGGCAATTTCACCTTTAAAAATCATACTGAAACCCTATATTTTCCTCTCAGAAAGATCTGTACTTTACTCATTCAATTCATTTGTAAAATTTGAAATTCATGGTCAAAAGTCAGAACTACCAACCTAAATCCTCTGATAACATTTGAAAACCTCCATGTCCCATCTTTAATCAAATGCATACATTCTTGAGGTAAAAAAATATATATCATTAACCACGAAAGTCAAACTGCATCTCTCTCCTCTCGTTTGTTTGGAAACGGGAATTAAGAAGATATTAAAAGCATAACATAGTATATTTTGCAGGAAACACTAGTTGATCCATGTATAAAAGGTACCTTGAATGTGCTAAGCTCGTGCAAGAAAGCAAATAGTGTGAAAAGGGTAGTGCTCACCTCATCCTGCTCTTCAATTAGATACCGTTATGACGTCCAACAAGTATCTCCTCTTAATGAATCGCATTGGAGCGACACTGAATACTGCAAAACATACAATGTAAGAGACCACTTGCATTGTTACACATAACATATAGTTAATCTTCATACTCATTATCTTAGCTCATTTAATTACATACAGCTTTGGTATGCATACGCAAAGACAATAGCAGAGAAAGATGCATGGAGTGTAGCAAAGGAAAGTGGGATTGATCTAGTTGTTGTGAACCCTTCTTATGTTGTGGGCCCATTGCTTGCACCGCAACCAACAAGTACAATTCAAATAGTACTTGATTATGTTACAGGTACTAAAAAGGCAATCCTGGAAATGATGGATTAAACTATTTATTTATCATTCGAGGTAAAATGCCTAAAAAGTAGAAACAAGTTGGCGTTGGAAGGGTTGGGGTTCGTCATTACATAAAAAGGTATCCACCTTTGTTTTCATCCGTAAAAGAAAAAACCCTCAATTTAACAACGATTGACTTAAAGTTATCGAAGCATTTACCAGGTCAAAATGCTGATGTCACAAATGACAACTTTTCTAACATTATGCTGGGAAACCAATTACCTGTTTTCAAGATTGGAAATTACCATCAACATTTTACATTGGTTACCTGAAGTGGGAGTTGAATAAGGGTGTTAAGTTTTATACAATTAACCCATTTGTAAGACACAACAGTTTGTTATAATAAACAGAGTGATTGACATTTCAAGTCACTTGTATTTCCGCATCAGATCACCCTGTTCAAGCCAGTACCCAATTATTTATAATCAACTTTTAAATAATAAATACCGATGAAAAAATAATTGTACCTGGCACTACTTTTCCATACTTGCTCCGTCTGGCAAAGTGTGATATATATTCTGCAATAAGTGTGATGGTCTATTTGTACCCAAAAGTCAACATTTTCTACCATATCATATATTGAGTTCCACAAATGCTTTCATATCAGGGGCGGTAGAAGAATACATGAACACTACGATAGGATTTGTCCATATCGACGATGTGGTGGCTGCTCATATCTTAGCAATGGAAGAAAAAGACGCTGCAGGCAGACTCATATGTTCAAGCACAGTGGCTCACTGGTCCGAGGTCCTCCAAATGCTCAAATTAAAGTACCCATCGTATCCATATGTAGACAAGTAAGCACACATGTTATCGCTTTTTTTTATTCCAGAGATCAAGTAATAGAAGTTGATTTCTACTAACCAATTATATGTGAATACCATTAGGTGTAGCAACCGAAAAGGGGACGCTAACCCACATAGCATGGATAGCAGCAAGATATTAAAGCTGGGATTACCTCCACTGAAAACACTTGAGCAAATGTTTGATGACTGCATCACAAGTTTCCAAAACAAAGGGCTTCTGTGAGGTTCATCGTCACTAATAAATTTATAGCTTCCTACAAGGTCATATAGTTCTTGGAATAGATCTTTGCCTAATGATATTAGTGCATAAAAGGCTGATATATCCAAGAACATAACAGACTATCATAGTAATTGTACTAGAAATGCCATACTGAGCATAATGAATTGCAAACAGTTGTTATCATTCAATAAAATTAGTAAGAACAAATTGTCTTCCTCGCAATCGGGAATTACAGATTCATGATAACATAAACTGGAAACCAAGGCAGTATGACATAATTAACATTAAATCAAATGATCAAGTGAAACACCAGCATTTCTTACCTCCAATGGATCAAGAACACTACATGAAAAAACATAAAATACAACATGTCAAATGGGTGATGGAACTTCATACAGGCATAAAAGTAAAACTATACAAAAGCTCGTGATGAGGACATTTAATACCATTCGTTTTCAGTTGTTTGGTTGTTCCATCGCTTTCTTTAGTAGGAGTTGACACTTAAACTTTATTGCTATAGGTTGCAGCACTCATTGCTAAGGGTTGTTTTCAAAAAAATAAAAACTTTTAAGCGGATATTTGCTGATAACCCACTTGAACCATATATACTTGATATTAGGAATAATAGTACTTCGGTTTGTAGTTGTTTGGTGTATTATATGAACTTGCCAAACCATATTAACCCAACTAAGTTACATTCCTTTTCCAAGTGATTTGTTTGCTATTAGTGGTGTGAGATTTATATCCATCCTGTTATGTCCTTCCCAACCATTTTGAGATTTATATCCATCTCGTTATGTCCTTCCCAACCATTTTGGTTTTTTCATCAAAGATTTAGAGGGTGAAAATGAAGGGATTCCCTACTAGGGTGTTCAGTGTATGGACAAACCGAATTGTCCAATCGAACAATTTGGTTTAGATAATTTGGTTTTTTGGATCGGTTTGGCTCAAAACCGAATATTTATTTTGGTTTTTGGATTGGTTTTTGTTACCAATGTATAAACCGAATAGTCCAAATTAACCGAATAGTAATATATTTTGATAATAATTTCAAAATATGTACAAATTAATTAAGTTAATCACTAAATATCATGCACACTTATACCATTATTAATTTTATTCACCGTTTATTACAAATTTTTTAACTATACCTTAGTTTTGTCTTGCAAATTACTATATTTTTGTCACGAACTTAAGAAACGTGCTAATAAGTTTTGTTATATAATCAAGGTTTTTAATTTTTGTTTGATTATTTATATCACTAATATATGAAAGCATAAACCGAGTAGTAATTTATCGCACCCCCAAATTCAGGTTGCGGAAGCGAATCGGGTCGGGGCGCGACTAATCAATATACACAGCACATAAGATATAATGAACGACCACTATATGCGTCGTTTTACACTGATATTAATAAAACCAAAGTTTACATCAAAATATTGTTTACATTAGCTCGGTTTGAAATTGAGAGATTTAAGTACATAATCAATCTATACAAAATATAATAATGCAGCTAAATCTTTGATTGTTTGCATGCTGACTCGAGCTAATGGATCTTGATTGAGCAGTCCAACCTACTGCTGGTCACCTGTGATACATGCTAAAATTGGTCAGCGAAACGCTGGTGAGCTCACAGGTTTGTATGTCAACACATATTTGTATGAACCGCAAGATTTAATTAAATTTAAAATGCAATCAAGCAAAATAAAAGTTATACAGCCATGAGCACATAGTCTGAGCTTAACTTGAGCGTCAGGTCCAATTAAGGAAACCTAACTGAGTTTCCTCCTACGAGTGTCTAATCTACACACGTCTTCCCAAATGTTAATACGTCCGTTTGACCAGTTAGTGCGTGCTAACCCGGACGAGGATTGTCAATCCTATATGATATCATATACTAACATTCACGCTACAGATGTATTACCAAACTATGTTGTGGAGGGCTTTAAATTGATTAGAGAAAACAACTCATGTAGTATTTGATTGATTTGTACTTGCGTTCAACATGTAAATAAAACGAGCAATGT
Organism: Pseudognaphalium luteoalbum; assembly: GCA_963422505.1. Classification (NCBI taxonomy): domain Eukaryota; kingdom Viridiplantae; phylum Streptophyta; class Magnoliopsida; order Asterales; family Asteraceae; genus Pseudognaphalium; species Pseudognaphalium luteoalbum. The sequence continues at coordinate 93,086,711 of OY730193.1, read as the reverse complement.
AATCACACCCCTGATTGAAAAGCAGTAAAATAGGGGCTATGAGACTCACCTGAGCCTTGAGTGTTTAAGTTAATAAACTTGAATTGATTAGCGGTGGATTGATGTCCGAAGACTTGTAACCTGAGGGTGTCCAAGACACACAATGGTTATAACATGAGTAAGCATCTCGAAAGACTGCCCTTGTAGTTGTTCATCCAACTTAGAATGTCCAAATTACTACGATTTGGTTGATTGAATTATCCAAATTATTACGATTTGGTTGTTTGACTTGTGTTTTGAAAACGTGTACGGCCGTCGGTGAATTGGTTGTTGAAATAATCTCATTATTACTTTCCTGATTTTGAAGTGTTATACTTAAAAGTAAGTTCCAATGTGTTTTAGAAGTCATGTCGCATTTGTGTTTGATGTTATACAAGTTTAGCACTTTGTGTGAAAGTTTAGATGTAACACTGTTACTCGTGACCCTAGGGTAAGGGCGAAGCCTGTTAATGACAGGGGTCCGGGGGCAGCGCCCCTGGTAGCGGAGTCCAAGGGGCGGCAGCCCCTGGCAGGGTCCAAGGGGCAGAGCCCCTGGCTGGGGTCGAGCTGCCAAGTCAGCTTGGAAAATTTTTATTTCTACTAAATTACTTTGGTGAAAAACGCATCTGGACTCAAATTTGGGTGAAATCGAGTGATAAAATTTTAGGTCTCGACACTTAGTAAAATTTGTGTTTTCTTGGTTTCGTTTCATGCAACATAGCGTGCGACACACAGCTTTGTGTCGCTAAGTGCGACATAGTCTGTTGTGTCGCATATCATATCTGCGACATAAGGGCTTGTGTCGCTAAGGGCGACATCCGTGATTAGTGCGACGTAGGGCGTTGTGTCGCTATATGCGACATCCGTAATTTCTGCGACATAACTATTTGTGTCGCTATATGCGACATCCGTGATTAGTGCGACATAGTGGCTTATGTCGCTATATGCGACATAAGGTCTGATTTAGCGACATAAAGGCTTATGTCGCAGGTGGCCTGGAGCCTCTGCGACATAACGCGCTGTTGGCCGGAAAATGAGCCGAAAAGGTGTTTTTCGGCCTCCGTTTGACCTGAGACTTTTACCCAACCCATATTTGAACATTTTAAGCTTAAAGAAACAACTAGAACTTAAAAACACTTGAAATCGAAAGGTTTCGGGTTTTTGTCGGAAACTTACAACTTCGCGCGTGAGGAATCCGGAAAGATGGAAATGTAGATCGTTGCGAGGTGGTTCTTTTCTTCCAAATGAGCGATGAAAACCGAGGTCGTTTGGTGGTGAAATTTTGTGATTTTAATGAGGTGTTGGTGGTGGTTTGGTTGGAGAGAAAAAGAAAGAGAGAGAGAATAGAGATGATGGTGATGATAGAAATGGGGAGTGGGGTGGGATCCCCTCCCCTTTTGGCTGATTTCGGTGGGGGCCCACCGGAGTGTGGGTCTCCACTTTTTAACTCCGTGTATTTGCGTTCCGTGCGGTGTTCGTTTCCCGATTGTTTAAACGTTTAATTCGATTATTTTATACGTTTAAATGCACATTTTAAAAGACGAATCTTTTATAAATATTTCAGTTGAAGTATTTTACCAAATACTTAGTAAGTGAATTATAAGGTATAATTTAATTTCGTTTTGATTATTTGCGCGTTTAATATTTAATCGCGTAGACGTTTGTTTGTACGATACTAATTAATTACAAAGTATTATTATCAAAATAACATTTTGGGAAAGATAGTGTTATTAAATAATGTTATATTATTTAATAAAATTGTTCACCAACGTCCGTATTTAATTGAACCGAATTATATTCGATTTGAAACTTGTACGATTTAATCAAATCGCATAATTGTATATATTCCTCAATATATATATTTCGATACATTAATTAGCCTAATACAAAACTAATTACATGTATTAACAATTGATTAGGCACTAATCACTAGTCCTAATTTGGCGGGTGTCACATAATTAGGTTCGGTTCGGTTCGGTTTTTTATTTGCTCGATTCAGTTCGGTTTCAATTTTTAAAACCGAAAACCTATCGGTTTCATCTATTAAGTCCGGTTTAAACCTAATTAACCGAATGAACACCCCTATATCCCTACCAACGCTTGCTCCAAATTTCAAGATATTATAGGCGGCTACATATCTTCTTTTTTTTGAACGGCAAAGAAATTATATATATATATATATATATATATATATGTATATATAAGTCTTCTAGTAAGGAACTAGAAAGACTAAATGTATAAACACCAATGTATCGACCCAGGAAACCATACATACTAGGATACTAGATTCGAAACTGCAAGGACGCTAAAAAGGATGGAAAAAACCTGAACAATCTGTCAGGAAAAAATCCCCGATAAATAGGGGGCCGCGTCACCGGTTTTCACCCTATATCGTTTTTGATAGCGATCCGTGCGAATCTAGATCAAAGCACAACCTGTGATAATACTACCTTTTCTGATTACAAGAATACTGGGACTAAACTAAGTATTACAATCATAAAAAAATGTAGCAGCTCCAAAGCGCTTCCTCTTTGCTCGGCCCATACTTTGAATTTACTCAGCTTCAAAATCAAAATCATACCACCTGTTATCCACCTTCATTTTTGATGAAGTTCTATGTTTTACCCAAAGAAAACCGTTAGACTTGATGTCCCCCACTAATTGTAAAACCGATGTACGCCTATTGTAAACACTATCGAATTCCTAGCCTTCCAAAAGAACCAACAAGTAATCAGGATCACCGTTTGGAGTAGTCTTTTTTTCAGCATAGATCCAGTTATATTCTCGTGTATACGAAGTAGGTCCTCCACCGAAAATGCAATGATAGGAGGAATCATGCACCATTTTTCTATCTCCATCCAAATTTGATGAACAACTCGACAACCTGTGAATAAGTGTACTACATCCTCTTGTGCTTCTTCACACCATGGGCATAGAAGATTATCTAGGTTAAGATTCCGCTTTTGTAGTGCACACTTGGTAGGAAGCCTATTTAACCGCAATCTCCATCCAAATATATTAACTTTATTTGGGATCCATTTGTTCCACTTCCATCCACAATCTTGATTTGATGAATCTTGCTTCGAACACAATGTTCTCACTGATTTAACCGAGAAGTTACCATCTTTGTCCGGCTCCCATATTCATTTTGTTGTAGTATTATTTATCTCCTTCTGTTTAATTAATTCTTTTAATTTGAAACCTTTCTTTTCGAACTCCTTATCTAAATTGCATATTGCTTTCCAAACACCAGTGGCATTCGATCTTGCTGGTATAAACTGATGATGATCCTTCGATTGATGTAATGCCGTCATCACTCTTCTCCACAATCTATTCTCCTCATTTTTGTATCTCCATTCGGCTACATATCTTCTATCCCAACAAGTAGAAAAGGATATTGAAAAAACACCTGTCACAATTTCTGTGGGGCCACGTCATAAATTTTCCCGCCATTTTCACAAGCTTATGGATGGTTATTGAAATGTACGTATATACATGCTTTTTTTCCAATAATTTATTAATTAAATTAAATAAATTAACAAAAACTTTGGGAAAGTCCCACCCTTCTTAAAAAATACGACGGTTCCAAATAACCAATTTATCCATTAATTTTCAAAGGTAACTAAAATATTTATCAAAAATTCATCTTTATTTCTTGCAAAGGTTTACACTTGACGATCATAATTTGATTTTGATTTTGTATATACATAGATGACCAACACTTTTCAATTTCTAAATACTTCGATTTTTTCTTTTCTTATATAGATTTGTGAACTTACAGATCAGTATAGTTTAAAACAAAAGTATGAGAAATTTGGTGAAAGTAAATGCCGATTGTTTAATGTCATGCCTTTGATTTTGAATTTTTGGTATATATCATTTGTTGTTATGCACATGTAGGAAAATCGTTGAAAAGTAGTGTTAAACATGGAAAATATCAGATGTATTTATGCTATATAACCCATTTGTAAAAATATTTCGGTGTTTGGATCTACTAAACATGCCAATGTAAATGTAATATCTTCATGTTTCACATTTGCGATTGCCATCTTCAGACAACTATGTTCAATACATTTGGAAACTGGAAGAGTGAACCGAAAAATGGTTAACCACACCAATTATTCAATTAAACAAATTGGTATTTTCGACTTCTTTCATGTAACACTAACATACTTTAGTTTTCAATTTCATATTGTACAATCATAGTATTGCCTAACGTTGAAAACTTGGGATACATGTGCATATCACATTTTACATTAGTTCAAAGAGCCAAATCACTACTAGAAAAAAAGGCTTTTAGCGACTAGGTTAGCTACGTGTTTTGCGACTTATTTTATGCTTGCGACATATATGGAGACGTGAATGAGTTTGTCGGCATACAAAAGTCGCAGATTTTGCGACGAAAATCAGTATGACGCTAAAGTTACCGACATCTTCAAATCATGTCTCTAGTTATGTCGCTAAAGTATTTTCGAAGTCACCATTCATGTCGCCATGCACGTCTCTGTTTTGATCAAATGTGGCTATCCAAGTCGATATTTATGTCGCTGCTTTTATCGACACCAGTTTCATATCACTACCAGCGTCGCTAGTTGTGTAATAATAAAAAGAAATTATTTTGGGGTTTCATAATTCCATTTTATTGGGGCTTTCAAATTACAGAATATACAATCGGACTTAACGTGTACGAAAATATAGACACATCGATTTGCCATTACATGTAGCATCCAAGTGCCGTAGTCATGCATATACAACAAAAGATCAAATAAAATTACATATGTATATGCATCTGTTTAAGAGAAGTCTTGACAGATTATCATGGGCTGCAAAATAGCCTGTAAATACAAATCGATAACACACATAAGAAATGGGTCAAAAAATATAAACATAATACATGTATAGAAGATCTTACTTACTATCCTCACACTTGGAGCAGCATAGTGGTCTTAAAAGTCATTACAAATTTACAAGTAAGCAATGGTTACATACCTTTCAATGATCTTTGATTTGTTTAAATTTGATAACCCAAAACAAGTACGATAGCAGGCACAATTTTCACCTACAATGCAAAGCAAATAAACAGGAAATTATACTAAACGAATGTGTCATCTTGCATTTTGTCTCTATCGGAGGCTTCTTAGAATGCCAGATTGTTAATAGAAATATAAAGGAACGACATCAAGCTTGCCATCACTATAATAATAATGAAAAAAGAACATCCACACCACGTAAGTTAAACTTAAAGGTGGAAATAAATAATCTAATAAGGAATAATGATATTTAAATGTCCTACCAGACTTTAACAATGAGGACGTGCAGAAACTTTAACTCCTCGTTATAGGTTATCCGAACGACCTGTTGGATACACCCATATTATATGAATGGGTCAAGATTGCCACCTCTAGGCTCTAGTGATTGAGCAATAGCAGATAAACTTACATAAGAGCTCGTCAACTCAGCTATAATACTGTAATACTATTGAAGCATGTTCACCATTTCCTTCCCCTGAATATATCAAATGCCAACAAACTTATATGATTATAAAAATAAACTAAAAATAATACAAGTAATTGTAAGCTGTTCATCAAATATGGTTTCTTCATTTACCACTAACTTACTAGTCTGCATTAATCTAAATATGCAACATAACTTACTAGTCTGGAGAAAGGTGGAGATAAGCAAGAATCGTTTCATCCAACCATGTCTATCACCACTGAAAAATATAAGAACTGAAATGATCATGTAAATAAAGAGCGTTAATAACAAATAAATATGATATCAAGAAGGAAACTGAGTTTTTGCCCTGAAATCGTTTCGACTTTGACCTGCCCAAAAGCTCAAACAAACCTGAACAAGGGTTATTGTAGTATTTGCTGCCCAGTATTATCAATGCAAAAGAATCCAAGATGATCTGTACTTTACATTTTCCTACTATATCTTTAATGAATGTTTATCAACTAACGACATGAGAGAAATAATATATGAAAGGACATGGTACCAAAACGAACTGAAATGACACAGAAAACTACAGGTTATTGAGACATAAAGTTCTTATAACTAACCTCGAAAGATTCAAGTAATCATTCATGTGAAAGCGATCTACGATATGGCTGACAGTTTCCTGCAGAAGTTGATATAAAAACAATATTAGGATCAACCACAAAGTTTTGAGACTTCATATCTCAGTGATCGTACTATGTGTGTTATCTAAAAACTACATCAACATGAATCACTTAAGCAAGGAATATAAATACACTTAAGTACAAGAATTTAGAAGTTAATAATAATTAAACTCACCAGTTTCATAAAGCACGGTATGGCAACGGTATTGAGACCTTAATTACACCAAACATATATAAAACCATCAATATAAAGCAATTAAACTTGCCATTAAAAGTAGAAACAGATTATATAAAAACTTGGTGGAAGTATAAAGATGCAGTTACAAACCTTATTGCCATAAATCAAAGGCTATAACTAGGAATACCTTAGATGATACGAAATCAAAGAGAGATGATCGAAGTTATACGGAGTAAATAATAGAGAATATAACCTAGGGTTTCAGAAAATCTACTGCGTGAGGTTACGATGCAAAAATCATCGGTGAATAATGAAGGTGAAATCTCCGGAAGCAACAACGGTGAAATCTCCGGTAGGAATGACGGTGAAATCTCCGGTGAATAATGACGGTTTGAATCCCCGTCGAATAACGACAAAAATCGATCACCGGTAATAACGACCGTGTAATCTCCGGGGAAGAACGACCTGTGGTTCAATATCTGGCGAGCATTCAGTATTTGAAGTGTTGATTTAGTGAATAATTAAAAGAAAAGTGATGAACGCATAGATTAATATGATATACGACGTGGATACATTTTGGGGAAGAACTGAAGTGTTTGGGGGGTTTAAAAGGAGGTACTGTAAATAAAGCCGATTTAAATGTACAAGAGCACTGTGTGTTTACAGTGTTTTTGGTTTTGTGTTGTGAGTTAAAATTATGTGGTGTGGTAACAGTGTTTTGGACAGTGTTCTGAACAGTGTTCTGAAATATTTTATTATTTGTTTTATTTGTTTGTTTAATGTAAAATGGAGAAAAGAAAAAAAAAATAATAAAAAATAGTTAAACGTCGTGTGAGACACCGTGTGAATTCCAATGCCGGATGAAAACGCCATGAAAAACGCTGTCGCGATGTGACAAAACGCCGTTCGACAGTGTTATTGACCAAAAACACCGACGATTTGCCCCCACACCGTATGCTCTAACTGGCATTCAAGTTAAAGTTTATACAATTTTCTTTAAAGTTCAAATATTTAAATTTAAATATGAGTTTAAAATTTTATGAAAAGTAGAACCTGATAATAACTTTAAATTCAAAGATAAGTATTAAAATGTAATTATTTAAGATTAATAATAATTATTATTATCAATTAAGATGCAAAAGCATCTATATTTGAGTATGTATCAAAAGTATAGACTCACTCAGATATATATGTAAAATTTAGCGACGTTCTTAACGATGTTATTGAAGACAACGCATATTAGCAACACCTTTATCGACACATTTAGGTAAGACGCGAAATTAGCGACTCATTAATCAACATGTTTGTGCAAGACGCAATTTTAGCGACCCATTTGTCGATGTGTTTAGGCAAGACGCAAAATTAGCGACTCATTTATCGACGCAATCCGTGACACCGTCTTTGAAAGACGTTTGTTTCCGACTTTATTTGTGACATGAACGACTACAATGTCGTTATACGTGTCGCTAATTGTGTCACAATTTTGCGACGTTAAACGGTGTGTCGCCAAAAAAGTCTTTAAATGACTTTTTTCTAGTAGTGAATGAATTTGGTTGTAAAGTTCATGTCAGTTATAACAAATTTTGAAACTTATTGTTAAAATCCGATGTCGATTTACATTTCTTTGCAACATGTTTGACCTATCCATGCATCGCACGGGTAATGATCTAATTTTTCATATACGAAGGAGCACTATGCATCTCTCAAAAAACTCGTTTATTATTTATCATATAAGCCTAGTTATTTAATCTGACAATATCGGTATACTTGCAATTAATGTATAATATGATAAAATATTAGTTATTATTAAACATTTAGATCATATAATGATGCTTAATTCAAAAGAATATTGATTTACAAATACAAACCTTCACAAGCCTATGAAATTAGTAACGTTAAATACTATGGAGTACATTAGAACAACATAACAAAGCCTTATAATCTAGAAGTGAAATGCATAACTGCATAAGCAGTCGTAAGAATTTATGTAGCCTCTAATTAAGCTATCTCTCTCAATGTTAATTATCAAGCAATATTACTAAGGAAAACTTAAATAAGCTAGTAACCTACACTTAACTTAATAATACTTCTTGACATAAAAAGCTCAAGCTCATCAAGCTCATTTATTAGACAACCTCCAAGATATTTCTAACGAATTGAGTTTGAGTAGCTCACAAGTAGTTTGGCTCATTTACACCCCCAAGACGCACACCCTCAATCGCCCAAAAAGAAAAGAAAAAATTTGGCAATTAAAGGTAAGGATATAAAGGGAACCTATGTATTCAGTACCTGAAGAAATGAAGAAAACAACACAGATAGTGATGTGGTGGTGTGATGCTGTCTGCCACTATAAAAGTCAATACATTTCACTTTCGACTGTCACAATTCTTTTTATTCACATACATTCCAATTGGAAGGGCCAACTGAATTAAATTTTTGGACTTTTGGGCCATAAAAATACACATACTACGTGAAAGTGAAACTGCTGTCTTTCAAAGCATAATCAGATGACAATATAATTAGGGTAAATGATGAAAATCGGCTATGTACTGCCACAAAATATTCCAAGTATGCAATCTACTATAAAAATTGTTCAAGTATGCAACCAACCGGATGAATTCGTGCTAAAATCTTTGGAAAGTTCATATTTACCTTTTGAAGTTTAAAAAAGCTGAGTAGGATTACACATCATATGCCACATCGTTTTTTCCTGACGTGGAACTAGTTAAGCTTACATGATGATGAGGTGTCTACACACATGGAATTTTTAATGATTAACCATGCTACCAATTTTATCAATTTGTATTAATTACACGATTGTAAATTGTAATGTTAGTGTTCATGAATGAAATCCTCACTTATGGCACCACCTACGATTGAACATAGAACATGAACATCAACTTCCAGCGACATCAACTCTATCTTCCAACTCAATCAATCAAGATTATTAAGATTATAAATAAAAACTAGATCAATAAACTATTTAATTATCACTACTAGATCTAACAAAAAACAATCAAACATAAATCTATAAACAAAATAACTAAACATTTAGCATCAACTTCCGACCACCGCTTTCACTTACATAGGTGACTACCGCAACTCGCCGGAAAACCACTTTCACTTCTACCCGCTTTCCGGTGACGCCATCTCACTCAGACCCCCTTTCCGGCTACATTTGGACTTGAACCCACCATAACTTCACCACCACAGTACAAACAGACCTAGACTTGTAATTATACTTTTTCATGTTTCCAAATTTTATTTTCCAACGAATGGGAGCTGAAGGCAACCGCCATGACCGGATGTAAGCATACATTTTTCCGACGGATGGTGGTCTGGGATTGAAGTGTCGTCTCTTGGTGTGTGTGTGCGCGCGCGCTACCAGATCTGATGTAATCCACCTTTATTTGCTCGGAAATCATTACCGGAGACCACCTGTAAGTCCGGCGAGGTGTATATGTTTTGACCAGATCTGATGAACTCCTTTCATTTACTCGAAAATTCAGCTTCATTTGCTCGGTGATGATTTTTGATGATGAAACTTGGAGTTAATTGTTGATAAACACGAAATCTATTGAATTTCATTTTCTCTCGTTGAACCCAAATTTAATTGTTGTTGATATATAATTTGTGTAGTATAATGTTACAAGTTAATATACATAAAAATCATGATATTGCCGCATAGTAAAAATAAAAGCCACATAAGCATTTGTAAAAAAATTAAAAAAGCCATATAACATATACTACCGGTTAAACAGGTAATCGGTTACCATATTGCTCATATCAGTACAAACTTATCCGGTTGGTTGCATACTTGAACAATTTTTATAGTAGGTAGCATACTTGGAATATTTTGTGACAGTACATAGCCGATTTTTGTCATTTACCCATATAATTATATACTCTAAAATAAAAACTCACCAACCCTCTACTCGACTCCAAAATTTTCGGTATTTTCATAGCTATTGATGGACACTCAGTGTACAAGCACTACTGGATGAAATAAAGGACCCCGCCTAGAGCTTGAATTCTAGAAATATATCCCAAAACAACTATCTGTGAATCACACAATATATAGTCCCAAGTTGCATATGCACAAGTAGTACCAACAAATAAAGAGTAGCATTTATAATATGCCAGAATACTGTGTCACAGGTGGTACCGGATTCATAGCAGCGTACATCGTCAAATCATTGCTTGAACAAGGTCACACCGTTCGAACCACCGTCAGAGATCCAGGTACGCCATATTTTCAACACCAACATATTTCCGTTTAGACATTGAACTGTCCAAATATAGAATCATTTTGGACAGTTTAGCACGAAGCAACAGATCTTGTCACATTTTTCAAGGGTTCACAAACTACTCTGTCTTTTTAAAATCCATCAAGCATTGTTTTTACAGCTTCTATCAACCAACTCAAAGAATCTACTGATTAGTATTAGTTTTTATGTAACTAGGAGTTTTGGTTGGATACATAGGTAAATAGGTACCAGAAACTATTTTTTATTTGACTGTGATGTATAATCAATTAATCATATAGTATAATGACTTGTTACAACTAATCAAAACCAGAAATTTAGTTCAACATTCATTGAACATTCAAATAAACATCGGTTAAGAACTCATAAGTGTCACAAGATTTAGGAAACGGAGAAAGGCAAAGTTCGGTTACTAAGCGATTGAGCAATTTTCCTTTATCATAGGTGTTGTTAGATAATTAATTGGCGAGACCTCGTTGTCTTGTTAAATGAAAACTAATTGTGGCTAATCTTCATGACTTACTATACATTGAACTTATACAATGTTTAATTACTACTTTTATACATATATTACTGGTTCTCTCCTGTTTTTCACGGTTAATTCTTACAAGTGTACCTACTAGAGGTTTTTTCATGATAATTAAACCTCCCAAGCTAAAATAACCAAACAAACATAACTTTTATTTTACTAAAAGCTTAATATATAAAACTAGAAACTTCTGGCTTCCAAGCTTCAAAAGGATTACCATCAAACAAACTCTAAATTGTTAGGCGCATCTTTAGACATATTCTCAAGGCAAACGAATCAGTTTTCAAACCAGACATAGCGAAATGATAAAGTAGGAATATTATGTTCCTTGATTGCCTTCAATTGGGTTTATATGCTCTTGAAGAGTACATCAAATTTAAGTACTTGTATCTTCAACACGTCCTAAAAGAAAAGTTGTAGGAATAATAGACATCCGAAATGGAAATTATTATGCTACAATTGCCAAAGAGGCAAAGAGACCAAAAGAAAAGAACATATATGGGAGGGGGTAGAAACATACCAATCCAAAGGCAAATATATATAACCCTCAAAACTAAGCAGTAAAGCAAATTGGAAATTTGTATGGAGTATATTCATTCTTTATGCATTGTTAGTAAGGCCAACTCCTAATGTTCAGCATCAGCTTTATATAAAGACGAAAGCACAAATCAGGTTACAAAGGTGATAGGTAGCATGTTCAATTTGGTGAAAAGGAACATACTAGTAGATAATTAACTTGTATGTAGAGTAAAAAAGCACCATTGACTTCCTAAATCAAGTAAAATTATTTTGAAGAAATCTTTATGCTTCTCACATAGGTTGAGAGGAGTGAAGCCATGTTGGTAATAATGGAAGTCATAAGGATCAGCCTGATCAACACTATCAAACCTCAAAAGTGATTAATGGTTCTTAAATTTCTACTTTTCTAGTAACAAATGTAACCAAAGTTTTAAGAGGTAGCAAGTTCACTTACATTCACCTTTATCATTCTTTCGAGAAAATAATGTGATGCCAAACCAAATGCATGAACAAATAAGCGCTAACATAATTCTGATCTAATATAACAACGAGAGGACATTCAGGATCGACCTTTTGTACAAATTCCTTTTCCAGTTTTCCAGATAGTCTGATCATATGATACGGAGTAAAGCATCAGGATATCACTATCTTACTACCTTCGGTGTGGTTTTATATTAGTATACGTTTTCTATAAGTAGTCTTGAGTTTATAAGTTATTCAGATAGTTTGTAAAGCCATTAGTCAATCCAAAGTCCAAACCATGAGGCTTCCAAAGTTAGATGTGTCAGTCAGGACAGAAGATGTATATAAATTGAGCAATAATATTACACATTTTTCAGTTACAAGTTCAAAGACAATTATTTATCATCACATAACCATACAAAACGCTCATATAAATTGAATCCTTTTCTTTCAATTACACTCCAACTATATACAGTAAGCTATCAACTAATGACTCATAAGATTAAGTTCCAAAACATGCAGAAATAGAGCGACATTTCTATCTATTCTGCCATCAAGGGCCAGATGTTTGTGCAAAAATAAAAGCATTGTTGCAATCTGATGACATTTATGCAACTCCTTTTCTCTGTTACTAGAAAATGTTGAAAAAGTAGGGTACCTGTTGGAGCTGAAAGGAGCACACGAAGACTAAAACTTATGAAGGCCGATTTTATGGTAGAAGGAAGTTTTGAGCAGGCTGTAAATGGTGTTGATGGGGTTTTCCACACAGCATCCCAGTTGGCATTCCATACGATAACAATATCCAGGCAATCTTCCTTCAGATTAGCAATAGCATTTAAAACCCATATGTTTCTCTCACAAGTTTTGTACTTTCCTCGATCTACTCCAATATAATAGGTGCGCTCACTATTTTAATGATCAAAACTACCACTTCAACAAATCAAAATCCGCCTAAGTTCTCAAGTAACTTTTTAACTCCATCACCGTCCCATCTTTAGTCGAATGCGTACTTTCTTGAGGTTTATATATACACATTTGACCACCAAAGCTGAACTGCGCCTCTTTTCAAAAACGGGAGTTAAGAAGATATTTACAAACATAAGAGCATCTCCAATGAAGTTTTTCATTAACGGAGTTAAAAGCATTTCTGGGCGAAATCCTAAGATTTGTCAAATCTTTGGTGAAAGACTTTTTTCATAAATTGTGTGTAGATTTTTAAAAGAAATGGTATTAAAAAGCTAATTCTTACTCGAGTACAAAGCTAATTTGAGAAGCTTTTTTAAGTAAAAAAGCACTATGGCTAACAAAACAGCTTTTCACAGCTTTTCAATCTGCATGCTCTAAGAATAGAATCATTTGCAGGAAACACTAATTGATCCAAGCATAAAAGGTACAATGAACGTGCAAAGCTCATGCAAGAAAGCAAATAGCGTGAAAAGAGTAGTGCTCACATCATCATGCTCTGGAATTAGATACCGTTATGACGTCCACCAAGTTTATCCTCTTAATGAATTGCATTGGAGCGATACTGAGTACTACAAATAATACAGCGTAACGTAGCACTGGATTGTAAAACAAAACATAGAGTTGATCTTCATCGTCATTATCTAAGCTCTTTTAATTACATCTAGCTTTGGTATGCATACGCAAAGAAAATAGGAGAAGGATGCATGGAGTGTAGCAAAAGAAAGTGGGATTAACCTAGCTGTTTTGAAACCTTCTTTGGTTGTGGGCACATTGCTTGCACCACGTCCAACAAGTACACTTCAAATGATACTTGCCTGTGTTACAGGTACTAAAGGTAACCTTTGGTTAGTAGTTAGTACATGTACATGGGGGTGATGGACATTCTGAACCAACATGACTTTAATTCGCAACTAAACATCGACTATAAAATGCCTATGAAAAAATAACTGCATAAGAAGGGATCCAACTCTGTTTTATTCACTAAAACAAAAAACCCTAAATAAATAAACAAATAAACTTTAGGTAATCGGTTCAGTTACCAGGTCAAGATGCTGATGTGCGGACAATGTGTTGGTCCCTCTGAAAATGTAGACTTTCCTTACATGATACTGAGAAACTATTTACCTGTTCTCAATGTTAGAGATTACCAACAACTTTCGTGAGCCGAAATAGAAGCTAGATAACAATATATGAAGTACTATACAATTAACAAAGTATATGACACTACAGTTTGTAATAGTTAATAAGTTCGGCCATGTATGGTAATGAAAGTGAGTGATTGATACTTCAAATCACTTGTATTTCCACATATTAAATCACCTTGTGCAAGTAAGTAACCAACCGGCGAAAACATTAATTGTACTTGGCAGTGTTTGCTCATAGTTGCTTAGTCTTGCAAATTGCAATGTATATTCTGCAATTTTGTAATTAAAATGGTCTATTTGCAATAAATAGTCAAAAATATCTACTATGATATATATTAAAATTCATGAACGCTCTCATATCTGGGGCAGTAGAGGAATACGGGAATTCTACAATTTGATTTGTGCATGCAACGGAAGAAAAAGAAGCTGCAGGAAGACTCATATGTTCAAGCATAGTCGCTCACTTGTCCGAGGTCTGTCAAATGCTTAAATTAAAATACCCATATTATCATTATGTAAACAATTAAGTAGACATTTACCTCTTTTTATTCAAGTAGTCAATTATTAAACATTGAATGCTATTTACCAGTAAACAAATATATGTGAATACCATCAGATGTAGCAGCAGAAGAGGGGATGACAACCCACATACCATGGATTGCAGAAAGATATTAAAGTCAGGATTACCTCCACTGAAAACACTTGAGCAAATGTTGGATGACTGCATCATAAATTTCCAAAAGAAAGGGTCTATGTGAGGTTCAACATATTCATAACTAATAAATTTTATGACTTCCTGCAAGGTCATATTGTTCTTGGTATAGATCTTTCCCCATCGACATCATAAGGCTTATATGATATCCACGGGACTGTTACTATCATGTATCATGAGCATAACCTACCGTAACCAATTGTCTTTCAGAAAAGATAATAATAATAAGAGATCGAAATGTAAACAATTATCATTATCATTCAATATAGTAATTAGAGCAAATAAAATGTCTTCCTCTCTATCAAGAGTTACATATTAATGACAACATACCATGGTGTTGGATCTGCAACATGAAAATGATTAAGCTCCAAATCCATCAATCAATGATATCATTAGAAATAACAAAAAGAGAACCGGAGCCACATGAAAGATATAACATAAATTGTAATGGTCAACTGAAACTGCAAGATTTATTAGCTTTCAATGTATCAAGAACACTAAATACAAATAGTCAAACAGACTTTCCAATTGACAAAGTTAACAAAGAATATAAATTTGCAACACCAAATTGAAGAAGTGAAACAGTGTAAAAGCAATATTCATCATGTCATTGATTACATGAAACATCAAAGGGAAAAAAACAATGTCATTTGAAAAAAACAAGACAGACAGACTCAACAAATAATTGATCAACCAGTGACTGTTGCAAGATTAAAACATGTACAAATGCTCAGTCAGCAAATGGCTATTACTTATTTGTTCATAATTGGGAAGTCAAGTAACAAAGCAAACATCCCCTTTTTTGTCATTCATTGTTTTATCTCATCATATCATCATCATCATCATCCACAGATCGTGAGGTCATCATCAAGTCTGCTAAATTGACCCATGAGTTTCCCATGATTATCTATCCCTAGCATATCAAGCCCTAAACCTACCCATGGTGGCTTGTTCTCTTCTTCTCTAGAATCTTCCATGGAACTTGTTGTAGTGTTAGTATTAGTATTACTACTACTCCCACTAACTGTTTCACCATCACAACCACTAAAAGGTTCAATCTTTGGTGATTTTAAAGGTGACCCACTTTCAGATGGAGCCCTATAACCCGACCCGAATCCCTGTTTCATTGACTGAAGAACCCTAGAAGCTTCTTCTTCTTCAAGATCACAAGTTTCAGACCCAGACACCACTTCCGGTTCCGGTTCTTTTACCAATTCACGATATCTAGCCGTTTTCTTCCAATGTACCGGAGACCCGGACTTAGCGCGGCTTTGGGCCGACAACTTGTTTTGAAACTCCTGTTTTTTAGCCATATAAGCTTTGGAAGCTTCTTCAGCAGTTGTATACGTACCCAACCATATCCGTTTCTTGCTAAACGGGTCACGGATCTCCGCCGCCCATTTGCCCCATTTTCTTAACCTAACTCCGGTCAATTTTTTCCGTTCGGTCAGATCCTTTAACTCCTTCCGTTCCACCGGTTGGACCGGCTGCACCGGTTCACCGCTATCTTCCGGTTTGACTCCAATCACGATCTCACACACAATTCGACGCGTTGATGACCGATTTCCGTCGTCGGCTTCATCGGAGGATGAGTCGGTGGCTTCAGGATCGGAACAGATGACTCGAATTTTGCGTAGGCTTTTGCCGGTGAGTTCAGATTGTTGTTGATTGAGGGTTGAATTGCGGAATCGTTTGCTAACACGGTGGTCTGCCATGAAAATTAGGACTAGGTCTTGTGATTTGATTTGTTGAGCTGCCTTGTTAGACACACAAAAACAGATACAGATACAGATTTATTTATGGATGGTTGTGAAATTGGGAGATTTTATTTATTTATTTATATATATTTTTTCAAGGGTTTGTAATAAGAGTATTAAACTATTTTGACTAATCGAATATTCTTGACTTTGGGCCTATTAAGATATTAGCCCATTGGGCCTAAAGAATTGCAAAAATATGTTACTATCATAAATTCATAATGATAGTATGGTCGATTTTATTCATCTAGGGTGATGAATAGGTCGAAATTGTTAAGACCGAGTGATTTGTTTCATGTTAGGAAGTTAATTGTTATGTGTTGACCGACTAATTGGTGAATCTAGATCGCATTATTGACTCAAAAAATGTTAGTTTATAACTTCAAGTTTTGGATGAACCAAATTATTCTATGGTAGAACAATTTGGTAAAGTGTTAGCCGAGTTATTACATATAGTTTATAACTGCCAATTTCTAGGTTTTGTCTACCATACGGGGTTCTTAACAACCATCGCAACCGACAGTAAACTAATGGTACTACATGATCTCGTTTTTCATGTTTATCTTGTTTACGGCCCTATGAGCCTGTTTATACTTGCATTTAATTGGCGAATAAAAACGTTCAAGTGGTTGTGGCCTGTGGGATAGCCTTTAAAAGGGGTCCGGGTTCAGATTATTGTTATTATAATCTTATAAATAAATTATATATAGGAAACATGGTTATGACATCATCAAATTAAATCAAACTTAATTAATCAATTAAGTCTCTTTATTTTAGTAAAATTAAACTTTAAACTTTATTTTAATTAAACAATCAACATCCATGTGTATACACGAGTTTGACATCTAGTAAATAATAAATGATTCATATGTTACTTAATAAAGAGAGAAAAATGGATACTAAATATCTTAAATGTTTATTAAAAGATTTTTTGTACTTACATTAGTTAGCTTATATACATTAATGATCGAAATGGGTGATTCCTCAATCTTTATTTGTAACAATTCTAATAACTTGAAGGTGTAGTAAGATGTCGACATCTTGAAAAGATGAGAAACAAAATGGTGTCTAATTTATATGTCCAAACTCTAAAAAAAACTGCCTAAAAGATCATCTCTAATGTTAAAAGGTCATTAACCACCTTTTTAAACATCATTTTTCCTCTCAAATCTTTAACCAGGTATATCAAAATTTAATTAAAGAATTTTTTGAAAGTCATAAAGAATATCGGTACAATGCCAAGATTTTAAACCCTTTCCTTTTGATCTTTATGACCAAATATCATGAAATTTGATTTGATGCAACTTATTGTAACACCCGCCAAATTAGGACTAGTGATTAGTACCTAACCAGTTGTTAATACATGTAATTAGTCATTAGATTAGGATAATTAATGTATCTCAATATATATTGATGAATATATACGAACATGCGATTTGATTAAATCGTACGCAATCCCAAATCGAATGTAATTCGATTCAATTTATACGGACGTTGGTGAACATTTTTATTAAACAATATAATATTATTTAATACAACTATTATATCCAAAATATTATGTTAATAATATTTCATATTTATTTCGTATCGTGCGAACAAGGATTTCGCGGTTAAAAGTAACAAACACACAAACAAAATGAAACAAATTAAGTTATATTTTATAACTCAAATATTAAATATGTGGTAAAATACTTCAACAAAAATATGGGGTGATTATTCATATTTTAAAACGCATATTAAAACACACAAAATAATTATCTAACGTTTAAACAATCGGGAAAACGAACACCGCACGGAGCGCAAACGCGAGGAACAAGTTTGGGACACACCCACATGGGGTGGGCCCGACGAAAAAAAAAATCTGCCAAAAGGGGTGAGGTCACCACCTCCCCACCCCATTTTCACTTTACTCTTCTCTCTCTCTTCCTCTCTTTTCTCTCTAAATCACAAACCACCACCACCTCACTAAATCCTAAAATAACACCTCCAAACGACCTCGAATCTTCACACTCATTTGGAAGAAAATAACCACGAAGCAACGATCTACACTTCCATCTTTTCGGAATTTTCATCCGACAAATTGTAAGTTTCCGACAAATCCCGAAACCTTTAGATTTCGAGTGTTTTTAGCAAGTAGTTGTTTCTTTAAGCTTAAAATGTCCAAATATGGGTTGGGTAAAAGTTTCGGACCAAACGGAAACCGAAAAACTCGTTTTTGGCTCAAAAATCCGTCATCAGACTTAAGTGTCGCATAGACAGCAGCAGCTATGCGTCACTTCGTGCGTCACTTAAGTGACGCATTGAGTGTCGCATGAAACCCTAATTTTGCCTAAGTGCCGCATAAAACCCCTTTTTCCCGACACTCCTACCGTCACTTGACTAGTGACGCACAACAACTTTAACCGACACTTCTAGCGACACTTCCTAAGTGACGCCTAGACCCATACCCGACACTTCTAGCGACACTTCCCAAGTGACGCCTAGACCCATACCCGACACTTATAGCGACACTTCCTAAGTGACGCCTAGACCCATACCCGACACTTACCTTAGTGACGCCCTACCATGCGTCACTTCCCCTAAGTGACGCACATGCTCAGATTTACTATTTTTAGCGACACTTCCCAAGTGTCGCCCAAGCCCCTAAGTGACGCTATAAGTGACGCATAACAGAAGGTTTCAAACTAATTTTACACTAAGTTTTGAGGCCCAAATTTGACGCTCCATTTCACCCAAATTCAAGTCCATGTGCGTTTTTCACCAAAGCAATATAGTAGAAATAAAAATTTTCCAAGCTGACTTGGCAGCTCGACCCCAGCCAGGGGCTCTGCCCCTTGGACCCCGCCAGGGGCTGCCGCCCCTTGGACCCCGCTACCAGGGGCACTGCCCCCGGACCCCCGTCATTAACGGGCTTCGCCCTTACCCTAGGTTCACGAGTAACGGTGTTACATCTAAACTTTCACACAAAGTGTTAAACTTGTATAACATCAAACACGAATGCGACACAACTTCTAAAACACATTGGAACTTACTTTTAGGTATAACACTTCAAAATCATCAAAATAATAATGCGAGATTATTATTACAAACAATCACCAACGGGCCGTACACATTTTCAAACACTTAAACAAACAACCAAATCGTGATAACTTGGACATTCTAGATGAACAAACAACTACAAGGGTGATCTTTGAGATACTCAATCATGTCATAACCATCGCGTGTCGTGGACACCCTCAGGTTACAAGTCTTTGGACTTCGATTCTTGGCTAATCAATCTCAGTTTATTTAGATAAACTCTTCAAGCTCAGGTGAGTCTCATGGCCCCTCTTTTTACTGTTTTACTAGGGGTGTGATACATTGCTCTGTTTTTAACACATGAACGCGAGTGCATATTTCAATATACTACATGAGTTATTTTCAACTAATCAAACCAAAGTCCTCCGTCAGTATAGTCTGGTAATACGAAAGTAGCGTGAATATTAGTATATGGTACCATATAGGATTGACCCTCCTCGTCCGGGTTAGCAAGCACTAACCGGGTAAATGGACGTACTAATATTTGGGAAGACGAGTGTAGATTAGGCACTCGTGGAGGCACCTCGCTCGGAATTCTCTATATGGGACCCGACCCTCGAGTTAAGCTCAGACTATGCGCTCATGGTTGTATACATTATCTGTAACTTTATTTGCTGGATGCAAATCAATACTTAAATCTTGCGGTTCATAGAATATTATTTGATACTCAAACCTGTGAGCTCACCAGCGTTAGCTGACCCATTTTAGCATGTATCACAGGTACTCAGCAGTAGATTTGGACTGCCCATCAGGATGCATCTTAGCTCGAGTCTTCATGCAAACTTCAGAGATTTCATTGCATTATTAGATTTTGTATAACTAATTATGTACTTAAATCTCTCATATTACGAACACGAGCTACGAATGAGTTCAAACTGTTGTAAACCTTTTAATATTAATATATTTTGTTAAAACGACGCATATAGAGTCGTTTACTATATATCTGTGTGCTTTGATTATTGATTAGTAACATCCAAAGTATGCTTCCGCGAATCATTAAATTTGGGGGTGTTACAGATTGGTATCAGAGCCTAAGGTTATAGTGAACTAGGTTGCATTTAGTGGGCCTAGACTATGACCGTTAGACAGTATTCCTTATTAAGTATGATTAGGTTCAATGACTACATGGTGTTGGTTTAATTTAACATAGCCTGATCAACTATGTATAATTAAAAGAATATGATGTGGAATCTGAAAGGAATCATGACTGAAAAGGATACACTAGTTGACTCTGACCATGAGAGAAACCGGGACCCAAACATGTATGTGTTAGACACCTTAGGCTATTATATATATATATATATATATATATATATGTATATACATAGATAGGCCTCACTCTTTTTAATGCTTTGTCTCAGAATGGCAAACACACCACCCAATTCGTCACGCTCTCAATCCGGGTCGCAGAACCCGAGGGTCGCTAGGAGGAACGTCAGGTTGCCTCGAGCTGGCCCGTACCCCACTCACTTCACTCTTCCGGCCTTGACCGCTAGGCTGGACCGTCACGAACAACGACTTCACACCATGGATGTCGCTTTGCAAGAAACCAATGAAAATTGGAGACTCACAGCGCTTGAGCGTATCAACCAAGTCTCCGAGGACCACGAAAACACCGTTAGCAACATGAACATACTCCACGACCGAGTAGTGGAATCAGGAATAGAAGTCGAACTTTTGCGACTCAGGTTGGAACAATGCGAGCAGCGCCTATAAGAGGCCGAAGAATACTCAAGAATGCTGGTACAACGACTAGCATTGGCAGAAGACAACGCCTGACAAACCAGCAGACTCGCAGCCACCGTTGATCGACTCGTCACACTAATGGAAAGGATCAACTTACATTAGAACTAGTGTGGCTGTCATCTTGTAATCTATATCTATCTATGTAGGAATTTTACTATTCTTACCGGATGTAACAATTCCCGGTACCTTTTGTATTCCCCGTATTATGTAATCTTTTGAAAACTCGTGTCATGTACCAAACTTGGTTATTTAAATGAAAGATAATTATCACTTTATATCGTTTATTCCATCATATACACATGTGATACATCAGAATTTCACACAAGAATCTCATTGTCTTTTCTTGATCTTGTTCAGCAAGATGCCACCGAAGCGATTCACCTTCAGCGAAACTGAAATCGCCCAACTCATAGCCCAAAGCGTGGCTCAAGCTATGGCTACCCGACAACCCAGTTCGGGCAGCGAAGACACAGCTACCAACGGACCTCAATCCAAGCCTTGTTCATACAAGGACTTCCTGAGCTGCAAACCCTTGAACTTCAAGGGAACCGAAGGAGCCATCGGACTGATCAGATGGTTCGAGAAAATGGAGTCCGTCTTCCACATCAGCAAGTGTGCGGAAGAGGACAGAGTCAAATACTCCACCTGCACCCTCGAAGATGGTGCTCTCTCATGGTGGAATTCATATGCCCAGTCTGTGGGTATCGATACCGCCTACCTACTCCCTTGGGAGGAACTGAAGACAATGCTTACTGCTAAGTATTGCCCCATCGAACAACTCCAAAAGCTAGAGGATGAGTTCTGGCACCTAAAGGTGCAGGGAGCTGACATTGACGGATATACCGTCAGATTCCAACAGCTTGCCATCCTTCGCCCAGCAATGGTGAGCACCGAACCCGATAAAATCTGAAGGTACATCCGCGGTCTTCCGGAGCCTGTCCGGGGGAACGTCGCCTCCTCAAATCAGACCACCATTGATGGTGCTATCCGATTGGCCCATGAACTCATGGCCATGAACGAGGACCCAGAACCACCCACTTCTTCCTCCAACCACCTCAAAAGGAAGTGGTCTGACAACCATAGCAACAACCAAAACAAGAAACCCGATACCATCAAAGCCTACAACTCAACCACCGAACCCAGGCGTGGTTACACCGGGAACAAGCCCTACTGTTCCAAGTGCAACCGCCACATGAAGGTCCTTGTGGTCCTTATTGCAGCAACTGCAAGAGGTACGGACACCTCACCAAGGACTGTAGATCCCCCACCAACAACAACAACTCCAACTACAACCCCAAGGCACCCAAGACATGTTTCGGGTGTGGAAACACCGGGCACTTCAAGAATGCTTGCCCAAACCTGAAGAAAAAGGGCAACAACAGCAATAACAACAACAACGCAAAAGGTAGAGCGTTCGTACTCTACTCTGGGGAAGCCCGGCAGGACCCGAATGTGGTCTCGGGTATGTTCCTCCTCAACAACTTAACTGCTTTTGTTCTATTTGATACTGGTGCCGATAGGAGCTTTATTTCTGACGAGTTTTACCCCTTACTTGACATCACTCCTGTTGCCTTAGATGTTAAGTACACTGTAGAGCTAGCAAACGGTAAACTCATAGAAACCAATAGTGTGATACCAAATTGCACTTTAAACCTAGCCGATGAAACCTTTTCGATCGACCTTATGCCTGTTGAAATTGGGAGTTTCGACGTCATCATTGGAATGGACTGGTTGTCCAAACATCGAGCCGAAATCGTCTGTTACGATAAAATCATCCGCATCCCTCTCGCCGTCGGTAGAACCTTGATCATACAGGGGGAGACTGGCAGGACGAGACTAAACATCATCTCTTGTTTGAAAACCCGAAAATTCCTCAGAAAGGGTTATCCAGCAATCCTCGCGCACATCACGGAGAAAAAGTCGGAGGAGAAGCGACTTGAGGATGTGCCAATCGTTAGAGACTTTCTCGAAGTCTTTCCGGAAGAACTACCTGGCTTACCTCCACATAGACAGGTTGAGTTCTCGATCGATCTCGTGCCGGGTGCCGCACTGGTAGCCCGAGCACCATACCGCCTAGCCCCATCCGAACTTCAGGAGTTGTCCACCCAGTTACAGGAACTCCTAGATAGAGGATTTATTAGACCAAGTTCTTCACCATGGGGAGCTCCGGTCTTATTCGTGAAAAAGAAAGACGGTTCTTTCCGAATGTGTATCGACTATCGAGAGTTGAACAAGTTGACCGTCAAGAACCGGTATCCACTTCCTCGCATTGATGACCTGTTTGACCAACTACAAGGGTCGACTATTTATTCAAAGATCGATCTTCGGTCAGGTTATCATCAACTTCGATTTCGCGACACCGACATCCCAAAAACCGCTTTCCGAACTCGTTACGGGCATTATGAATTTCAGGTGATGCCCTTCGGTTTAACAAACGCACCGGCTGTATTCATGGATCTTATGAACCGGGTGTGCAAACCTTACCTCGACAAGTTTGTCATTGTCTTTATCGATGACATCCTCATCTATTCGCGCAACGGACGAGAACACGCACAACACCTCAAAACCATCCTAGAGCTACTTAAACACGAGGAGTTATATGCCAAATTCTCCAAGTGTGAGTTCTGGATACAATCCGTTCAATTCCTTGGACATGTTGTTAATAGTCAAGGAATCCATGTCGATCCATCAAAAATCGAAGCTATCAAAAACTGGCAAGCGCCAACTACTCCGACCGAGGTACGCCAATTCTAGGGTTGGCCGGTTATTATCGTCGTTTCATCGAAAATTTCTCCAAAATAGCTCAACCACTCACGACACTGACTCAGAAGGAAAAGAAGTTCGATTGGACTGATAAACAAGAGTCAGCATTTCAGCTATTAAAACTCAAGCTTTGCAGTGCTCCTATTCTATCCTTACCCGAAGGCACCAACGACTTCGTAGTATACTGCGATGCTTCCCACCAAGGTCTCGGTTGCGTGTTGATGCAACGAGACGAAATTCTCCTAACAGGGGGAGAATGTAACAACGAGACGTATAATGCGACTCAAGTATCCTCAGCTATTCCCCGACTCTACATCAAACACGACCACGAGCTAAATTTCGAGACGAAATTCTCCTAACAGGGGGAGAATGTAACACCCGCCAAATTAGGACTAGTGATTAGTACCTAACCAGTTGTTAATACATGTAATTAGTCATTAGATTAGGATAATTAATGTATCTCAATATATATTGATGAATATATACGAACATGCGATTTGATTAAATCGTACGCAATCCCAAATCGAATGTAATTCGATTCAATTTATACGGACGTTGGTGAACATTTTTATTAAACAATATAATATTATTTAATACAACTATTATATCCAAAATATTATGTTAATAATATTTCATATTTATTTCGTATCGTGCGAACAAGGATTTCGCGGTTAAAAGTAACAAACACACAAACAAAATGAAACAAATTAAGTTATATTTTATAACTCAAATATTAAATATGTGGTAAAATACTTCAACAAAAATATGGGGTGATTATTCATATTTTAAAACGCATATTAAAACACACAAAATAATTATCTAACGTTTAAACAATCGGGAAAACGAACACCGCACGGAGCGCAAACGCGAGGAACAAGTTTGGGACACACCCACATGGGGTGGGCCCGACGAAAAAAAAATCTGCCAAAAGGGGTGAGGTCACCACCTCCCCACCCCATTTTCACTTTACTCTTCTCTCTCTCTTCCTCTCTTTTCTCTCTAAATCACAAACCACCACCACCTCACTAAATCCTAAAATAACACCTCCAAACGACCTCGAATCTTCACACTCATTTGGAAGAAAATAACCACGAAGCAACGATCTACACTTCCATCTTTTCGGAATTTTCATCCGACAAATTGTAAGTTTCCGACAAATCCCGAAACCTTTAGATTTCGAGTGTTTTTAGCAAGTAGTTGTTTCTTTAAGCTTAAAATGTCCAAATATGGGTTGGGTAAAAGTTTCGGGCCAAACGGAAACCGAAAAACTCGTTTTTGGCTCAAAAATCCGTCATCAGACTTAAGTGTCGCATAGACAGCAGCAGCTATGCGTCACTTCGTGCGTCACTTAAGTGACGCATTGAGTGTCGCATGAAACCCTAATTTTGCCTAAGTGCCGCATAAAACCCCTTTTTCCCGACACTCCTACCGTCACTTGACTAGTGACGCACAACAACTTTAACCGACACTTCTAGCGACACTTCCTAAGTGACGCCTAGACCCATACCCGACACTTATAGCGACACTTCCTAAGTGACGCCTAGACCCATACCCGACACTTACCTTAGTGACGCCCTACCATGCGTCACTTCCCCTAAGTGACGCACATGCTCAGATTTACTATTTTTAGCGACACTTCCCAAGTGTCGCCCAAGCCCCTAAGTGACGCTATAAGTGACGCATAACAGAAGGTTTCAAACTAATTTTACACTAAGTTTTGAGGCCCAAATTTGACGCTCCATTTCACCCAAATTCAAGTCCATGTGCGTTTTTCACCAAAGCAATATAGTAGAAATAAAAATTTTCCAAGCTGACTTGGCAGCTCGACCCCAGCCAGGGGCTCTGCCCCTTGGACCCCGCCAGGGGCTGCCGCCCCTTGGACCCCGCTACCAGGGGCACTGCCCCCGGACCCCCGTCATTAACGGGCTTCGCCCTTACCCTAGGTTCACGAGTAACGGTGTTACATCTAAACTTTCACACAAAGTGTTAAACTTGTATAACATCAAACACGAATGCGACACAACTTCTAAAACACATTGGAACTTACTTTTAGGTATAACACTTCAAAATCATCAAAATAATAATGCGAGATTATTATTACAAACAATCACCAACGGGCCGTACACATTTTCAAACACTTAAACAAACAACCAAATCGTGATAACTTGGACATTCTAGATGAACAAACAACTACAAGGGTGATCTTTGAGATACTCAATCATGTCATAACCATCGCGTGTCGTGGACACCCTCAGGTTACAAGTCTTTGGACTTCGATTCTTGGCTAATCAATCTCAGTTTATTTAGATAAACTCTTCAAGCTCAGGTGAGTCTCATGGCCCCTCTTTTTACTGTTTTACTAGGGGTGTGATACATTGCTCTGTTTTTAACACATGAACGCGAGTGCATATTTCAATATACTACATGAGTTATTTTCAACTAATCAAACCAAAGTCCTCCGTCAGTATAGTCTGGTAATATGAAAGTAGCGTGAATATTAGTATATGGTACCATATAGGATTGACCCTCCTCGTCCGGGTTAGTAAGCACTAACCGGGTAAATGGACGTACTAATATTTGGGAAGACGAGTGTAGATTAGGCACTCGTGGAGGCACCTCGCTCGGAATTCTCTATATGGGACCTGACCCTCGAGTTAAGCTCAGACTATGCGCTCATGGTTGTATACATTATCTGTAACTTTATTTGCTGGATGCAAATCAATACTTAAATCTTGCGGTTCATAGAATATTATTTGATACTCAAACCTGTGAGCTCACCAGCGTTAGCTGACCCATTTTAGCATGTATCACAGGTACTCAGCAGTAGATTTGGACTGCCCATCAGGATGCATCTTAGCTCGAGTCTTCATGCAAACTTCAGAGATTTCATTGCATTATTAGATTTTGTATAACTAATTATGTACTTAAATCTCTCATATTACGAACACGAGCTACGAATGAGTTCAAACTGTTGTAAACCTTTTAATATTAATATATTTTGTTAAAACGACGCATATAGAGTCGTTTACTATATATCTGTGTGCTTTGATTATTGATTAGTAACATCCAAAGTATGCTTCCGCGAATCATTAAATTTGAGGGTGTTACACTTATGCCTTATGGACAAGCATTGTGGCTACATCTTTGTGGCTTTGTAGGAGAAAATTTATGGTTATTAAACAAGCAAAATACCTACAATAATTTTAGACTTACCTAGTAGGCCTAGCTTTAGAGCTAGTTCAAGGCCCATGAAATCCCTAAAAAACCAATTCAATAGCGAAAAAACCGAATATGTAACTATAATCTGAAACCCCTTTCAAATAAATATCTATTTATTTATTTAATTCACATTTTCTAATGATAATGGATCCAATATGGATCGGATGATATCATATTCATATCCGTATTTATATTCTTTTAATATTCTTTAACCATATCCATAAAATTTTAGTTCATTCATCAATATCCATATCCGATTGATTAAGTAATTAATGAATATCTATTGGATATTCAAAATATTGTATAAATATTTCCTACAATGCAATGAAATCAATAAAATATTCATAGCAAATAATAAATCTAGCCACAAAAATGTGTAACCATTGTCGTAAATAGAGCATAATTTGTTACAATTAACAGTAAACATATGTTTTGACAAATATAAACGTGTTTTGTTATGCTTAGTGTTATGTATAAAAGTAACCAAAAATGCACATGGGAAGATGATACTCTATCTCGGCTGCTCTTGCAGCAAGTTTGCATAAATTGAATACCTTTGATACCACTTGAAAAACAGTCACGCACATAAATATCTCCTTATATTGCAGAGGGGATTTTACATCGGTGAATTGTGCAAATGTTGGACTTCATTGAGGAAAAGGTTATCAAGATGTCATTAAAGATTTCACAAATCGAATATGTTTCTTTGTCAATTCCAAATCTGATTGCAGGAGACTTTTGAACAACGTAAATGACAAAGAGATCAGATCCATAAATTAATAATTTTTGGATCCCAAACTTTGACAAGTGTAGCCTATTTTTTCATAGATTCACCAAGAATAAAAGGCCGCTAATCGTTTAATGCAAAGAAGAATGGCACCTACCAAGAAGGGGATAACCAACGTAAGTGGAAATTGATCTCTACCATTAATATATATATATATATATATATATATATATATAGAGAGAGAGAGAGAGAGAGAGAAATCACAACAAAGACAACAAGAAAAAGAGACTTTTTCAAGCTATCATAATGTGACGGAGAGACGGACTATCTGAAACACCTAAAAAAAATAAAAATTTACGCAATTTTATCATATATCTTAAATATCAGAATTAAAATCTATGAGATAAAAGCGTCACAAAAAGGTGCTGCTAAATACAAAATTGTGAAGTAAAACAGTCACTAAAAGTGTTAGGGACACTTATGCATTTCAGAAATCTGCACAAATTTTCTTCACACATATGCGATCCTCAAATGTCTTGGGATCGCGTACTTACACTGAAAAATCGACTGTAACCGAATTGCACTAAGGTACGCGATCCTGGAATGAGGTTGGGATCGCGTACTTATGAACAAAATCAACTGTGACCAAAATACACTAACATACACGATGATCCCTATGGGATCGCGTATCCAAGCCCACCGGCATCTCTGAACCAAACTCAGATTTTTGAGTCAAATTCAGATGTGCATAACTTTTTACTCGTTAAGAGTTAGGACCTGAAATTTTGCATGCACTTACATTCTACCAAAATAAAGGTTTGCCTTTTTCTACACTTTTTCAAAATATGCATTAACGAGGAATTTGGACATGTCATCATTATATGGTCATTTCGGCCATTTTTTGGTGACTACTCAAATTGCAAACCACATGTTTTCAGTCTTTGGCCTTTTACCAGCATTTTCTACTATACATTTTACTCCTAATTAAGTCAATAACAAAAAGAAACATGCGTCCATCATAACTCTTTTTGACATAAAAACACTTTAACGACCCGTTTGAACACTATTTTTACCCATTTGCAAAATCAACAACTTGTTTACCATTTGACATCCACATTTGACATTTCTATATCAAATTCAACTTGACTAAGATTACTATATTAACAAAATCAACCAAAACATAACTTTGACACTTAGCCACATTTTATCACTTTACAAAAGACATGGAACTTAATATTTTTATTCACTTTAATTCAAGACCACTAGTTCACTAATTGCTAATTGACTTTACAAAGTCAAAGCAATATCCCACACCCATTATAACTTTCATCCTTAATCCGATAAAAAATGTCAAAAGTGATGTTTTGGACGATTTATACAAGTGATAATTCAAAGCGATGATTCAAAAGAGGAGAAGCTTGTCTAACCACAAAGCAAGCTCCATATCCACACTACCACCTTGTAACCACGATCTATACATCATGACCATTTGGTTCAACCGAACCATTACACCTATAACATGAAACAACTGGGGGTAAGCAAAAAACTTAATGAGCATACGAGCAATTAAATGAATAATCCACAAAACAACATTTAGCAAATATTAAAAACACATATTTGCATAGTCACAAAACTACTGAGAAATTGTAGAGATTACTCTTAATACTATGCGGATCCACGATCAATAGATAAAAACACGCAAGGCACCATACCACATCGATATGCATACCAAGCTCCAAGAAACAAGCACGCGTAATACCATATCACGTCGATATGGATACTAAGCTCCACAACTATATGATAACCGCAATTAGCTAAACTCTGGTCAACCACAAGTCTCTACAAATGCTCAATCCACATAATTTCACATATCAAGAAGTTCTACAACACTAATCATCTAGCACGTATTCAACATAACGTGTCATAACCACAACACAAATAATCAACAAGATATAGAATCCACAATACTAATCAACTATTAGAAACGATATAAGATACAAACACTAATCCACTTAATTATATGAACCTCTTAATCGAAAGTAATCCAAAACACACAATCATTACCCATTTAACCCCCATATCACACACCTTTGCTTTTTAGGCAAATATGCGACTTAATACATGCTTGTGAATGCCACATCATTGATCAACTATTATACAACACACCAATATAACAACATATTTAGCAACTAACAATCTTCATAATCAACTAATTATCATCATCAACCCATCACCCTCTTTGGTTGAAAAAGTTTGACTTTCAATCAAACTAGACATACTCTTACCTTTCATGATCATGTAACTCAATTATTTGATTACTTGCATTACTACTTTAGTTATGATTAAATCGTCATAATAACATCTTTTAAACTAAAAATAAATGAGTTATCACTAATTTCATAAAATTCATCATAATCCACCTTTGATTGTGAAGAATACACCCCATAATCATAACTCTTAAATTTAACTGAAACTATGATGTAATGCAAAAAATCATGTTTTTACGTAGATATTTCTACACTTTTTAGGCTATTCTTTGGTGAAAACATTTCATAACAATCATTTTTTACTTATTATCACTAAGGTAATCTGAATATAGACGTTGCAATAAAATCGGTAAAAACGTCCAAATAACATGCTAATTGAGGCAAATACTATCTCCTTAAATATTTTCTTCTTACTTTTCTTATAGAAACAAATCTTAATTCATATTTTATAATTCCATAGGAAAATACAAGACCAGAGGAAAAAGAATCAAGTGAAACGGACGAAAAAACAGAGAAGATGTGCAGTCTGGAAGCTAACCAATCGTCTTCCAGAATACACAAAAGATATACAACTCCAAATTTGTCAAGATTAGTGTCATTAGAATTGTAACGGAAAATTGAACCCAACGGTGCAATAATCAAGCAATTCGGGCTCAGAACGAAGAAGATACGGGCGAAACAAGTAACGAACAGAGCGAGCAAAAGACAAAAGGAGGATCACCCCCTGGAGGCCGTATACGACCCTGTAGGTACCGTATATGACCCTCTAGGTGCCATTTACCTTGCCTTTGTACTTGGTAATTGGTACCCTAGGGCCAATTGACCCCCTGGCTTGCTACCCCCCGTTTGCGCTTTGGTGCTTGTTCTTGGAGCTTAAAGTCTTGTACCCTTTCTTCCTCACTTCTCCTATAAATACCCCATCATTTATTCCATTTAAACAAACCCATTCACCTCTCGTTTCTTCACTTGTCTCATTCTCTCTCTCTAGCTTTCTCTCTCTAAGATAGAAGCTATTAGGTTATAGTTAGCGTATGAATTTTATTTAGCTTTTGTACGGAGGTACTCCGAGACTTCAGATTTGTGAAGATTTATCTGTATTACTCTTCTATTCATGTTTAATACAATCTCTCATATTTCTTCTTATAATCATGTTATCTTATTATGCATGCTTAGGAATGAATGCTAGAACTATGCTAGGCTAGACAAATATGTGTTTGTTGTAATGTATGAAATGTTAGAATAATTATGATTTAATTACTATGGTGTTACTCTGTCAATTTGAGTATAAACTGTTTGTGAACTTATAAGCTGAACCTCTGCCCGTTTATCTATCCAACTTATGTTATGGTTTGAATCCTCCTCCCTAGAATCTAGCTAATTACTAGCAGTAGGAATTTTAACTATTCTGTGTATGATGATCAATGAACTCAACATGGCTACTATTCCCTTGCTTGAAACACATTCGAGGGATACGGAGCATAAGAATAGAGATAGATTAGGTTCATGTTTGTTTGCTGCATATCTTTGGGACAACTTCCGAGATATCCATGATTTAATCTTTAGGTAAGCTGATATGATGCTAGTATACCGTTCTATTGCATATTCTTGTTTGATTATTGCTTAGATACTGTTTGATCATTGATTGAATGATTAGGTTTTCATTAATGATTTAGATTCAATACAGATAGGTTAAAATGTATACAATAGTTGTGACGATTTATATTATTAATGTTGAACAGTTCAATTGATCATTAGACAAACTTTCCTAACCGGTTCCGCGGGTAAATTCCTGTTGATGTTCTTGTTCACTTAACAATTCATGCCATGATACAGATGTCTCTTATGTCTGAGATTGGGGACCTGGATCAGAGGATAGTTGTTTGTTCAATTGGTCTGTACATTTGGGAGACCTTCCGGTGTAGTGTACGCTATATAACTGTTATCCATGTGACATTATGTGACATAGTGATGACACGCAAAAAGTCAAGTTTTTATGTGTCATTATCTCACCTTTTTAGCCCAAATCATGATGAATAAACCCGAAATTAACACTTTATCAATTAAACTCATCATTTGAGCTAAAATATAGACAACGTTTCAAAAATCATCTTAAATGGTCGAAAAACACGATAAATGTAACGAATACGATCATAAGCATTCTCGTTCACACTTTTTGGCACCTTTTGAGTTCCACTTAGAATTATGACCTCTAACTTATTTCATTTTCTTCGTTAGGAAATTACGATCGCGTGGATATATCATTATCTCACCTTTTTAGCCCAAATCATGATGTATAAACCCGAAATTAACACTTTATCAATTAAACTCATCATTTGAGCTAAAATATAGACAACGTTTCAAAAATCATCTTAAATGGTCGTAAAAAAACGATAAATGTAACGAATACGATCATAAGCATTCCCGTTCATACTTTTTGGCACTTTTTGAGTTGCACTTAGAATTATGACCTCTAACTTATTTCACTTTCTTTGTTAGGAAATTATGATCGCGTGAATATAAAGAACGCTCAAAATGGGCAACCGACGAAGAAGTTACGCCCAAACGAAGATTCCAAGCAACCGAAGAACAACAATACGGGAGAGCCAAGCCGTATACGGCCAAGCTCAGCCGTATACAGAAAGACCAAGCCGTATACGGCCTGTCCCAACCGTATACGGCCAAGGTCCAGCCGTATACGGCCAATCTCACCTGTATACGGCCTGGTCCCTCCCGTATCGCCCCCATTCTCTCCCGTATACGGCCAAACTCGCCCGTATCCTATGTTTTGCCCGTACAAGATTGGATTTTGATACGGTTGGGAAATACGGATGAGATTTTGGAGGTGGGAATACGGTTGAGGAATATGGTTGAGGAATATACACATTTCATTTCATTATCTCATTTCTCTATCTACTCTCTCTCTCTAGAAATAGTTAGATTAGACTAGTATAATTAAGCTAGTAGATTAGCTTCAAGCTTAGTTGTAACG
Source organism: Pseudognaphalium luteoalbum (assembly GCA_963422505.1). Classification (NCBI taxonomy): domain Eukaryota; kingdom Viridiplantae; phylum Streptophyta; class Magnoliopsida; order Asterales; family Asteraceae; genus Pseudognaphalium; species Pseudognaphalium luteoalbum. Next base: position 93,053,249 of record OY730193.1, on the reverse strand, counting down.
GAGGTGCTCCGAGACTGCGATTGCGCAAGATTTGTAATAACGCTTTGTCAGGTTCTATTATAATCTCTATCTTGTTATTTTTAATAATGTTGTGTTGCTGCCATGATTATTTAGAAATGCTTGCTAGAATTATTGCCATGCTTAGCTAAACAAATCTGTGTTTGCTATGATAGTCGTTATGCTAGGGTAGTTATACTTTAATCATGTTGTTACTCTGTCTGTATACTGTTGATATATATTTGAATATATGAATTGAATCTCCATTGTTTATCTATCCAACCTATGATGTGGTTTGTAACTTACCGCTAGAACTTAACTTGTGGTACGCCGCTTATTATTCTGTGTCCGATGATGGTTGAACTCGACATGGCCGGTGTTCTTCTAGTTGAAACATACCGGAGGGAGACACGGAGTGTAGGATTAGAGATAGATTAGATTCACTTCATGTAACAAATGTTTTAGAGAGAACTTCCAGAACATTTGTGATTTAATCAATTATCCAGTTACTCTGCACTGATAAACTAATCCTTGTATGCTACTCTGTTGCATGTTCTTGTTTGATTGTTGCTTTAGGGTTTGCTTGCTAGTATCACTTGTGCTGTTAGATACATGATTAGGTTTTTGATTATAAATTGACTGTACACATCAGTTTAATATGCATAGAATAGTTATGTTGATTTATATGAAATAATGATGAACAATTTAATCAACCGTTAGACCAAACCATCCCAACTTGTTCCGGTGGGAAACTCATGTTCATGTTTTTGTTTATTCAACAATTCATGCCATGATTCGGATATCTCGGATGTCCGAGATTGGGGAACAGGACTCGAGGATGGTTGTTGGTTAAATTGGTTGCTACATTTGGGAGAACTTCTGGTGTAGTTTATATTCCATAGTTGTTATCCATGTGACATGTTATTTATCTGATTGCGGACAACTCTACGTTAGATTGATAATAGGCTAGGAGCTATGGCTCATTAGGACATATATACCCTGTCTAGGATAGACAACAAGGACCTTTTAATGTAGCAACGGAAATACCATATAATAGCTGAATACATGGTATAGCGTTGAAAACACCACTGGTGTAGTACAAATACGTGGAAGCTGTGGAAAAGCTGTAGGTAGATTACTTTGTTATCATTGATTGTTCCAAGTACGTCTGTTAAATCCTGATTCCTGTCATCATAACTAAAACCATAACTGAAATAACTACCCCTAAATAGCATAAACGATTGTCATAGTAAACACTCGCGTTAATATGTAGTTCTCGTAGCCACCTCACCACCATTACTTTAGTTTAGTTTTAAATTAGGTAGTTAGAACAGAAAAGAAACAAAACCCCTATGAAACTTTTGATAAACCAGCTAAGTTACGAAAGATAATCAAAAAGCCTAGATCTCATGCCCGTTGTAGTTTGAAGAATGAACCTAGGTCATACGATCGCTGTACTCACCTATAGCTTTAGTATACTTAGTCCCCGCAAACATAAATTTTAAAACCTCGCTGATGCACGACCCAATGTTGTTTGGTTAGTCCTTCGATGAAGAGGACGGTTCTTCCCCCCTTCATAAGGAGAGAACTTCACAACCTGACTGTTGGGCAAGCATCATGTTTTTGGCACCGCCGCCGGGGACTACAACGACCGATTTAGGAATTTAGTTATCTTAGTTATTTAGCGATCCTTTCGGACGATCAATATCATCCGAAAGTTTCTTTTCCGTTCTTTCCTTTTCAGTATCCTTTCCTTTCCAAAACTCTCCTTTCTACCAAACCCAAACTTCCATCAGCCATGACGAATCGTATCACTCTCACTTCAACATGCACACCACTGCTGGAGGGAAGAGGAGTACCTATCGTATTACCACCTGATGGAAACTTCGAAATTAAGCCGACCATTATCAAATTACTTAAAACCTTCTGCCAATTTCACAGTTTTCCGCTTGATGATCCAAACTTACATTTGGACAGATTCATCAATCTTTCCGACTCCTATGAACACTTAGGAACTCCTAGAGATGTCATTCGACTCTATCTTTTCCCTTACTCTTTATCCTCACATGCTCATGCATGGTTTGATGAACTCGAACCCAATTCGATTCATAGTTGGGAGGAGTTGGCTACTAAGTTTATGGCTAAGTTTTTCCCTCCTTCCAAACAAACCAAGCTTAAAGATGACATCATCAACTTCCACCAAGGAAATGATGAATCATTATCCTCAGCATGGGAACGATTTAAGAAATTACTTCATAGATGTCCGAATCATCAGATGTTTAAAACGAACCTTATCTGCATATTCTATAATGGTCTGAACCCTCATCACAAATCAACCCTCAATGCTGCTTCGTTAGGAAACTTCATGAGACACACTTTAGAAGAAGCATGGGAGCTAGTTGAGACGATGGCGATGCATCACCACGACTGGGAGTCTGGTGAACCCACTAAGGAGGTAAATAGTACTTCCGATTCAACCCTAGAAACTTTGCAAGCTCAAAAAGATAATCTTACCAAAATCTTCGAAGGTCTACAAGACCTTTCTAAACCTAAACGAAGGAATGATTTTCAAAGATCATCCACTAGTAAAGGTAAGGAAGAAATTCTTGTTACAACTGTCAAAAGCCCTGAACCAAATTTTCATTCTACATCTTTTGTTTAGTGGCCCATTCAACCTTTGTCTACTTTATCCACCACTCTATCCGATTCCTCTATTAACTCTCAACAACACTATAATGAAACTTTGATTAACTTCATGATTGAACAAAATAACGTTAATAGACAAGTAATAGCTTTTCAAGATAGAATTGATGCTTTACTTAGAATTTCTGAAGATTTAATCAAAAACATAGAAGTTAGTTTTAAATAATTATTTTCAAAAGTTGAGGAGAGCCAAAGAGAAATCGCGATCAGTTTCACTGTCTATCTCTCATCCTATGAGCATCATGACATCTTAGATGTTACTAGAGGATGAAAAGAAACTAGAATTGAACAATCCTCAGATAATCCTTCAAACAAACCGTCTACTTCTACTAAACCACCCACTGACCCAGTGCCTAGTGACACCCCTGTCACTGCACCCGATCCAGTGTCCACTCAAGCCCCAGGAATCGTTCCGCGTACTCGAATTCAATTTCCTGGTAGACTTAAGAAGGAGAAGCAAGAAGCGCAGTTTGGGAAATATCTTGAGATGTTTAAAAGCTTGCACTTAAACGTTAGATTATTAGATGCTTTAGTAGAAATGCCCAGTTGTGCAAAATTCTTCAAAGAACTTCTTTCAAATAAGGAAAAATTAAAACAAATAGTTAATATGATAGTCCCCTACAGCGATCTTGAATCAAGTTATACGAATCAATTGGTTACGGAAACACCAATTGATCAATCACACGAACAAATCAAATAAACAAAGACAAAATAATCAAATGTAAACGTTTGTTTATTGATGATAGTCGGCTAGATTACAGAGAATTTCGACAAATTGCGTTTTAGGGTTTTCGTAAATCGTTTGTCTTACCCTAAAACTGATAACAAAAAGTGTTTTTATACTAAACACTCGATCCTGCGACGTAACACTCAACGTCGCAGGTCCAAGCCCATGCGACATAGACAATGTCGCAGGCCCAAAACCTGATGTCGCACCTGCGACATTGAGCACAACGTCGCAGGAGTCAGGGAATCTAAATCTAAATACAAACTCTAACTAGACCAACTGACAGACACTCTAACATGTATCAACAAACTCCCCCGTGTTTTCAGCTTGGTCTTCAAAAGAATCTTCAATTAAGCCCAGTTTGCAGGAAATTTTCCATCAGCATGAATTCCATTATAAACACAAACTTCAATAACTTTCTGATATTGTTGTGCAAGCTTCTTGTTGAATTCGTTACTGTCATTCACTCGAATCCTATTATCAAAGAGTTTTGTTAAATCTTTTTCATGAAGATTTATCAAACTCATAGGATCAAAAACCCGAAATGAAACTTTTTTCAAGTTCCAAATACCTCCAAATTCTAGTTGCGGCTCTGATTCAGGAACAAAAACAATCACAGCCTCACCAGTGTGTGGATCAAGTTCCCAATACACAAATCTTCGTAGAAAATTATAAGGAACCTGCTCCAGAGGAATTTCAGTCAGACAGTCAGCCGGTGGATAATGTACTTTAACCATAGGGCGACCTGTCGTGGGATCCAACTTTTTCTTATATGTATATTTCGTTCCCAGCGTCGGTTTCAGCTTGTTATATCTTTTGGTTCTAACCTCTTGACGCAATGTCCTCTGAATATAGTTAGCATAATCATCATTTCCAGGATTAATCAAATTCAACTGTGCTAACCTGTTGATCTCCCCTTTTGGTAAAGTACTCAATTGATTAAATCTCAATTTGAAATATTGAATACCATCCAATCTCTTAATCATGATCATTCTTTGGCGAACCTTCCAACTCTTAATCACGCCGGTATAATCTCCACGAACTTTATAAATTTTGCATGTTACAGGCATTGGTTCTGCAGATCTACCTTGAGGCCACCACTGCTTATTTCTTTCCATTCTTTCTTCAGCAGTCAAACTTTCATATGCCTCTTGAGTTGGTAGTGCAGATGCAGAATCTTGTTGAGTAGGCGCTGCCTGAGTTGAACTAGATTCTCCATGAGAAGTTCTAGCAGGCCCTTCATCATCAGATGAGTCAGTTTCAATAACCGGTGCATCATCATAATATTCATCTGATCCTAAATGCTCATCATCAACCGATACCTCATCATCCATATCGAATACATACCCTTGATCATTACCCATATCATCCCCATTAACCATTCTCTGAATAAATGTCAAATCAGCTAAAGAATAATCAACCGCTAGTGGTCTCGGCTGACCGGGGATGTCATCAACACAAATATAATCCAAACGCTGAACATTTTCATTAATAACGTTTTCAATTACAGGAGGGTTTACAGACTCTGGTCCTAGTGACTCTACATTGGGACCCTCAGACCCTAACTCCCCCGAGGCACTAGACCTAGCCTCTAAAACATTTACCCTGGCCTGCAGCTCTGAAATCTGCTTTGACTGAACCTCGATGATCGCAGCCTGAGATTCATTCCTTTCAGCTTGTGCTCTTAGCTGTTGCTGCATTTGACGCATGTCGTCCATCATCTTTTGTAGAAATGCCGGAGTCGGCTCAATAGCGAGTGCCTGAGATGGAGGTGGCAGAACAGTAGACGGTTGACGTACACGACGAGAAGATGGTACAAACTCAGTGTCATCGTCGGTACGAGGACGTTTTCCAGTATAACGTTTGCCCTGACGAATATGGCATTGGATTCTCAAATAACGAGCCGATTCGTGTACCCTAATTCTTTCCATTTGCGATGGGTGGGGCACTTCACCATCAGAATCCGTAGGGGTCTCACCGCCGTCCTGCGGTCGTACAAAGTCCGAATCCGAATCAGAGGAAGAGGATTTGTCGGTGACTCTGTGCGGTGAGTCCTGTTGCTAAACAACCCCAAATTGCTCTATCTGAGCCAAATCATCCTCAATCTCCCCCGCAGCCTGAACAGGGATATCAACAAACGGTTGCTGCGGTTGCTGAGGTGGTTGAACATCCATGTAGTGAGGATCTGGAGGTGGCACATATTGTTCATCAATGATCGCACCAAATAAAGGAGTATCTGGTGGTGCCTGAACCCCCCGTTCCTGAGCTGAGCAAACAGCAAAAATCCTGCTCATCATCGTTGCAATCTTTAGGACATTGTCCATATCGCCTTGCTGCTGAAGTTCCGGATGATGGTGGTTGATGAAAAGTTGGACAAAACGAGGATACAGACCCCATTTATTAGCTCCAGCATTGGCATTATCCACCATAGCCTTGAATATGAGCCCTGAGTAGTTGTAGGGCTTGTTGTAGACCAACGCAAGCATAGCGGAGGCCAGACGATGGCTGATACCATCAGTTCCTGCTTTCCTGTTTCCCAAGCACACGATATATATGTGCATCAAATATCTCCAAACCCGCGTAAGGTTCGACTTGCGATACTGATCAGTCGGAACCCCCGTGTAACCCATCCTGTGCATCCCGCCAGTGATAAATGAATTATCAAAGAGAACTGGCATATCAGGTCGGTCATTGAATTGTAGCAGATCTCGAATACCCTGCTCAGTGATGACGATCTAAGTTCCAGAAACCGTAGAAATCAATCTCGGAATATCGTCCTGAGTGGCGACCGTGACATTCCTCCAGAACGGACCCACCAGGTTCTTATACACTACTGTAGAATCAGAAATCGCATGAAATATGCGTGAACGTCTGAGAAAGGCGATCATTTCGCGAAACGGAGCCACGTTCCGGTGCGTATCGTCCAGAAAGGCTACAGTGTTGTGTCTAGGCTCATAGGCTAACGCCATATCTGTAAACAGTGCAGAATATAGACTCGAAAGACGTTAGAATAAACGACAAATAAATGTAATTAAATTGTGTGAAACCTTCTGTTTTCTGCGACGTTGCACATGACGTCGCACATAAAAGTGCAAAATTGCAATGGCGTCGCAGAAATCAGCTCAAATTGGTTTGCGACGTAAAGGTTAACGTCGCAGACCAAAAGAGCGACGTTAAGGGGGACGTCGCATTTTGCAATTAATTGTGAATTTAATCACTTGGTAGCAAAATGCGACGTAGTACACGTCGTCGCTTGTAAGGTCGCATAAATATGCGAAATAACACGGGACGTCGTAAGAATTGCGACGTAGTATAAGGACGTCGCAATTCTATGCGACGTAGCATGATGACGTCGCATGTAAATGCGAAATCACCCAGTTTATGCGACGTCGACTACTACGTCGCAGCCGACGTCGCAACTATGAACATCATCCCAACCCAGAAAACCCTAACACCAAAAATAAGGGTTTTGACAAATCTATCTATTCTAACACGTGCGGCATAGAAAATGTAGCAATAAGACCTAGGTATCCTATCAGTTTCACAATAAACAATTCCCTAAACCAAGATCCCTAAAAACCGCAACATATAAACAATTAATACACATAAATTATGCGATGAAAAGAGATAAAACTGGTACCTAATGATCGAGTAAAGGAAGAGGAACGAGAAATCGTGAGTGAATAGAAAGAAAGCACGCCCAAAGATCACGATCGAGTAAACAGTACGCAACGTCGCAATCGCTGGAGTGAGGTCGCAGGCTACGTCGCAAAGTAATTTGAATAGTGTACTTATGACGTCGCGGGTTGAACTATTTATAGAAAAACCCTAAGTGCGACGTAGCGTGCGACGTAGCGAGCAACGTCGCATGCGACGTTGACAATGACGTCGCATGGCAGAAATTTTGAATTAAATTTGAAGTTCAAATTTTCGACGCGCGATTTGAAAAACTAATTTGGAACTTGGAGAAATAAATAACTAAGTAACAAAAAGCAGAAATACATAAACATAAATTTAGTGCAAATTTACAAATATAGAATAAATACATTCTTTTTGGTGACGGAGTTGAATTAATCTGGTTAGGGATCATATCGGAATAACATGCATTTATTAGGAACAGTAAGTGTTATTTCGATCATCAGTATATTTGTCCTCTTTAAATTTACTTGACATACTACAAACACTTTTTATAAAAATTATTTCAAAATGATTATTAGTATGTTTATCCACTTAAACATATTATACACATATCTAGGAAGTATTTTATTATTATTGGTATGTGCATTTCGCTGTAGTTCCCACCATAGATATATATCTTAACTTAAGATATAGACCATGTTTCCATTTACAGATAGAATATAAGAAAATCAATTTTTAAGAATCAAGTCAGCGGTGACAGGTCTGTACTTACGTACAACAGAGCGACATAGCTTGATTCGGGTTTAAGCAAAACCAGACTTGGTCAAACCATTTTGGCGACCTTGTAAGGTATCTTATTTTGAAAGACTTTTGCAAGTGCTTTGACTTGTGTTTGCTTAAGTTTAAAGTAGATATTAATAGAAGCCAGGTCTATACTTACGTATAACAGAGGAAACTATCAATATATACCCCCAAATGATGTCAAATAAACATCTTTCACGAAAGCATGTCTAGTATAAGTAAGAATTTAAGACTTTTGTCATACATCTAATGGTGTTATACCACTTGAAATAGACAATTAATTATTAGGCTTCTTAAGACTTCTCAAAGAGTTTTGCATAACATGCCTACTAATATATCGTATGATGAAGACAATGTTTATAAAAACTATTTTCAATACGTCAGATAAATCTACTGACACATCCAAGATAAACCTTAAATTTCCATTTTTATGCATGTCACCCGATGTACTATCATATCCCAAGTTGTTTACAGACACAGCTTCAACGTCTATTTTAAAATGTAGCAACCTTGCGTTTCTTTAATACTAGAAAGTATAAAGAGTGTCTGTTGCATAGGTTGCATATATATATATATATATATATATATATATATATATTTTTAATAATAAAACATTACTTTAAAGGTAATCCAAGTCACAAATTACTTTTTCGTAGTAAAGAACCTTAGATCGATCATGTTGACTAATTCATCAAATCGGGCTCTAGAAAAAGCCTTAGTGAATAAGTCAGCATTTTGTTTGAGGGTATCCATATGGACAAGGTCAATAAGGTGTTTCTCATAGCAATCCCGTATAAAGTGAAACCTAATTTCTATGTGTTTGGTTTTAGAGTGTTGTACGGGATTGCGTGTGATTGATATGGCAGTAGTATTATCAATATGTATAGGAGTTAAAGTTAAGAGTAACCCGTAATCACGCAATTGGTGCTGAATCCAAAGAACTTGAGAACAGCAGCTTGCAGCAGCAATGTACTCGGCCTCCGCTGTTGAAGTAGAAACCGTTGTCTGCTTTTTGCATTGCCATGACACCAATCGGGATCCTAGAAACTGACATCCTCCTGTTGTAGACTTCTTATTCATGTTGCAGCCACCATAATCTGAATCGGAGTAAGCAGAGAGCGTGAAGTTCTTCTCATTTGAGTACCATAGACCGAGAGTGGGTCTATATTTAAGATAGCCAAAAATCCGCTTCACTGCCTTCATATGAGAAACCTTAGGACGTGCCTGATATCTTGAACAAATTGAAACAGCGAATACGATATCAGGCCTTGAGGCAGTAAGGTACATTAGAGAACCTATCATCGAACGATAATCCTTTTCTTTGCAGTCCTCATCATCATCAGCAGGTCCAAGATTATGGTTGAGTTCAATAGGAGTTCCATAAGGCTTACAAGTAAGCATATCATACCGTGTCAACATGTCATTGACATATTTCGACTGATGTATATACATCCCTTTGGATGACTGTTCAACTTGCACCCCTAGGAAGAAAGTTAGATTTCCCATTGCACTCATCTCAAAAGCTGACTTCATGACCTCTTCAAATTCTTTGCATAAAGCCTCATTCAATGATCCAAAAATAATATCATCGACGTACACTTGAACGAGTAACAAATCATCCCCTTTCCCTTTTGTGAAAAGAGTGCTATCGATGGTGCCCCGAGTGAAACCGTTGTCCACCAGATGAGTAGCAAGCCTCTCATACCATAGTCGAGGAGATTGATGAAGTCCATACAATGCTTTATTTAGCTTGTAGACATAATTTGGATTCACCGAATCTTCAAAACCTGGAGGCTGTTGAACATAAACCTCCGTATCAATCTTACCATAAAGGAATGCACTCTTGACGTCAAGTTGCTTGACACGAATCCCTTTAAATGAAGCAAAAGCTAAAAATATACGAACAGACTCCAATCTGGCGACAGGGGTAAAGACCTCATCATAATCCAGTCCTTCAACTTGAGTGTACCCTTGAACAACTAGTCGAGCTTTGTTTCTTGTAACAACCCCTCGATCATCCTTCTTTACTCGATATACCCATCGAGTGCCTTTTGGATCAGCACCCTTGGGTAATGGTACTAGAGTCCACACCTGCAACTTGTGAAATTGTTGCAGTTCATCTTGCATGGCCTCGACCCAAGATGGATCTTGTAAGGCCTCAAAAACTTTCTTCGGTTCGGTTTGGGAAAGATGACATGAATTAACAGTCGCCATAAATCCCAAAATCTGATCAGCTGAAGTATCCTTATCTTCAGCAGATTGCTTCGCCTGATGTCTCGTTTGAACAGTAGAATGAGGATCACCAATTATGTTTTCAACTGGGTGATTCCTATGTATCCGGGTCACTGGAATGGCATCTGGCACAAGATTTAATTCCAAGTTGTTCAAATCACCTTCAGTGGCAGAAGCATCTTCGTTCTCTTCATTAATGAAGAAACGAGAATAATCCATGTCTTCTTCATCCTCTAAGAGAGGCATATTAGGATCGTCCGGAAGATCCGAGGCATTAACAGAATTTGAAGAAGACGGAATGGTTGTAGTTGGTGGTATGGGTGTAGGAATAGGTGATGGAGTGGATGTCGTATCGGGAATTGGATTGGGTGCAGGTATTTGTTGTGTTGGAATAGGTGATGGAGTGGATGTCGTATCGGGAATTGGATTGGGTGTTGTAGGAAGAGAATCGGATGTTTGTTGAAAAACATCGAGTCCATGAAGCATTGTGATTAACTCTTCAGTGTCGTCGTCCTTCGGTACATTGAAGGAACTGAAGAGTTTCCCATAATTGAAGAACCAATCCGGACCCGTTCCTTGAGGTGGTTCTGTATACCGTAAGCATTTTACCTCAAAGTGTTCCTCGATCTCGTTTGTTGATTTGTTGTATACCCGTTTGTTTGGAGAATTGACCGAATATCCGAGAAAAATCCCTTCAACGGCTTTATCACCAAACTTAGGGACACGTTCTTTGGTTATCATGATCAAACAAGGACACCCAAATGGCTCCAGAAACTGCAGATTCGGCTTGCGATTGTTGAAGAGCTCATAACACGTTTTATTCTTCTTTTTAACCGAAAGTACCCGATTCAAAACGTAGCAAGCAGTATTAACTGCCTCGGCCCAGAAGATAATAGGTAGTTTGGAATCCGCTAGCATAGTACGAGCAGTTTCAATGATGGTCCTATTCTTCCGTTCAGCAACTCCATTCTGTTGAGGAGTTCTCGGAGCACTGAATTGATGTTCAATACCCCTAGAAGCGCAAAATAACTCGAGAGTTGAGTTCTTGAATTCGGTTCCGTTATCGCTTCGCAGTCTCTTTACCTTTAAGTTGCACAGATTTGCCAACTTATCCAACAGATAAACTAAAATACCCGCAGTTTCATCCTTCGTTGCAAGAAAGTATACCCACGAGAACCGTGAGTAGTCATCTGTCACTACTAAACAGTAAGAGCGACCACCGATGCTCTTTGTAGAAACAGGACCAAAAAGATCCATATGCAGTAATTCCAACGGAGCATTAATGGAATTCACAACCTTAGACTTATGAGACTTCTTATGGAGTTTGCCCTTGTGGCAAGAAACACAGTCATCCTTCAAGGCGAAGGACTGTTTCGGAACTCCACGAACCAAGTCGTTGTTGACTAGGAAATTCATTTTTCGGAAATGAATGTGTCCCATTCGTCTGTGCCAAAGGAGTGATTCCTTTTCTGAAGCCTTCGAAAGGAGACAAGTGTACTCGCTGGATGTCTCCACAGTTCGCATGTTCATCACATAGGTGTCATTTCTTCTAGGTGCACGCATTACCACCCATTCCTCTGGAATGACATACCCAGGCTTCAATATAACACACTCAGTCTTTGTAAATGATGTGGTATAGTCCTTATCACAAACTTGTGAAACACTTAGCAAGTTATGTTGAAGTTCAGCCACATAATTTACATTCTCAAAGCTAACCTTTCCATTAGTTAGCGTCCCTCTACCCGAAATCGTTCCCCCTGTATCTCCAGCAAAAGCAACATGACCTCCTGCGTATGGTTTAATATCCACTAGGAGAGACACATCACCTGTCATGTGTCGTGAGCAGCCACTGTCCATGAACCATTCACTATCTTTTACACGTTCAGACTGCTGCAACACATAAAAATGAGGAGATTAGTGAGAAACGGTGACCCAAGCCTTTACAGACTTAGGTCGACCATAGTCATCAACAATAAGCACATCAGATAAAACTTTATTTTTAAACAAATCAGATTTTGAATCTGATGTGTTATTATTGATGACAGTCTTCAGTGGACTCCTTTATCTTCCAAACCTTTGATGGTTCGGGATTTGGCTTGGAAATAATGTTGGGCTTTGGTTTTAACAAAGGATTTTGCCCAACACTAACTACTGTCTTAGCAGGCATGGAAGAGATGGAGTGATGCCTAGGAGGTGATTTTGAAAGGGAATTTCTGTAGAATAATGTCCTAGGCATATCTCTCCCATAACGCTGATAAGAGAGTTTGGGACAATCGCGGATCAAATGTCCTTGTTTCTTGCAGTAGAAACAAGAACGAGTCTCTCTAAACTGTTGAAGCGAAGGATTTACTGTAGGAAGTGGTGAAGCATTTCTAGAACATGAACATTTCGTGCATGTGTTAGAGAATGCTTGTTTAGATGTGGAAGTTGAGGCATGAGTTTTATCAACATGAACCTTTTCATTTGTCACCTTTTGTTTTAAAACATTTGCCGGTGACTTTTGAGTTTGAAGTTTCACATTTAAAACTCTGTTTTCCTTTTTATTTTGAACCTTTGATACCGGTTCAACTTTTAAAATTTGTTTTTCAGGTTTAGCCTCAACTTTCTTAAACTCAGGATATTCCTGATCAGTAATATCCTCTATCTCAACAATCTCATCAGTATGAACTTGAGACTTATTTTCAGCTTTAACAAACTGAGGCAATGGATACTCTTGCCTCTTGGTTTTCTCCGTTGTCAGTTTGTTTAGCTTGGCTTCTTTGGCCTTAATACCATATAGTTTGGTATAATCAACTGAAATCTCCTCAAGGCCTTGTTTAGCAATCGAGGGACAATATTCAGCATTAGAAGGTGGTGGTACTTGGTTATAGCCAAGACCTTCCTTCTTTTTGCCACTTGCTCCTTGTTTGCTAACAATCTCATTAAAGACTTGAGTGGCGGATGTTGAACCTAAGATTTTGCTTTTATGATTCTCAAACTCATTTTTCAAATCAGATAATTCTTTAGTCAACAATTCAATTTCAGTAAGATAACTTTTAATTGCATCTTGCTGGCTAAAGACCTTTGCCTTAAAGGTTTCGGTATCTAATTTATGAGCTTCAAGGTGTTGTTCATAAAGTTTTTCATTATCTAGCAAAAAGTTATTAGATTCATTAAGTTTAACTATCTTGTCCCGCAAATTTTGATTGTCTTTCTGATAGGCCTTAAGGGATTCAGTCAAGTTAATACACGAAACACAATTAAATGGCTCATTTGGTTCATTTGGTACCTCAGGAGTAATGTGAGCCATCAGGCATTGAAACTGTGTAGCTTGAGCACTCCAATCAAAGGCAGTTGGCTCAAAAACAATCAAAGCGTTATCTACAGCCAACGATTTAGCTTCTTCTTTTTCATTTGCCTTGGGTGGATCCGGCTTAGTAAGACCCGACGATGGCATCCTGGGTTTCTCACATTCCCTAGCGAAGTGACCAAGGTTCTGACAGTTGTAACATCGAACCTTGCTTTTGTCGAACCCAAATCCGGTCTTCCCATTACCTTCCAAGCTCTTCCGTCCCGTTCTCTGCATAAATTTCTGAACCCTTCTGGAAATCATAGCTATATTCCAGTTTAAATCCATCTGCTCCAAGTCATCGTCATCCAGCTGAGCATAATCTTCTTTGGTCATTTCCAAAGTAGTATTTGGTTGAGTAACCAAATCTTTGTAAGAACTGAGGAAAGCTGTATAGATCGCAGCTTGCTCTTGAATAGCTGGTGAAGATGAAACCTGCTGTTGTGATCCTTGATTAGTGTAGGTTGTGCCAGAAACATATGCCGCATGTGAAGCTCCAGCTGAATAAGATGAAGAATTGGTATCCGATATGAATGCCATTCCTCCATAACTCTTACCAGAGTTAACTTGGCCTCCATAAAGTGAAGGATTTTGTACAAAACCAGTTGACTTGCACTCTTTCTTCTTCAACTCCATAGCGTGGGCTTGAAGAACTCCGATCAGCTTATCCAAAGTCATCCCATCTAATCCTTCACTTTCCTTCAAGAATTGGACTTTTACATCCCATGCACTTGGTAGAACATCTAACAATTTCTTATTTATCTCAAGTGCTGTGAGATTATATCCACCCTCCGTTAACTCACTCACAAGTTGTGAGTACCGGGTAAACAGTCCAGAGGTTGTCTCATTAGGTAAGGAGTCAAACAGATCGTACTGTTTCTTTATTAATTCCAGCTTAGCTTCCTTGTATTTCGCATTTCCCCCACACCTCGTTTCTATAGCCTTCCATAAATCATAGGTTGTGTCATGATGTTTAAACAGTCTCATGACATCCTTTGTTAAGCACATACAAATAGCTGAGTGTGCTTTTCTTTCTATCTGATAGTCCTTCTTTTCTTGAGGTGTCATTGCAATGAAAGATTTTGGTGGAGGAACCGTCCGATAATCTCCTTCAGCCACTGGAGCCTCATATCTTTGTTTTAATGGGCCTCACAATTCCGGACAATGAAAGTCAACAAACTGTTCAAATCTATCCCTCCAGTAAGCATAGTCCATGTCTGCAGTGAATAGTGGGGGTTTATTATTGGAACCAATATCATTTCCCTGCTTTATCATCTCTCTAATACCTCTAATATCTTCCTTGTCAGCGGCCATTTATAATCGTTGACTTGATTGTAAACTGAAACTTGCGACAGTATGGATAACGTCGCAAAAAGTCTATACGACGTAGAACGTAATGTCGCAAAAAAATATGGATTCAAGTAAGAATCAAAGATGCGACGTAGAGTATAACGTCGCAAATTTCGTCGCAGAATAACACGACGTCGCAAAAGTACAACGTAGAGAGTAACGTCGCAAAATTGCACTAGGTCGCAACGGTATGTCGCAAAAACCAAATTAGGTCAAAAACTGTGATGTCGCAGGCGACGTCGCAGGTGAAGTCGCAAAAATTACACGACGTCGCAAAGTCGCAAATAGTTGCGGCACAGAAACCCTAATTCATACAAAATCAAAACCTAATTGATTTTTACGAATAGCAAACGAACAAATCTTTCAAAATCTCCCAGAAAACGCAATTGTTAACCTGTAAACTAGAAGAACACAAAAACCACACGAAAAACAAGATGTTAATCGTTAGTTTAAATCAAAAACTTGAATCTATTCTTCAAAAACGAGCCCCGTGGCTCTGATACCAGTTGATAGTCCCCTACAGCGATCTTGAATCAAGTTATACGAATCAATTGGTTACGGAAACACCAATTGATCAATCACACAAACAAATCAAATAAACAAAGACAAAATAATCAAATGTAAACGTTTGTTTATTGATGATAGTCGGCTAGATTACAGAGAATTTCGACAAATTGCGTTTTAGGGTTTTCGTAAATCATTTGTCTTACCCTAAAACTGATAACAAAAAGTGTTTTTATACTAAACACTCGATCCTGCGACGTAACACTCAACGTCGTAGGTCCAAGCCCATGCGACATAGACAATGTCGCAGGCCCAAAACCTGACGTCGCACCTGCGACATTGAGCACAACGTCGCAGGAGTCAGGGAATCTAAATCTAAATACAAACTCTAACTAGACCAACTGACAGACACTCTAACATGTATCAACATAATATACCCTTAGATGTTGAATGCTCTGCAATCATGATACATGGCCTTCCACCAAAACTAGGAGATACTGATCGTTTCACTATTCCTTGTTATCTTCAAAATACCCAAGTTAGTAATGCCTTATCTTCAAAATACCCAATTATCTGAAGGTTGTGCGCCTCAAAAACCTGAAATCACCATAAGTACGTCTTCAACAGCTTAATTCCAAAGGTTCGCATTCGATGACAACAACGATATCATCTTTACTAAAGATAATGCTACCTCATCATCATCTACAAGAAAATACGAGCTGAAGAAGAATGCACTCTCTAATAAGACAGAATTAGTGGAAATAGCATCAGGCACTGCAGCCGACTCATCTCCAAACGAACCAGAATTCCAAACGGAGTATGACGAATTACACAGAGACAAGATCGCTCGAATGAAGCCTTCCACTGAAGAACCACCAAAGTTGGAGCTGAAGGAACTACCCTCTCATCTGGAGTATGCATTTCTTGAAGGAACCTCACACTTACCTGTCATAATTGCAAAAGGTCTTGCACCCGAAGAGAAAGAAAAACTCATCCAAGTGTTAAAGTCACATAAGAAGGTGATTGCATGGAAAATCTCTGATATTCAAGGGATTAGTCCAAACTACTGCATGCACAAGATACTCATGGAAAACGAATTCAAACCTTCTATACAGAGACAGAGGAGAGTCAACCTGAAGATTCAAGATGTGGTCAATAAGGAGGTTATCAAACTTTTGGATGTTGGCTTGATTTATCCTATTTCAGATTCCCCATGGGTCACCCTAGTTCAGGTTGTCCCTAGGAAAGGAGGAATGATGGTTATCGCTAACAAAGATAATGAGCTTATTCCAACACGAACTGTCACCGGTAAGAGGGTATGCATCGACTATCAGAAGCTGAACGAATCCACTCGAAAAGATCATTTCCTCTACCGTTCATTGATCAAATGTTGGAGAGATTATCTGGGAATGAGTTCTACTATTTCCTTGATGGTTTCTCTGGCTATTTCCAGATTCCTCTCGATCCTAAAGACCAGGAAAAGATGACCTTCTCCTTGATGCGCTCGCAGGCGTCCGTGTGAAGACAGCGCTCGGACCGCGATCGTGGGTGATTTAAATTTGTATTTGCTGGGGTCTAAGTGTGACTTACTGATACTGAACCAAAAGGCTAGTAGATGGTAAGTATGACCTATAGTCGTTCTTAAAGAGAAACTAAATTGAAACAGATGGAATCCAATCAATCTTTCTTTTCTAGTAAATATTAAAAGAGTGCGTTGGGGGTTTTTGGTTCAGTTAATTAATTAAACTAATTAAAGCGAATAAAAGATAATTGTAAATCGGATAATAAAAGGAGTATTTGTTGTGAGTTCGTTAGCTTATAATGTGGGACGATGACTTGTAGGGGAAACGTTTACTAAATTTGGTGTGTTCACTAGACTTGGTAGTTTATGGTATAACCGATAAATTCCCTATTAGTCGGTTATCAACTAATATGTCACGAGGAACCACGGTGTCATGATTCTGATCAGACAGACAATGCTCAACTCTTCACACTCTCCTATGAGGGAGTCAGTGGCCCTTTTTATTGAGCGTATTTTGCTCGTGGGCGAAGGAATAGAGTAACAAGTCTACAACAAGTCTAACCGTTCTTAATACCATAAGGACTATAAATTTAGCAAACTATTAACTTAGCAAATATGTTCGGACTTAGTTGATCAATTCCTATTAATGAATTTTAAGCGTGGTAAGCAAAGGAAAGTGTTGAGGTTTCTTGTGTACCTTACTTTATATTTCATAGGTTAATGAAAAGTATCGATTTAAATTGGATTTTTAAACTTGCCTTTCTCAATACAATTAACAAATCCCTAGGTTTTCGTAAATGGTTATTTAGCCTATAGCCTACCTAATCTAATCTAAACTAATCTAATCTAATTAAAGCAATAATTAACAAGCTGACGGCTTTTTGCATAGAGTTAAACCCAGACCATGTCAGAAAATGCTATGGTAGTCCACAATGTATTTAATCGTTTACCGATGTTTCCATTGTGGATTCAATTGCTTCACGATGTTTACATGATAAGTACATTGTGATTCCGAGTGTACAATACTCATGGCACTTCCACGTAATCACATTGCATTTTATGATGCTCGCATAATGTTACAATCGAAACCATAGTTTTACACAGATAACTATTAACCAAGTAGTGAGGTTCGCGACTCCTCTTTACAAGGTTATAATCACGTTTTTCAATCGAAAGGCGAATGTAAGTTTTAGGTTTAAAATCATAAGATAAGTCCGTTGATAAAGTTTCCGTTTTATAATGTCGATCCATAATACAACTACCTTCGGTCGTTACCGGCTTCCATACGTATGTACTTTGCTTAAAAGCATTTCCAGCACTATACCAAGTAACAGTCGAATAGGGGCCGTCATATCATTTCACGACATATTTAAAGTCATCCCACAATCATATATACTAACTACATCACAACAAATACAATAGTAATCTACTCGCTAATCACGGCATAAACTATCTCTAGCATAATTAAAGTATACATATTTAATCAAGATAGATAAGGACAGAAATAACCGAGATTAATATGCGAGAAGGAGTAGAGTTGAATTAATAAGGGTTGCTCCAAGCGTACACCAACGATTACAATTGCGTTCCTCACCAAGGATTACAAACACATTCCTTGCTACTAGCCTAATACTAATTTAAAACAAAGAAAGAAAGAAAAGCTAGAAGAAAGTGTGTGTAGGTGTAAGTGTTTCTTCCAAGGTGTGTGGTGTGTGTTTCAAATGAACCCATGCCTCCTATTTATAGAGGAGTTTTGGTGCATTTTAGCAAAAGGAAGCACACATTAGCAAAAGGTGGAAAAGGTAGTAGCACCAGGTACAAAAGGCGAAAAAGGTAGTGGCACCAGGTACGAAAAGTTGGAAAAGGTCTAGCACCGCGTACGAAAAAGGACGAAAAAGTGCAATCCGTGCGGGTGGCGGGCATCCGGCAGCGGCTGGATGCAGCAGCCGGCGGCTGGCTGGCTGGCGGCGGCGGCGGCTGGTCCGCTGCCGGTGGCACCAGTCCGCTGCCGGTTGCTGCGTTTCTCGATTCGTGCGTGTTTTCTTTGTTACGCGTCCGTTTGTGTTGATTCTTTTTGCGTTGGATTCATAATTCAAAAACAAAGCTTTTGGTGAAAAGAAATCCCAAAAATATGTCTCTGAATTTTAGATGTGTCGTACGAATCGTTTGGATCTTCCGGAGTGCGTAGAATCTTCGTTCTTCGTCCGTTTTAGTTGATTCTTCTTCTGTTGGATTCGTAATTTGAAAACGAACATCTTGGGTCAAATAGATGTTGGTGATGGGCTTTTTTTCTTGAAACCTCGTTCCGGTGTCTGGAATCTTCAAACGTGCGTGGAATCTTCGTTTTTCATCTGTTTTGCTTGATTTTTATCGTGCGACCTTGTTTTGACTATCTTGGCATAATACTATTGATTTGTAATGTTTTTGAATTAAAATGCCAAGAATCGTTCCAGAATGAGAGAGATATCGGTAGTAAAAACGTGACTTTTTAGGCGATATCAAGTATCCTACACTTAGAACTTTGCTTGTCCTCAAGCAAACTCGATTTTCAACATGTTAAAAATAAAATAATTTTAAGGTGGAACTTTTTACTAAGGGGTTTTGGGAGAGTAAAATACTTGTTCTTGGAAAAGGAAGGATTGTAATCTTTAGGAGCATGCTTGTGATCTTTGATCTTGTATACATGACTAGGCGATCCTCTCAAGGTGGTCACTTAAATCACTCAAAGTGTTTAGGGTTTCCTATTCTAATATTATCAATCACTCAGAACGGCAGTCATGTATCGTTTATCGTCATAGGCTTGATCGAGAATCAAATCGTTACCTTTTTGGCGAGTGTAAAGTCGATCTAGCCACCATCATTCAAGGAGAGGGGGTGTAAGGTTGTTGGAGTGAAAGGTTGGTGGTATGAGAGGAGGTTTTGATTTTATTTTTGTCGAAGTTGGGGTTTTTGGGAGATTGACGCCTTTGGATATTTACGGAAGGAGTCTTTTTCTCCTATTGATTTCCTTTTTCTTCGGATTTTCTTTTTTTTTTTCGGCGTCAACCCCTTGCGATTTCTCTTCGATCATCTCTGAAACTTTTTATGAAGCTTGAAGGATGCTTTTGAGTAGGTGAGGGGTAACGTATCTATTTTTCTTTTGGGAGTATGATTGTACGGCTGGGTTTTAGAATGATGTGATTCGATCTCCTTTTCACTGACCAATCTGGATTCGAAATGTATAACAGGAGCAAGTTCTGATTCTAAACGCATACATCGGCACACTCAAGAATCGAAAAAGTGAAGCATTAAAAGTGAATGCTTTTTTCTATGGCTCAAGATACCTCACGAATCGAAACTTGGGTTGTTGTGTGCCTAGTCATGCGATGCTCTTTATGGGATTACAAAACTGATTTTTCAAAAGAGTTTGTATTTTAATTATCCTTTTTCCCAAAGTAAATCATTCTTTGTCTAAAATTTTTCATTTTCAACATATTTTTGAAAATTTTGTTTACTTTTTGGAGAAGGATGGTCTAATAAAGAGCAACGATTTTAGAATCAAGCGTATACCATTATCCATTTTACAGTAGTGCAACTACTGCTATCCCACACTTAAAGAAACATCGTCCTCGATGTTATACTAAGCTTTTTAACTGGGTAAAATCCCACACTTAGGGTTTCAAACATATAAGGTACAGAATTGTGCGGATTTGTCGAGATGGTGATTGGGGCACTTCTTCAAGGCTCCTTTAAATCGTTCCCATGCGGTGTATAATGACTCATTAAAAGCTTGTCGGAAATTCATGATGTCATTTCAAAGTTTGGTTTGTTTAGAAGGCGGAAAGTACTTGGTTAGAAACTTTATTGCCATTACCGTCCATGAAGGGATAGAGCCGGTCTCTAAACCTTCAAATCATGTTTGCGCATGATGAGTGAGCGAATAAGGGAAAAGATACAAGTGGATCGTGTCTTGGCTAATTCCGTTTTGTTTGTAGGAATTTGAAAGAGATATGAACTTGTCGAGGTGAGAGTTGGGGTCATCACTTGGCAATCCATGAAATTGACAGTGGTTTTGGATTAGCTGGATGATGTGGTGTTTAAGCTCGAAAGATTGACCAGGGGTTTCAGGGTAGAGAATTGGTCCTCCTCTTCCTTCGATAGAGGGTTTATTGTTGTCAGCGAGAGTGATGCGTTCAGCCATTGCTTGTTCAAGCGCGGATTGCTTCTTTTCTCGTCGAATGGTACGTATTATAAGTTCTGGATCAGGGAAATTAAACAGTGGTGTAGATCTAGGGGAACAGGTCATACACTAAAGAGAAACAGTAAATAGAGAAAAACTAGAAATAAGGAAAGTATAAAATTAAGAAAAGTTTTTTTTAAAAGGTTTTATCCTAAGGGTTTACTAGAGTTGGGATTGGTTGGGCCTCTGTATCGGACAATTAGTCTCCCCGGCAGCGGCGCCAAAAACTTGATGCGCTCGCAGGCGTCCGTGTGAAGACGGCGCTCGGACCGCGATCGTGGGTGTTTTAAATTTGTATTTGCTGGGGTCTAAGTGTGACTTACTGATACTGAACCAAAAGGATAGTAGATGGTAAGTATGACCTAGAGTCGTTCTTAAAGAGAAACTGGATTGAAACAGAGGGAATCCAATCAATCTTTCTTTTCTAATAAATATTAAAAGAGTGCGTTGGGAGTTTTTGGTTCAGTTAATTAATTAAACTAATTAAAGCGAATAAAAGATAATTGTAAATCGGATAATAAAAGGAGTATTTGTTGTGAGTTCGTTAGCTTATAATGTGGGACGATGACTTGTAGGGGAAACGTTTACTAAATTTGGTGTGTTCACTAGACTTGGTAGTTTATGGTATAACCGATAAATTCCCTATTAGTCGGTTATCAACTAATATGTCACGAGGAACCACGGTGTCATGATTCTGATCAGACAGACAATGCTCAACTCTCCACACTCTCCTATGAGGGAGTCAGTGGCCCTTTTTATTGAGCGTATTTTGCTCGTGGGCGAAGGAATAGAGTAACAAGTCTACAACAAGTCTAACCGTTCTTAATACCATAAGGACTATAAATTTAGCAAACTATTAACTTAGCAAATATGTTCGGACTTAGTTGATCAATTCCTATTAATGAATTTTAAGCGTGGTAAGCAAAGGAAAGTGTTGAGGTTTCTTGTGTACCTTACTTTATATTTCATAGGTTAAGGAAAAGTATCGATTTAAATTGGATTTTTAAACTTTCCTTTCTCAATACAATTAACAAATCCCTAGGTTTTCGTAAATGGTTATTTAGCCTATAGCCTACCTAATCTAATCTAAACTAATCTAATCTAATTAAAGCAATAATTAACAAGCTGACGGCTTTTTGCATAGAGTTAAACCCAGACCATGTCAGAAAATGCTATGGTAGTCCACAATGTATTTAATTGTTTACCGATGTTTCCATTGTGGATTCAATTGCTTCACGATGTTTACATGATAAGTACATTGTGATTCCGAGTGTACAATACTCATGGCACTTCCACGTAATCACATTGCATTTTATGATGCTCGCATAATGTTACAATCGAAACCATAGTTTTACACAGATAACTATTAACCAAGTAGTGAGGTTCGCGACTCCTCTTTACAAGGTTATAATCACGTTTTTCAATCGAAAGGCGAATGTAAGTTTTAGGTTTAAAATCATAAGATAAGTCCGTTGATAAAGTTTCCGTTTTATAATGACGATCCATAATACAACTACCTTCGGTCGTTACCGGCTTCCATACGTATGTACTTTGCTTAAAAGCATTTCCAGCACTATACCAAGTAACAGTCGAATAGGGGCCGTCATATCATTTCACGACATATTTAAAGTCATCCCACAATCATATATACTAACTACATCACAACAAATACAATAGTAATCTACTCGCTAATCACGGCATAAACTATCTCTAGCATAATTAAAGTATACATATTTAATCAAGATAGATAAGGACAGAAATAACCGAGATTAATATGCGAGAAGGAGTAGAGTTGAATTAATAAGGGTTGCTCCAAGCGTACACCAACGATTACAATTGCGTTCCTCACCAAGGATTACAAACACATTCCTTGCTACTAGCCTAATACTAATTTAAAACAAAGAAAGAAAGAAAAGCTAGAAGAAAGTGTGTGTAGGTGTAAGTGTTTCTTCCAAGGTGTGTGGTGTGTGTTTCAAATGAACCCATGTCTCCTATTTATAGAGGAGTTTTGGTGCATTTTAGCAAAAGGAAGCACACATTAGCAAAAGGTGGAAAAGGTAGTAGCACCAGGTACAAAAGGCGAAAAAGGTAGTGGCACCAGGTACGAAAAGTTGGAAAAGGTCTAGCACCGCGTACGAAAAAGGACGAAAAAGTGCAATCCGTGCGGGTGGCGGGCATCCGGCAGCGGCTGGATGCCAGCAGCCGGCGGCTGGCTGGCTGGCGGCGGCGGCTGGCTGCCAGTGGCACCAGTCCGCTGCCGGTTGCTGCGTTTCTCGATTCGTGCGTGTTTTCTTCATTACGCATCCGTTTGCGTTGATTCTTTTTGCGTTGGATTCGTAATTCAAAAACAAAGCTTTCGATGAAAAGAAATCCCAAAAATATTTCTTTGAACTTTAGATGTGTCGTACGAATCGTTTGGATCTTCCGGAGTGCGTAGAATCTTCGTTCTTCTTCCGTTTTAGTTTATTCTTCTTCTGTTGGATTCGTAATTTGAAAACGAACATCTTGGGTCAAATAGATGTTGGTGATGGGCTTTTGTTTCTTGAAACCTCATTCCGGTGTCTGGAATCTTCAAACGTGCGTGGAATCTTCGTTTTTCATCTGTTTTGCTTGATTTTTATCGTGCGACCTTGTTTTGACTATCTTGGCATAATACTATTGATTTGTAATGTTTTTGAATTAAAATGCCAAGAATCGTTCCAGAATGAGAGAGATATCGGTAGTAAAAACGTGACTTTTTAGGCGATATCAGTCCTTATGGAACATTCGCTTACCGACACATGCCTTTTGGGCTATGCAACGCACCTGCTACATTCCAAAGGTGTATGGTGGAAATATTCCACGATATGATTAAACAGTGCATGGAATTATTCATGGATGACTTCTTGGTCTTTGGAAACTCCTTCACTTCTTGTCTTTTCAACCTCGAACGATGTTAGGCCGATGTGAAGAATCGAATCTTGTCTTAAACTAGGAGAAGTGCCACTTTATGGTGAAGGAAAGAATAGTATTAGGACACCGAATAAAGTCTGGAATTGAAGTTGACAAAGCTAAAGTTGAGACCATTGCCAAACTTCCGCCACCTACTTCTGTTAAAGCCACTCGCAGTTTTCTAGGTCACGCCGGATTCTACCGTCGCTTTATTAAGGATTTTTCTAAAATATCTCGACCTATGACGCACCTTCTCGAGAAGGACACTCCATTTGTCTTTTCAGATGACTGCCTGAAAGCTTTCAACTATTTAAAGGCCCAGCTCACACATGCACCAATCATGGTTGCTCCTGACTAGAGTCTCCCATTTAAAATCATGTGCGACACCAGTGACTTTGCTGTTGGAGCTGTCTTAGGGCAAAGGAAGGATAAGCATTTTCAATCAATATACTACGCCAACAAGACACTCACCGATGCTCAAGAGAATTACACTACTACATAGTAAGAGCTACTACAGAGTAAGAGAATTACACTACAACAGAGTAAGAGCTGCTTACTTAATATTGTCCAAAACTATTGTCCATACAGATCACTCAGCCTTGAATTATCTTTTCAAAAAGCAAGACGCTAAACCAAGACTACTTCGATGGATTCTGCTTCTCCAAGAATTCGATATAGAAATCAAGGATAAAAAGGGAGCAGAAAATGTCGCGACAGATCATCTCAGTCGATTGGAAAACCCATCGATGAAAAAGCTTAATGAAAAAGAAATTCAAGATCAGTTTCCTGAAGAACAACTCATGAATATCGGAGGCCACCAGAAGGGGTTACAATTCAACTATAACCCTTGGTACGCAGACTACGCTAATTATCTGGTTGGAGGAATTGTGCCAAAAGGAATGCCCACCTCTAGAAAGCGCAAATTCTTCAGAGACAGTTAAAATTACTATTGGGACGATCTATATACTTGTTCAAAGTATGTCCGGACCAAATCATCAAAAGATGCGCAGACAAAAGGGAAGCAAGGAACATTCTCCACCAGAGTCATCACAGACCCACTTGAGGACACCATGGAGAAAATATGACCGCAAGGAAGGTATACGATTCTGGCTTCTATTGGCCGATCATATTCAGAGACGCTCACGACTTGGTAAAACATTGTGATGCTTGCCAAAGGTTTGGAAGTATCTCATGGAGGAGTGTATAACACACCACAATTTTCATACCATTTTTTTAAAAGGTCGGAAGCGAAATCCCATATATATTATAAACATAGATAACATGACGTCATCTACAAAAGTTACATAAGTTATATGTACTAGTTATTAAAGTTTACAAACCACTAATTCTATTCTGGGCATTATATATCAAAACATATTAAACTGTATCAAAACAATATCAGAGTAATCCTGGTCAAACACCTTCCAGTCACTCCTTGCCCAACCCATATCGCCTCAAAACCTGCAAGGAGTAAATAATGGGATTAGCACGAAGCTAAGTGAATAATCCTGTTGCAAACAGTTTGACTTAGCCCCAACAATATTGATTAACAACAAATAACACATAAGCACTACATCATCAAGAGGATCGGTTCCTTATGGCGCCCTCAGCCCGCGGTGGCCCACCAAGTGACACTTATGATCACTACAGGCCAATACAGTGATTTACCGATAACCGGTTGCTACCTTTAGTCAATATGTGTTCCATTCTCAACACATGATTACAAATCTCACATTGACTAACCTGTAGCAACTAGTCCAACAATCGTTGACCTTCAATTCATCAAAATGCTCAAAAGCAACACATGACAAATATATATATATATATATATCTCAGAAATAATAATCAACAATCAACTATGTTTATTTCGTTGTAACCAATTATGTCACAACCAAACCATACTGAAGTTCCAAGTCTATTCACATGTCAACTTCGATCTAACCACTTAGTTGACTAATTCACTGACTCTTCTGCTTGTCTGAAAACACAACAAACACTTGAGTTAGTTACTCAATTCAATCTCATACAACATACTTAGTATAAGTATATATTGTCAACAAACAATCATATAGCAACAATAAACATATTGTATATATTCAATCCATCATCTTTCATGTTAACTAGTTTATATGTTTCAAGTTATCACCATACACTTTACTATTAGTTAACACAAAGCTGGTACACTAACATTAACCCACAAAACTTATGCAGAAATAAATCTGGTCTGTGCAAACCTAAATCGCGGCGCAACCGAACCAGATTGTGTCGCAACCCAGGCTAAACTTGATAATCAAAATACCCTTTCCAGCATACCAAATCTACCCTAAACCTTAATTAACCTCAACTAAAGCATATAACAACATATTCCAATTACTAACATCTTATAACCAAAATCAAAACACCAATTTATACTCATTTCACCTATTCATTCTTCTTCCTAATTCAAGTTATGAAATCTTCATATAATCATGAAGAACAACATATAAGCATCATGAAATCAGAAGCTAATCATTTAGTATATCCAACACATAACACTTATGCATCAAATTCTTCTATTTATCATCAACCTAATTAACCACATGAATTCATGAAGAACATACAAGAACACTTACACTTTAGGAATAACAAGAAGATGATGATTAGCAAGATGATGCCAAATCTGATATAACTCAAAGAAATTAGAGCTTATTAATTTGAAGATTTGTTTAAAGTTTAAGACATGTATGTTTCAATTGAAGAAAACCCAAGAGGAAAGTAACTTAGGTCGGCTTGTACAACCTATTTCTATATCATAGTGTAATTATTATACCCGTTCTAATTCTATTGTCTGGAACCTAAATACCATTTGCGGGAAAACTATTTTATTTTACCGTGAACTATAACTATTTAAAACGATTAATAATTTACTAGTCACAATTAATCCTTTATCCAAATTTCCTAAGTTACAAATCGAAACACATAAATACTCAATATTTAAAATATAATGAATAATAATATATAAGTAAAGGAAATTACCGAAATACCCTCAGGTCACAAAAGCGGGTGTTACAAATCTTCCCTCCTTAGGAAGATTTCGTCCCCAAAATCTCGCTAGACTAAAACAAATAAGGGTATCGCGAGCGCATGCTCGACTCAGTCTCCCAGGTAAGGTTCACCCCCAAACTATGTCTCCATTTCACTAAAACCATCGGAATCTCTTTCTTACGTAACTTAGTCACCTTTCTATCAACTAATTCAATAGGCTCCTCAACTAATTCTGGCTATTATCAACTTTAAGGTCTTGTAATGGAAGAATTTGGGATTGATCCTCAACATTACATTTCCTCAGATAACAAATATTAAATGTGTCATGAATACCAGATAACTCAGAAGGAAGATCCAAGGAGACTGTCTGCTCATTAACCACCTGTCGGATTCTGAATGGGCCAATAAACTTTGGGGCGAGTTTTCCACGTTTTCCAAATCTGATCACACATTTCCATGGGGAAACCTTTAAATACACCAGTTCACCCTCAACATAAGTAACAGGTCGACGGCGTGGGTCAGCATACTATATTGTCTATCTCTGGCAGCTTTCAGTTTCTCGCGAGCTATAGCAACTTTATCGGCTCTTATCTGTACGATATCAGGACCTGCAAACTGCTTTTCTCCAGCCTCTAACCAGCAAGTAGGCATTCTGCAATGATGCCCATATAACATCTCGTATGGTGGCATACCGATACTGGAATGGTAAGAGTTATTATAAGCAAATTCTGTTAAAAGGCAAATGAGAATCCCAAGAACCACCGTACTCTAATACACAAGTTCGCAGCATATCTTCCAGAGTCTGAATGGTATGCTCTGTCTAACCGCCCGTCTGTGGATGATAAGCCGTACTGAGGTTAACTCTGGTACCTAATTCACGTCGTAGACTCTGCCAAAACCCAGAAATAAACCTGGAATCCCTGTCTGATACAATCGATAATGGAATCCCGTGTCTTGAAACTATCTCATGAATGTACAACTGAGCTAATCGGGTCAAAGATGCAGTCTCACTGGTAGCCAGAAAATGAGCACTTTTTGTCAATCTGTCAACAATCACCAAAATTCTATCATTACCTTTCTGTGTTCTGGGAAGTTTAGTGACAAAATCCATAGTAATATGCTCCCATTTCCATTCGAGAATATCAAGCTGTCTCAATGAACCATAGGGTTTCTGATGCTCTGCTATAACCTGGGAACAAATATGACAAGATTCCACGACACGTGCAACATCGGTTTTCATCGTAGGCCACCAATATAAAGGTTTCAGGTCATTATACATTTTTGTACTCCCGGGATGAATAGACAGTCTAGATTTATGCGCCTCAGATAATATCAAATCCCGAAGTCCCCCAATCAATGGAACCCAAACCCGAGAATGAAAGGTTTTCAAACCCCGAGAATCGTCAACTAATAAATCTTTTCATTTCAGCAAAATTTCAGATTTCAGATTAACATCTAATAAAGCTTCAGACTGTGCAGCTTTTAACTGAGAAATCAAATCAGAAGAAATCTCTAAATGCATAAAACATACCCGATCAGAAGATAATTTTCTGCTCAGTGCACCTGCCACCACATTAGCTTTACCCGGGTGATAACGGATTTCGCAATCATAATCCTTAATTAGTTCCAACCAACATCTTTGTCGCATGTTCAAATCTTTTTGAGAAAACATATATTGCAAACTTTTGTGGTCAGTACAAACCACACATTTAGTACCATATAAGTAATACCTCCAAATTTTAACGCAAATACTACAGCAGCAAGCTCTAGATCGTGAGTAGGATAATTTCTTTCATGAGTTTTTAATTGGCGAGAATCATAAGCAATTACCCGATCTCTTTGCATTAAAACACATCCTAACCCAGCATGAGAGGCATCACAGTAACAATAAAATCATCAGAACCATCCGGCAAAGCTAAAACTGGAGCCTGACATAATAATTGTTTCAGAGTCTGAAAGGCTGTTTCTTGCTGATCATCCCACTGAAATCTAACATTCTTACGTGTCAATTTGGTCAACGGGCTCGCAATTCTAGAAAAGTCTTTGATGAACTTTCTATAATAACCCTCCAATCCCAGAAAACTTTTAATTTCAGAAGAAAATTTAGGTGTATTCCAATTCATCACAGCCTCAACCTTAGACGGATCAACTTTTATTCCATCATTACAAATAACATGCCCCAAAAACTGTACCTCCCGCAATCAGAATTCACATTTTGAAAACTTAGCATAAAGATGTTCCCTTTTTAAAGTTTCCAAAACTAATTTCAATTGTTGTTCATGTTCAGACTCAGACTTCGAATAAATCAGTATATCATCGATAAACACAATCACAAACTTGTCCAGAAAAGAACGACATACCCGATTCATTAAATCCTTAAATATGGCAGGGGCATTAGTCAATCCAAACGGAATAACTAAAAACTCATAATAGCCGTACCTGGTGCCAAAAAACAGTCTTAGGAATGTCTTCTTCGCGAACTCGCACCTGGTGATAACCTGATCTCAAATCAATTTTTGAAAAATAAGAAGATCCCTGCAAATGATCAAATAACTCATCAATTCTGGGCAAAGGATACTTATTCTTCATAGTTCTTTTATTCAGCTCCCTGTAATCAATACACATACGAAGGGTACCATCTTTCTTTTTCACAAATAAAACAGGAGCACCCCAGGGAGAAGAACTAGGTCGTATGAAACCCTTATCTAACAGTTCCTGAATCTGAGTCATCATTTCACGAATTTCTGAAGGTGCTAATCTGTAAGGAGATTTGGCTATAGGGGAGGAACCAGGAATCAAATCAATCTGATACTCAACTTCCCTAACAGGGGGTAAACCGGGCAACTCGTCGGGGAAGACCTCCGGGTATTCAGAAACCACCCGGACATCAGACACAGTTTTCTTTTCTAACTTTGTATCTACAACATAAGCCATATAAAACTCACACCCTTTAGCTAGAGATTTTCTAGCTTTCATCAAAGAAATCAAAGGAATAGTGCCTTTGTCTCGTTCTCCTCGAGCCACTATGTATGACTCTTCAGAAATTGGGATTTTTATCAACTTTTTATGACACTCAATATTAGCTCTTTTGACTCAGCCAATTCATGCCTAATACCACATCAAAACTCGAAATAGGAAATAGAAGAAAGGAAACAGGAAAATCATGACCCTCTATAGTAATATTAGCCCCAGTTACCGAGGTGGTAACATGAACCATTTTGCCATTGGCCACTTCTACTTCAATAGGGTTTATAATCAACGAGGGGGTCAACTTTAACTTTTCACAGAAATTCACAGATATGAATGAACAATTTGCTCCAGAATCAAAAAGTACACGTGCGGGTACAGAATTAACAAGAAAAGTACCAGTAATGACATCCTTAGTGATGACAGCCTCATCAACTGTCATCTGAAATGCACCCTAGTAGCGGATGGTAGATTTTTCCGCTTTTGACTCGAAGAAGAGGAACCACCACCCATACTCATTCCATGCCTCGTAGCTTCAGAACAATCCCCAGCTCGATGACCTTCCTTATGACAATTCCAGCATACCTGATTAGGATAAGTACAATCTTTGGCTGAATGTCCCAATACCCCGCATTTGATGCACCTAGATGTCTGAGGAGTACAAGGTCCAGTATGTTTGGATCTACATCTAGTACAATAAGAACTTTCAATCATAATACCACCAGTATTAGGTTTTCTGTATTGCTGAGTACCCTGCCATTTCTGCTTTCCCCGACTAGAAGAGTCACTTTTTGATCTTTGTAGAAACTTTTCTTTATTCAATAAGTTCCTAGACCTAATATCACTATCCACAGATCGGGCTAAAGTGAAAGCCTGAGAAAACGAACCTGCTAATCTCACAGTGGTACGATAATCAGGAGGTAAAGTTCTAACAAAATGATCAATTTTGGTTCTGTCATCCGGGACCCACTGCTGTACAAATCGTAATTTCTCTGAAATTTGACTAATAAGTTCATCAATAGTCATCTGCTCAGTCTTTTGCAGCTCTAAAAACTCTTGTCTGATACAAGAAACATCATACTCAGAACATAACTGCTTACAAATCTCAGAATAAAAGTCTGGCCATCGGATAGCACTCCTCTGTAGTGGGGTCAATGGTGAAGTAATAGAATCCCACCAAGACATAGCTTGACCCTTTAAAAACTGAACTGCATAAGGTACCTTGTCTTCCTCCTCACAATGACAAACTTCTAACTTTCACGCAACCAATCTAATGTAACAGTAGGATTAGGACTCCCAGAATATATAGAAGGGTTGCTGGACATAAAAGTTTTGAGGGAACAAACCTTCGTTGACTGCTGAAATGGTGAGAATGTAGGTATCTGAAAACCAGAAGATCCAGACATAGTAAATGGTGCAGAAGTCTGAAAGTTATAACCATGAGGTTGCTACTGAGGAACATACGGAACTGATGTCGGAATCCGAAAAGTAGATGTAATAGGTGGAGTAGTACTCTCAACATGTGGCTAACTCGAAACATGACGTTGAGAAAGCTCGGCCAATTGTTTCCGTTGATCTATCACTTCGGCCTCTAATCTCATCATATACTCCCGATCTGTTTCTCCACTGACTAAATTAGATGCACCCTGAAAACCCTGATAATCTGGAGGTACATTCATCTTTGAGGCATTATTAAGGGTAGGGTCCGGTTGCTCATTCTCAACCATTCTTGTAATCACAACACATCTCACTATTCGTTAATTGTTAGTACTAACATACTAACCAATCTCATTAACCACTAATCCCACAACCTGGAATGTTTGAACAATACCACTAGGTTTGGGATTGAACACTTTACTATTGCTCAATTCACCCAAATCTATGCTTCGATACCAATTTATAACACACCAGAATTTTCATACCATTTTTTTTAAAGGTCGGAAGCGAAATCCTATATATATATATATTATAAACATAGATAACATGACGTCATCTACAAAAGTTACATAAGTTATATGTACTAGTTATTAAAGTTTACAAACCACTAATTGTATTCTGGGCATTATATATCAAAACATAATAAACTGTATCAAAACAATATCAGAGTAATCCTGGTCAAACACCTTCCAGTCACTCCTTGCCCAACCCATATCGCCTCAAAACCTGCAAGGAGTAAATAATGGGATTAGCACGAAGCTAAGTGAATAAGCCTGTTGCAAACAGTTTGACTTAGCCCCAACAATATTGATTAACAACAAATAACACATAAGCACTACATCATCAAGAGGATCGGTGGTACTTATGGCGCCCTCAGCCCGTGGTGGCCCACCAAGTGACACTTATGATCACTGCAGGCCAATACAGTGATTTACCGATAACCGGTTGCTACCTTTAGTCAATATGTGTTCCATTCTCAACACATGATTACAAATCTCAAAATTACTAACTTGTAGCAACCAGTCCAACAATCGTTGACCTCCAATTCATCAAAATGCTCAAAAGCAACACATGACAAATATATATATATATATATATATATATATATATATATATATATATATATATATATATCTCAGCAATAATAATCAACAATCAACTATGTTTATTTCGTTGTAACCAATTATGTCACAACCAAACCATACTGAAGTTCCAAGTCTATTCACCTGTCAACTTCGATCTAACCACTCAGTTGACTAATTCACTGAGTCTTCTGCTTGTCTGAAGACACAACAAAACACTTGAGTTAGGTACTCAATTCAATCTCTTACAACATACTTAGTATAAGTATATATTGTCAACAAACAATCATATAGCAACAATAAACATATTTTATATATTCAATCCATCATCTTTCATGTTAACTAGTTTATATGTTTCAAGTTATCACCATACACTTTACTATTAGTTAACACAAAGCTGGTACTTAACATTAACCCACAAAACTTATGCAGAAATAAAACTAGTCTGTGCAAACCTAAATCGCGGTGCAACCAAACCAGATCGCATCGCAACCTAGGCTGAATCGCGTCGCAACTGGACATAATCGCATCGCGATTCTACTTACGTCACGTCGCGATTCATGAAGATCGCGTCACGAACTGCATCGGCAAATTTTGCCCTGAACCTGTGAACCAACTACTGCACGAACTTGATAATCAAAATACCAATTTCCAACATACCAAATCTACCCTAAACCTTAATTAACCTCAACTAAAGAATATAACAACATATTCCAATTACTAACATCTTATAACCAAAATCAAAACACCAATTTATACCCATTTCACCTATTCATTCTTCATCCTAATTCAAGTTATGAAATCTTCATATAATTATGAAGAACACCATATAAGCATCATGAAATCAGAAGCTAATCATTTAGTATATCCAACACATAACACTTATGCATCAATTTCTTCTATTTATCATTAACCTAAGTTACCACATGAATTAATGAAGAACATACAAGAACACTTACACTTTAGGAATAATAAGAAGATGATGATTACAAGATGATGCCAAATCTGATATAACTCAAAGAAATTACAGCTTATTAATTTGAAGATATTTTTAAAGTATAAGTCATGTATGTTTCAAATGAAGAAAACCCAGGAGGAAAGTAACTTAGGTCGGCTTGTAGAACCTATTTCTATGTCATAGTGTAATTATTATACCCGTTCTAGTTCTATTGTTTAGAACTAATATCGCGTAAAAAGTCATGTTTTTACTACCGATATCTCTCTCATTCTGGAACGATTCTTGGCATTTTAAACTTAGAAACAATACAAATCAGTGATATTATGCCAAGATGGTCAAAACAAGGTTGCACGACAAAAATCAAGCAAAACGGATGAAAAATGAAGATTCCACGCACGTTTGAAGATTCAAGGCATCAAAACAGGATTTTAAGACAAAAGTACCCATCATCAACATCCATATCATCAAAGATGTTCGTTTTCAAATTACGAGTCCAACAGAAGAAGAATCAACAAAAACAGACGAAGAATGAAGATTCTACGTACACCGGAAGATCCAAACGATTTGTATGAGATATCCAAAGATGGGAGACATATTTTTGGGATATCTTTACATCAAAGTCTTCGTTTTTGAATTACGAATCCTACGCAAAAAGCATCAACGCAAACGGACGTATAACGAAGAAGATACACGCGATTTAAGCAACGCAGCGAAAGAAAGCGAACCGGGGCGGCAGCACGGCGTACTAGGCCGGCTACCAGGCCCCCGGCGCCGGCCAACCACCCCCCGTACCATTTACTCTTTTTGGTCCTTGCGCGTACCTGGTGCACCACCTTTCCATGCTTTTTCGTACCCGGTGCGCCACCTTTCCATGCTTTTTCATACCCGGTGCACCACCTTTCACTCTTTTTCTAATATGAGCCTTGGAATGCTAACTTGAGCCACATTTCACCTATAAATAGAAGCCCTAAGGCTTCATTTTCACACACACCTTCCACACCTTTCATATCTTTCTTATTTCTTTCTAGCTTTTATTTTCTTTTTCTCTCTACTTTCTCTCTCTAAGATAAGTTAATTAATTTAGTGAGAGATAAGTAGGAGATTAATTATGTAGTAGTTAGTAGTAGCTTGCTTAGGAATGTAACGCTTTGGAATATTCGGAAGTAATATAAGCATCGTTTTGCTCGCAATAATTACGGGTAATATCTATCCTTTCTTTTATTAATTATTTGTAATGTTCTTGTTTGATG
Source organism: Pseudognaphalium luteoalbum (assembly GCA_963422505.1). Taxonomy (NCBI): domain Eukaryota; kingdom Viridiplantae; phylum Streptophyta; class Magnoliopsida; order Asterales; family Asteraceae; genus Pseudognaphalium; species Pseudognaphalium luteoalbum. The sequence continues at coordinate 93,018,578 of OY730193.1, read as the reverse complement.
TTTACGATTTATTAACATTAGAAATGTCTATTGCCATGATATGCAAGTAGTTGCTTATATGTTTGCCATGATTTAGATAGTTATAATGGGATGAAGTTAAATATTGTAAAGTAATATGACGACCCCTATTCGACTTTTCCCAGATATAGTGTTGGAAACGCTTTATGCGGAGTACAAACGTATGAAAGTCTGGGACGACCGAAGGTAGTTATATTACGGATCAATATTATAAATGTGCTAAATGAATTTCTGTTTATAGTTTATTTATAATATTATGAACGAATGATGGCATGTATGGCCAACCGCTTATGACCAGACTGCCCCTACTTATTCCGGTAGGGTAAAACCTGTTTATGCGACTATTTATTCAATAGACCATGCCATGATACGGACGTCTCTGACGACCGATATTGGGGAATAGGATTCGAGGGTAGTCGTTGGCTGATGTGTTCAGTACATTTGGGAGAACTTCCGGTGTATTGTAATTGTTTAAGTTTACTATCCATGTGACATATCTTCTATCTGATTGCGGACAATTCTACGTTAGTTAGTTGATAGGATCGTAAAAACAACTCATTCCAACATAGTTTAAATTTAAAAAAAGAAACTTATATGAATGGGAATTATTATACTTTGTTATTGTTTAAATATATGACACTAGACCTAATTTATGGAGCACCCTTTCTAGTTATCCACGTGACTACAACTTAGATATTAGGGAGTCATGAACCTTAATTATGGTAAGTAGTTATCTGTACCCATGACATGCAATAAGTAATCCACGGTGAATCCACTCGTTGTATATATTAGGTTTGCATTTCTACACTTGACCGCATGTTGGATGTAAGAAGCCGTGGAACTACCATGTAAAGTACACTGTTTATTACTAAAAGGTATGGTCTGCATATGAAACACGTTTTGACAAACTGCGAATAATCCAGGGATGTATAACTGTTTGAAAAGGAGAGGTCTAGGTCATAGATCAAAGTAATTAAAGCTTAAGAAAAGTATTAACAAGGTCTAGAAAGGAAAGTCTTAGTGACTTAGATACATGAACCCCCTAGATCTTACATATTTGGTTCTTTAAACATAGCAAGTTAATAATTAGATACACATTTAGATGAACGCGAGATAAGCTTAGGTGTTAAGAACGGTCGTACCTATGAGACCATACACTGCTTTATTCATGTACCTCGGTTTTTCACCAAGATAGGTTTCTTATCTTTCAACTAGGTAAGTATTGGGAGTTTAGCGTACTGCTCCGATCAGAATCACGATAACCTAGTTCCTAGTGACATGCCAAAGGGAATTTAATTGGTAGGGTTCTAGTGGTTACACCAAAGTCTGTTAATCTATTAATCTGAAAGTGTCCCCATCATAAACACCATCCCGGTATTATACTATCCCAAGTCATGGTGAACCACGTCTTCCCTAACCTTGGTTGTTCTATACGTGCTAGCTAGCTAATTTTTAATTTCACTTTTAGTAGTTTAAATTAGATAAAAACAAAACAAAACCAACTATCTGAACCCCATCTTGAAGACTGAATTATTCAAATGAGCTCCGTTTCAAATTCGACCGTCTGGAGACGACCCTGATCATCCTTACCATGTACTAGTATCAGGTACTTGTACCTAGTACGAGTAGGTAGTTTGGAGGTTTAGGCCCCGAGCAAAATAAATTTTAAAACACCCTGATCGCCCCTCAGTCATTACAACAACACCAATGACACTGACGGCTGGGAGCGCATCAAGTTTTTGGCGCCACTGCCGGGGAAGGTAGTACGATTTGGAGCCTGTTTAGATAAGTTAGTTTTTAAGAGATCCTTTTGATTGGGACTCACCATCCTTATCAAAAGTTACCTTTTGCTCTTAGTTTAGCGTAGTTAGGATTACCTTAGCATAATTTAGTTTAGATTAAGTTCCCTTCTCACCCACAACGTCAATTCTTAAACCTTCTCCCTATGCCATCTATTATGGACCCTTGGGAAATGTTAAATCAATGGGAACGATTAGATCAAATGCAAAGTCTTGTTAATTCAATCCAAATTAGATGTAGCATGTGCAATAATATCCATGTAGATGGAGAATGCCAAAGCCATAGTATGATGTATTCGGATAACCTAGGGAACTTACATCGTCAAACACTGTATCAAAATGACCCCAGAACTTTCCAACCACATCCATACCAACCTTTTCATCCCCAACCACTCGAAATCTACCCACACTCACCTTACCCTGTAAGTATACCACAACCCTATGAGAATCCTGACTTGAGAGATATGCCCTTAGCCTATCTCAGCAGTAATGCTGCTTTCTCACCTCATTCCGAATCACTTGAAGAAATGATTAAAGAACAAGAAGACATACTTAGAAGTTTTACTTATAATATGTCACAAATCCTTACTAACATACCAACACAAGCCCAAGAGAGTAGTGAGGAGAGTAGGAATCAAGCTGGAGTCAACTCTAGGATACAGAAAGTTGAGAGACGCACACACACCACATCTATTACACTTGACACAGACTTACATTCTCATGAGTTCGGTTACAATATCCCTTCAACTCCCACACCAACCAAATTTTTTAAACCTTCACATTCACCTATTCCCAACCAATCAACGTCAAAGAACGATGGAGGGTTTGTTCTAGAAGAACTTTCCGAACCACTACAACTCGAAACTTCCGGCCGGAGTGACGAGGATGACGAAGTAGACGAAGAGATCGAGATGGAAAGCCCGAATTTGGAGATTTACAAAGAAGACTCAGCTTCACATGGACTGAAGGAATACATACCGACTCTAAGTAGTGAACTCATTCAAACTGATATGGTTGAACACGTCCCACAACCAGTTGTGGTTGACTATATCCCAAAAATCACTTTAATTGATTCACTTCCTGATCTAATTGACTTTACTAGTGCCTTAGAGGAGACAGACACGCAAGTATTTGATGATAATGTTGCTATGAGATTGGAGACGCTAATGAACATTGTCCCATCTCCATGCCCAGAGTATAACTTTCTCATCGAATCAAAGACTTTAGGAAGCAAGGTGGGTTTTGCATCAAGAGCACCTTACAAACCATCTCTCCATTACATAATGGCGTACACGTCGTGGAGTGATAAGGACCTCTTTGACGAACCCAAACAACCCAAAACGCAAGAGGTAGAAAAAGTCGAGAGCTTTTTTTTGCCTCAAGTAAAATAAATCACTCACTTTTCCATACCTTCTTTCCTTATTGGACACACCTTGACCATAATCTGCTTTAATCCCTTAGGTATGTACCAATACTTCCGCTTATGTCTACTGATGGATGCAAAGGAGTCCCCTAGATTTCCCAAGAAATAGGTTTGGAGTCAAGCTAGTGACTCGAACAAAAACAAGCGCTTCTCGGGAGGCAACCCGTGTCTAACATAGGATTATCAGTAGTAGTTAAAGTAGTTTAAGTAGTAAACTAACCCAATAAGTAGAAATGAAACCCTAAAATGAATGTTCCAAGTTTTCTATCTTTATGAACAAAAATGGATGGTATGCGAAATTACTTCGTCAAAAGTCAAATTTTTGTCAAACCTTAATACTTCCTACTCCCAGTCATTTGGAATTTATGCAACATCTATTTTCACCATTTTCTAAAGTTCTTGTTATCCTTTTCACTCACAAAAATGGAAACCCACTAGGAGTTAGGAACCTTAGTCATTCTAAACACCCAATTACATGTTTCATGCATTTGAGGTACTTACATATATTATAAGATATTAATGCTTAATCTGATTTGTATGTCAATATGTGTATTATGCTCAAACTCGTTTAAAAATATGTGCTTTGGATATCTTTATACTTGGCTACCTGATTCAACTGATAATACTGGTATTTCGATGTCTGCTATTTGTGCTGCGGTGAAATTATAGGCAACTAACACTTTTTGTGTGAGATTAAACTCAAAGTCGTACACTTGTTTGTTTCATCTACAAAGCACTCACTTTGATAGGTTCTTCGCAAACCAGTGAATCTATGATTTGGAGAATAATCACTTGTTTGTTAGATCATGTTTATTTAATCTACTTGTAACAGACAGGGACTGACGCCTATGGATAAAGAATCTTTAAGGATAATGAAAAGATGACAAGAGGAGCTTATAGTTCATTGAGTATGGGAATCTTTGGAGCATTGCTTTGCAGGGGACAAGAGATGACACTTCTGGATACGAAGATGATTTCTAGTTGTCTATGACTATTCATCAAGTTGATCAACTCAATACTCATCATATGTGCCCACAAATTCCAAGTCTTATAGCTAAACCTTGCCACATAATGGAACCCTAAACCATCATCACCATATCCACCCACATTCACCCATCCATCAAACCCTTCACAGATACAACCATCACCCTCAGGGACTATTCATACAAAGGAATAGATACGGGAACAATTTGGAAACTGGAGATATCAGTCGATAAAAGAACAACATCAGATTCATTACATCAGTTGTCAGCAAAAGATCTCGGGTAATAAAGATTCATGGTCATTGGATTCAACACTTTCAGATCATTAGGAGCAGTTGAGTTACAACAGCGGCTCTTGAAGATTAGGATCTTTGTCCATTAATCTCTATCCAACATTTGGGGATTATTGGTCCATTATGCTTGTGTCCGAAGGGCGACATCACTTCATTTTCTGCAATTTATCCTTTAGCTCTTAGTTATTTTCGTGAGGAAACTGGTTGAGTGATTGAAGAAAGGTTATACTGCTGGAGCTCAAGTTCAATACATGAAGGCCGATGCCGACCAAGTTCAGAATCCATTGGAGATGACACAGTCAACCACTCAGATCCTCAGCTCACAGTCGTATAGACGATAAGGGAGTTCTGTGTTCCTTTCTCTAGCTTATTTACCCGTTTTTGCAAGATTTTATCGACCTATATCCCATTCCAAACACTAAGTGTTGGATCCTTGGACTCCACAAAATACTAAGAGATATTTTCCAAAGTAGTAGAAATTCTAAGTGTGGGATACTTCGACAAGAGGTACTCAATGCATAGATTCGAACATTAGGGACAATGTTCCTCTAAGTGTGGGATATACGGTCTGCAACCGCAAGTTTAACCTCTTGTCCATAAGTCAAACATTATTTTCATTAAAAGGCTAAAAATAGAGAAATTTTCAAAAAATTTGGGATTCAAAAGCAACACTTTAGAACCTCTATTTTCCAAAAATGTAAATTACAACGAGAAACGAGTTTTAACAAAGAAACAAAATTGTTTACTTAGAATAAGATACAGACGAAAAGGGCAACACATGGCTAGGCATTGACCAAAACATTCGATTCGTGAGGTTTGAGCCCGTGACTAGCATTCATCATTTAAAATGCTTCACTTTTCGCTTCATGTGAGTGCCGATGTATGAATTTGAATTAGAACTTGCTCTTGCAATACATTTCAAGATCACACCAATGAGTGCCATACGTGGAATAGGTACAATCTATCTTGATAACTTCTAAGGAATCTCATCACCCTCTCACCACCAAACATCCACTTCGCACCCAATCAAAACCTCCTTTTATTCATTCCGAACCCACAGAAGTAACATCTTCCAAAAATTTTCAGAGACACTCTCGATTTCCCAAGACTTTTGCAAGAAAAGCCATCACAACCCAATACCATAAGAAACCTTTCAGGCCATAAAATATATCTATCCATCGGTAAGGTCGGCATGATAAAAAGAAAAGAAAAATAGAAAAGGAAGAAAACAAGAACCATATATGCCGGTACTACCAAGAAAAGGTCCAGAAGAGGAAATTAAAAATCCAAAAAGGGTTATGCTACCAAGTCTTTTCAAAATCTGAGAAATTTCAAAAGAGACTCTCAAGAAAAGCACCCCAGTTTCGAGACAATACAAGGAAAACCCATCACACACCTTCTTCAAAACCAAACACTCGATTCCTTTCTAAGATGTCTTGAAAGATTAGTACCATTCTCATCAAAAGTGATGGAGATTTGATTCTTGATCAAGCTTATGACGAGAATGCTGCATGACTGGCTATCTGAGTGATTGACACTAGCAAGTAGGAAACCCTAAACACCTGAGTGATTTGAGTGACCCACTCTGAGGATTGCATATTCATGATTATCAACTAAGTTGCTCGAAGAAGGTATCAAATTTTATAAACCCTTAGTTTCCCGTAAGAACTCTTTCATAACTGTAACTTTATATTCTTTAGAAATAGTCTTTCTAAAAATAAGTGCAATTAGAATCATTCCAAAAGCCTTTCATGAATGAGTTTGCTTGAGGACAAGCAAAGTTCTAAGTGTGGGATACTTGATAACGCGTAAAAAGTCATGTTTTTACTACCGATATCTCTCTCATTCTGGAACGATTCTTGGCATTTTAAACTTAGAAACAATACAAATCAGTGATATTATGCCAAGATGGTCAAAACAAGGTTGCACGACAAAAGTGCCCATCATCAACATCCATATCGTCCAAGATGTTCGTTTTCAAATTACGAGTCCAACAGAAGAAGAATCAACAAAAACAGACGAAGAATGAAGATTCTACGTACGCCGGAAGAACCAAACGATTTTTACGAGACATCCAAAGATGGGAGACATATTTTTGGGATACCTTTACATCAAAGTCTTCTTTTTTGAATTACGAATCCGATGCAAAAAGCATCAACGCAAACGAACGCATAACGAAGAAGATACACGCGATTTAAGCAACGCAGCAGAAAAAAGCGAACCGGGGCGGCAGCACGGCGTACTAGGCCGGCCACCAGGCCCCCACCGCCGGAAAAACACCCCCATCCCATTTCCACTTTTTGGTCCTTGCGCGTACCTGGTGCACCCCCTTTCCATGCTTTTTCGTACCCGGTGCGCCACCTTTCCATGCTTTTTCGTACCCGGTGCACCACCTTTCACTCTTTTTCTAACGTGAGCCTTGGAATGCTAACATGAGCCACATTTCACCTATAAATAGCAGCCCTAAGGCTTCATTTTCACACACCTTCCACACCTTTCATATCTTTCTTATTTCTTTCTAGCTTTTATTTTCTTTTTCTCTCTACTTTCTCTCTCTAAGATAAGTTAATTAATTTAGTGAGAGATAAGTAGGAGATTAATTATGTAGTAGTTAGTAGTAGCTAGCTTAGCAATGTAACGCTTTGGAATATTCGGAAGTAATATAAGCATCATTTTGCTCGCAATAATTACGGGTAATATCTATCCTTTCTTTTATTAATTATTTGTAATGTTCTTGTTTGATGTTTACGATTTACTAACATTAGAAATATCTATTGCCATGATATGAGAGTAGTTGCTTATATGTTTGCCATGATTTAGATAGTTATAATGGTATGAAATTAAATATTGAAAAGTAATATGACGGTCCCTATTCAACTGTTCCCGAATATAGTGTTGGAAACGCTTTATGCGGAGTACAAACGTATGGAAGTCTGGGATGACCGAAGGTAGTTATATTACAGATCAATATTATAAATGTGCTAAATGGATTTCATTTTATAATTTAATTATAATATTATGAACGAATGATGGCATGTTTGGCCAACCGCTTATGACCAGACTGCCCCAACTTATTCCGGTAGGGTAAAACCTGTTTATGCGACTATTTATTCAATAGACCATGCCATGATACGTACGTCTCTGACGACCGAGATTGGGGAATAGGATTCGAGGGTAGTCGTTGGCCGATGTGTTCAGTACATTTGGGAGAACTTCCGGTGTATTGTAATTGTTTGTGTTTACTATCCATGTGACATATCTTCTATCTGATTGCGGACAATTCTACGTTAGTTAGTTGATAGGATCGTAAAAACAACTCATTCCAACATAGTTTAAATTTATAAAAAGAAATTTATATGAATGGGTTGTGCCCATGACGTGCAATAAGTAAGACACAGTGAAACCACTCGTTGTATATATTAGGTTTACATTTCTACACTGCTTTTTATTTAGTTAGTTTAGAGTGTCACTTTCACCGTCAATTACTCTTGACCGCATGTTGGATGTAAGAAGCCGTGGAACTACCATGTAAAGTACACTGTTTATTACTAAAAGGTATGGTCTGCATATGAAACACGTTTTGACAAACTGCGAATAATCCAGGGATGTATAACTGTTTGAAAAGGAGAGGTCTAGGTCATAGATCAAAGTAATTAAAGCTTAAGAAAAGTATTAACAAGGTCTAGAAAGGAAAGTCTTAGTGACTTAGATACATGAACCCCCTAGATCTTACATATTTGGTTCTTTAAACATAGCAAGTTAATAATTAGATACACATTTAGATGAACGCGAGATAAGCTTAGGTGTTAAGAACGGTCGTACCTATGAGACCATACACTGCTTTATTCATGTACCTCGGTTTTTCACCAAGATAGGTTTCTTATCTTTCAACTAGGTAAGTATTGGGAGTTTAGCGTACTGCTCCGATCAGAATCACGATAACCTAGTTCCTAGTGACATGCCAAAGGGAATTTAATTGGTAGGGTTCTAGTGGTTACACCAAAGTCTGTTAATCTATTAATCTGAAAGTGTCCCCATCATAAACACCATCCCGGTATTATACTATCCCAAGTCATGGTGAACCACGTCTTCCCTAACCTTGGTTGTTCTATACGTGCTAGCTAGCTAATTTTTAATTTCACTTTTAGTAGTTTAAATTAGATAAAAACAAAACAAAACCAAATATTTGAACCCCATCTTGAAGACTGAATTATTATAATGAGCTCCGTTTCAAATTCGACCGTCTGGAGACGACCCTGATCATCCTTACCATGTACTAGTATCAGGTACTTGTACCTAGTACGAGTAGGTAGTTTGGAGGTTTAGGCCCCGAGCAAAATAAATTTTAAAACACCCTGATCGCCCCTCAGTCATTACAACAACACCAATGACACTGACGGCTGGGAGCGCATCAAGTTTTTGGCGCCACTGCCGGGGAAGGTAGTACGATTTGGAGCCTGTTTAGATAAGTTAGTTTTTAAGAGATCCTTTTGATTGGGACTCACCATCCTTATCAAAAGTTACCTTTTGCTCTTAGTTTAGCGTAGTTAGGATTATCTTAGCATAATTTAGTTTAGATTAAGTTCCCTTCTCACCCACAACGTCAATTCTTAAACCTTCTCCCTATGCCATCTATTATGGACCCTTGGGAAATGTTAAATCAATGGGAACGATTAGATCAAATGCAAAGTCTTGTTAATTCAATCCAAATTAGATGTAGCATGTGCAATAATATCCATGTAGATGGAGAATGTCAAAGCCATAGTATGATGTATTCGGATAACCTAGGGAACTTACATCGTCAAACACTGTATCAAAATGACCCCAGAACTTTCCAACCACATCCATACCAACCTTTTCATCCCCAACCACTCGAAATCTACCCACACTCACTTTACCCTGTAAGTATACCACAACCCTATGAGAATCCTGACTTGAGAGATACGCCCTTAGCCTATCTCAGCAGTAATGCTGCTTTCTCACCTCATTCCGAATCACTTGAAGAAATGATTAAAGAACAAGAAGACATACTTAGAAGTTTTACTTATAATATGTCACAAATCCTTACTAACATACCAACACAAGCCCAAGAGAGTAGTGAGGAGAGTAGGAATCAAGCTGGAGTCAACTCTAGGATACAGAAAGTTGAGAGACGCACACACACCACATCTATTACACTTGACACAGACTTACATTCTCATGAGTTCGGTTACAATATCCCTTCAACTCCCACACCAACCAAATTTTTTAAACCTTCACATTCACCTATTCCCAACCAATCAACGTCAAAGAACGATGGAGGGTTTGTTCTAGAAGAACTTTCCGAACCACTACAACTCGAAACTTCCGGCCGGAGTGACGAGGATGACGAAGTAGACGAAGAGATCGAGATGGAAAGCCCAAATTTGGAGATTTACAAAGAAGACTCAGCTTCACATGGACTGAAGGAATACATACCGACTCTAAGTAGTGAACTCATTCAAACTGATATGGTTGAACACGTCCCACAACCAGTTGTGGTTGACTATATCCCAAAAATCACTTTAATTGATTCACTTCCTGATCTAATTGACTTTACTAGTGCCTTAGAGGAGACAGACACGCAAGTATTTGATGATAATGTTGCTATGAGATTGGAGACGCTAATGAACATTGTCCCATCTCCATGCCCAGAGTATAACTTTCTCATCGAATCAAAGACTTTAGGAAGCAAGGTGGGTTTTGCATCAAGAGCACCTTACAAACCATCTCTCCATTACATAATGGCGTACACGTCGTGGAGTGATAAGGACCTCTTTGACGAACCCAAACAACCCAAAACGCAAGAGGTAGAAAAAGTCGAGAGCTTTTTTTTGCCTCAAGTAAAATAAATCACTCACTTTTCCATACCTTCTTACCTTATTGGACACACCTTGACCATAATCTGCTTTAATCCCTTAGGTATGTACCAATACTTCCGCTTATGTCTACTGATGGATGCAAAGGAGTCCCCTAGATTTCCCAAGAAATAGGTTTGGAGTCAAGCTAGTGACTCGAACAAAAACAAGCGCTTCTCGGGAGGCAACCCGTGTCTAACATAGGATTATCAGTAGTAGTTAAAGTAGTTTAAGTAGTAAACTAACCCAATAAGTAGAAATGAAACCCTAAAATGAATGTTCCAAGTTTTCTATCTTTATGAACAAAAATGGATGGTATGCGAAATTACTTCGTTAAAAGTAAAATTTTTGTCAAACCTTAATGCTTCCTACTCCCAGTCATTTGGAATTTATTGCAACATCTATTTTCACCATTTTCTAAAGTTCTTGTTATCCTTTTCACTCACAAAAATGGAAACCCACTAGGAGTTAGGAACCTTAGTCATTCTAAACACCCAATTACATGTTTCGAGCATTTGAGGTACTTACATATATCATAAGATATTAATGCTTAATCTGATTTGTATGTCAATATGTGTATTATGCTCAAACTCGTTTAAAAATATGTTCTTTGGATATCTTTATACTTGGCTACCTGATTCAACTGATAATACTGGTATTTCCATGTCTGCTATTTGTGCTGCGGTGAAATTATAGGCAACTAACACTTTTTGTGTGAGATTAAACTCAAAGTCGTACACTTGTTTGTTTCATCTACAAAGCACTCACTTTGATAGGTTCTTCGCAAACCAGTGAATCTATGATTTGGAGAATAATCACTTGTTTGTTAGATCATGTTTATTTGATCTACTTGTAACAGACAGGGACTGACGCCTATGGATAAAGAATCTTTAAGGATAATGAAAAGATGACAAGAGGAGCTTACAGTTCATTGAGTATGGGAATCTTTGGAGCATTGCTTTGCAGGGGACAGGAGATGACACTTCTGGATACGAAGATGATTTCTAGTTTTCTATGACTATTCATCAAGTTGATCAACTCAATACTCATCATATGTGCCCACAAATTCCAAGTCCTATAGCTAAACCTTGCCACATAATGGAACCCTAAACCATCATCACCATATCCATCCACATTCACCCATCCAACCAACCCTTCACACATACAACCATCACCCTCAGGGACTATTCATACAAAAGAATAGATACGGGAACAATTTGGAAACTGGAGATATCAGTCGATAAAAGAACAACATCAGATTCATTACATCAGTTGTCAGCAAAAGATCTCGGGTAATAAAGATTCATGGTCATTGGATTCAACACTTTCAGATCATTAGGAGCAGTTGAGTTACAACAGCAGCTCTTGAAGATTAGGATCTTTTTCCATTAATCTCTATCCAACATTTGGGGATTATTGGTCAATTATGCTTGTGTCCGAAGGGCGACATCACTTCATTTTCTTCAACTTATCCTTTAGCTCTTAGTTATTTTCGTGAGGAAACTGGTTGAGTGATTGAAGAAAGGTTATACTGCTGGAGCTCAAGTTCAATACATGAAGGCCGATGCCAACCAAGTTCAGAATCCATTGGAGATGACACAGTCAACCACTCAGATCCTCAGCTCACAGTCGTATAGACGATAAGGGAGTTCTGCGTTCCTTTCTCTAGTTTATTTACCCATTTTTGCAAGATTTTATCGACATATATCCCATTCCAAACACTAAGTGTGGGATCCTTGGACTCCACAAAATACTAAGAGATATTTTCCATAAGTAGTAGAAAATCTAAGTGTGGGATACTTCGACAAGAGGTACTCAATGCATAGATTCGAACATTAGGGACAATGTTCCTCTAAGTGTGGGATATACAGTCTACAACTGCAAGTTTAACCTTTTGTCCGTAAGTCAAACAATATTTTTATTAAAAGGCTAAAAATAGAGAAATTTTCAAAATTTTTGGGATTCAAAAGCAACACTTTAGAACCTCTATTTTCCAAAAATGTAAATTACAACGAGAAACGAGTTTTAACAAAGAAACAAAATTGTTTACATAGAATAAGATACGGACGAAAAGGGCAACACATGGCTAGGCAATGACCAAAACATTCGATTCGTGAGGTTTGAGCCCGTGACTAGCATTCATCATTTAAAATGCTTCACTTTTCGCTTCATGTGAGTGCCGATGTATGCATTTGAACTAGAACTTGCTCTTGCAATACATTTCGAGATCACACCAATGAGTGCCATACGTGGAATAGGTACAATCTATCTTGATAACTTCTAAGGAATCTCAACACCCTCTCACCACCAAACATCCACTTCGCACCCAATCAAAACCTCCTTTTATTCATTCCGAACCCACAGAAGTAACATCTTCCAAAAAATTTTAGAGACACTCTTGATTTCCTAAGACTTTTGCAAGAAAAGACATCACAACCTAATACCATAAGAAACCTTTCAGGCCATAAAATATATATATCCACCGGTGAGGTCGGCATGATAAAAAGAAAAGAAAAATAGAAAAGGAAGAAAACAAGAACCATATATGCCGGCACTACCAAGAAAAGGTCCAGAAGAGGAAATTAAAAATCCAAAAAGGGTTACGCTACCAAGTCTTTTCAAAATCTGAGAAATTTCAAAAGAGACTCTCAAGAAAAGCACCCCAGTTTCGAGACAATACAAGGAAAACCCATCACACACCTTCTTCAAAACCAAACAGTCGATTCTTTTCTAAGATGTCTTGAAATATTAGTACCGTTCTCATCATAAGTGATGGAGATTTGATTCTTGATCTAGCTTATGACGAGAATGCTGCATGACTGGCTATCTGAGTGATTGACACTAGCAAGTAGGAAACCCTAAACACCTGAGTGATTTGAGTGACCCACTCTGAGGATTGCATAGTCATGATTATCAACTAAGTTGCTCGAAGAAGGTATCAAATTTTATAAACCCTTAGTTTCCCGTAAGAACTCTTTCATAACTGTAACTTTATATCTCTAGAAATAGTCTTTCTAAAAATAAGTGCAATTAGAATCATTCCAAAAGCCTTTCATGAATGAGTTTGCTTGAGGACAAGCAAAGTTCTAAGTGTGGGATACTTGATAACGCGTAAAAAGTCATGTTTTTACTACCGATATCTCTCTCATTCTGGAATGATTCTTGGCATTTTAAACTTAGAAATAATACAAATCAGTGATATTATGCCAAGATGGTCAAAACAAGGTTGCACGACAAAAATCAAGCAAAACGGATGAAAAACGAAGATTCCACACACGTTTGAAGATTCAAGGCATCAAAACAAGATTTCAAGACAAAAGTGCCCATCATCAACATCCATATAATCCAAGATGTTTGTTTTCAAATTACGAGTCCAACAGAAGAAGAATCAACAAAAACGGACGAAGAATGAAGATTCTACGTACGCCGGAAGATCCAAACGATTCGTACGAGACATCCAAAGATGGGAGACATATTTTTAGGATATCTTTATATCAAATTCTTCTTTTTTGAATTACGAATCCAACATAAAAAGAATCAACGCAAACGAACACATAACGAAGAAGATACGCGCGATTTAAGCAACGCAGCGAAAGAAAGAGAACCGGGCGGCAACACGGCGTATTAGCCCGGCCACCAGGCCCCCACAGCGGGCCACCAGGCCCCCGGTTCCAGCCAACCACCCCCCATCCCATTTCTGCTTTTTGGTCCTTGCGCGTACCTGGTGCACCCCCTTTCCATGCTTTTTCGTACCCGGTGCACCACCTTTCACTCTTTTTCTAATGTGAGCCTTGGAATGCTAACATGAGCCACATTTCACCTATAAATAGCAGCCCTAAGGCTTCATTTTCATACACACCTTCCACACCTTTCATATCTTTCTTATTTCTTTCTAGCTTTTTTTTTCTTTTTCTCTCTACTTTCTCTCTCTAAGATAAGTTAATTAATTTAGTTAGAGATAAGTAGGAGATTAATTATGTAGTAGTTAGTAGTAGCTAGCTTAGAAATGTAACACTTTGGAATATTCAGAAGTAATATAAGCATCGATTTGCTTGCAATAATTACGGGTAATATCTATCATTCTTTTATTAATTATTTGTAATGTTCTTGTTTGATGTTTACGATTTATTAACATTAGAAATGTCTATTGCCATGATATGCGAGTAGTTGCTTATATGTTTGCCATGAGTTAGATAGTTATAATGGGATGAAATTAAATATTGAAAAGTAATATTATTCGACTGTTCCCGGATATAGTGTTGGAAACACTTTATGCGGAGTACAAACGTATGGAAGTCTTGGACGACCGAAGGTAGTTATATTACGGATCAATATTATAAATGTGCTAAATGAATTTTTGTTTATAGTTTAATTATAATATTATGAACGAATGATGGCATGTTTGGCCAATCGCTTATGACCAGACTGCCCCAACTTATTCCGGTAGGGTAAAACCTGTATATGCGACTATTTATTCAGTAGACCATGCCATGATACGGATGTCTCTGACGACCGAGATTGGGGAATAGGATTCGAGGGTAGTCGTTGGCTGATGTGTTCAGTACATTTGGGAGAACTTCCGGTGTATTGTAATTGTATATGTTTACTATCCATGTGACATATCTTCTATCTGATTGCGGACAACTCTACGTTAGTTACTTGATAGGATCGTAAAAACAACTCATTTCAACATAGTTTAAATTCATAAAAAGAAACTTATATGAATGGGAATTATTATTCTTTGTTATTGTTTAAATATATGACACTAGACCTAATTTATGGAGCATCCTTTCTAGTTATCCACGTGACTACAACTTAGATATTAGGGAGTCATGAACCTTAATTGTGGTAAGTAGTTATCTGTGCCAATGACATGCAATAAGTAAAACACGGTGAAACCACTCGTTGTATATATTAGGTTTACATGACATGCAATAAGTAAGTCACGGTGAAACCACTCGTTGTATATATTAGGTTCACATTTCTACACTGCTTTACATTTAGTTAGTTTAGAGTGTCACTTTCACCGTCAATTACTCTTGACCGCATGTTGGATGTAAGAAGCCGTGGAACTACCATGTAAAGTACACTGTTTATTACTGAAAGGTATGGTCTGCATGAAACACGTTTTGACAAACTGCGAATAATCTAGGGATGTATAACTGTTTGAAAAGGAGAGGTCTAGGTCATAAATCAAAGTAATTAGAGCTTAAGAAAAGTATTAACAAGGTCTAGAAAGGAAAGTCTTAGTGACTTAGATACATGAACCCCCTAGATCTTACATATTTGGTTCTTTAAACATAGCAAGTTAATAATTAGATACACATTTAGATGAACGCGAGATAAGCTTAGGTGTTAAGAACGGTCGTACCTATGAGACCATACACTGCTTTATTCATGTACCTCGGTTTTTCACCAAGATAGGTTTCTTATCTTTCAACTAGGTAAGTATTGGGAGTTTAGCGTACTGCTCCGATCAGAATCACGATAACCTAGTTCCTAGTGACATGCCAACGGGAATTTAATTGGTAGGGTTCTAGTGTTTACACCAAAATCTGTTAATCTATTAATCTGAAAGTGTCCCCATCATAAAAACCATCCCGGTATTATACTATCCCAAGTCATGGTGAACCACGTCTTCCCTATCCTTGGTTGTTCCATACGTGCTAGCTAGCTTATTTTTAATTTCATTGTTAGTAGTTTAAATTAGATAAAAACAAAACAAAACCAACTATCTGAACCCCATCTTTAAGACTGAATTATTCAAATGAGCTCCATTTCAAAATCGACCATCTGAAGAGAACCCTGATCATCCTTACCATGTACTAGTATCAGGTACTTGTACCTAGTACCAGTAGGTAGTTTGGAGGTTTAGGCCACGGGCAAAATAAGTTTTAAAACACCCTGATCGCCCCTCAGTCGTTACAATAACACCAACGACCCTGACGGCTGGGAGCGCATCAGAAACCTAAATACCATTTGCGGGAAAACTATTTTATTTTACCGTGAACTATAACTATTTAAAACGATTAATAATTTACTAGTCACAATTAATCCTTTATCCAAATTTCCTAAGTTACAAATCGAAACACATAAATACTCAATATTTAAAATATAACGAATAATAATATATAAGTAAAGGAAATTACCGAATTACCCTCAGGTCACAAAAGCGGGTGTTACAGAGTGAAATGCCACTTACTAACATCTAGGCCTGCGAGATCTTCGATATATGGGGGTTGGATTTCATGGGACCATTCCCAAAGTCCTTCGGAAAATAATACATTCTGGTAGCTGTCGACTATGTCTCTAGATAGGCAGAGGCACAAGCATTTCCTACCAATGACTCACGAGTCGTGATCAAGTTCCTCAAGTAACTCTTTTCTCTTTTCGGAACTCCAAAGGTGATCATTAGTAAATGGGGCACACACTTCTGTAATGCTCAGTTTATGAGGACATTACAATATTATGGTGTCACCCATAAGACCTCTATGGCCTACCACCCGTAGACGAATGGGCAAGCCGAAGTGACGAATAGAGCGCTCAAAAGGATCTTAGAATGAACAGTATTGAATCATAAGGAAAGATGGGCTGATAAATTAGACGATGCTTTGTGGGCGTTCAAAACTGCATATAAGTCACCATTAGGGACCACGCCTTACAGACTAGTCTATGGAAAAGCATGTCATTTGCCGATAGAGTTGGAATACAAGGCATACTAGGCGCTTAGAGATTGTAATCTAGACCCTTCCACAATAGGATTACATCGCAAAATGCAGTAGAAGAAACTGGCCGAATTAAGAGACCAAGCCTATGATAGTTCTCTACATTTCAAGGAGCGAACCAAGAATACTCACAATGCTAAAATTAAGTATTCTAAGTTCAAACCTGGAGATAAAGTTCGTCTCTTCAATTCGCACTTCAGAAAATACTCAGGCAAATTCAGAGCAAGGTGGAGCGGACCATTCATGATATCAAAGGTCTTTACCTAGGCACCGAACGGTAATTTTGAAGTCAATGGCCGCCGCTTAAAGAACTACATCGAAGACTTTCCTTCCAGTGAGGAAGTCTATATCTTTGAACCACCTTGAGCCGACAAAGTAGGTAAAAGAGTCAAGCTAACGACTCGTTAAACAAGCGCTCTTGGGAGGCACCCCATTGCTTATCTTAGATTAATTTTATTTTATTTCTATTTATATTTTTGCTTAGTATTATCATTCCTGGACTAATAAATGCAGGATAAGCTAGACACCCAACAACACCGCACTCTTACATATACATCGGAGATAAGTTTTATTTTACTTATAAAAATGCAACCATTCAGATGACTTAAACTTTATAAAAATCTTTTAAAAGTCATCTGACTCTGCTGCATTTGTATAACCTCATAAACTTTAGCGTTACCTCTTTTTCTTTATGTTTCAGGATGGATGCTTCATCTAAGACATCAGGACACACTGCTCAGACTCAACAGAAGAAGAAGAAAAACCATAGAGGAAAGAAGAAGCTGACCATCGTTCCAGAGGAGCATGCAACAGATGTGACGATCGCTCTAGTATCTGTGCCAGTATTCGACTATGGGGTCACCACAGCTAATCCAGCCATGACTTGGGCGATTCTTCGAGAGCTCTCCATCCAGCATGACTCTCACTCTGATATCAGAGAGATGGTTGGACTCCCTAGACTTCCCGACCAGTACTTCAGACTTGGTCAAGGTCCGAGACCACCTCTCCCGCCATGGGCATTCTTCCCAGCTGCCCCCACTTCAAAGCCCACTCTTCCTGCTGATGCTGACATATCTCCTAACCCTCCTTTTGCACCTATGATGCCTGGTTCCACTGTTGCCATGTCACCTATTTCCGTTCCAGACAGTGACGCACTTGCAGCATTTGACCCAGACATGAATGATTTACTAGACGACTTTTAGTTTATCTTATTTACTTTATATTTTGTTTATGTTAGACTTTTTACGTTGTTGAAATGTTGAACTAGTGATTGTGACCGTGTTTACGGTATTGCAGAACTTGCTTCGTAAGGAATGGATGAGATTTAAATAGAGACTAGTCCACAAATCCAGCAGATCGCTAGCACCACTCTTTCACGAACCTGGTCCTGATTCCAGTGCTCGCTAACCGTAGGAAAGTACCTCTCCTAAACCCTTCTAGTTTCTACGCAACATAGATATGCTTATGCCCACTTAAATCTGTAAGTGTGGGATCCCCCGTACTTAAAACTTTTAAATTCACGTTTTTCCTAAGGCAAAACCCTAAGTGTGGGATTCTCCCAACTTAGTGTAGAAACATTGGAGACAATGTTTATTTTTAAGTGTGGAATAGCAGTATATCTCTCGTCTAAATATCCGTAAAGTTGATTTAGAAACATGCACGTCCTCATAATGATTTTCAATCCTTATTTTTTCCAAAAATTTTAAAAAAGATTTTGAGTCACAATGTAAGAAAAATTAGTTAAAACTTCGACAGTGAAATTGTCACTTATTCAGTTGACCCCAATTTTTCTGTAAGAAAGAGTACATATTTTTTTACAAGTATTCAAAAGTTGATAAAAAGAGGTTGAATCATGTCGGATTCCAAACAATTTAAGATGAGGATCTAAGAGGGGCATCGCACGACTGGACACATATAGCATTCATTTTAAATGCTTCATGTGACCGGTGCACGCATTTCTGAATTAGAACTTGCCCCGGGTTATGTGTCGAGATCACATTGACGGGTGTCATACGTGACATAGGTACAATTAGAGAACCTTGACATTCCCTAGGAATGAACCCCATTTCAACATATCTCTTTCAAGACCAAAACCCTACCAACACTCATTTTTAGTGTTGATGATCTGCCTAGAAAACCCCGTTGAGCCTTAGCTTAGAATTTTTAGTGTTGATGACCAACACTCATTCTTTCAATCCATATTTTAAACCCACTTATTCCCATACCTACCAAAAACTTATCTTAGAATTTTTAAAATCTTTTTGAAAAATGCTAATTAGGTATGCTTTTTGTTTCTACCCCAAAGTCACAAATTTCGTGTTTACTAAAAGCAAAACTTGTGTGCGTTTACATGATCAATATTTATCGAGAGCCTTGTGGTGTGAAAAATTGACACCATGTAAAATTCAAAAGTGAAAAAAAAGGTTAGAAAAGCAAAAAGATGAAAGAAAGAAAGGATGTATGCACGGCAAAAGAAAATACAATAAAAAGAAAATCCCTTAGAAGATCCCTGGCCAAGAAATTCTAAACCAAAAATAAAATAAAGCTAAGTGCTTGAATCTCTCGAAAACTCCGATCCTTTAAAAGCATAAATTTTTCATGTGTTTTCAAAAGATAGAAGACAAAATAGCTATCTTCTTCCCCTTTTAGTTATCCGTTTCCGTTTTCATTAAAAAGTATGTCTAATAGAGTTTTTCATGAGTTTTTAAAGGTCCTGAGATAAGTAAAACCCTTAACCCTTTTTACCCTTATACATACCCTTTAAACCCTCATCACACATTACAACCCACTTGAATGTCCGGGGATAATTAGTACCGTCCCCGTCTAAGTAATGGAGATACGATCCTTGGGCAAGCCTATGATAACGAATGCTGCACGACTGGTATTTGAGCGATTTTTCATTTGGCTTAGGATAATAGGAAACCCGATACACTTGACTGAATTGAGTGACCACTAGTGAGATCGCCCAGTCGTGTATATTCCACATCCCGAGAATTGAAAGTTTGCCTAAGTAAATCATCTTAAAAACCTTCGGATACTTCATGTGAACATCTCTTCTAGTCTAAACTACCATAATACTTATTTTCACTCTGTATGACTTCTACTTTGAGGCACAAAAAAAAAAGTTATGGCTGGTAAGATTGAAGTTTGCTTGAGGATAAGGAAAAGTCTAAGGAAAAGTTTTTATATGTCATTATCTCACCTTTTTTAGCACAAATCATGATGAATAAACCCAAAATTAACACTTTATCATTAAAACTCATCATTTGGGCTAAAATATAGACAACGTTTCAAAATTCATCTTAAATGGTCGAAAAACACGATAAATGTAATGAATACGATCATAAGCATTCCCGTTCACGCTTTTAAGCACTTTTTGAATTCCACTTAGAATTATAACCTCTAACTTATGTCATTTTCTTCGTTAGGAAATTATGATCGTGTGGATATACAGAATGCTCAAAACGGACAACCGACGAAGAAGTTACGCCCAAACGAAGATTCCAAGCAACCGAAGAACAACAATACGGGAGAGCCAAGCCATATACGGCGAAGCCCAAGCCGTATACAGCCTGTCCCAACCGTATACGGCCAAGGTCCAGCCGTATGCGGCCAATCTCACCCGTATACAGCCTGGTCCCTCCCGTATCGCCCCCATTCTCTCCCGTATACGGCCAAACTCGCCCGTATCCTATCTTTTGCCAGTACAAGATTGGATTTTTATACGGTTGGGAAATACGACTGAGATTTTGGAGGTGGGAATATGGTTAAGTAATACGGTTAAGCCAAGTCTATAAATACTCATCACCGCCTCCTGATTTCTCATCCATTCATACACACTTCATTTCATTCTCTCATTTCTCTCTCTACTCTCTCTCTAGAAATAATTAGATTAGATTAGTATAACTAAGCTAGTAGATTAGCTTCTAGCTTAGTTGTAACGGAGGTGCTCCGAGACTGTGATTGGGAACGATTTGTAATAACGCTTTGTCAGGTTCTATTATAATCTCTATCTTGTTATTTTTAATAATGTTGTGTTGCTGCCATGATTATTTAGAAATGCTTGCTAGATTTATTGTCATGCTTAGCTAAACAAATCTGTGTTTGCTATGATAGTCGTTATATTAGGGTAGTTATACTTTAATCATGTTGTTACTCTGTCTGTATACTGTTGATATATATTTGAATATATGAATTGAATCTCCATTGTTTATCTATCCAACCTATGATGTGGTTTGTAACTTACCGCTAGAACTTAACTTGTGGTACGCTGCTTATTATTCTGTGTCTGATGATCGTTGAACTTGACATGGCCGGTGTTCTCCTGGTTGAAACATACCGGAGGGAGACACGGAGCGTAGGATTAGAGATAGATTAGATTCACTTCATGTAACAAATGTTTTAGAGAGAACTTTCGGAACATTTTTGATTTAATCAATTATCCAGTTATTCTGCACTGATAAACTGATCCCTGTATGCTACTCTGTTGCATGTTCTTATTTGATTGTTGCTTTAGGGTTTGCAGGCTAGTATCACTCGTGCTGTTGGATACATGATTAGGATTTCAAATATAAATTGACTGTATACATCAGTTTAATATGCATAGAATAGTTATGTTGATTTATATGAAATAATGATGAACAATTTAATCAACCGTTAGACCAGACCATCCCAACTTGTTCCGGTGGGAAACCCCTGTTCATGTTTTTGTTTATTCAACAATTCATACCATGATTCGGATATCTCGGATGTCCGATATTAGGGAACAGGACTCGAGGATGGTTGTTGGTTAAATTGGTTGCTGCATTTGGGAGAACTTCTGGTGCAGTTTACATTCCATAGTTGTTATCCACGTGACATGTTATTTATTTGATTGCAGACAACTATACGTTAGATAGATAATAGGCTAGGAGCTATGTCTTATTAGGACATATATACCCAGTCCACGATAGACAACAAGGACCTTTTAATGTAGCAACGGAAATACTATATAACAGTTGAATACATGGTATAGCGTTGGAAACACCACTGGTGTAGTACAAATACGTGGAAGCTGTGGAAAAGCTATAGGTAGATTACTTTGTTATCATTGATTGTTCCAAGTACGTCTGTTAAATCCTGATTCCTGTCATCATAACTAAAACCATAGCTAAAATAACTACCCCTAAATAGCATAAACGATTGTCAAAGTAAACACTCGCATTAATTTGTAGTTCTCGTAGCCACCTCACCACCATTACTTTAGTTTAGTTTTAAATTAGGTAGTTAGAACAGAAAAGAAACAAAACCCCTATCAAACTTTTGATAAACCAGCTAAGTTATGTAAGATAATCAAAAAGCCTAGATCCCATGCCCGTTGTAGTTTGAAGAACGACCATAGGTCATACCTATCGCTGTACTCACCCATAGCTTTAGTATACTTAGGCCCTGCAAACATAAATTTTAAAACCTCGCTGGCGCGGCCCGATGCCGTTAGGTTAGTCCTTCGACGACGAGGATGGTTCTTCCCCCCTTCATAAGGAGAGAACTTCACAACCTGACCGTTGTGCACGCATCACATAGTTTGTATCTGATTGTGGAACTCTACGTTAGGTACTTAATAGGATCGTAGTTATAGCTCATTGAGAAATATAGGCAATGTGCAGTAGAGTAATATGGAACCCTAATTTGTATATTGGAAAAGCCGTAAAACATCCCAGTATCTGGTATAGCGTTGAAACCTCCGCTGGTGAAGTACAAATATGTGGAAGCCGAGGAAAGGCCGTAGACACTATACTTTATACACAGTTAAGTTTCCGAGAACTTGATCCCACTGGAATTAGTCATCACAACTAGAAGCCTTATCCCTCATAACTTTTTGTCAATAACATTGCCATAGTCACAGTAAACACATTCCTCATCAAAATGATTAAATCTCACTACATCAAAATGATTAAATCCGAGTGTCAGTTTCATGGTCTTTCGATTGAAAATGAAAACGCCCATCTTAACAAGTTTATCAACTTTCTGACTCTTTCAAAAAAGTAGGAAACAGTAGAGACCTTCTACGACTCCATCTGTTTCCTTATTCTTTATCTTCTCGAGCCTCAACATGGTTTTATGATTTTGAACCCAATTTGATTCATACGTGGGAGGAGATGGCTACTAAGTTTATAGCTAAGTACTTCCCTCCTTCCCTACAAACCAAGCTTAAAACGACATTGCCAACTTCCGTCAAGGAACCACCTAATCATTAAGCTCTGCTTAGGAACAATTTAAGAATCTGATCGAGAGATGTCAGAATCGTCAGTTGACTGAAACGAATATGGTCTGCACATTCTACAACAGCTTAAATCCTCAGCACCAACAAACCCTCGACCCTGCTTCATCATGAAATTTCATGTTGCATACTTCAGACGAAGCATGGAAGTTGATTGAGACGATAACGATGCATCATCATGACTGGGAATCAGATGAATCTACTTCAGAGGAGAGGAGTACTTCCGATCAATCCTTAGACACCTTAAAAACTCAACTCGAATCCATCTCTAAAGTTGTCAAGGACTTGCAAGAATCTTCTAAACCCATGCAAAAGAAGAAACCTCGGATATTCTTCCCAAACAAACGGGCCAACGAAGAAATTCTTGATACAACTGGTGGAAACCCTAATCAAGCTTTTCAATCTGGTATAGCGTTGAAACCTCCGCTGGTGAAGTACAAATACGTGGAAGCCGAGGAAAGGCCGTAGACACTATACTTTATACACAGTTAAGTTTCCGAGAACTTGATCCCACTGGAATTAGTCATCATAACTAGTAGCCTTATCCCTCATAACTTTTTGTCAATAACATTGCCATAGTCACAGTAAACACATTCCTCATCAAAATGATTAAATCTCACTACATCAAAATGATTAAATCCGAGTGTCAGTTTCATGGTCTTTCGATTGAAAATGAAAACGCCCATCTTAACAAGTTTATCAACTTTCTGACTCTTTCAAAAAAGTAGGAAACAGTAGAGACCTTCTAGGACTCCATCTGTTTCCTTATTCTTTATCTTCTTGAGCCTCAACATGGTTTTATGATTTTGAACCCAATTTGATTCATACGTGGGAGGAGATGGCTACTATGTTTATAGCTAAGTACTTCCCTCCTTCCCTACAAACCAAGCTTAAAACGACATTGCCAACTTCCGTCAAGGAACCACCTAATCATTAAGCTCTGCTTAGGAACAATTTAAGAATCTGATCGAGAGATGTCAGAATCGTCAGTTGACTGAAAGTAATATGGTCTGCACATTCTACAACAGCTTAATCCTCAGCACCAACAAACCCTCGACGCTGCTTCATCATGAAATTTCATGTTGCATACTTCAGACGAAGCGTGGAAGTTGATTGAGACGATAACGATGCATCATCATGACTGGGAATCAGATGAATCTACTTCAGAGGAGAGGAGTACTTCTGATCAATCCTTAGACACCTTAAAAACTCAACTCGAATCCATCTCTAAAGTTGTCAAGGACTTGCAAGAATCTTCTAAACCCATGCAAAAGAAGAAACCTCGGATATTCTTCCCAAACAAACGGGCCAACGAAGAAATTCTTGATACAACTGGTGGAAACCCTAATCAAGCTTTTCATTCTAAACCACTCATCCAGCGGTTAACTACACCACCCACTTCTCAATCTTTAGTTCTCTCTACTTCTATCTAATTTTCTCGTCTAAACAATACAATTTTCAATAACTTCATGGTTGAGCAAAATAAATCAAATAAACAAATTGTTGATTTTCAAAATCAAATTGATAGTTTGTTTAGAATTTCAAACGATTAGGTGAAAAGCATGGAGGACAATGTTAAAAGGTTGTTTTTAAAAATTGAGGAGAAGCAAAGGGAAGAAGCAATCAACAATTCTGTCTATCACTCATCCTACGAGCACGATGACGTCCTTGTGGTCACTAGAAGAGGAAAAGAGACTAAGAACGAGAAATCCATAGATATTCCTTCAAATGAACCTTCTATTTCTCTACCCACTGACTCGATACAAGTTGACACCCCCGTCACTTTTCCTGAGCCGGAACCCTCTAAAGCTCAGAAGTCACTAAACCTTTCCCTGGTAGGCTTAAGAAAGAGAAACAAGAAGCGCAGTTTGGAAAATATCTGGAAATATTCAAAAGCCTACACTTAAACATCAAATTATAAGATGCTTTAGTTGAGATTCTTAGTTGTGCCAAATTCTTTAAGGATCTTTTATCTAACAAATAAAAACTCAGACAGATAGTTAACTTGCCCTTAGATGCAGAGTGCTCTTTAACTATGCAACAAGGACTACCCTCAAAGCTAGGAGATACTGGCCATTTCACTATACCTTGTTATCATTAGGATGTTCAAATAAGTAACGCCTTAGCTGACCTAGGAGCTAGTGTAAACTTAATGCCATTCTCGCTTTATAAGAAACTAGGATTAAACGAACTCTTGCCAACTCGTATGACCATCCAATTAGCAGATAGATCAGTTAAACTCCCCCATGGAATTGCTAAAGATATTATGGTCCGTGTTGATAATCTCATCTTCCCAGTTGATTTTGTTGTTATGGATATTGAAGAGGACATCCAGGTTCCATTCATCCTTGGCAGACCTTTACTAAACATTGCCAAGGGTGTCATTGACATTAATAAAAAAAATCTTTAAAACTCCTAGTTGGAACTGAAGAGTTCACCTTCAATTTGATAAGCTAATGAAACAACCCATGGGAGAAGATCTTGGTCTTGTATATTCTATGCGGGAAATAATTGAAGAACGCTTGGAAAAGATCCTCGCAGTAAGCAGGACTGACCCCCTTCCCAAAACTATCATCACAATGAGGAAAATCTGTGAAGAAGGTGCAGGTCTATGCTTAGCTATCTCGGATTTTTCCCTTATATCAGGAGAAGTGCTATTACCTTTAAAGAATTCCAGCCTACAGCTCAGGAAATCCATCATGACTGCTTCGCTTGGATCTGACACTTCAGTCACTCTACTAAGGAGGAACCCTACTCATGAAGTGAACAACTCATCTCTCTCGAAAGAAGCAATTCTGAAGACTCTCAAAGAAATGGAGTCAATGCTTATACCATCTGCATCACAACTATCTCAAAGTTGTGAAAACTCGAATCCAGAAATCACCATCAACACGTCTTCATCAGCTCAACTCCAGAGGTTTGCATCCATTGAAGAACCACCCGAATTAGAACTGAAGGAGCTTCCCTCGAACCTTGAATATGCTTTTCTTGAAGGTACCTCACACTTTCCAGTTATCATATCCAAAGATCTGAAGCATGAAGAGAAAGCAAGACTCATACAAGTTTTGAAGTCAGATAAGAAAGCGATTGCTTGGAAAATCTCTGACATACAAGGGATCATCCCAAACTAAGGCAGTGAAGATTCAACCCGGAGATTCAAGACGTGGTCAAGAAGGAGGTCATAAAGCTTCTGGATGCTGGACTGATCTATCCTATCTTAGATTCCCCATGGATCAGCCCAGTTCAAGTCATCCCAAAGAAAGGAGGTATGACAGTCATCGCTAATGAAGATAACGAGTTGACTCCAACACGAACCATCACCGGTTGGAGGGTGTGTATCGACTATCGGAAATTAAATGAAACTACACGCAAGGATCACTTTCCTCTACCGTTCATTGATCAGATGCTCGAAAGATTGTCAGGAAATGAATTCTATTATTTCCTTGACGGTTTTCTCCGGCTATTTTCAGATACCCCTCGATCCTAAGGGCTAAGAAAAGATGATGTTCACTTGTCCTTATGGAACATTTGCTTACCGACGCATGCCTTATGGCTTGTGTAATGCACATGCGACTTTTCAAAGATGCATGGTGGAAATTTTCCACGACATGCATGGAAGTGTTCATGGATGATTTTTCATTCTTTGGAGATTCGTTCACCACTTGTCTTTCTAACTTAGATAAAATGCTTTCCGTTGCGAAGAATAAAACCTAGTTTTGAATTGGGAGAAGTGTCATTTCATGGTATAATAAGGCGTAGTTCTTGGACACCGCATATCAAATTTTGGAATAGAAGTTGACTGAGAAAAAGTTGAAACTATCTCAAAGCTTCCACCACCAACTTCTGTGAAAGCCATCCGAAGTTTTCTAGGTCACACCGGATTCTACCGTCGCTTTATTAAGGATTTCTCTAAGATATCTCGACCTATGACTCAACTTCTCAAAAAAGATACTCTGTTTGACTTTACAGATGAATATCTCCAAGCTTTTAACTTCCTAAAGGATCAGCTTGTACATGCACCGATCATGGTCGCTCCAGACTGAAGTCTTCCATTTGAAATCATGTGGTACGCTAGTGACTTCGCTGTTGGAGCCGTACTGGGACAGCGAAAGGAGAAACACTTTCAACCAATCTACTACGCTAGCAAAATGCTCACGGACGCTCAAGAAAACTACACCACCATAGAAAAGGAGTTGCTTGCGGTAGTATCCGCTTTTGATAAATTTCGTTATTATCTAATCTTGTCCAAAACTATTGTCTATACAGATTACGCCGCTTTGAAATACCTTTTCAAAAATCAAGATGCCAAGCCTCGCCTACTACGATGAATTCTACTCCTATAAGAATTTGATATCAAGATTAAAGATAAGAAGGGAGTAGAAAACATCGCGGCTGATCATCTTAGCCGATTGGAAAATCCATCTATGGAGAAGTTGCACGAGAAAGACATTCAAGACCAGTTCCCCGAAGAACAAATCATGACTATCGGAGGATACCAACAAGGATCACAATTCACACATAACCCTTGGTATCCCGACTTCGCCAACTATCTGGTAGGAAAAATAGTACCAAAAGGGATGCCAACTTCTCAGAAATTAAAATTCTTCCGAGAAGTAAAAAGCTACTACTGGGACGTTCCTTATCTCTTTAAAATATGCACAAATCAAATTATTAGAAGATGTGTTGACGGGAAAGAGGCAGACCAAATTCTACACCAGAGCTACCACGGACCTACTGGAGGACACCATGGTACCCACATGAATGCACGAAAGGTTTACGACGCTAGCTTCTATTGGCCAACCATATTCAGAGACGCTCACAATCTAGTGAAGCACTGTGATATCTGTCAAAGGCAAGGTAATATCTCCGCAAGAAATGAAATGTCACTCACCAATATCCAGGCCATGGAGATCTTTGATATTTGGGGATCAGACTTTATGAGACCATTCCCAAAATCTAACAGCAAGGAATACATCTTAGTCGCATTTGATTATGTCTCCAGGTGGGCCAAAGCTCAAGCTCTTCCTACCAATGATGCAAAAGTAGTAACTCAGTTCCTCAAAAAGTTGTTCAGTCGATTAGGAACTCCAAAGGCTATAATCAGTGACCGTGGTGCTCATTTCTGCAACACTCAGTTCATGAGGGTGCTACAGCAGTATGGTGTTACCCACAAGACTTCGAAGACTTATCACCCCCAAAAAAATGGGCAAGCTGAAGCGACAACCGAGCTTTGAAAAGGATTCTGGAATGAACTGTTAGAAGTCATGGGCAAAAAAGGGCCGAAAAATTAGATGACGCGTTGTGGGCATTCATAACTAATTACAAAACACCATTAGGAACCACACCATATCGGATAGTCTACGGCAAGGCATGTCACCTTCTGATTGAGTTGGAAAATAGGGCGTACTGGGCGTTAAAGCATTGCAACTTGGATATTTCAGCAGTTGGAGAACAACGGAGAATGCAATCGAACGAGTTACCCGAATTATGGGATCAAGCATACAACAGCTAATCGAGCTTCAAAGAAAGAACCAAAAGGATCCACGACACTAAACTGAAGCCTTCTAGGTTTAAACCAGGAGACAAATTGCTGCTCTTCAATTCGCGATTCAAGAAATTCTCCGGCAAGTTTAAAAGCAGATGGAGCGGACCGTTCACGATTTCAAAGGTATTTCCGTTTGATGTAATCGAACTTAAAGCACCAAAAGGTAATTTTAAGGTTAACGGTCACCGCTTAATGCATTATATCGAGGACTTCCCCATCAGGGAAGATGTCTATATCTTTGAACCTCCATGAGTCTTCCGTAAAGGTAAAAAGAGTCAAGCTAGAGACTCGTCAAACAAGCGCTCTTGGGAGGCACACCAAGCTTATCTTATACTTTCTATCATTTTTACTTCTTAGTTTATTTTTATTTAGTATGGTTATCCCTAACAAATTTACAGGTTTGCCACTTATCGGATTACAACCTATACTTTTACAAAATCATAGATGACAACCGATTATGCAAATGCGAGAACTCTGATGACACAAAATCTTTATAACTATATCTTCAAAATGGCATATGTTTTTTGCGCATTTTTATTTATCATTATTTTGGATTACCTGTTTATTTTGTTTGTTTCAGAATAGATAGTTCTAGTGACACTCGAGAGCATGTTGTCATGAGACCATCCAGGCGTCGCAGACATCACATATGTGGAGATCAGAGTCAGGGAGACCACCTCACTCACCGATAGAGATGTAGAGCATGCAAATGGAGGAGGACCATGCCCACCATACCGGAGGAGGACTTGGTTGACATCCCAATCATTCAGGAGGAGCCACCTGTTGAGGGCCCCCCATCACCTGCTTACCATTCAACCCCTATACCCACTTTTGAGAAGGGGTCACTTTTGCTAACCATGCCATAGTGTGGGCCCTCTTCAGGACACTCCACATTCAGCATGATGTCATGTCTGCCCTCTGTGATCGTATGGGATTCTCGAGGCCTTCTGCCCGTCCGTTCCATCTTGGACCGGACCCAGGACCATCTAGTCCACCATGGTCATTCTTCCCGCCTGCCGAACCATTCACTGTTGGACCTTCCGCTGCCCCACCTGTTGCTGCCACTGACCCCACCACATCTCCACAGAGCTCATCTACCAGCCATTCACTTATTGAGCAGTTGATGGCCATGCTGGATGTTCCTAACCCGCCTCCTACCTCTGCCCTTGGCACTGCTGTTGATCAGTTCTGGGCTATGATGGATGAGCCTACTCCATCACCCACATCTATCCTGGAGGCTGCTTAAGTTGCTTTAGATCCTAAGAGTGATGACTTACTAGATGATTATTAGTTTATTAGTTTATTATTTAGCTTTATCACTCTGTAGTTTTATTTTCCTATTACTTTGAGAGATATTGTGATTTGGTGTTGTTTATTGTAGAACTTAGCTTTGTGTGGAATGGCCGATCTTAAACAAGCCTGATCCTCAAATCCAGCAAATCACACACACCAGTCCTACACGAATCTGGTCCTGTCTAGTAAACAGAATGGGGAGTATTTATACATTTTCTCTCTTCTTTTATTGATCCTGTATTTGTTTAGATAATGTGTTTATAATCTGTGTCTCGTCCAAAACAAACACCTAGAAAAGATCTACTTACATGTTCAAACTCTAAATGTGGGATTTTACATGTAAAATATCTCCTCAAGAGAACTTTATGGACAATGTTCTTCTAAGTGTGGGATGGTAGTACATCTCAGAAAATATTTGCTAAAAATTTTCAAAACACTTTTTCATTAAAACCAAAATATGAGCTAAATCTTACGATTAACTCTAATTTTTTTAGTTTTGGTATGACCAAAAGAAACCAATTTTAAAATATGAGAAAGATTTTTCAAAATTTAAGGAAATTAAGGTAGAAATTTCCTAAACAATAAATGATAATCTAAGAGGGGCATCGCATGACCAGACACATACAAACCCAAATTGCAGTGAGGTACCTTCAGCCTATAAAACATTCATTTTTAATGCTTCACTTAATCATACTTGTTAGTCCCTATGGCAATCTTGGAGATGAATCAAAATCGATTGAATAAAGCAGAAACAACAATCAATTGTAATGAACGTGAATTAAACAAACACAATGATATAAATAATGTTTCTGTTATTGATTAACAAAAACAAACGGATTAAGCACCACATAAAAACACATCAAACTCTCTGATCTCTATGGAACGTTCCTCAAACACTAAAAATGATCGATCATCAACAAATGAAACCCTAAATGACTATTTATACATTGGACTCTTGGACCCTGCGACATAAGCCCTTGTGTCACAGGCCGAGACCCATGCGACATAGACCTAATGTCGTCGGCCCAAGTACATGCAATTTCATTTGTTGTTACAAGCTAAATATTCTATACAATCCATTTATTGTGGTTAGCGGAAGCATTTAGTTAAGTATGGGGGTAATGACACCAACATTGTACATGCATACGTATCAGAGCATATGATTACAATAGAACATATATATTAAGATGCCAAAAGCAATAGTTACAAGGTTTACGATTCATCGAATCGTATAAGTAGGAAATTAGTTAAGTTTTACAAAAGTGGATTTCGTAAATATGACTAAAATAAATTAGTTATACAAAAGAAATCCATGTGTTTCAAAAAGTTGGCATCCTAAAGCTTCATGGGTCGTCTAGTTTCCATCTGTGCAGGCAGTAGTCTTACATGCAGCTAATTCCCTGAAAAACATAGTAAAAGTCAAAAATGAGGTTGAGTGAATTCACAGGTTTTATGTTTGCAAGTTAATATCGCGTAAAAAGTCATGTTTTTACTACCGATATCTCTCTTATTCTAGAACGATTCTTGGCATTTTAAACTCAAAAACAATACAAATCAATGATATTATGCCAAGATGGTCAAAATAAAGTTGCACGATTAAAATCAAGTAAAACGGATGAAAAACGAAGATTTCACGCACGTTTGAAGATTCAAGGCATCAAAATAAGATTTTAAGACAAAAGTGCCCATCATCAACTTCCATCTCATCCAAGATGTTCGTTTTCAAATTACGAATTCAACAGAGAAGAAACAACAAAAATGGGCAAAGAATGAAGATTCTATGCCCGCCGGAAGATTCAAACTATTCGTACGAGACATCCAAATATGGGAGACATATTTTTGGGATATCTTTACATCAAAGTCTTCGTTTTTGAATTACGAATCTAACGCAAAAAGAATCAACGCAAACGAACGCATAACGAAGAAGATACGCGCGATTTAAGCAACGCAGCGAAAGAAAACGAACCGGGGTGGCAGCACGGTGTACTAGGCCGGGCACCAGGCCCCCGCCGCCGGCCACCAGGCCCCCAATTCCGGATAAACACCCCCCATCCCATTTCCGATTTTTGGTCCTTGCGCGTACCTGGTACACCACCTTTCCATGCTTTTTCGTACCCGGTGCGCCACCTTTACATGCTTTTTCGTACCCGGTCACCACCTTTCCCTCTTTTTCTAATGTGAGCCTTGGAATGCTAACTTGAGCCACATTTCACCTATAATAGCAGACCTAAGGCTTCATTTACACATACCTTCCACACCTTTCATATCTTTCTTATTTCTTTCTAGTTTTTATTTTCTTTTTCTCTCTACTTTCTCTCTCTAAGCTAATTTAATTTAGTAAGAGATAAGTAGGAGATTAATTATGTAGTAGTTAGTAGTAGCTAACATAGTAATGTAATGCTTTGGATTATTCGGAAGTAATATAAGCATCATTTTGCTCGCAATATTTACGGGTAATATCTATCCTTTCTTTTATTAATTATTTGTAATGTTCTTGTTTGATGTTTACAATTTATTAACATTAGAAATATCTATTGCCATGATATGCGAGTAGTTGCTTATATGTTTGCCATGATTTAGATAGTTATAATGGGATGATATTAAATATTATAAAGTAATATGACGGCCCCTATTCGACTGTTCCCGGATATAGTGCTGGAAACACTTTATGCGGAGTACAAACGTATGGAAGTCAGGGACGATTGAAGGTAGTTATATTACGGATCAATATTCCTATTTATAGTTTAATTATAATATTATAAACGAATGATGGCATGTTTAGCCAACCGCTTATGACCAGACTACCCCAACTTATTCCGGCAGGGTAAAACCTGTTTATGCGACTATTTATTCAATAGACCATGCCATGATACGGACGTCTCTGACGACCGAGATTGGGGAATAGGATTTGATGGTAGTCGTTGGCCGATGTGTTCAGTACATTTGGGAGAACTTCCGGTGTATTGTAATCTTTTGTGTTTACTATCCATGTGACATATCTTCTATCTGATTGCGGACAACTCTACGTTAGTTAGTTGATAGGATCGTAAAAACAACTCATTCCAACATAGTTAAAATTTATAAAAAGAAACTTATTTGAATGGGAATTATTATACTTTGTTATTGTTTAAATATATGAGACTAGACCTAATTTATGGAGCATCCTTTCTAGTTATCCACGTGACTACAACTTATATATTAGGGAGTCATGAACCTTAATTGTGGTAAGTAGTTATCTGTGCCCATGACATGCAATAAGTAAGACACAGTGAAACCACTCGTTGTATATATTAGGTTTACATTTCTACACTGCTTTACATTTAGTTAGTTTAGAGTGTCACTTTCACCATCAATTACTCTTGACCGCATGTTGGATATAAGAAGCCGTGGAACTACCATGTAAAGTACACTATTTATTACTGAAAGGTATGGTCTGCATATGAAACAGGTTTTGACAAACTGCGAATAATCCAGGGATGTATAACTGTTTGAAAAGGAGAGGTCTAGGTCATAAATCAAAGTAATTAGAGCTTAAGAAAAGTATTAACAAGGTCTAGAAAGGAAAGTCTTAGTGACTTAGATACATGAACCCCCTGGATCTTACATATTTGGTTCTTTAAACATAGCAAGTTAATAATTAGATACACATTTAGAAGAACGCGAGATAAGCTTAGGTGTTAAGAACGGTCAGACCTATGAGACAATACGCTGCTTTATTCATGTACCTCAGTTTTTCACCAAGATAGGTTTCTTATCTTTCAACTAGGTAAGTATTGGGAGTTTAGCGTACTGCTCCGATCAGAATCACGATAACCTAGTTCCTAGTGACATGCCAACAGGAATTTAATTGGTAGGGTTCTAGTGTTTACACCAAAGTCTGTTAATCTATTAATCTGAAAGTGTCCCCATCATAAACACCATCCCGGTATTATACTATCCCAAGTCATGGTAAACCACGTCTTCCCTATCCTTGGTTGTTCCATACGTGCTAGCTAGCTTACTTTTAGTTTCATTGTTAGTAGTTTAAATTAGATAAAAACAAAACAAAACCAACTATCTGAACCCCATCTTAAAGACTTAATTATCCAAACAAACTCTGTTTCAAATTCGACCGTCAGAAGATGACCCTGATCATCCTTACCGCGTACTAGTATTAGGTATTTGTACCCAGTACCAGTAGGTAGTTCGGAGGTTTAGGCCCCGAGCGAAATAAATTTTAAAACACCCTGATCGCCCCCTCAGTCGTTACAACAACACCAATGACACTGACGGTTGGGAGCGCATCACAAGTACAGTTCGTTAAACCAAATACATTCGTAAACAGTTGTTGCCATAATAGTTAAGTAAACGTTTTGTGGAATGTTATCCAAATATAGTTCGGTTGGGATGTTGCCCAAAATACAGTTTACGTGGGATGTTACCCAAAATACAGTTTAAAATACATCGCTGTTCGTTCTCCAGTGTTTCCAAAAGTCTTTCTCCGGTCTAAATACGCACGGGTCGTTCTCCTGTCCAACTCGACCAGTCGTTCTCTGGCACTAAATACTGCTGGTCGTTCTCCAGCCAAACACATTACCGGTCGTTCTCCGGTCTAAACACGCACGAATCATTCTGTCACACCCCCAAATTCGATCAACGCGATTATAGCATGATTAGCGGAAGCATTAGTATGTGCGGGGGTGCTGACGTTAACGTTGAACATCATGCAGATCAGAGCGTATGATTATTGCGGAACAATTAAATTAAGATGCCATTTAACAAAATTATTTGTTTACAAAAGAACTACGACTCATCAAGTCGTAGAAATAGTATCAGTTGTACAAAATAAATCCTTATTTGTCCCCAAAATGTGGCATCCTAAGTCGTCATGGGTCGCCTAACTTCGTAAGTATGCGCTCTTACTTGCAATGTGAATTACCAGAAAAATATAGTAAAAAGTCAACAAAATTGTTGAGTGAATTCACAGGTTTTATGTTTGTAAAGTGGTTTGTTAAACCATGTCAATTTGAAAGTTATTGACATGAGTGTCAAATACAGTTCCTCATAACAGTCTGTAGGAAGGTAAGTATCCAAATCAAAAGTACCTATAGGAAAGTAAGTATCCTAAGGTAAGGTTTGCTTAGGATAGTAAATCCTAGGAGTTGTTTGTACAACAGCATGTAAATATGCACAAATAGTTCTCAAACATAATATGAAATCATTCATAAAACCAGTAGCACATAAGCACCTAAAGCAATCAAGAACAGATGTTGCATGTTAAAGCAAGACGGTTGTTATGTTTTTCACCCCAAGTTTTAAAAGCAATAAAACAATGGAAAGTGGGGCTGTGAACTCACCTGGTAAGCTAAGTAAAGTGCGAGTGCTAGCAAAGCCTATGCCCAAATGTTCCCCTAATTGAAAATCTCCTAACGCCCTAGACGTAAGAGATTATAAGTATAAGTATGTGGACGACGTATCAGACCATCCATGCTAACATTCTCTCAACCAAATTATATCCAAAGTATTTGTTCGTTGTTTAAGCTTATAGTTTTGATAACGTATACGCCTTGTTGGTGTCGGTTTGAAATCGGCATCTCAATAATATAAGTATGTTTTGTAAAGTTTGTACAGTCCGCGTATCGTATCCTATATAATGTGTGAAATTGTGTACGGGGGTCCGGGGGCAGCGCCCCTGGTTAGCGGGGTGCCAGGGGTGGCAACCCCTGGTGGGGTCCAAGGGGCTGGCCAGTATTTGGAATAAAATCAAGTGACAAAATCTTGGTTCCGACACTTAGTGAAATAGTATTGCTGGTTGCTGAGTTTGGGTCGAATCCGCCGGATCCGTTGCTGATCCGCCGGATTCACACCCAATCCGGCGAATTCAAGTTATTTCAGGTGAATCCGTCGGATAGTATGATGGATCCGCCGGATCCTAATGAATTTCCTGTGGAATCCGGCGGATTCGGCCCAATCCGCCGGATTCGGGCATTTTAATGGTGATCCGCCGGATCAGATACCTGATCCGGCGGATCCTCTGCGTATTTCAGGATCTGTTCGAACGACCATCACACAAAACCCATTTTAAACCCAATTTTTGGACACAATCGATTTATAGAACACAAATACATGATGTTATATGTAATATAAACATGAAAACTTAAGGAAAAATATTTGGAATCCTTACAATTTATGTGGTGATCGTGATGATGAAAACGATGAAGACGAAGAAGAAGATGGTGAGGATGATGATGATTGTTGTTGCTGATCTTGTTAATTGTTCTATTGTTGTTGATGATGAAATGCCGAGAGAGAACGAGGGAGAGATTGATTTGGGTGTGTGTGAGTGATGAACCGAGCTCCAATAATGGAGTTAGGTTTGGGCCGGCTCATTTATATAATGGGTCGGTCCGTCTCCCATTCGTAGTATTTTTGCTCCGTGTTCTCGTACCCGATCGTTAAGTGGGGTAATATTTTCAAATGATAATTTTGTAAATATATTCTGGAATATATTTTCAATTGTAGTATTTTATAAAAATACTTTGGTTGAGTTATAAAAATATAACTTTGTTTTGTTTCAGTTTGACGGATAGTTTTGCGTTGTTTCGTTGTGTACCGTTCGTTTTGCACAGTACGAAATACTTTGTAAATATTATCAACATAATATTTAATGAATAATAACGTTATTAAATAATTTAATATTATTAAATAAATTTCGTTCACCAACAGTCGTATATTTTGTCGCGTGCGTTCCAAATGTTTTTGTAGGTACTGTGTAATACTACACGTATTAACTAGTTGAGCTTTGCTAGACTTACCTCTAAAAAGATGTTGTGCATTCACTATAGTCAGGGAATTAGCCTGGATTGCATGTAATTATTGTTCGTAATTATATCAAAAATTGAGGGGTGTCACACGTTCTCCCGTCCAAACACTGCTGGTCGTTCTCCAGCGAAACAAAATAGTTTATCAAAACAGTTTACCGGTCGTTCTCCGGTTTACCAAGTATAGTTTAACACGTTTGTATTAGGTTGTAGTATGATCACGTTATTTCATAAACACTAGTTTGAACAAAAGTTTAATAGTTCTAAAGTACTCTAATCGTTCAAGTAAACAAGCAAGTTAAACAATTATGTAAGCAAAAGCAATTATGGCAATCAGTAAAATAGTTGACTATGTTTCTCACCCTAAGTTGGAAGCAGTAAAACAGTTAAAAGTGGGGCTGTGAACTCACCTGGTGAGCTAAGTATGTTCGAGTGCTAGCAAAACCTAATCCCGGGTAAAGTCCTTAACGTCCTGAACATATGAGGTTATAAGTATAAATATGTGGATGTCTTAGTTTGACCATCCATGCTAGTGTCCACGCAACTAGATTATGTCCCAACTTTGTTTAATCGTGTTTGTGAAAACATGTGTGGTCCGTTGGTGACGGTTGAAATAATAATTTCAAAGTACTGTTATTATGTTCAAATTGTTGTATACTTGGATGATGGGGGTCCGGGGGCAGCGCCCCTGGTAGCAGGGTCCAAGGGGTGGCAACCCCTTGTGGGGTCCAAGGGGCAGAGCCCCTGGCTGGGGTCGAGCTAGAAAATTTTTATTTCTACTAGTATTGCTTTAATAAAAACGCATCAGAAATTTAAATTCGGAAAAATCAACTAAGTTTGGCCACGGACTGAAATTGCTGTGCGAACTGAGTTTGCGATGCGAACTGAGATTGAGTTCGCAAGACAAAGAGGGTTGCGAACCGAGTTGGGTTCGCAGAACAAGGTTTGACTCGCAAACTCGACTCGCAGGTTAACTCGCAAGTCAGTTTGGTTCGCAAGTCAGATCGCGAGTTAGAGTTTTCGGTTCGCTGGTTTTGGTTTGCTTCGTAAGATGAACTGCATCTTGGATCTCAGTTCGCAGGACGAACTGATCGAACTTTTAATTTTAAAAATGCATTTTAAGTTGGCTTTTGGACATAATTTTGTTATGTAAATGTTCTAGTAAGTGAATATAAGCTTTCTAGTACTTTTAAAAGAGTTATAATGTTTCTTACCATGAAATCGAAAATGAAGAAGATGGGGATGAAGCTCATGATGTGGTGATCGTTTCCTTGTGTATCGATGTCGTGATTTGAGGTGTTTTTGATGGCGAAATTTATGGGTTTTGGGGCTGCAATTTGAGAGGAAAAAGAGGGAGATATGGAAGGTGAAATGAGGATGGAGACGGAGTGAAAAGGAAGAAAAAATGGGGGGGGGGGGGGGAGGTGGGCCGGTTTGGGTCTGCAGACCGAACTCGGGCCGACCCATTTGGGTCTCAATTTTTGCGTGTTCGTGTTTTTCCAAGTTCGTGTTATGACTCGTAGTCGGTTACGTTTTAGGCAAAATATAATACTTAAGTTTATCGCAATAATATAATGTAACAATATTTGTTTGTGTGATCCTTATTATTTATAAAAGTTGTCACCAACGTCCAAAGTTTAACTGTGTCAAACTCGATCTGATAGTTTCGCGCGTAATTATAAATAACTACGGAAATAGTAATATCTCACGTACTAAATAGTTGGGCTTTGCTAGACTTATCTCATAAAAATTGTTGTGAATTCACTCTTAGTTAGGAAATTAGCCTAGAAATGTGTGCAATTATTGTTTATAATTATGTCGAAATTGCAGGGTGTTACAATTTTGCATCAACAAACTCCCCCTTGGCAATAGCTTGGATATGTCTTCAAACACTAGTACAGATTTGGGCTTTGGTCACACCAGAAAAGCGTGACGATATGCTTACGGTCACGCTTGTTTTTCAACGTGTGTGTGACTAAAGGTCCCGCGACCATAGGGTGCATACGGCCACATTAAATCGTTAGTGGCGGTATCCATTTAAAAAGAGTGACCAAAACCATCAAAGGTGTGACCATATGCTCTTTTAAATCAAGTAAAGGTGTATTATATGTGACTATTGTTCATCCAATGGCCACTTGAATTCTATGTTTGTGTGGCGTTATGTAACATGTTGTCACAGAATGAGTGTTTTAATTTGGAGATATGGTCAAATAAAATGAAGCCAAAAGTGGCCATAGGTGTCAATAAGCGTGACCAAATGCTCCTTAAAGCCAAGTAAACGTGGATTTTGTGTGGCTATTGTGCCTCCAATGGCCACGTGAACTCTATCTTTGTGTGGCGTTATGTAACATTTAGTCACACAACGAGTGCTTTTCTTTGGGATTTGGTCACACAAAAGTAAGCCAAAAGTGGCCATAGGTGTTAATATGTGTGACCATATGATCTTTAAAGTCACGTAAACCTGTATTTTGTGTGACTATTGTTAATCCAATGGCCACTCGAATTTTATGTTTGTGTGACGTTTGGTATCATTTAGTCACACAACGAGTGTTTTATTTTTGGATTTGGTCACATATATAGAATTAAACCAAATGTGGCCATAGTTGTTAATATGTGTGACCATATGATCTTTAAAGTCACGTAAATCTGTATTTTGCGTGACTATTGTTAATCCAATGGCCACTCGAATTTTATGTTTGCGTGACGTTTGGTATCATTTAGTTACACAACGAGTGTTTTATTTTTAGATTTGGTCACGTATATAGAATTAAACCAAATGTGGCCATAGGTGTTAATATGTGTGACCATATGATCTTTAAAGTCACGTAAACCTGTATTTTGTGTGACTATTGTTAATCCAATGGCCACTCGAATTTTATGTTTGCGTGACGTTTGGTATCATTTAGTAACACAACGATTGTTTTATTTTTGGATTTGGTCACATATATAGAATTAAACCAAATGTGGCCATAGGTGTTAATATGTGTGACCATATGATCTTTAAAGTCACGTAAACCTGTATTTTGTGTGACTATTGTTAATCCAATGGCCACTTGAATTTTATGTTTGCGTGACGTTTGGTATCATTTAGTCACACAACGAGTGTTTTATTTTTGGATTTGGTCACATATATAGAATTAAACCAAATGTGGCCATAGGTGTTAATATGTGTGACCATATGATCTTTAAAGTCACGTAAAACCTGTATTTTGTGTGACTATTGTTAATCCAATGGCCACTCGAATTTTATGTTTGCGTGACGTTTGGTATCATTTAGTCACACAACGAGTGTTTTATTTTTGGATTTGGTCACGTATATAGAATTAAACCAAATGTGGCCATAGGTGTTAATATGTGTGACCATATGATCTTTAAAGTCACGTAAACCTGTATTTTGTGTGACTATTGTTAATCCAATGGCCACTCGAATTTTATGTTTGCGTGACGTTTGGTATCATTTAGTCACACAACGAGTGTTTTATTTTTGGATTTGGTCACGTATATAGAATTAAACCAAATGTGGCCATAGTTGTTAATATGTGTGACCATATGATCTTTAAAGTCACGTAAATCTGTATTTTGCGTGACTATTGTTAATCCAATGGCCACTCGAATTTTATGTTTGCGTGACGTTTGGTATCATTTAGTTACACAACGAGTGTTTTATTTTTAGATTTGGTCACGTATATAGAATTAAACCAAATGTGGCCATAGGTGTTAATATGTGTGACCATATGATCTTTAAAGTCACGTAAACCTGTATTTTGTGTGACTATTGTTAATCCAATGGCCACTCGAATTTTATGTTTGCGTGACGTTTGGTATCATTTAGTCACACAACGAGTGTTTTATTTTTGGATTTGGTCACATATATAGAATTAAACCAAATGTGGCCATAGGTGTTAATATGTGTGACCATATGATCTTTAAAGTCACGTGAACCTGTATTTTGTGTGACTATTGTTAATCCAATGGCCATTCGAATTTTATGTTTGCGTGACGTTTGGTATCATTTAGTCACACAACGAGTGTTTTATTTTTGGATTTGGTCACATATATAGAATTAAACCAAATGTGGCCATAGTTGTTAATATGTGTGACCATATGATCTTTAAAGTCACGTAAATCTGTATTTTGCGTGACTATTGTTAATCCAATGGCCACTCGAATTTTATGTTTGCGTGACGTTTGGTATCATTTAGTCACACAACGAGTGTTTTATTTTTGGATTTCGTCACGTATATAGAATTAAACCAAATGTGGCCATAGGTGTTAATATGTGTGACCATATGATCTTTAAAGTCACGTAAACCTGTATTTTGTGTGACTATTGTTAATCCAATGGCCACTCGAATTTTATGTTTGCGTGACGTTTGGTATCATTTAGTCACACAACGAGTGTTTTATTTTTGGATTTGGTCACGTATATAGAATTAAACCAAATGTGGCCATAGGTGTTAATATGTGTGACCATATGATCTTTAAAGTCACGTAAACCTGTATTTTGTGTGACTATTGTTAATCCAATGGCCACTCGAATTTTATGTTTGCGTGACGTTTGGTATAATTTAGTCACACAACGAGTGTTTTATTTTTGGATTTGGTCACATATATAGAATTAAACCAAATGTGGCCATAGGTGTTAATATGTGTGACCATATGATCTTTAAATTCACGTAAACCTGTATTTTGTGTGACTATTGTTAATCCAATGGCCACTCGAATTTTATGTTTGCGTGACGTTTGGTATCATTTAGTCACACAACGAGTGTTTTATTTTTGGATTTGGTCACATATATAGAATTAAACCAAATGTGGCCATAGGTGTTAATATGTGTGACCATATGATCTTTACAGTCACGTAAACCTGTAATTTGTGTGACTATTGTTAATCCAATGGCCACTCGAATTTTATGTTTGCGTGACGTTTGGTATCATTTAGTCACACAACGAGTGTTTTATTTTTGGATTTGGTCACATATATAGAATTAAACCAAATGTGGCCATAGTTGTTAATATGTGTGACCATATGATCTTTAAAGTCACGTAAATCTGTATTTTGCGTGACTATTGTTAATCCAATGGCCACTCGAATTTTATGTTTGCGTGACGTTTGGGATCATTTAGTCACATAACGAGTGTTTTATTTTTGAATTTGGTCACGTATATAGAATTAAACCAAATGTGGCCATAGGTGTTAATATGTGTGACCATATGATCTTTAAAGTCACGTAAACCTGTATTTTGCGTGACTATTGTTAATCCAATGGCCACTCGAATTTTATGTTTGCGTGACGTTTGGTATCATTTAGTCACACAACGAGTGTTTTATTTTTGGATTTGGTCACGTATATAGAATTAAACCAAATGTGGCCATAGGTGTTAATATGTGTGACCATATGATCTTTAAAGTCACGTAAACCTGTATTTTGTGTGACTATTGTTAATCCAACGGCCACTCGAATTTTATGTTTGCGTGACGTTTGGTATCATTTAGTCACACAACGTGTGTTTTATTTTTGGATTTGGTCACATATATAGAATTAAACCAAATGTGGCCATAGGTGTTAATATGTGTGACCATATGATCTTTAAAGTCACGTAAACCTGTATTTTGTGTGACTATTGTTAATCCAATTGCCACTCGAATTTTATGTTTGTGTGACGTTTGGTATCATTTAGTCACACAACGAGTGTTTTATTTTTGGATTTGGTCACATATATAGAATTAAACCAAATGTGGCCATAGTTGTTAATATGTGTGACCATATGATCTTTAAAGTCACGTAAATCTGTATTTTACGTGACTATTGTTAATCCAATGGCCACTCGAATTTTATGTTTGCGTGACGTTTGGTATCATTTAGTCACACAACGAGTGTTTTATTTTTAGATTTGGTCACGTATATAGAATTAAACCAAATGTGGCCATAGGTGTTAATATGTGTGACCATATGATCTTTAAAGTCACGTAAACCTGTATTTTGTGTGACTATTGTTAATCCAATGGCCACTCGAATTTTATGTTTGCGTGACGTTTGGTATCATTTAGTCACACAACGAGTGTTTTATTTTTTGATTTGGTCACGTATATAGAATTAAACCAAATGTGGCCATAGGTGTTAATATGTGTGACCATATGATCTTTAAAGTCACGTAAACCTGTATTTTGTGTGACTATTGTTAATCCAATGGCCACTCGAATTTTATGTTTGCGTGACGTTTGGTATCATTTAGTCACACAACGAGTGTTTTATTTTTGGATTTGGTCACATATATAGAATTAAACCAAATGTGGCCATAGGTGTTAATATGTGTGACCATATGATCTTTAAAGTCACGTAAACCTGTATTTTGCGTGACTATTGTTAATCCAATGGCCACTCGAATTTTATGTTTGCGTGACGTTTGGTATCATTTAGTCACACAACGAGTGTTTTATTTTTGGATTTGGTCACGTATATAGAATTAAACCAAATGTGGCCATAGGTGTTAATATGTGTGACCATATGATCTTTAAAGTCACGTAAACCTGTATTTTGTGTGACTATTGTTAATCCAATGGCCACTCGAATTTTATGTTTGCGTGACGTTTGGTATCATTTAGTCACACAACGTGTGTTTTATTTTTGGATTTGGTCACATATAT
This sequence comes from Pseudognaphalium luteoalbum, assembly GCA_963422505.1. Classification (NCBI taxonomy): domain Eukaryota; kingdom Viridiplantae; phylum Streptophyta; class Magnoliopsida; order Asterales; family Asteraceae; genus Pseudognaphalium; species Pseudognaphalium luteoalbum. The sequence goes on along the minus strand of OY730193.1, from coordinate 92,974,915 downwards.
AGAATTAAACCAAATGTGGCCATAGATGTTAATATGTGTGACCATATGATCTTTAAATTCACGTAAACCTGTATTTTGTGTGACTATTGTTAATCCAATGGCCACTTGAAGTTTATGTTTGCGTGACGTTTGGTATCATTTAGTAACACAACGATTGTTTTATTTTTGGATTTGGTCACATATATAGAATTAAACCAAATGTGGCCATAGGTGTTAATATGTGTGACCATATGATCTTTAAAGTCACGTAAACCTGTATTTTGTGTGACTATTGTTAATCCAATGGCCACTCGAATTTTATGTTTGCGTGACGTTTGGTATCATTTAGTCACACAACGAGTGTTTTATTTTTGGATTTGGTCACATATATAGAATTAAACCAAATGTGGCCATAGGTGTTAATATGTGTGACCATATGATCTTTAAAGTCACGTAAACCTGTATTTGGTGTGACTATTGTTAATCCAATGGCCACTCGAATTTTATGTTTGCGTGACGTTTGGTATCATTTAGTCACACAACGTGTGTTTTATTTTTGGATTTGGTCACATATATAGAATTAAACCAAATGTGGCCATAGGTGTTAATATGTGTGACCATATGATCTTTAAATTCACGTAAACCTGTATTTTGTGTGACTATTGTTAATCCAATGGCCACTTGAAGTTTATGTTTGCGTGACGTTTGGTATCATTTAGTAACACAACGATTGTTTTATTTTTGGATTTGGTCACATATATAGAATTAAACCAAATGTGGCCATAGGTGTTAATATGTGTGACCATATGATCTTTAAAGTCACGTAAACCTGTATTTTGTGTGACTATTGTTAATCCAATGGCCACTCGAATTTTATGTTTGCGTGACGTTTGGTATCATTTAGTCACACAACGAGTGTTTTATTTTTGGATTTGGTCACGTATATAGAATTAAACCAAATGTGGCCATAGGTGTTAATATGTGTGACCATATGATCTTTAAAGTCACGTAAACCTGTATTTTGTGTGACTATTGTTAATCCAATGGCCACTCGAATTTTATGTTTGCGTGACGTTTAGTATCATTTAGTCACACAACGAGTGTTTTATTTTTGGATTTGGTCACATATATAGAATTAAACCAAATGTGGCCATAGGTGTTAATATGTGTGACCATATGATCTTTAAATTCACGTAAACCTGTATTTTGTGTGACTATTGTTAATCCAATGGCCACTCGAATTTTATGTTTGCGTGACGTTTGGTATCATTTAGTCACACAACGAGTGTTTTATTTTTGGATTTGGTCACATATATAGAATTAAACCAAATGTGGCCATAGGTGTTAATATGTGTGACCATATGATCTTTACAGTCACGTAAACCTGTATTTTGTGTGACTATTGTTAATCCAATGGCCACTCGAATTTTATGTTTGCGTGACGTTTGGTATCATTTAGTCACACAACGAGTGTTTTATTTTTGGATTTGGTCACATATATAGAATTAAACCAATTGTGGCCATAGTTGTTAATATGTGTGACCATATGATCTTTAAAGTCACGTAAATCTGTATTTTGCATGACTATTGTTAATCCAATGGCCACTCGAATTTTATGTTTGCGTGACGTTTGGTATCATTTAGTCACATAATGAGTGTTTTATTTTTGAATTTGGTCACGTATATAGAATTAAACCAAATGTGGCCATAGGTGTTAATATGTGTGACCATATGATCTTTAAAGTCACGTAAACCTGTATTTTGCGTGACTATTGTTAATCCAATGGCCACTCGAATTTTATGTTTGCGTGACGTTTGGTATCATTTAGTCACACAACGAGTGTTTTATTTTTGGATTTGGTCACGTATATAGAATTAAACCAAATGTGGCCATAGGTGTTAATATGTGTGACCATATGATCTTTAAAGTCACGTAAACCTGTATTTTGTGTGACTATTGTTAATCCAATGGCCACTCGAATTTTATGTTTGCGTGACGTTTGGTATCATTTAGTCACACAACGTGTGTTTTATTTTTGGATTTGGTCACATATATAGAATTAAACCAAATGTGGCCATAGGTGTTAATATGTGTGACCATATGATCTTTAAAGTCACGTAAACCTGTATTTTGTGTGACTATTGTTAATCCAATTGCCACTCGAATTTTATGTTTGTGTGACGTTTGGTATCATTTAGTCACACAACGAGTGTTTTATTTTTGGATTTGGTCACATATATAGAATTAAACCAAATGTGGCCATAGTTGTTAATATGTGTGACCATATGATCTTTAAAGTCACGTAAATCTGTATTTTGCGTGACTATTGTTAATCCAATGGCCACTCGAATTTTATGTTTGCGTGACGTTTGGTATCATTTAGTCACACAACGAGTGTTTTATTTTTGGATTTGGTCACGTATATAGAATTAAACCAAATGTGGCCATAGGTGTTAATATGTGTGACCATATGATCTTTAAAGTCACGTAAACCTGTATTTTGTGTGACTATTGTTAATCCAATGGCCACTCGAATTTTATGTTTGCGTGACGTTTGGTATCATTTAGTCACACAACGAGTGTTTTATTTTTTGATTTGGTCACGTATATAGAATTAAACCAAATGTGGCCATAGGTGTTAATATGTGTGACCATATGATCTTTAAAGTCACGTAAACCTGTATTTTGTGTGACTATTGTTAATCCAATGGCCACTCGAATTTTATGTTTGCGTGACGTTTGGTATCATTTAGTCACACAACGAGTGTTTTATTTTTGGATTTGGTCACATATATAGAATTAAACCAAATGTGTCCATAGGTGTTAATATGTGTGACCATATGATCTTTAAAGTCACGTAAACCTGTATTTTGCGTGACTATTGTTAATCCAATGGCCACTCGAATTTTATGTTTGCGTGACGTTTGGTATCATTTAGTCACACAACGAGTGTTTTATTTTTGGATTTGGTCACGTATATAGAATTAAACCAAATGTGGCCATAGGTGTTAATATGTGTGACCATATGATCTTTAAAGTCACGTAAACCTGTATTTTGTGTGACTATTGTTAATCCAATGGCCACTCGAATTTTATGTTTGCGTGACGTTTGGTATCATTTAGTCACACAACGTGTGTTTTATTTTTGGATTTGGTCACATATATAGAATTAAACCAAATGTGGCCATAGGTGTTAATATGTGTGACCATATGATCTTTAAATTCACGTAAACCTGTATTTTGTGTGACTATTGTTAATCCAATGGCCACTTGAAGTTTATGTTTGCGTGACGTTTGGTATCATTTAGTAACACAATGATTGTTTTATTTTTGGATTTGGTCACATATATAGAATTAAACCAAATGTGGCCATAGGTGTTAATATGTGTGACCATATGATCTTTAAAGTCACGTAAACCTGTATTTTGTGTGACTATTGTTAATCCAATGGCCACTCGAATTTTATGTTTGCGTGACGTTTGGTATCATTTAGTCACACAACGAGTGTTTTATTTTTGGATTTGGTCACATATATAGAATTAAACCAAATGTGGCCATAGTTGTTAATATGTGTGACCATATGATCTTTAAAGTCACGTAAATCTGTATTTTGCGTGACTATTGTTAATCCAATGGCCACTCGAATTTTATGTTTGCGTGACGTTTGGTATCATTTAGTCACACAACGAGTGTTTTATTTTTGGATTTGGTCACGTATATAGAATTAAACCAAATGTGGCCATAGGTGTTAATATGTGTGACCATATGATCTTTAAAGTCACGTAAACCTGTATTTTGTGTGACTATTGTTAATCCAATGGCCACTCGAATTTTATGTTTGCGTGACGTTTGGTATCATTTAGTCACACAACGAGTGTTTTATTTTTTGATTTGGTCACGTATGTAGAATTAAACCAAATGTGGCCATAGGTGTTAATATGTGTGACCATATGATCTTTAAAGTCACGTAAACCTGTATTTTGTGTGACTATTGTTAATCCAATGGCCACTCGAATTTTATGTTTGCGTGACGTTTGGTATCATTTAGTCACACAACGAGTGTTTTATTTTTGGATTTGGTCACATATATAGAATTAAACCAAATGTGGCCATAGGTGTTAATATGTGTGACCATATGATCTTTAAAGTCACGTAAACCTGTATTTTGCGTGACTATTGTTAATCCAATGGCCACTCGAATTTTATGTTTGCGTGACGTTTGGTATCATTTAGTCACACAACGAGTGTTTTATTTTTGGATTTGGTCACGTATATAGAATTAAACCAAATGTGGCCATAGGTGTTAATATGTGTGACCATATGATCTTTAAAGTCACGTAAACCTGTATTTTGTGTGACTATTGTTAATCCAATGGCCACTCGAATTTTATGTTTGCGTGACGTTTGGTATCATTTAGTCACACAACGTGTGTTTTATTTTTGGATTTGGTCACATATATAGAATTAAACCAAATGTGGCCATAGGTGTTAATATGTGTAACCATATGATCTTTAAATTCACGTAAACCTGTATTTTGTGTGACTATTGTTAATCCAATGGCCACTTGAAGTTTATGTTTGCGTGACGTTTGGTATCATTTAGTAACACAATGATTGTTTTATTTTTGGATTTGGTCACATATATAGAATTAAACCAAATGTGGCCATAGGTGTTAATATGTGTGACCATATGATCTTTAAAGTCACGTAAACCTGTATTTTGTGTGACTATTGTTAATCCAATGGCCACTCGAATTTTATGTTTGCGTGACGTTTGGTATCATTTAGTCACACAACGAGTGTTTTATTTTTGGATTTGGTCACATATATAGAATTAAACCAAATGTGGCCATAGTTGTTAATATGTGTGACCATATGATCTTTAAAGTCACGTAAATCTGTATTTTGCGTGACTATTGTTAATCCAATGGCCACTCGAATTTTATGTTTGCGTGACGTTTGGTATCATTTAGTCACACAACGAGTGTTTTATTTTTGGATTTGGTCACGTATATAGAATTAAACCACATGTGGCCATAGGTGTTAATATGTGTGACCATATGATCTTTAAAGTCACGTAAACCTGTATTTTGTGTGACTATTGTTAATCCAATGGCCACTCGAATTTTATGTTTGCGTGACGTTTGGTATCATTTAGTCACACAACGAGTGTTTTATTTTTTGATTTGGTCACGTATATAGAATTAAACCAAATGTGGCCATAGGTGTTAATATGTGTGACCATATGATCTTTAAAGTCACGTAAACCTGTATTTTGTGTGACTATTGTTAATCCAATGGCCACTCGAATTTTATGTTTGCGTGACGTTTGGTATCATTTAGTCACACAACGAGTGTTTTATTTTTGGATTTGGTCACATATATAGAATTAAACCAAATGTGGCCATAGGTGTTAATATGTGTGACCATATGATCTTTAAATTCACGTAAACCTGTATTTTGTGTGACTATTGTTAATCCAATGGCCACTCGAATTTTATGTTTGCGTGACGTTTGGTATCATTTAGTCACACAACGAGTGTTTTATTTTTGGATTTGGTCACATATATAGAATTAAACCAAATGTGGCCATAGGTGTTAATATGTGTGACCATATGATCTTTAAAGTCACGTAAACCTGTATTTTGTGTGACTATTGTTAATCCAATGGCCACTCGAATTTTATGTTTGCGTGACGTTTGGTATCATTTAGTCACACAACGAGTGTTTTATTTTTGGATTTGGTCACATATATAGAATTAAACCAAATGTGGCCATAGTTGTTAATATGTGTGACCATATGATCTTTAAAGTCACGTAAATCTGTATTTTGCGTGACTATTGTTAATCCAATGGCCACTCGAATTTTATGTTTGCGTGACGTTTGGTATCATTTAGTCACATAACGAGTGTTTTATTTTTGAATTTGGTCACGTATATAGAATTAAACCAAATGTGGCCATAGGTGTTAATATGTGTGACCATATGATCTTTAAAGTCACGTAAACCTGTATTTTGCGTGACTATTGTTAATCCAATGGCCACTCGAATTTTATGTTTGCGTGACGTTTGGTATCATTTAGTCACACAACGAGTGTTTTATTTTTGGATTTGGTCACATATATAGAATTAAACCAAATGTGGCCATAGGTGTTAATATGTGTGACCATATGATCTTTAAAGTCACGTAAACCTGTATTTTGTGTGACTATTGTTAATCCAATGGCCACTCGAAGTTTATGTTTGCGTGACGTTTGGTATCATTTAGTCACACAACGTGTGTTTTATTTTTGGATTTGGTCACATATATAGAATTAAACCAAATGTGGCCATAGGTGTTAATATGTGTGACCATATGATCTTTAAATTCACGTAAACCTGTATTTTGTGTGACTATTGTTAATCCAATGGCCACTTGAAGTTTATGTTTGCGTGACGTTTGGTATCATTTAGTCACACAACGAGTGTTTTATTTTTGGATTTGGTCACATATATAGAATTAAACCAAATGTGGCCATAGGTGTTAATATGTGTGACCATATGATCTTTAAAGTCACGTAAACCTGTATTTTGTGTGACTATTGTTAATCCAATGGCCACTCGAAGTTTATGTTTGCGTGACGTTTGGTATCATTTAGTCACACAACGAGTGTTTTATTTTTGGATTTGGTCACATATATAGAATTAAACCAAATGTGGCCATAGGTGTTAATATGTGTGACCATATGATCTTTAAAGTCACGTAAACCTGTATATTGTGTGACTATTGTTAATCCAATGGCCACTCAAATTTTATGTTTATGTGACGTTTGGTATCATTTAGTCACACAACGAGGGTTTTATTTTTGGATGTGGTCACATATATAGAATTAAACCAAATGTGGCCATAGGTGTTAATATGTGTGACCATATGATCTTTAAAGTCACGTAAACCTGTATTTTGTGTGACTATTGTTAATCCAATGGCCACTCGAATTTTATGTTTGCGTGACGTTTGGTATCATTTAGTCACACAACGAGTGTTTTATTTTTGGATTTGGTCACATATATAGAATTAAACCAAATGTGGCCATAGGTGTTAATATGTGTGACCATATGATCTTTAAAGTCACGTAAACCTGTATTTTGTGTGACTATTGTTAATCCAATGGCCACTTGAATTTTATGTTTGCGTGACGTTTGGTATCATTTAGTCACACAACGAGTGTTTTATTTTTGGATTTGGTCACATATATAGAATTAAACCAAATGTGGCCATAGGTGTTAATATGTGTGACCATATGATCTTTAAAGTCACGTAAAACCTGTATTTTGTGTGACTATTGTTAATCCAATGGCCACTCGAATTTTATGTTTGCGTGACGTTTGGTATCATTTAGTCACACACACAAGTGTTTTAGTTTTGGATTTGGTCACATATATATAATTAAACCAAATGTGGTCGTAGGTGTTAATATGTGTGACCATATGATCTTTAAAGTCACGTGAACCTGTTTTTTGTGTGACTATTGTTCATCCAATAGCCACATGAATTTTTTTTGTGTGATGTTTGGTATCATTTAGTCACACAACGAGTCAATCAAAGTGTGACAATTGGAATTATATATATATATATATATATATATATATATATATATATATATATATATTATATAACACGACAAGTTGAAATTGGAATAATATATATGTACATAATTAACTCCATACATGTACCCAAACTAATATTGGAATATTATTTTACATGATAATAATAACTGAATAAATGTATCAAAATGATAAAGTAATTATACATGATCACAGTTGCAAGGCCTTTTGACTCTTGAGTTTCATCCTCGCTTGCTTTTGCACGGTATCACTAGTTACAAAAAACGATTGTTGCGCCTTTTCTTTGATACTTCTGGTGCAGTTTTGTTTTCCACATACGCCAATTGACCTGAAGTAGGTGGTGTTACCTGTAAAAGACAAAAGCCGCATATATAAGTATCAAACATCAATATTAATATATGAAGAATTATATATGTATACGTAGGTAGATATAGGTTGTTAAAAACGTATACGTACTGTATGTACCTCCTCCTCAAATACCACTTGTAACACCCGCTAATTTAGGACATTAATTAGTGCCTAAACTACTTGTAATTACGTGTATCTAGTATATGTTAATCTAAATATACATGATTTTCTATGTAATTACATACACGTTTATACGATTTGTTTAAATCGTACAAGTATGAACCGAATGGATATCCGACAATGGAAATATGGACGTTGGTGACAAACTACTATAATAAAGTGGAATTTTTCCAAACAAGCATTATTTACCTTAATATATAGTGAGAATATATTACACGTACTAAATATCGTATAAAACACTCTGTACGCGACGAAAATGCGTGAAACGCACCCGACGGATGGAATAAAGTCAAATTATATCTTAAAACACATTATTAAGTATTTTAACAAAATACTCCAAGTAAAAATATCGTGTTTTAAATAGTAAACAAAAAGTATTATATAAAACGTTATACGGTTAATTAAATATCGAAACGAATGGGTAAACGAGCACCGCCCGTAATGTAAACTGGGAAAATGATTTAAACACCCACATGAGGGTGGGACCCACTGTAAATCTGCAGCAAATCAACCCCATGCCACTTCCTTTGCTTGTTTGACTCTCACCCATTCCCCCTCATTTTCACCTAAACCCTTTTACACTCTTCCACCACCTCACTTTCACTTTCTCTCTCTAATCCCTCCCATCCTCTCTCTGACTGAATTCAGGCTGTCACTAGCCACCCCCACACCACCTACACCCCACCGCAAGTCTACCATATCACCACCATAGTGCCATCATGTGACACCCGTCAAATTAGGGCTAGTAATTAGTGCCTAATCAATAGTTAATACATGTAATTAGTTCCGTGTTAGGCTAATTAATGTATCAAATTATATATTGATGAATATATATAATTATGCGATTTGATTAAATCGTACAAGTTCCAAATCGAAGGTATTTCGATTCAATTAAATACGGACGTTGGTGAAACAATTTTATTAAATAATATAACATTATTTAATAACACTATCTTTCCCAAAATATTATCTTGATAATAATACTTTGTAAGTAATTCGTATCGTACAAACAATAGTTACGCGATTTAGAATCTGTACAACGAACGCGTAAATCGAGATCACTAAATTAACGAAACATTTTTATAAATGTTTTTCCAAGTATTTTGAAAGAACACTTCAAGTGAAAGTATTGAAATTTAAATCGTTACTTAAAAACGCGTAATAAACGTTTAAACACCAAACCGAACGAGAAAACGAACACCGCACGAAGCACAAATCGAATAAATAAGTAAAATGACCAAAATACCCATGTGTGGGCCCCCATGGCCGCCCCGCCCCCCCCTGCCCCATGTGGTCACCACCCTTTTCCCCCACTCACTTTCCATGCAAACCCACTCACATATGCTTCCATACATGTTACATGCAAGACCACTTTCATTTCCACTAACACATTCACTCACATTTCTCCACCTTCTCTCTAACACTTCTCTCTCAAAAACTCCAGAGAAACTCAGTCTTTACACCACCACCAACAACCACCACAACCACCATTACCACCACCACTAAATCACCATCAACCACCACCATTGCTAGGGTTTTTCAAGCTCAAGAACATCATCCTCCTCATCATCACTTGTTCTTTGTAAGGATTCTCAAGAACTTTCACTTATTTTACTTTAATACTACTGATTTCAATGTTATAAAGCTCATCTAACAAGATTATGTCCAAATATAAACTTAAAATACGTTTTCTGATTTATACACATGAACACATAATCTGTCTCAGAAAAGTCAGTTTAGTAAATCGACCATAATTTGAGTTCTACAAAGAATTAGAAGATGCATTTTTTTTAAAAGTTGCGTATTGAAAAGATATATAAAAAGTTCTTCTATGACTCCTTCCATAAATCCACGGATTTTCTTATAAATACGAATCTATGTGACTGGTCTGCATGTACAGGAAAACTGAGTATGGTTCCATCCATAAATTTTATACCTATCAAGATGGACACTATAATTACTGGGAAAATTAAGTTAAGCTCTAGACACATGGTGGAACAGCTGGTAAAAATTGTGGACTCTAACTCAGAATATAACTAGTTAAGAAAAATAAAGGAAGTGAACCGACAAAACCGAAAAACATAGGTGTGGACTGTTTTTGGACTTTTATAAAAACCAAGACTTTTGGTGAACTCCGGTATGAACCGACAACATAATTAGACCCGATAAACTGATATTTGGGTTGGGTGAAAGTTTCGGGTCAAACCGAGTAAGTTTGACCAAGTCAACAAAAGTGGCTAGTTTTCGAAAAACTTACTATTTTTGGAAAGTGGTAACAAAAATGGGTTTGGTTGACTTAATTAAGTAACTTGGACCAAAAACAAATTTTAGAAAGTTTCCCGAACGAAAACCGATACTTGGATACACTTGGGCTAAAAATAGAAATTTGGCCAGACGCTAGTGTCGCATGACCTGCGACACTAACTGCGACACTACCATAGTGTCGCTAATAGTGTCGCTACTTATTGAAAATTTGTTTGAACATGCGACACTGACCCTAATGTCGCATAACCTCACTGCGAAACTGACCTTAATGCGACACTGACCCTAGTGTCGCATAAACTCACTGTGATATTGACTTTAGTGTCGCATGACCTGCGACACTCGCATACACTGCGACACTTACTCTAGTGTCGCATGACATGCGACACTGACACTAGTGTCGCTACTAGTGTCGCTAAAGACAGAATTTATGGGATTTGTTTCTTCACTAAGTATTGAACATGGGTAATCACTTATAACCACACATGATACATAATGTAACAATGTATACGATGACACATAATTAATGATAATATTTTAAAGAATTATTATTACAAACTTTCACCAACGGGTCGTACACGTTTTCGATAAACCAAGTTGAACAATCAAACATTTGGACATAACTAATTGTTGGACAACAAACATAGATGGTCTGTTGAGACATCTACTCACTCATATAACCTTGCGCGTTTTGAACGCCCGACAGGTTACAAGTCTTCGGACATCAATCCACCGCTAATCAATTCAAGTTTATTAATTTAAACACTCAAGGCTCAGGTGAGTCTCATGGCCCCTATTTTACTGTTTTTCAATCAGGGGTGTGATATTATTGCTCGTTTTGTTTTACAAGTAGAACGCAAGTACAATTCAATCAAATACTACATGAGTTGTTTTCAACTAATCAATAAAGCCCTCCATAGCATAGTCTGGTAATACATCTGTAGCGTGAATGTTAGTATATGATATCATATAGGATTGACAATCCTCGTCCGGGTTAGCACGCACTAACTGGTCAAACGGACGTATTAGCATTTGGGAAGACGAGTGTAGATTAGGCACTCGTAGGAGGCAACTCAGTTGGGTTTCCTTAATTGGACCTGACACTCAAGTTAAGCTCAGACTATGTGCTCATTGCTGTATAACTTTTATTTTGCTTAATTGCATTTTAAATTCAATTATATTATAAAATCTTGCGGTTCATACAAATATATGTTGATATACAAACCTGTGAGCTCACCAGCGTTTCGCTGACCCATTTTAGCATGTATCACAGGTGACCAGCAGTAGGTTGGACTGCTTAATCAAGATCCATTAGCTCGAGTCAGCATGCAAACAATCAGAGATTTAGTTGCATTATTACATTTTGTATAGTTTAATTATGTACTTAAATCTCTCAATTTCAAAAGGAGCTAATGTAAACGATACTTTGATGTAAACTTTTATTTTATCAAATTAAATGTAAAACGACGCATGTAGTGGTCGTTTACTATTAATCTCTGTGCTTTGATTATTGATTAGTAACACCCAAATCCTGCTTCCGCTAAACAATAAATTTGGGGGTGTTACAGATTGGTATCAGAGCCTAAGGTTATAGTGAACTAGGTTGCATTTAGTGGGCCTAGACTATGACCATTAGGCAGTATTCCTCATTAAGTATGATTAGGTTCAGTGACTGCATTGTATTAGTTTAATTTAACATAGCCTGATCAACTATGTACAATTAAAAGAATATAATGTGGAATCTGAAAGAAGTCATGACTGAACAGGATACACTAGTTGACTCTGACCACGAGAGAAACCGGGACTCAAACTTGTCTGTGTTAGACACTCTAGGCTATTATGTGATATATATATATACATAGATAGGCCTCGTTCTCACTCTATATCTTAGGCTATATTATATATGTATTATATGAATATAGGCCTTACTTTTTCTAACGCTTTGTCTCAGAATGGCAAACACACCTCCCAATTCATCACGCTCTCATCCGTATGGATCGCGTAATCCAAGGGTAGCTAGGAGGAACCCCAGGTTGCCTCGAGCTGACCCATACCCCATTCATTTCACTTTGTCGGACTTAGCCACTAGGCTGCACCGACACGAACAACGACTTGATACTATGGATATCGAACTCCAAGAAACCAACGAAAACTGGAGACTCACATCACTTGAACGCATCAATCAAGTCTCCGAGGATCACGAACATACAATCAACCATGTGAACACCCTTGACAATCGTCTGGGTGAAACCGTCAAAACCATGGAGGTTGTCCACAATCAAGTGATTGGCAACCGAAACGAAATTTCTGTCCTACAATCAAGGCTGAACCAGTGCGAGACACGTCTAAGGGAAACCGAGGATGCCCTCCGCCTGGTTAGCAGACTTGCAGAATCTGTGGACCGTCTCACCACACTACTGCCACAACTCAATTTACGTCAGGATTAGCTTAGGCTGAACCTGTACTTTATTATGCTTTCATAGGACCTATGTAATTCGACCGGATGTAATAATTCCCGGAACTTTTGTAAAACTTCTAAGTCTGTAACTTTTGAAACCTCTAGCTAGAAATTTTCTGTAATCGTTTGACTTCGTATTATGAATTGACAATCTCTTTCGTTATTTCTACAATATGATTGTTACTCTATGATGTTGTATATTACCCTTCTTACATATATACATCTATCGTAATTATCATCCTAGTGCAATTTCTTATGTACCGCTCATTCTTTCTTGAAGAATCATGCCGCCAAAGAGGAAAAGTTACAGTGATGCCGAACTTGCTGCTGTCGTATCTCGAGCTGTGGCTGATGCTTTGGCTGCTCGGGATTCACCCCGAAACTCACGAAACAATGACGAAACCCCAGTCAATACTCCTGTCATCAAGCCTTGTTCCTACAAGGATTTTCTCAGCTGCAAACCACTTTACTTCAAAGGCACGGAAGGTGCCATTGGTCTGATCCGATGGATTGAACGTATGGAATCCGTCTTCAACCTCTGCAACTGTGCTGAGGAAAACAAGGTCAAATTCTCTGCTTACACCTTTCAAGAAGGTGCACTCACGTGGTGGAACACCCACGCAAACTCTGTAGGCATCGAAATAGCAAACCAACTTCCCTGGGCTGAATTGAAGAAGAAGCTAAGGGAAAAATACTGCCCTGAAGAAGAACTACATCGGTTGGAAGAAGTGTTCTGGCACCTAACTGTGCAGGGAACTGACATAGCTGGATATACCACCAAATTCCAGCAATTTGCACTGTTATGCCCGGGTTTGGTTGATCCGGAGGAGAAGAGCATCAAAAGATACATCCGCGGCCTCCCGGAAAATATCCAAGGGAATGTCGCTTCATCCAAGCCAACCACTACTGAAAGTGCTATCCGGCTAGCACATGAACTCATGGCAATGGTTATCAGCCGTGAGAAATCCAATACATCCTCCTCCAACAACAACAAACGCAAACCTTCTGAACACCACAACAACCAGAACAAGAAATCAAACACCATCCAAGTTTACAATACCAATTCTGAAACCAAACGTGCTTACACTGGGGACAAGCCATATTGTTCCAAGTGTAACTACCACCACGATGGTCCATGCAGTACTCCCTGCAACAACTGCAGGAGGTACGGGCACTTGACCCGAGATTGCCGAGCCCCCAAATCCAACAACAACACCTCTCGCAACAATTCCAACCAACCCAAATCCTGCTTTGGGTGTGGAGAAAAAGGACACTTCAAGAACGAATGTCCTAAAAACAAGCACAAGGGAAACAACACAAATAACAACAACGCAAGGGGAAGAGCGTTCGTACTCAATTCCGGGGATGCCCGTCAAGACCCGAATGTGGTCACGGGTATGTTCCTCCTCAACAACTTAACTGCTTCTGTTCTATTTGATACTGGTGCCGATAGAAGCTTTATTTCTGATGAGTTTTGCCCACTACTTGACATCACCCCAATTGCCTTAGATGTTAAGTACACCGTAGAACTTGCAAATGGTAAACTCATAGAAACCAATAGTGTGATACCTAATTGCACTTTAAACCTAGCCAACGAAATCTTTTCAATCGATCTTATGCCTGTTGAAATTGGAAGTTTCGACGTCATCATTGGAATGGACTGGTTGTCCAAACATCGCGCTGAAATCATTTGTTATGATAAACTCGTTCGTATTCCTCTCGCCGTCGGTAGAACCTTGGTCATACAGGGGGAGACCGGTGGGACGAGACTAAACGTCATATCTTGCTTAAAAACTCGGAAATTCCTGAGAAAAGGTTATCCAGCAATCCTCGCACACATCATGGAGAAAAAGTCGGAGGAGAAGCGACTTGAGGATGTACCCATCGTTCGATACTTCCCAGAAGTCTTTCCCGAAGAACTGCCTGGTCTGCCACCGCCAAGACAGGTTGAGTTCTCAATCGATCTCGTGCCAGGTGCTACACCCGTGGCCCGAGCACCATACCGATTAGCCCCATCCGAACTTCAGGAACTGTCCACCCAATTACAGGAACTCCTGGATAGAGGATTCATTCGACCGAGTTCTTCACCTTGGGGAGCTCCGGTCCTATTTGTCAAAAAGAAAGACGGTTCTTTCCGATTGTGCATCGATTATCGTGAGTTGAACAAACTAACCGTCAAGAACCGTTATCCACTTCCTCGTATTGATGACCTGTTTGACCATCTACAAGGGTCAAGTATTTATTCAAAGATCGATCTTCGGTCAGGTTACCATCAACTTCGAGTTCGCGACATTGATATCCCGAAAACTGCTTTCCGAACTCGTTACGGGCATTATGAATTTCAAGTAATGCCATTCGGCCTAACTAACGCACCGGCTGTATTCATGGATCTTATGAATCGGGTGTGCAAACCGTATCTCGACAAGTTTGTCATTGTCTTCATTGATGACATTCTCATATACTCGCAAAGCGAACAAGAACACGCGCAACACCTCAAAACCATTCTAGAAATACTCAGACACGAGGAGCTATATGCCAAATTCTCCAAGTGTGAGTTCTGGATACAATCCGTTCAATTCCTTGGACATGTTGTTAATAGTCAAGGAATCCATGTCGATCCATCGAAAATTGAGGCCATCAAGTGCTGGCAAGCACCAACATCTCCAACTGAAGTACGTCAATTCCTGGGTCTTGCCGGATACTATCGGCGATTCATTGAAAATTTCTCAAAAATAGCTCAACCACTCACAACCTTGACTCAGAAAGACAAAAAGTTCGATTGGACTAATAAACAAGAGTCAGCATTTCAACTTCTGAAACAAAAGCTTTGCAGTGCTCCGATTCTATCCTTACCCGAAGGCACCGATGACTTCGTGGTATACTGAGATGCTTCTCATCAAGGTCTCGGTTGCGTGCTGATGCAACGAGACAAAGTTATTGCTTATGCTTCACGACAGCTCAAAATTCATGAAAAGAACTACACCACCCACGATCTCGAGCTAGGAGCTGTCGTCTTTGCCCTTAAAATATGGAGACATTACCTCTATGGCACTAAGTGCACAATCTTTACCGACCACAAAAGTCTCCAACACATCTTCGATCAGAAGGATCTCAACATGAGACTACGATTGTGAGATCAAATACCATCCAGGCAAAGCAAATGTTGTTGCCGATGCCCTCAGTTGAAAAGAACGAACGAAACCACTTCGAGTCCGAGCCCTCAGCATGACTATTCACAATGATCTAAACATTCAGATTCTCACTGCTCAACTCGAAGCTCTGAAACCCGATAATGTCAAAAACGAAGCCTTGCGAGGCATGGACAAACAATTTGAAATCAAGCCTAACGGGATTAGGTATTTCTCAAACCGAATCTGGTTACCCAGTTTTGGAAACCTACGAGACTTGGTGATGGATGAAGCTCACAAGTCCAAATATTCTATCCATCCTGGATCTGACAAAATGTATCACGGCATCAAGGAATTTTATTGGTGGCCGAATATGAAAGCTGAAATCGCTACATACGTCAACAAGTGCCTCACTTGCTCAAAAGTCAAAGTCGAATATCAAAAACCTTCTGGTTTACTCCAACAACCCAGCATTCCTGAATGGAAATGGGAACAAATTTCCATGGATTTCATAACCAAACTACCAAAGTCATCGAGCGGTTGCGATACCATTTGGGTGATCGTCGATCGTCTCACAAAATCTGCTCATTTTCTGGCAATCAAGGAAGCCGACAAAATGGATCGTCTCACACAAATCTACATCAAAGAGGTTGTTTCTCGACACGGAGTTCCAATCTCGATTATCTCGGATAGGGATAGTCGTTTCACATCTCACTTTTGGCAATCACTTCAAAAATCATTGGGTACCCGTCTTGATATGAGTACCGCATACCATCCTCAAACCGACGGCCAAAGTGAACGGACCATTCAAACACTGGAAGACATGCTACGAGCTTGCGTAGTTGACTTCGGTGTAAAATGGGAAAAACATCTACCATTGTGCGAGTTTTCGTACAACAACAGCTATCACACCAGCATTAAGGCTGCACCTTTCGAGGCACTCTACGGTCGTAAGTGCCGATCACCTATCTGTTGGACCGAAGTGGGAGACAGTCAACTCACTGGTCCTGAGATCATTCACGAAACAACCGAGAAAATCTTCGAGATTCAAAACAAACTCAAAGCCGCACGTGATCGTCAGAAAAGTTATGCTGACGTGAGACGCAAACCACTCGAATTCCAGGTTGGGGATCGAGTACTACTCAAGGTTTCACCTTGGAAAGGTGTTATCCGATTTGGTAAACGCGGGAAATTAAATCCCAGATACATTGGACCATTTGAGATCCTCGAGAGGGTAGGTCCAGTGGCATATCGATTGCAGCTGCCATCCGAGCTCAGCAGTGTGCATCCCACTTTTCACATTTCAAATTTAAAGAAGTGTCTGTCTGATGAGACACTTATCATTCCACTCGATGAAATTCGTATTGACGACAAGCTTCATTTTGTTGAAGAACCCGCCGAAATCATGGACCGTGAGGTCAAACAACTCAAACAAAGTCGTATTCCCATTGTCAAAGTCAGGTGGAATTCGCGGCGTGGGCCGGAATTCACCTGGGAGCGGGAGGACCAGATGCGACTCAAGTATCCTCAGTTATTTGCTGACGCTACTTCAAACACGACTTCAAACTAAATTTCGGGACGAAATTCTCTTAACAGGGGGAGAATGTGACACCCGTCAAATTAGGGCTAGTAATTAGTGCCTAATCAATAGTTAATACATGTAATTAGTTCTGTGTTAGGCTAATTAATGTATCAAATTATATATTGATGAATATATACAATTATGCGATTTGATTAAATCGTACAAGTTCCAAATCGAAGGTATTTCGATTCAATTAAATACGGACGTTGGTGAAACAATTTTATTAAATAATATAACATTATTTAATAACACTATCTTTCCCAAAATATTATCTTGATAATAATACTTTGTAAGTAATTCGTATCGTACAAACAATAGTTACGCGATTTAGAATCTGTACAACGAACGCGTAAATCGAGATCACTAAATTAACGAAACATTTTTATAAATGTTTTTCCAAGTATTTTGAAAGAACACTTCAAGTGAAAGTATTGAAATTTAAATCGTTACTTAAAAACGCGTAATAAACGTTTAAACACCAAACCGAACGAGAAAACGAACACCGCACGAAGCACAAATCGAATAAACAAGTAAAATGACCAAAATACCCATGTGTGGGCCCCCATGGCCGGCCCCCCCCTGCCCCATGTGGTCACCACCCTTTTCCCCCACTCACTTTCCATGCAAACCCACTCACATATGCTTCCATACATGTTACATGCAAGACCACTTTCATTTCCACTAACACATTCACTCACATTTCTCCACCTTCTCTCTAACACTTCTCTCTCAAAAACTCCAGAGAAACTCAGTCTTTACACCACCACCAACAACCACCACAACCACCATTACCACCACCACTAAATCACCATCAACCACCACCATTGCTAGGGTTTTTCAAGCTCAAGAACATCATCCTCCTCATCATCACTTGTTCTTTGTAAGGATTCTCAAGAACTTTCACTTATTTTACTTTAATACTACTGATTTCAATGTTATAAAGCTCATCTAACAAGATTATGTCCAAATATAAACTTAAAATACGTTTTCTGATTTATACACATGAACACATAATCTGTCTCAGAAAAGTCAGTTTAGTAAATCGACCATAATTTGAGTTCCACAAAGAATTAGAAGATGCATTTTTTTTTAAAAGTTGCGTATTGAAAAGATATACAAAAAGTTCTTCTATGACTCCTTCCAGAAATCCACGGATTTTCTTATAAATACGAATCTATGTGACTGGTCTGCATGTACAGGAAAACTGAGTATGGTTCCATCCATAAATTTTATACCTATCAAGATGGACACTATAATTACTGGGAAAATTAAGTTAAGCTCTAGACACATGGTGGAACAGCTGGTAAAAATTGTGGACTCTAACTCAGAATATAACTAGTTAATAAAAATAAAGGAAGTGAACCGACAAAACCGAAAAACATAGGTGTGGACTGTTTTTGGACTTTTATAAAAACCAAGACTTTTGGTGAACTCCGGTATGAACCGACAACATAATTAGACCCGATAAACTGATATTTGGGTTGGGTGAAAGTTTCGGGTCAAACCGAGTAAGTTTGACCAAGTCAACAAAAGTGGCTAGTTTTCGAAAAACTTACTATTTTTGGAAAGTGGTAACAAAAATGGGTTTGGTTGACTTAATTAAGTAACTTGGACCAAAAACAAATTTTAGAAAGTTTCCCGAACGAAAATCGACACTTGGATACACTTGGGCTAAAAATAGAAATTTGGCCAGACGCTAGTGTCGCATGACCTGCGACACTAACTGCGACACTACCATAGTGTCGCTAATAGTGTCGCTACTTATTGAAAATTTGTTTGAACATGCGACACTGACCCTAATGTCGCATAACCTCACTGCGACACTGACCTTAATGCGACACTGACCCTAGTGTCGCATAAACTCACTGTGATATTGACTTTAGTGTCGCATGACCTGCGACACTCGCATACACTGCGACACTTACTCTAGTGTCGCATGACATGCGACACTGACACTAGTGTCGCTACTAGTGTCGCTAAAGACAGAATTTATGGGATTTGTTTCTTCACTAAGTATTGAACATGGGTAATCACTTATAACCACACATGATACATAATGTAACAATGTATACGATGACACATAATTAATGATAATATCTTAAAGAATTATTATTACAAACTTTCACCAACGGGTCGTACACGTTTTCGATAAACCAAGTTGAACAATCAAACATTTGGACATAACTAATTGTTGGACAACAAACATAGATGGTCTGTTGAGACATCTACTCACTCATATAACCTTGCGCGTTTTGAACGCCCGACAGGTTACAAGTCTTCGGACATCAATCCACCGCTAATCAATTCAAGTTTATTAATTTAAACACTCAAGGCTCAGGTGAGTCTCATGGCCCCTATTTTACTGTTTTTCAATCAGGGGTGTGATATTATTGCTCGTTTTGTTTTACAAGTAGAACGCAAGTACAATTCAATCAAATACTACATGAGTTGTTTTCAACTAATCAATAAAGCCCTCCATAGCATAGTCTGGTAATACATCTGTAGCGTGAATGTTAGTATATGATATCATATAGGATTGACAATCCTCGTCCAGGTTAGCACGCACTAACTGGTCAAACGGACGTATTAGCATTTGGGAAGACGAGTGTAGATTAGGCACTCGTAGGAGGCAACTCAGTTGGGTTTCCTTAATTGGACCTGACACTCAAGTTAAGCTCAGACTATGTGCTCATTGCTGTATAACTTTTATTTTGCTTAATTGCATTTTAAATTCAATTATATTATAAAATCTTGCGGTTCATACAAATATATGTTGATATACAAACCTGTGAGCTCACCAGCGTTTCGCTGACCCATTTTAGCATGTATCACAGGTGACCAGCAGTAGGTTGGACTGCTTAATCAAGATCCATTAGCTCGAGTCAGCATGCAAACAATCAGAGATTTAGTTGCATTATTACATTTTGTATAGTTTAATTATGTACTTAAATCTCTCAATTTCAAAAGGAGCTAATGTAAACGATACTTTGATGTAAACTTTTATTTTATCAAATTAAATGTAAAACGACGAATGTAGTGGTCGTTTACTATTAATCTCTGTGCTTTGATTATTGATTAGTAACACCCAAATCCTGCTTCCGCTAAACAATAAATTTGGGGGTGTTACACATCACGAACTGCCACGCCGGAAATCAAGAAAACGCAAGAAAAAGAGCTTTCGACCTCATCTCTTTCGCTCTTCATCTAGATCTTTGTAAGACTCTTTTACTTTCATAGTTCAATTTTCTTTATGATTATAGATATGTGTTAGTGTTCACTCAACTTCTGCATGCCCAAAACATTAACCGAAACGCGATTTAAAGCTTGTAATCTGTAGCTATACCTTCTGTCCAGAAAAATGGTCCACTTCCACGATTTTTATAAAATTCATATCTTAACTAAAATGGTCGCGTCTTAAGCCTAAAATGTTGCTCGTGGTGTTATCTTTCCAACGCTACCTATTTCATGACATATCGATTTCGTTTACTATTTTAAAATAATATTTCCGTTAAGGTGCGCATTACTGTTCCGGCGGACAGAAACATTCATCCCATTCTCGAGACCATATCTTGAGTTCTAGACCACTAAAACGTATGATACCAGTGCCAAAACCTCAAATATTTTGTCAACTTTAAAAAGTCCTTCTATGACCATTTTCAGAATTGTCCGTATTTTCGTGCATAACTCGATCTTTGAACATATAACCGTTTTGGACCAAGTCTGACCACACCTTGAAACCATTTTTGTTTAAAATAGTAAATTAACATATAAAGATACCATAAAGTGCAGAAATGAACTAGACATATATGAGGACATGTGTAATTTTTGGTGAGGTATAAATCGGAATAGAAATGGTCCAAATCGAAAAGCTTATCGAGTTTATAACAAACAGTGGTAACGAGTTATAAGTAACAGTGGTAACGAGTTATGACTAACAGCGGTAACGAGTTATAACTAACAGCGGTAACGAGTTATAACTAACAGCGGTAACGAGTTATAACTAACAGTGGTAACGAGTTATAACTAACAGTGGTAACGAGTTATAACTAACAGTGCTAACGAGTTATAAACTAACAGTGGTAACGAGTTTATTAACTAACAGTGGTAACGAGTTTATAACAAACAGTGGTAACGAGTTTATTAACTAACAGTGGTAACGAGTTTATAACAAACAGTGGTAACGAAGTATAACACTTGTATTCTAGAAAATCATTGGTCCGTCAATCCTTATTATCGCATGAAATCGCAATCCGTGAATAACATTCACGGATAAACAAAAACCCGTGAATTACTATTCTCGCATAAACAGTGTGTGAATTCCCATTGTCGCATAAAAACTAACACATACTTAAAAGAAAGTCCGTGAATTCCCATTCTCGCATGAATAGTACTCCGTGAATTACTATTGTCGTATGAACAAAACTCTGAACTTATTGACGCATAAACAGTGTCCGTGAATGTCATTGTTGGGTTATATATTGTCGCATGAAACAGAAAGTTAAATACTTTTATACTAAGTATTAAAAACACTACACTTACAAGATATACAAGCACAATGAATTACATAATAATAATAATACTTGAATTATTATTACACCTCCGTCACCAACGGGCCACACTTATTTACAAAATGATCACAAACGTACAAACAAATACTTGGACATAACTAGTTGAGTGGACAACTAGCATGAATGGTCTTTTGAGACATTCACTTATACATACAACCTTATATGCTTAGGGCATTAGAAGGTTGCGGGTTCGCGGAACCTACAGGTTAATACTACTTTCAGACTTCACGTTTATTTAAACGCTTGCTTGCTTGACTCAGGTGAGTCTTACAGCCCCATTTTTATTGTTTTTCTAAACTACTGGGGTGAGATACCTAGCTACCGATTTACATGTGAACGCAATGTACTGTACTGATTTACTACTGCTTTTACACAAACTTTGCATGAGTTACTTTTATCCACTGAAATCCTCCTATCGTAAGTTGTTAGTTATGGACTTAAGCGCGATTACTAGTAAATGGATCCATTTGGGACTGACAATCCCTGCCTGGGGTGGTAGCGCCACCACGTACTGATTTACACGTAGAAACAGGCATATTAGTATTTGTTACATATGAGTGTGCGGATAGCACTCACGGGGGTACGTGATATATTCACACTACACGGTTAAGCTTCAACTTATGAGCTCATGGCAACTGTGCGTACATACTGATTTACTTACTTTGCTTGATAGCAACGCTGGTACATACTTGTGGTTCATAAACGATTACTTTATTACTAAACCTGTGAGATTCACCAACCTTTTGGTTGACCTTTTTAGCTTTGTATCTCAGGTACACAAACGGAGTAGGATTACCCCAGGACTGATAGCTCGAGTCGCATGCATACAAACTTGTGGAGATTCTTTTGCATTACTTTTTGTATATCAGTTATGTATTAGAATCTCTAGGAAATCATCTTCGAACTCGAAGCTTGTATTATGATTCAACAATGTAATACTTTTGTACTATTGTACGACGTTGCATATAGATGTCGTTTGCTTTACTTTGGTGCTTGATTATTGATTAGTAACATCCAAAGCTTGCTTCCGCGCAACAGTAAATTGGGGGTGTTACAGATTGGTATCAGAGCCTAAGGTTATAGCGAACTAGGTTGCATTTAGTGGGCCTAGACTATGACCGTTAGGCAGTATCCCTTATTAGGTATGACTGATTCAGTGATTACATGATACTAGTTTAATTTAACATAGTCTGATCAACTATGTACAATTAAATTAATATGATGTGAAATCTGAAAAGGGTTATGACTGAACAGGGTACACTAGTTGACTCTGACCTCGAGAGGAACCGGGACTCCAATATGTTTGTGCTAGACTCTATAGGCTATGTTATATGCGTATTATATGAATATAGGCCTTATTATTTCTAAACGCTTTGTTTCAGAATGGCAAACACACCACCCAATCCATCACACTCTCAATCCGGGTCGCAGAACCCGCGGGTAGCTAGGAGGAACACCAGGTTGCCTCGAGTTGGCCCGTATCCCACTCACTTTACTCTGCCAGACTTGGCCGCGAGGCTGGACCGTCACGAGCAACGACTTCGCACCATGGATGTCGCATTGCAAGAGACCAACGAAAACTGGAGACTCACAGCGCTTGAGCGCATCAACCAAGTCTCCGAAGATCACGAAAACACCGTTAGCAACGTGAACGTACTTCACGACCGGGTAGTGGAATCTGGAGTAGAAGTCGAGCTTATATGACTAAGGTTGGAACAATGCGAGCAACGCCTGCAAGAGGCCGAAGAATACTCAAGGATGCTGGTACAATGACTAGTTTTGGCTGAAGACAATGCCAGACAGACCAGCAGACTTGCAAATACAGTGGATCACCTTGTTGGACTGATGGAACAAATTAATCTACGTGAAGACTAGTGTAGTTTTTACTCTGAAAACCTAGTAATTTCCTAGGTGTAACTTTTATAATTCGACCGGATGTAACAATTCCCGGCATCTTTTGTACTCCTTATATCATGTAACCTTCTAGAACTCACGCCTTGTATCTAATCTAGTTATCTAATGAAACATGGTTATCACGTCACTCTATTATCGCATATTCCATTATATACACATGAGATATATCATAAATTCGTACAAACCACTTATTTCTCTTTTCTTGTTCTTCTTGTTCAGCATCATGCCTCCCCGACGCCAGGTCACCATCAGCGAAACCGAAATAGCGGATCTGATTGCCCGCAGTGTGGCCCAAGCCTTGGCTACACGAGCACCGACATCAGGCAGCGAAGACTCGACCGCCAACCGATCTCAACCCAAACCTTGTTCCTACAAGGATTTTCAAAACTGCAAACCTCACATCTTCAATGGCATGGAAGGTGCCATCGGGCTGATAAGGTGGTGTGAGAAGATGGAATCTGTCTTTCTCATCAGCAGATGTGCAGAGGAAGATAAGGTTAAATTCTCTACTTGCACCCTCGAAGGTGGTGCCCTCTCCTGGTGGAACTCATATGCCCAATCAGTGGGTATTGACAACGCCTACCTCCTATCTTGGGAGGATCTGAAAAAGATGCTCACTGTCAAGTACTGCCCTATTGAACAACTCCAGAAGCTGGAGGAAGAATTTTGGAACCTAAAGGTGCAGGTGACTGACATTGATAGATACACCTCGAGGTTTAACCAGCTTGCCATCCTCCGCCCAGCAATGGTAAGCACCGAGTCTGACAAGATCAGAAAATACATCCGCGGTCTTCCGGAACCCGTCCGGGGGAACGTCGCCTCCTCAAACCAAACCACCATTGATGGTGCTATCCGATTGGCTCATGAACTCATGGCCATGAACGAGGATCCTGAACCACTCACTCCATCCTCCAACAACAACAAAAGAAAATGGTCCGACAACCACAACAACCACCAAAACAAGAAACCCGAAACCATTAAAGCCTACACCTCCGGTTCCGATGATAAGGGAACGTACAAGGGAACCAAGCCCTATTGCTCTAAATGCCAACGACACCATCAGGGTCCTTGCCCATGTAGCAAGTGCAAGCAATTCGGGCACTTTGCTAAAGACTGCAGGACCAACACTGCTAATACCAACTCCAAACCCAACACTCCCAGAACCTGTTATGAATGTGGACTTGCTGGACATTTCAAAAGTGACTGCCCCAAATTGAAGAACAAAAAGGGGAACAACAACAACAATGCTCGGGGCAGAGCTTTTGTACTCAACGCTCGGGATGCCCGCCAGGACCCAAATGTGGTCACGGGTACGTTCCTTCTCAACAATTTGACTGCTTCTGTGTTATTTGATACTGGTGCTGATAGGAGCTTCATATCCGATGAGTTTTGTCCATTACTTAACACTACACCTGTTGCCTTAGATTCTAAGTACACAGTAGAATTGGCAAATGGCAAACTCATTGAGGCCAATAGTATGATACCTAACTGCATGTTGAACTTAGCTGATGAGCTATTCCCAATTGATCTTATACCTATCGAGATCGGCAACTTTGACATAATCGTTGGTATGGACTGGTTATCCAAACACCGCGCCGAGATTATTTGTTACGAGAAAATCGTCCGTATTCCTCTCGTCACTGGTGGAACTTTAATCGTACAAGGGGAGACCGGTGGGACGAGACTTAACATTATTTCATGCATGAAAACCCGGAAATACTTGAGAAAAGGGTACCAGGCAATCCTCGCGCATGTTATAGAGAAACAGTCGGAGGAGAAGCGACTTGAGGATGTGCCTATTGTTCGAGACTTCCCAGAAGTCTTTCCTGAAGACTTGCCTGGCCTACCGCCAACTAGACAAGTCAAATTTTCTATTGACCTTGTGCCCGGCGCTGCACCCGTGGCACGAGCACCGTACCGTTTAGCCCCCTCTGAACTTCAGGAGTTGTCTACGCAACTGCAAGAACTCCTGGATAAAGGCTTTATTCGACCGAGTTCCTCGCCTTGGGGAGCCCCGGTGTTGTTTGTGAAAAAGAAAGACGGTTCTTTCCGCATGTGCATCGACTACCGTGAACTCAACAAATTAACCGTCAAGAATCGTTACCCACTACCTCGTATTGATGACCTGTTTGACCAACTTCAAGGGTCGAGTTTTTATTCAAAGATCGATCTAAGGTCAGGTTATCACCAACCACGAATTTGTGACATCGACATTCCTAAAACAGCCTTCCGAACTCGCTAAAGGCATTACGAATTCCAAGTGATGCCATTCGGCTTGACCAACGCACCGGCAGTATTCATGGACCTTATGAATCGGGTGTGTAAGCCTTACCTTGATAAGTTTGTCATCGTCTTCATTGATGACATTCTAATTTACTCGCGCAATGAACAAGAACACGCGCAACACCTGAAAATCATTCTAGAACTACTCAAGCACGAGGAGTTATATGCCAAATTCTCCAAGTGTGAGTTCTGGATGCAAACTGTACAATTCCTTGGACACGTGATTGACAGTCAAGGGATTCGTGTTGGTCCTTCAAAAATTGAGGCCATTAAATGTTGGCAAGCACCTACTACACCCACCGAGGTACGACAATTCTTAGGACTCGCCGGATACTATAGGCGATTCGTTGAGAATTTTTCAAAAATAGCTCAACCTCTCACTGCACTGACCCAAAAAGAAAGGAAGTTCGATTGGACTGATAAACAAGAGGCAGCTTTCCAACTACTCAAAAATAAACTCTGCAGTGCACCTATTCTTTCATTACCCGAAGGCAATGATGACTTCGTGGTATACTGTGACGCTTCACACCAAGGTCTCGGTTGCGTGCTGATGCAACGGGACAAGGTTATTGCTTACGCCTCCCGGCAACTCAAGGTCCACGAAAAGAATTACACCACTCATGACCTAGAGTTGGGAGCAGTTGTATTCGCTCTTAAAATCTGGAGACACTACTTGCATGGTACCAAGTGTACAATTTTTACCGACCATAAAAGTCTCCAACACATCTTCGACCAAAAAGACCTAAACATGAGACAACGTCGTTGGGTCGAACTACTTACTGATTACGACTGTGAAATTCGCTACCATCCAGGTAAAGCAAACGTTGTTGCTGATGCCTTAAGTCGTAAGGAACGAGTGAAACCCCTTCGAGTCCGAGCACTTAGTATGACTATAAACAACGACCTGATAACCCAAATTCTTATCGCTCAACTCGAAGCACTCAAAGCTGAAAATGTGAAACACGAGGCCTTGAGAGGCATGGATAAACAGTTTGAAACCAAACCAAACGGGGCCAAGTACTTCTCGGACCGACTCTGGTTGCCCAACTACGGGAACTTACGAGACTTGGTGATGAACGAGGCACACAAGTCTAAGTACTCTATACACCCTGGTGCCGACAAAATGTACCATGGCATCAAGGAGTTGTACTGGTGGCCCAACATGAAAGCGGACATTGCTACCTACGTTGGCAAGTGTCTTACTTGTTCTAAGGTTAAAGCTGAACACCAGAAACCTTCCGGTTTGCTACACAAACTGGAAATCCCTGAATGGAAATGGGAGCAGATTTCTATGGACTTCATTACTAAACTTCCAAAAACACCTAGCGGTTGCGATACCATTTGGGTGATCGTGGACCGACTCACTAAATCTTCTCATTTCCTAGCCATCAAGGAAACTGACAAGATGGAACGTTTGACACGGATCTACCTGAAAGAGATCGTGTCGAGACACGGCGTGCCCATCTCGGTTATCTCTGACCGAGATGCTCGATTTACTTCCCGCTTCTGGCAATCACTACAAAAATCACTCGGTACTCGTTTGGATATGAGTACAGCTTACCATCCTCAAACTGACGGCCAGAGCGAACGAACTATACAAACACTGGAGGATATGCTACGAGCTTGCGTAGTTGACTTCGGTAACAACTGGGAAAATCACTTACCGTTGTGTGAGTTTTCATACAATAACAGCTACCACACCAGCATCAAAGCTGCACCCTTCGAGGCACTTTACGGTCGTAAGTGCCGATCACCCATTTGTTGGACTGAGGTGGGGGATACACAACTCACCGGTCCAGAAATCATTCACGAAACCACTGAAAAGATCGTCGACATACAAAACCGACTGAAAGCTGCGCGTGATCGTCAGAAAAGCTATGCTGACGTGAGACGCAAACACCTTGAATTCCAGGTTGGAGATCGAGTACTTCTAAAAGTCTCGCCTTGGAAGGGCGTTATTCGTTTTGGCAAACGTGGGAAACTGAATCCTAGGTACATTGGACCGTTCGAAATCCTTGAAAGGATTGGTCCAGTGGCGTACAGGCTGCAACTACCTCCTGAACTCAGTAGCGTGCACCCTACCTTTCACATTTCTAACTTAAAGAAATGTCTGTCTGATGAGACACTGATTATACCTCTTGATGAGATACACATTGACGACAAACTACACTTTGTCGAGGAACCCGTGGAAATTATGGACCGTGAGATCAAACGCTTAAAACAGAGTCGTATTCCCATTGTTAAAGTCAGGTGGAATTCGAGGCGTGGTCCTGAATTCACTTGGGAATGGGAAGACCAAATGCGACTAAAATACCCACACTTGTTCACGGACTACACCCACCCCGCGACTTCGAGCTAATTTCGGGACGAAATTCTCCTAACATGGGAGAATGTAACACCCGCTAATTTAGGACATTAATTAGTGCCTAAACTACTTGTAATTACGTGTATTTAGTATATGTTAATCTAAATATACATGATTTTCTATGTAATTACATACACGTTTATACGATTTGTTTAAATCGTACAAGTATGAACCGGATGGATATCCGACAATGGAAATATGGACGTTGGTGACAAACTACTATAATAAAGTGGAATTTTTCCAAACAAACATTATTTACCTTTATATAACGTGAGAATATATTACACGTACTAAATATCGTATAAAACACTCTGTACGCGACGAAAATGCGTGAAACGCACCCGACGGATGGAATAAAGTCAAATTATATCTTAAAACACATTATTAAGTATTTTAACAAAATACTCCAAGTAAAAATATCGTGTTTTAAATCGTAAACAAAAGTATTATATAAAACGTTATACGGTTAATTAAATATCGAAACGAATGGGTAAACGAGCACCGCACGTAATGTAAACTGGGAAAATGATTTAAACACCCACATGAGGGTGGGACCCACTGTAAATCTGCAGCAAATCAACCCCATGCCACTTCCTTTGCTTGTTTGACTCTCACCCATTCCCCCTCATTTTCACCTAAACCCTTTTACACTCTTCCACCACCTCACTTTCACTTTCTCTCTCTAATCCCTCCCATCCTCTCTCTGACCAAATTCAGGCTGTCACTAGCCACCCCCACACCACCTACACCCCACCGCAAGTCTACCATATCACCACCATAGTGCCATCATGAACTGCCACGCCGGAAATCAAGAAAACGCAAGAAAAAGAGCTTTCGACCTCATCTCTTTCGCTCTTCATCTAGATCTTTGTAAGAACTCTTTTACTGTCATAGTTCTATTTTCTTTATGATTATAGACATGTGTTAGTGTTCACTCAACTTCTGCATGCCCAAAACATTAACCGAAACGCGATTTAAAGCTTGTAATCTGTAGCTATACCTTCTGTCCAGAAAAATGGTCCACTTCCACGATTTTTATAAAATTCATCTCTTAACTAAAATGGTCGCTTCTTAAGCCTAAAATGTTGCTCGTGGTGTTAGCTTTCCAACGCCACCTATTTCATGACATATCGATTCGTTTACTATTTTAAAATAATATTTCCGTTAAGGTGCGCATTACTGTTCCGGCGGACAGAAACATTCATCCCATTCTCGAGACCATATCTTGAGTTCTAGACCACTAAAACGTATGATACCAGTGCCAAAACCTCACATATTTTGTCAACTTTAAAAAGTCCTTATATGACCATTTTCAGAATTGTCCGTATTTTCGTGCAGAACTCGATCTTTGAACATATAACCGTTTTGGACCAAGTCTGACCACACCTTGAAACCATTTTTGTTTAAATTAGTAAATTAACATATAAAGATACCATAAAGTGTAGAAATGAACTAGACATATATGAGAACATGTGTGATTTTTGGTGAGGTATAAATCGGATTAGAAATGCTCCAAATCGAAAAGCTTATCGAGTTTATAACAAACAGTGGTAACGAGTTATAAGTAACAGTGGTAACGAGTTATGACTAACAGCGGTAACGAGTTATAACTAACAGCGGTAACGAGTTATAACTAACAGCGGTAACGAGTTATAACTAACAGTGGTAACGAGTTATAACTAACAGTGGTAACGAGTTATAACTAACAGTGCTAACGAGTTATAAACTAACAGTGGTAACGAGTTTATTAACTAACAGTGGTAACGAGTTTATAACAAACAGTGGTAACGAGTTTATTAACTAACAGTGGTAACGAGTTTATAACAAACAGTGGTAACGAAGTATAACACTTGTATTCTAGAAAATCATTGGTCCGTCAATCCTTATTATCGCATGAAATCGCAATCCGTGAATAACATTCACGGATAAACAAAAACCCGTGAATTACTATTCTCGCATAAACAGTGTGTGAATTCCCATTGTCGCATAAAAACTAACACATACTTAAAAGAAAGTCCGTGAATTCCCATTCTCGCATGAATAGTACTCCGTGAATTACTATTGTCGTATGAACAAAACTCTGAACTTATTGACGCATAAACAGTGTCCGTGAATGTCATTGTTGGGTTATATATTGTCGCATGAAACAGAAAGTTAAATACTTTTATACTAAGTATTAAAAACACTACACTTACAAGATATACAAGCACAATGAATTACATAATAATAATAATACTTGAATTATTATTACACCTCCGTCACCAACGGGCCACACTTATTTACAAAATGATCACAAACGTACAAACAAATACTTGGACATAACTAGTTGAGTGGACAACTAGCATGAATGGTCTTTTGAGACATTCACTTATACATACAACCTTATATGCTTAGGGCATTAGAAGGTTGCGGGTTCGCGGAACCTACAGGTTAATACTACTTTCAGACTTCACGTTTATTTAAACGCTTGCTTGCTTGACTCAGGTGAGTCTTACAGCCCCATTTTTATTGTTTTTCTAAACTACTGGGGTGAGATACCTAGCTACCGATTTACATGTGAACGCAATGTACTGTACTGATTTACTACTGCTTTTACACAAACTTTGCATGAGTTACTTTTATCCACTGAAATCCTCCTATCGTAAGTTGTTAGTTATGGACTTAAGCGCGATTACTAGTAAATGGATCCATTTGGGACTGACAATCCCTGCCTGGGGTGGTAGCGCCACCACGTACTGATTTACACGTAGAAACAGGCATATTAGTATTTGTTACATATGAGTGTGCGGATAGCACTCACGGGGGTACGTGATATATTCACACTACACGGTTAAGCTTCAACTTATGAGCTCATGGCAACTGTGCGTACATACTGATTTACTTACTTTGCTTGATAGCAACGCTGGTACATACTTGTGGTTCATAAACGATTACTTTATTACTAAACCTGTGAGATTCACCAACCTTTTGGTTGACCTTTTTAGCTTTGTATCTCAGGTACATAAACGGAGTAGGATTACCCCAGGACTGATAGCTCGAGTCGCATGCATACAAACTTGTGGAGATTCTTTTGCATTACTTTTTGTATATCAGTTATGTATTAGAATCTCTAGGAAATCATCTTCGAACTCGAGCTTGTATTATGATTCAACAATGTAATACTTTTGTACTATTGTACGACGTTGCATATAGATGTCGTTTGCTTTACTTTGGTGCTTGATTATTGATTAGTAACATCCAAAGCTTGCTTCCGCGCAACAGTAAATTGGGGGTGTTACACCACTTGCTCCTTGGGCCATGCATAAAAACCACCTACTGCCTGCAAAGCAGTTTTGACACCATTGTCTCTAACGTCCGGTAAAAAAGCTGCATCCACCAACGATGTACCAACAGACACTTTGTAGCAATCCTTTAGGATTACTTTGCTATGAAGCATCTGTTTTCCACTCGACACGTGTACGGTACCCAAAGCAATAGTGTTTCACTTCTTTAGGTTCCACAGTTTACACTTGAATACCTAAACAAAATGAAATGATGACAATTAATATAAATATATATACTAATTATAACTAAAGCGTAAGCCTCTGTCTTAAACGGTGAAGATTTCAGATATGCACAGAGTACAACTCACAATAAATACCCTGTAATTGCATTCTAATTAAATTCAGAATTGTATAAACCAATATTTCAACAAATAATTAATAGCACGTACTTCATATTTACCGATTTCAATATTTTCCAGCAGCATCATATCATGTATATATATATATATATATATATATATATATATATATATATATATATATATATATATATATATGTATGCAATATCAGAATTAGATGAAACTTAATTGAATAATGTTTCAACATGCTGAAATACATATATATACCTGCAACATTGGTGGTGTTGGAGACCGTTTATTTTGTGATCGGGACGACCGGTTAGGTTCAACCGTGTTCTCTCGTGAATCAGGCGTCCTATTTGCTGACTTGTTAACTGCTTTTTCAACAGTCTCCTATATAAAACAAGGCAAACAAGTAATTATTGTAAATGGGAGTGACTCTTGAACTAGCAGTGCTTTGAATTACTAGCTGTACTTTGAATACAACTAGCAGTGGCAAAACTAGCTTGATTTTGCAGTAGGAGTGGGAGTGACTCTTGAACTAGCAGTGGGAGTACATGACTTGGCCCTTTTAAGTTCTTCAATGCCACTGCAAAATCAATGTAATTCTAATGTTTTATTACTTAATTACCATTTTGTCTTTTTGGTTGATCATGCTAGTTGCAAGTCCTTTAGGCCTGTCAAAACTAGCTTCCTGCCCACTTCCAACCACACTTGATGTCCTTATTTGGCACTCCTGATCTGCAGTTTCAATGGTTGCTTTAGGATTAACGTCCACTGATGGAGACACCTGCAATATATATAAAGAAATACATATATCCATTAGCTGCAATATAAATTAATGAATAATATGTTAGCATAATTACTTAATTAATACAAGAATTAAATGTCTTTCCTCCGATGGCAGGTTTTGAGTTGACATTCAATTAATTTTCACCTCTTGTGCAGTCAACTTGGCCATCACTTCTGACACCTGGTTGGACAACGTTTCTATAACTTTGTCTTTGTCTTCACGGGCACGTCTCTCAACTGCAATTTCTGCTTGAAGTAATTTCATCTGTTCGGCATCTGCTGCTTTTCTGCTTCGAGCTGCTGGAAGATGAAAATACTTGTTGATTGTCACTCCACTTCCTACTCCTCTGGCATACCCTCCCTTTTCCTTTCCAAATACCTCTGTCATTGCATCGTTGCCATGAGCAAGCTGTAAGGTTCCGGTTTTGATCTTCTCGTGAGTGTCTATCTGCATTATAGATTCCAACAGCCAGTAGTTAATTGATTTATCGAAAGTAAACTACATGAACTATTTAAACGGAAAATTTGCATGTCAAATTAATGCTTACTAGTTGTTGTCCCTTATCTTTAGTCATTTCGTCTAGAAATAACCCGGCTTTGTTTTGCCTTCCTCTCAACCACAATATACCACGTGGGGATTCTTCATGTGCTTCAATTACTTTTTCTTCGATCTTGTAATCATCAAATCAACACACATGTAAATTAGTCAAATTACCAATTAACATGTAAGCATATAAAATTGACAACAGAGACAAAGTACACTAGCTTTCTGTGTATTTTACTTTGATCTTATATATAATTGATACATAAAATGTACAAAATAGAAACATACATTATATATGTAAATGTAATTACCAATTTATTTTTCACATGTACGTAGCCACCTCGTCCCATGGTATGCGGATAAACTGACTTGGAGCACGCCTCTTTTGATGCATCTGACTTTTTCTAATTAGAGAACAAAATCATTATTAGATGGCATTAATGTGCAAACACAATAATCTGAACTTATATATATATATATATATATATGCACTCTAGTATAAATGACTAAACCTGGTAATCCTCCGTGTTCGTATACTCTACAAAAGAGTTCCATTCCGGGGCATGGACAAATGCACTATATTTCATTGGGACTTCATTTACTGCTGGTGTGTTTAGGTTGGGCAGTATGTAGGATTCCCTCAATTTCCTTCTGAAATTCCTAAGATGGGCACCAAGACGATTCATTACTAGCTTTCTGTGTGTCTCATCAACATCAAAATATCGCTGCAAGATCAATATTAACAAGTTAAATCTATCTATATATATATATATATATATATATATATATATATATATTGATATATATATATATATACATCCAGTTGCATATATAATGTATTGTAAACAATTTTATTTAATAAAGGAAATTAATCAAGGGAGCATGGAGTGGGTTACAAATACCATGATTTCATCCCACAGTTTATCTCTTTCTTCTTTATCGGCCTTCTTCCAGGATAGAATCTTCAAACCAATATGCTCACGAACAATGTCTCCTAAAAAACTCGAAAACAAGGCTCTATTATCCCCTATTAGCCGATCCATTTGATCGAAGGTTACCTTGAGCTTTTGTGAACCAGGTCTGCCATACTTGTTGGGAAACGCAAATAATCTTGTTATGCCCCTCGGCGGAACTATTTTAGGATTTGCATTATTGTCGTTTTCATCGGCTTCATCATCTTGTACATGATCGTAACCCTCCGATTCATATCCTAAATCGTGGTCATCATCATTATAATTATTTAGAGGATGATCGGCTTCGTTATCCATGATATATACTTTAATTGAGATTAATTGAGAGTTGTAAATTCTTTG
Organism: Pseudognaphalium luteoalbum; assembly: GCA_963422505.1. Taxonomy (NCBI): domain Eukaryota; kingdom Viridiplantae; phylum Streptophyta; class Magnoliopsida; order Asterales; family Asteraceae; genus Pseudognaphalium; species Pseudognaphalium luteoalbum. The sequence continues at coordinate 92,939,970 of OY730193.1, read as the reverse complement.
ATATTTTTGTTGGAGATTAGTGTAAATTCTTTATTAAGATGTTTTGGAATGTAAATAGGTCACTTGAAATTCAAATTTTTCTGTTTGGCTCTAATTGGTCAGTTTAAATTTTTTGGTGAAAAATTTGGCTCCAAAATGAATGAAATAATATTTAGAGTTAAAATTATGAATAAGGTTAATTATCTATACCCCTTATTAAGCATTTCAGTATGTTGACCTTAAATCATATGGGAAATACCAATATTGCCCCTGTATTTAATCTTAAATCAAAGAATAAGCAATATTAAATTGAAGGATATCATTACTTAAATGCCCATACTTTTAATTTGTCAATTATAACACTAATGTACATTAATACATACCATAATATATTTCAAATTACTTTCTATGTAATGTACTTTTACCAATTATATATTCATATCTTTCTAATACATTGACATATAATGACCTAGGATGCTAATAAAAAAATGCGTTCAAAACGATTTCACTATGTTTTTTCGGAAAAAAAAAACATTATCGAATCACATAACTTTATTATTGATTTCCGCTGCATTGTGCGGGTTTTTATACTAGTGAATTCTGATTGTAGGGGGGAAAACAGCAAATCAAACAATATTGAGCTAAAAAAAACAAAATGTAGGTTAGCGGACTCGAACCCGGGATTGCTAGGTTAGCTCCTCAACGAAATGACCAACTCAGCTATGAATATAATTGATTTACTTTTCCCACGATAAATATATAATATTATGTTGTTAAGCCCTAAACGCTAGCCCTAAACCATAAAGTGAAATGACCCACAGGTTCCTAGCATCTTGTTTCCTTTCCTGACCTTCCATTAACAAAAGCATATAATGCACATATATATAACACATCATTAACTTAACTACAAAAAATTAGTACATATTTATAAGTATCCGACATACATCTTTCTATAACTAACTATATATACTTAATCAAAAGTAAAAATTACCAAAAGTAGATACAAAGTTAATGTAGCAAGCATCCCACAAGCATACATTACAATCGAACAGCCAAGCCCGTCTGTGAAAGAAGGCATCGCGTAACGTCTGCCCGTGCAATACCTTGTGCTTAGGACAACAATGAATGTAGTTTGTGTATTCCCTTTTTGCTCGCCATAAGATACGGGGATCAGCCAACAATCGACGTACCTTTCTAGCTGTCCGGGCCACATCCCACAGACCTGGTAACCTTGTTCTGGTAGAGGTCAACAGTTGCTTGGCCTCTGCCTGTCTATCTTGACTTTCCCCAATCACCAGCATCCCAAGCACAAATGTTGCATCACGTTGTCCCAAATTAGATGCCTGTTGCATCATCTCCTTTCCAGCCGCCTCATCACCAAATGAGAAGAACTTGTTCTGATCAAGACATTTAAGAAAAGTAAATTAGTATGTGACAGAGTACAAGTAAAAACTTCAATAAAATGTAAAATAAACATTACCATGCCATCCCTAAACAGCATGTTAGGGTTTCGATTCTCCCTCATTTTTGATAGCACATCATTTTTGTGCAAGTTCGTAGAAAATAGAGGATAGAGGGAATCATCATCCAGCTGGCGATAAACCTCATCTGAATCAACTGCACGTCTGAAGGTCTTGCACCTGTAATGCATATAAACGACATCATAAACACGATGTAAGTCCCTTGATCTTAAAAGGTGATTTCTTAAATATTGTACATGCACAATATAATTTAAATATTCCTAAATCAAGCCCTAATTAATAATTGTGCTACATTTTTTAAAAGTTACAGAAAATACAAGGCTTATACTGACAAAACGTCAATATAACCTTAGGTTGAAACGAGAATCCAAACTAGAAACTAGGGTATGGAGACTTACAGAGTCCTCATTTTAAAAACTTGCTTGGCGTTGAAAGCCCCGACACGGGCCAGTACTTGACTAACGACGCCGTCCGGAAGGTCAGCAAGAGTTCGATCATCTTCCATAGCAGGTTTCTGTCATTTAGAGCTTTGGGAATCCATGGTTTATATCTTGTTTAGATGATTTGTTGATGCTCTGTTTTGAGTTTCTCTCGAAGTTGGTACGCCGGGAATTGGAAGGTGTTGATCTGATGTCTGAATTTTACTCGTAAAGTTTACGGCTCACGCGCCTACTTCCAAGTCTTTAAGTAAATTACCTAAATGCCCTTACTATTAAAATCCTTCTTATTGTATTGGTAATTGATTATTAAGGGTATTTATGTCATTCAACCTTTAAGGGTTAGTATTAGTAGACGTAATTACCAAATGTGGTAAAAAGATAAACTATTTTTACTCTTGATATACACAATTTCACAATAACATATTTATATACAATATTATAAAAATGTTATAAAAACGTATTTATATAAACAAATATGGTAAGAAGATAAATTATATTTTTAATCGGTACACAATTTAACAATAACCTATTTTTATTTATACACACACAAACAAAAGTATGAAAATCTTATACTTATAATAAGTAGAATTATGCCGTATATCGTACATTTGACTATTAACCTTAGGACAATGTCACATACATATATATGCTGAAATGATGAATTACATAACACCCTAAGTTCAATAGTGGCGTGTGTGATACCGCAATTACTGTCGTATATAGTACATTTGACTATTAACCTTGGGGCAATGTCACATACATATGCCGAAATGACGAATTACATAACACCCAGCCGTAAGTTCAATAGTGGCGTGTGTGATACCGCAACTGCCGTATATCGTACATTTGACTATTAACCTTAGGGCAATGTCACATACATATGCCGAAATGACGAATTACATAACACCCGGCCGTAAGTTCAATAGTGGCGTGTGTGATACCGCAACTGCCGTATATCGTACATTTGACTATTAACCTTAGGGCAATGTCACATACATATGCCGAAATGACGAATTACATAACACCCGGCCGTAAGTTCAATAGTGGCGTGTGTGATACCGCAACTTCCGTATATCGTACATTTGACTATTAACCTTAGGACAATGTCACATACATATGCCGAAATGACAAATTACATAACACCCTAAGTTCAATAGTGGCGTGTGTGATACCGCAATTGCCGTAAATCGTACATTTAACTATTAACCTTAGGGCAATGTCACATACATATGCCGAAATGACGAATTACATATAATTTGCATATAATATTTCACAAATGGTTTTTTGTTCATTCTGCTTTGATTAATTTATTTATTATTAGTTGAGGTTACATTTATATAATAATTTATTTACCATACACCCACCAAACATGATACATATAGCTACTTAAAAGAACCATTAAACATAGGGGTGTTCAAAAAATTCCAAAACCGAAAAACCGATCCGAAAACCGGTAGAATCGAACCGAATTTCGATTAACCGAACCGACTTTTTTTCGTTTTTTGGTTTCGGTTAACCGAACCGAGTTTTTTTTCGGTTTTTCGATTTCGGTTCATGATTTTGAGATGGACGTTATAAACGGTTAACCAAAAAAACCGAAAACTATATATATAGTTTTAAATATATGTATATATAGTGTTCATATTATATTTATATATAAATATTTACACTTTTATTTTGATAAAATTATTTTTATTTCTTTTTCACTCATTTGAATGTAATTTACTAGTTAAATTTTGGCCTAATATGGTAATTACTTCTACTAAGTTTCTAATTATATTGAAATGATTTACGTACGTATAACATAAATACACAATTATAAAGAGTAAAATGGTTATCGTTTGATACTTCTATTATCAAAGTATTTTAAATATAGTGAACATTGAAAAATAAATATTTATATGTGTGTTATTAATTACCTTTTAAGTAAGTATTAATTAATTAACGAGTCATTTGGTTAACCGATTATCCGAACCGAAAAAACGGTTAACCGATTTCCGGTTAACCGATTTTTTCGGTTTCGGTTTAGGTTCAAAAATATTACAAACCGAGACTCCGGTTAACCGGTCTCCGGTTAACCGAGTCTCCGGTTAACCGTCCATGAACACCCCTAAATTTAAACACACCATTAAATGAAACTTAGTTCATAACAAGAACAAGTATAACTACACACAACATCACTACAACACCAATTAAAAGTGCAAACACTTGGTAAACATCTTCAATTTTGACTTCATGAGAGTCAACTCTTCAACCATCTTCATCAACACCATCTTTGAGTCTGAATCTTCTTCCGTTTCATTCCTGATGGACTTGTTTTTGCATTCCATTCTTAATTGATACATAATCTTCCTGTAATACTCTGGAAGCTCCGAATCAAGAAAGCGATATCTTGTGCAAAAACTGGTTTTAACCTAAATCACAACAAAATAACAAAATTAAAGCATTTTTGAGTCAATATTTAACCTAATAGCATCATCAATTGCAGATACCAACAACAATTAAAAAATAAGGTTAAAACTAACATCTGGGCATTTTACGAATCTGCGTGCCAGGTTGATCTCAGTCCATGATGTGCGAACATACATCTTGGCTCCGCAATGACAGTAATAAAATTGTGGTTCCAAAACTTGATTTTGAGAAGATGATGATGACGCCATGTTACAGGGAGAAAAATGAGCGGGAATAAAATGGGGATGGTAATGGAGGGAAATATCAACTGTACGATGTAAAGGAATGGGGAAGAAAGGGGATTTAAAAGGTGGGTAGGAAAGGAAATTACCTAAATACCCTCATGTGTGATACCGGTAGTGCCATATATCATACATTTCACTATTAAACTTAGGCTAAAGTCACATAAAGACGTAAATCTGTTAAAGACATGGAATCTGTTCAATCAAATTCATTTGGTTTAGTACGACGAATCTGTTAAAGACGTAAAAAATGAAACGATAAAACTTTTTATCGAAGACGTAAATCCTTTTCGCTTTTCAGATCCGGATAGAGATTTCGGAGGCATAGTTTTCTGTTATTAGAACAATATAATTAAACAATATGTGACAAATGTCTAAAGATATATTCCTTTAAAGTTCATAATTATTTACTAAACAACTTACGAAAAAAATATATATATAACTCAAATCGCCTAAATCTTATTTTAGGTTGAATAATAAAATCAAATAAAATATTAATAATCAATTCAATGCTACCAATTTAAACTCGGATAAAAAATTGTACGTAAATCAACCATAACTATACGCAATGTGTTCAAGAATTACCAAAGTTTATAAAATGTGTTTAATGATAACTAAAGTTTATAAAAGTGTTCAAAATGATGAATCCTTATGGTTAATCGAATTCGTTTTCCGTTTAGTGCCATATAATCATATATCATTAATTACATTAACAGTGGCTACGCCATGCTTTCCACTAACAGTGACTACAATATACTTAGCACAATATACTAACAGTGGTAAGCACTTCCACACTTCCACACTAACAGTGGTAATCATATATCATTAATTACATTAAGTTTCTTCATTCAGCCTCAGATTCTTTAGAAGATTTGGACCCTTTCTTGCTTGATTCTACCCTCTTGTTGTACTGATTCATGATTTTATAGATTATATCCTTTCCTTTATCAGTTTTGATAGCTACAAGTAACTTTCTTTCAATTAGCTGTTTCAACAGTGATTGGCTCAGAACATAATCTCTTTCTTCCAACATATAGATGTATTTACCATTCCTCAGTCGTATGCAATGAACTCTTGCTCTAGCAAAATGTCTCCAATCAGTAACAGCTTCAATACCCAAAAATAGTTCACCATACTGTTCTGGTTCAAACATCATTCTTAACCATTCCCATACGTGTCTTTCAATATGAATATTCACAAGCTTCATATCCTTTTCCATTCCAACTCTATACATATCATACACATCCATTTTCTTTACTTTTCTCAAAATATCACCCATAGACTTATGAAAACTCACATCTCCATTTCTTCTTTTAATTCTGAGTTCATAAGACACAGTGTTTGACTCTATGAACATTCCTTGCCATTCAACAATATCTGAGAGATCTTCATCATTAAGATTTGTATTTTCATTCCTATCTCTCTTTTCAACCATCATCTCTTCTAAGATTTCTTCATCTCTATCCAAATCATATATCTGATCATCAGAGTCTTTGAATCATTTGAAATGACCTTCTATGACTTGCAACTTTTAATCTCAACTCTTCAGCCTTTTGGGCTTCGATTTTCTTTTGTTCAAGCTCCTCCTCAATCTGTTGATACCTTAATTTCAGCCTTCTCTGTATCTCTTCATCCTCTCTCCTTTTCTTTTAAATTCTTTCTCTTGCCTCAGGATTAACAATTGGATTGTTATCCCACAATTCCTGCAATTGCTCTAATGTCATTCTCCTCAACTCCATTGTAGAATATCTATCTCCTCTTAACTTGCAAACCAATTGATTTTTCAATTCACCTCTTGTTGGTTTCTTAGCTTTCCTCTTAGCTTCTTTCTCTTCAACATCCTTCTTTCTGATCCTATCAATTGCAACTTGCAGAGGGTTACCCTTGGTCTTTTCAACATAAGCATCATACATAATGTCATCCTCTACTTTCAAACCCTTTGACTTCATTTCTGCATACACTCTGCTTGCTTCTCTGCTCATCTTCACAATTCTTCCAGATGGTAGCAAAACATCTACTGCATCAGATTCAGATGCAGATTTCTGTATAGGTACTGACCTCTGAATAGGTGGCTTGGAATCAGGTTTAGGCACACTACTAGGTTCATTGATTTTAAATGGTCCTTCAGGTTTCCTGGCAGTGGTTGATTTTGTAGCAGTGGGTGGTTGTGGTATATCAACAGTGGGTTGATTTATAACAGTAGGTTGAAGTTCTGGTTCTTTGGTAGCAGGGGCTTGAGGTTCTGTTGGAACAGTGGTAGTGGGTGTTGTAGTAGTGGTAGGTTCAGTTGGTATAACAGTGGTAGGTTTACTCCTAGCCCTTTTAAGTTCTTCAATTCTACTAGCTTTAGCACTTGCATATGGTATTGATTTCTTTCTTCCCATTGTCATCTTAGGCTCTGTTCTAACCTTTGACTCCCCCTCAGCCTCTGCATCATCTCCATCACCTTCCACCTTCTCAGTTTCAACACTACCTTCATCTACATTCTTTGGTTGATCAACATTTTCAACACCTTCAACATCCTTAGGCTGCACATCATCCATATTGACCTCAGGTGCCTTTGCAGTCTCCTCAGCCATATCATCATTCTGCACCACTTTTTCATCATTGCTTGCATCATTTCTGCCTTCATCATCATCATTATTCTCCCCCTTGTTGAAAGTGGTCTTAACCAGCAAAGCTTCAAGTGCAGCAAACCTGTCTTTGAGATCCTCAATCACTTTTTGTTGCTCATCAATCTTAGCAACCTGCTCTGCTATTTTCTCATCTTGAGCCCGATTGATCTGTTTCTCCTTCTTTAATTTCTCCCAAATTTTATCCACAGCTTCTGTCAGTTGTACATTAGCCAATTCAATGGTAGGTACATTTGACTGAGACACCTGCTGTGGTGGTATATTTGACTGAGACAAATGAGCAGTAGGAGACTCACTTGCCTGTTTAACTTTCTTTTTCTTAGGCTTAGATGTGGTAGGCTGTTTGGTCCCTTGTTTTCTCTTTTTACCCCCACTTGGTGTGTGTTCAGGCACAACTGGTTCTGCTGGCCTGTCACCAAGTGGTTCAGATGTAGTTGGTGGTACTACATCTGTGGTGGAAGGAGCAGGAAGCATTGTTGGAAACAATGTTGTTTCCTTCCCTGAGAACTTCTTATTGGTATTTTTACTCATCTCTGTGAATGTTCTAGCAGAGAGAGTACCAACACCAATGATAACTTTTTGTGCAACCAAATCAGTAATTTGTTTGTTTAAAACAAGTTGTACAAATCTTGGATACATTATAAAAAGATCCTTTTTACCCTTTGTGATGTTTCTGATCATGCCATCAAGTATGTATTTGGAAAAATTATATTTCTGACCCTTAGCCAAACACACAAGAAAAAAGGCTAATTGTGTTCCAAATTCATTGTAAGAAGTTCTCTTAGATGACAAGCAATGAAGAATTGTATGAATTAAAAATTTCCATTGTGGGCTAAAGAGTGATTTAAAAAATGTAAAACGTGTATAATCACCCTCATACCCCATTAATCTTAAATTATTAAACAATTCTGTGTCATCTAAGGAAGTTATACCTGTGGCATCATCAAGTAAAAGAACATCTCGTAAAATTTCCTCAGTAACCACCACTTTGGTTTCTTGAACCTTTGAAACCACTTGATTTACACCAGCAACCACTTCTAACAGTGCATTCTTCCAGAATTCATTCAGATGACCCCTTGACACCCTCGGAGATACCGTAAGCGCGTGATAAACATAACTAGCACGAAGAAAATCAACTATTTGAGTGAAATTCTATGCAGATGGGGGTTTCATTAGAAAAGCGATCATATTGTGTTCTTCATGAACACTAAGGGTCAAATCAGATGAAGAAGAAGAAGCCATGATCGTCAAATTAATTGTAGAAGAAGAGGCGGTTGTATTTTGAATTGTAGTTGCAGTGGTTAGATGAGAGCGTAATGAAAAATTGAAGTGTTTTAAGGTTATATACTGTTAGCAGTGCCAATCCCTAGAAAATAGAACTAACAGTGGCACTGTCAAGAATAACTGATAGTGGGAAGGTATGTAAAATACCTAACAGTGGCACTCCTCAACTCAGATTCCCTAATTGCATTTATGAGATCCGAATTAATTCCCCTAATTGAATTAATCAAGGCATTTCCTAAAATATTTCATACCCTAATCAATTACAGTACATAACACGCCGACACACCTAATTGGATTTTTCAAACCCTAAGTAATGGACAAGTCTTGGATGGGAACAAACAGGCTGGGCAGAATTTATAGAGATGGAGTAGAAGCATTTATTGATTATGCGGTAAACAACTTGAAGAAGATGAGTAACATCGACCCACAGGGTAATAATCCACATCTTCTAATCCCATGTCCATGTACCAAATGTTTAAACCATGTAGTTCGTAAAACGGAGGAAGTGCATTTCCATTTATTCAGCAATGGCATTGATCAAAACTACACACAATGGACTTATCATGGAGAGAAGGATGAGCCAATTGTTACAACAGAATATGGTAACAACCATATGGATTTTGATGCAGAGCTCCCAACACATGCGAGTGAAACAGTGGAAATGGTTAATGCTACAAAAGATAATTTTGATGATGAGGATCCGGATGACCATGCCAAGCTTCTAGAACTGCTATCAGATGCAGAGAAGCCACTTTACAGTGGGTGTCCTGACTTCACAAAGTTGTCAGCCATAGTTCACCTACTCAACTTAAAGAGTAAGTATGGCTGTTCTGATCAATTCTTTACTGAACTGCTAGGATTATTAAAAAAGATGCTACCTGATGGTAACGAATTGCCGGAAAACACTTATCATGCAAAGAAAATTTTGAAATTGCTGGGATCAGGATACAAAAAGATAGATGTATGTATCAACAATTGTCTTCTTTACTGGAAAGAGGACAAGGAATTGATCGTGTGTCGTACCTGTGGGACATCAAGATGGAAGGTGGATAAGAAGACAAAAAAAGTGTATGAGAAGACTCCAGCAAACGTAATGTGGTACTTTCCAATAATACCAAGGCTGCAACGTCTCTTTAAGATAACAAGTATTTCAGAAGAATTAAGATGGCACGCGACAAGGAGGAAAACAGATGATGTGTTACGTCACCCGGCAGATTCACAGGCATGGCGAACCATAGATAACGAATTCCCCGAAATTGCAAATGATCCAAGGAATCTAAGGCTAGGAATATCTGCTAATGGTGTTGATGTCAACAGAGGAAATAGGCATCACAGTGTGTGGCCAGTTTTATCTGTCATCTACAACCTTCCTCCATGGTTGTGTATGAAAAGAAAGTTTATCATGCTATCTGTACTGATATCGGGATACCCGGGAAATGATATCGATGTTTTTTTTAGAACCGTTGGTTGATGATCTGCAACTCTTATTCGAGACAGGGGTCGATACATATGATGCTTCCACAAAGCAAATATTTAATCTACGTGCGGTGGTGTTATGGACAATAAATGATTACCCTGCACTTGGTACTTTATGTGGCTGCCCAACCAGTGGATACAAAGGTTGTGTGGTATGTGGGAAAGATACATATTGTATTAGACTTCCTGTGTCATCCAAGCAGAGCTATGTAGGTCACAGAAGATATCTACCATATAACCATGCGTTCAGAAAGCAAAAGAAGGCGTTGAATGGAAATCAAGAATTTGGCACGGCTCCAATTCCAATGACCGGTGAACAAATATACAACGAGGTAAAACATATTGAAAATAAGTGGGGACGCGTAAAACAAGCAAACCAAGAAGATGTTAGAGGCAGAGGTGGGAAGATCCAAAAGGAGAAGAGGAAAAGATCAGGAAAAGAAGATGGTACTTCAAGCAAATCAAATGAACAGAATGGTGCGTATTGGAAGAAATTCAACATTTGGTATCGAAAGCTAAAGTATTGGAGGCACAATGAAGTTCAACATTGTATCGATTTCATACATATAGAAAAGAATGTTGGTGAGAGTCTAGTCGGGACTTTGCTAAATGTGCCGGGAAAGACGAAAGATGGAGAGAATGCTCGATTGGATCTTAAAGAGTTGGGAATAGACAAACCAGAGTTGTTTGTTAGGAAAGACGACCGAGAAATAACAGTAATACCACCAGAAGGTTACACGCTAACGAATGCCGAAAAGGACATCTTTTGTCAGACGTTATACAACATGAGGGTACCGCAAGGATATTGTTCTAATTTCTCTAGTTTAGTCAGCCTCACAGATAGGAAGCTCATCGGCCTTAAATCACATGACTATCACATGCTAATGCAGGAGTTTTTGCCCATTGCAATACGTTCGATAATGGACGAACCCACACGCAAGGCTATTATCAGGTTTTGCTTTTTCTTTAAATCTATATGTTGCAAAGAGATCATATTAGAGGAACTATATAAGATGCACGAAGAACTTTGTGTCACACTGTGCCTACTCGAAAAGTTCTTTCCCCCCTCTTTTTTTGATATCATGGTCCATTTGACTGTGCACCTAATTAGGGAGGTAAAATTATGTGGTCCTGTATGCTTTCGGTGGATGTATCCCTTCGAACGATGTATGAAGGTTATTAAGGGACATGTGCGAAACAGAAATAGACCAGAGGGATGCATTGCTGAGGAGACTATTGCAGAAGAAACAATAGAGTTTTTCGGAGAATATCAAAAATCCATGAAAACTATTGGTATCCCAAATGATACACATGAAACTGATGAAAACGAGGACGGAAAGCCACTGTCGGCTGGCAAATTAAGTGAAGTTTCTGCAGAACTCTTTCAGAAAGCACATTTGGATGTAATACTGAATATAGATGAGATTGTACCGTATATCGAGTAAGTATTAATTACTAACACATGTCTAGCTATTTCGTTACTTTAGTTAATGTTCTATCAAATATAATAACAAAATACCTTGTTTCAGGCGACACAAGGAGGTTTTGGTAACACAAAACCCGGGTAAACGAAAAGCATGGCTGCAGAATGAGCACGTTAAATCTTTTGATAAGTGGTTACGCGAAGAGGTAATTGTTATTTATTCGTATATTATTTACTCCTTACAATTGTCCAGTTTTTACCAATTGGAGATCGACTTAATTAACTGTAGTTTCATTAACCAAAGTTACTACTATTAAGCCTGTTAGTATGTACTGTCAGAGTTGAAGAATAAAGTCAAACCAAAAGCTGGACAATTGTTTTTTTCTATCACTATTTGTGTTTTGTTAATTCGTTCAATTTCAAGCTCACATATATATATATATATATATATATATATATATACTTGTAATGAGATTCTGCTGGTTGAGAGAGAGTTAGCGATCTCCAAAGACAGTGTATCCGAAACCGTAAGGTGGATCTCATATGGACCACGAGCCAGCGTAGTGAAATACACTGCATATAACATCAATGGTTATACATTTCGTACTAAATGTAGTGATGGTAGAGTTTACCAAAACAGTGGGGTTAGTGTTGAGACAGAAGATATTCACATATCCAAAGAAGTTGCAACCACTAGACGTACATTTTATTATGGGGTTTTGCAAGAGATATGGGTACTGGATTACCGCTTCAGGCAACTTCCTCTTTTCAAATGTGATTGGGTTAACCGTAAAGATGGCGCGGTCCAACGCAATACTAATCTTGGTTATACATTGGTTGACCTGAATAATGTAGGCCACAAGGTTGATCCATTCGTGTTAGCCTCACAAGTACGACAAGTGTTTTATGTGAAAGACCAACTAACTAGGAATTTATCTATTGTCCTGAAAGCACCTCCCAAGAATTACAAAGATACATATGATGAAATCGATGAGGAATTTAGCACGGTCATTCACCCGCACAATGATAACATATTGCCACGTGTGGATAAACGTGACTTGGGTAATGAATCACGAGATGATTACTTTCGAACCAACTAGAGTTTGGGTATTGTTATACCAAAGTCCAAGTGATCAACATATATGTAATGCTGGAACACTAGCTATATTAATTTTAGTACAGTAACCTTGTAAATTACCTTTTGAATATTTTATGGAATGATTACTTGTATCTTAATTTCTATGACTTCCATTTTTTTTAGTACATGCATTAACTTTGTAAATTACAACATAAATACTTACGGATAAATATCATATATAACATCGTAACAAATAACTAATCACGGGCATATTACAATAACCATTTAATTTGACCATACCACTAAGTCTGCTTGCATACATTAAACCTTTTGGTCAAAATGACATTTATATTAAAAAACATTCTGAGAGTGGGGTTCGAACTTGGGTCCCAGCCAATACACCTACAAAGAAACACGTTAACCAATGCAGCTAAATGTTATATCTGTTAGAATTCCAATGCTTTTTAATACTCGTATAACAATATACGTTAGATTTAGCCACACAAACAGCATTGAATGTGACTAATATCAAATTTAATGATAATCGTTTTTGCCCATTTTAGCTTTAAAAAATAGTCACAAGAATATTTAACAACGTGACTGTTGTGAATACATTGGTCACATATAATCACCCAAAATGTGGCCATAAACATCCTATTGGATACACATTTGTGATATGGTGTGGCTATTACCATGCCATATAGTCACATGATCGGGCAAGAAATTAGGGTGACTATACACATTACGTTTTGCCATTCTGAGTTTCTAACACACACTAAACTTTAGACACACATAATAACTTGTGTGACCATATGTACCTAACTTTGGCTACACTTAAATCATGTGTGACAAAATCGACTCTATACTTTAGTCACATAAACAATTCCTCCTCCATGTGACCAATAGGGTCTCATGATTTAGACATACAAACAACACTGAATGTGACTAATATAATATTTAATGATAATCGTTTTTGCCCATTTTCACTTTAAAAAATAGTCACAAGAATATTTAACAACGTGACTATTGTGAATACATTGGTCACATATAATCACCCAAAATGTGGCCATAAACATCCTTTTGGATACACATTTGTAATATGGTGTGGCTATCACCATGCCATATAGTCACATGATCGGGCTAGAAATTAGGGTGACTATACACATTACGTTTTGCCATTCTAAGTTTCTAACACACACTAAACTTTAGACACACATAATAACTTATGTGACCATATGTACCTGGCTTCGGCTACACTTAAATCATGTGTGACAAAATTGACTCTATGCTATAGTCACACAAACCATTACTCCATGTGACCAATAAGGTCTCATGATATAGCCACATAAACAGCACTCAATGTGACTAATATCAAATTAAATGATAATCGTCTTTGCCCATTTTCGCTTTAAAAAATAGTCACATGAATATCTAAAAACGTGACTGTTGTGAATATATTGGTCACATATAATCACCTAACATGTGGCCATAAACATCCTTTCGATACACATTTGTGATATGGTGTGGCTATTCTAATGCGATATAGTCACATGATCGGGCTAGAAATTAGTGTGACTAAACACATTACCTTTTGCCATTCTAACAGACACTAAACATATGGTCACATAATAACTTATGTGACCATATGTACCTGGCTCTGGCTACACTTTAATCATGTGTGACAAAATCGACTCTATGCTTTAGTCACATAAACAATTACTCCATGTGACCATATAGTGGCGTTTGGTCACAGTGTTCAAGTGTGTGACAAGATTTGTCACGCGTTCCAACTTCATGTGTGACTAAATGAAATGCAAAAAAATTGCAGTTCCCTTTAGCCACATAAATGTTCGAAGGTGTGGCAAATACGTTTCAGAATGGTCACACGATTGGAGTTCATGTGTGGCTAAAGAATAACGACCAGTTTTTTTTTGGCCCTTTGGTCACATAAATATTGGAATGTGTGACCGTTTCAAATAGACCATGTGTGACGAAAGCCCAAATTTGTACTAGTGAAATCTTCAACTTTAGCTTGATTATCTTCCAGCGCAAATCCTCTCTTTAACCAACAACTTCACCGAAACCTCCAAGAATCTGTCTGTTCAATAGACATGTACCTACAAACTCCCCCTGAACAACAGATTCTCCTCGAACTCTTAAAGGATCATCAGACGTAAGCATTTTTTTGTTATGATGCTTGATTCTTCTTTCTCTTCAATCTTTCTCCTTGATCTTCTGATTAGTATTTAACCGTGCTCAAATAATAGAAACAAAATTTAGTTTTTTTTAGGTGTATCTTGTATATTTGTATACTATATACAATTACAAAAACAAAAACAAAATCAAAAACTAAATTTTAATTTTCGAAACTCATTTGAGCACGGTCCCAATCTTTCTTGAAAGATTCGAGACATTCCAATATGATTCATCAATAAAATCCAAAGATATTGAATTCCACCTGAAATTAAAATATCTTGTTTCATTTCTGAATTCGTTACACCGAACCGATATCCTCCAGGAGAATAGGAACAAAATCTTTTCGTCTATTTTTTACCATATGATGAAATCGTGGTGGTGCAAACGCAAACATTTGCTCACGAGTATAAGCATAAGACTTTGTTCGTCTCGATTCCAGTTGTAGTGTCATTTTTAAATCTCTTGATTTCTTTGAAGATGTCGAAGCTGAACTTTTGTTACATTTAACGTTACCGAAATTATCACAAAAATCAACCTTTTGATGATTACTTGAATTGGTTGATTGTCAGTTCCCAGAACACTTCTTGCATTTCTTATTCTTTTGTAAAGAATAATTAGTGAACTGAGAAAATCTCTTATTCTCACATGAAGAATTATTCTTCTCACATGAAGAATTATTCTTCTCACACGAAGATTTACTTTCATAAACCTTCTTCACATGTTTTTCAGATTCAGAGAGTCGTTAACGAAGATCTTGAATAGTCTTTAGCGCAAGCTCATGATCTTCTTGTACCCTTGTTAATACTGATTGTTGGCTCTCAAATTCCATAATTCCTTCTTCCATCCTGGAAACCTTTAACCGTAATTCTTCCCTTTCATTCTCCATGTTGAGCAGTTGGGATTTAAGGGCTTTGATTTCATCATCTTTCTTCATCAATTCCTCTTTCATCCCTTCATCCGAACTTGTAACTCTCAATTTAGTATTACTTTTTATGAGAGAATCCCACAACCGAAACGATGTATCTATAATTTTCATTGTTCTATAACCCGAAGATACATAATTTGGTAATAATGCCAAAATAGTCTCATACTTTTTCTTTTCCAGATCATAGTTCTTTCTTTCCAAGTCTGACATTTGGTTTACCATTTTTACATTTGTAGGTATATCTGGGAAAAATTCATTTTCTGCTTTTGTTGGTGTTTCATACGGCTCACTAATGAAAATCCATAAATCTGGATCATGAAATGTAATCAAATCTTCAAAGATTGTCTTTCATTGAGCAAAATCCTTGCAGAATAAGGACTTTAACCTTTCCCTCATAGTGTGAGTCAAAAAATCCATGTTCGGATTTTCCCTCTAAAATTTCCTTTCGAAAATACCAAAACCTACTCAAGTAATACAACACTTTTCCAAAACCAAATTTAAGCACTTTTAAGCTTAAAAACAAAATTTAGTAGTGCAAAATTATGCACTATGTCTCAATGAATAGTGCTGAGACACAATGACCAATGTCTCAATGAATAGTGCTGAGACACAAGGGCCAATGTCGCATGAAATATCGCAGGGAACGTCGCAGGCAATGTCGCAAGCTACGTCGCACTCAATGTCGCAGGCAATGACACATGCAATGTCGCAGACAATGTTGCATGCAATGTCGCAGTGTCGCAGCAGCAGCTGCAGAAAACCCTAAAATCGAAGTTTTTCAAAAACCCTTACGATTTTTAACGAATATGTGATGAGAAAAACTCAAAAAAATACTCTAGAAATCGATTTGATCAACCCAATAAACTCATAAACAATTAATAACCAACTAATCTTCAATATGCACCTTCGTTTAACCCAAAAACACGTTCAAAATTGATTCATTTCCCCGAAAGCTCTGATACCAGTTGTTAGTCCCTATGGCGATCTTGGAGATGAATCAAAATCGATTGAATAAAGCGGAAACAACAATCAATTGTAATGAACGTGAATTAAACAAACACAACGATATAAATAATGTTTCTGTTATTGATTAACAAAAATAAACGGATTAAGCTCCACATACAAACACACCAAACTCTCTGATCTCTCTGGAACGTTCCTCACACACTAAAAATGATCGATCATCAACAAATGAAACCCTAAATGACTATTTGTTGGTACATCTAGATGTGTCTGTCAGTTGGTCTCAGTCTGTAATTGTGTCATTATTGTAATTACGCATTGTATAGATAAGATATAGTTTAATTACAAGTTTTGTAATCTTGTGACACAAGGATTATGTCGCAGATTCACTCTGTGCGACATAAGTATTGTGTCGCAGAATCCGTCAATGCGACACAAGGGTTGTGTCGCAGAATCAGTCTATGCGACACAAGGGTTGTGTCGCAGAAAGCTTAATTTGGGCTATAAATAGAAGCTCGCCAGCTTCTGTTTAAAAAGCCACTGCACACACACATAACCTACTGTCCAGAGAGAAAATTACACTTGTAAGGTTATTTTGTTCCTTGTGTGTTTTGTCAAAGTGTATGTTTATTTGTTGATAATATATATACACATACATCTTTGTGTTGTGGTGATATTTAGTTTCAATCTTGCATATCTTGTTGTGTTTAATTTCCGCATTTGCATACAAGCAAACTACTCGTTTAGGTCCGAATAGTTGGAACCTACAATTGGTATCAGAGCCACATACTCTTGAGTTGTGGTTGCGAGTTAGTTTTTGCAAGATTTTAGTCCAAATAGTGATATTTTTATTTTGTGTGTTCTTGGTGTTCTTGGTCAAAAAAGGGCATACTTGAGCTTATTTTGGTGTTTAATTCTCAAGTGTTTGTGTTTGTCAAACCTTGGAATTTGTTTAAACAAAAGTTGGTGAACTTTTTGCTTAAAAAATTGGTATTCTAACTGCAGAAAAGCATGGTGTATTTGTTTATTATTTGTGTTGAAAGTTGAAATTTTTTGTGGGCTCTAGGTTGTCTGCACGCGTGTCTTTGCGACACAAGCACTGTGTCGTAATCACTGTTCATACGACACAACATACGACATTAACTTGTCTACGACATAGTGTGCGACATAACGTGCGACATACGCCTACGACACAATCTTCTTTGACCTTAACTGGTCTGCGACACAAGTTGCGACATAACATACGACATTATTGTTGTGTCGCATTTTTGTCTCCTGTCTGATTAAGCTCTGCGACATATCTCTTGTGTCGTATTGATCTTCTGCGACACAACCGTTGTGTCGCATCCTCCCAGACTTAGACAAAAATTTCAGCTTGTTTGTAGATTTTTTTCTAACTTGTCTTGCAGATTTTCAACATGTCTCTTCAAAGTGTTGATGCAGTTCTACAACACAATGCTACAATCGGTAGTGCAAATAAACCTCCTTACTTTGCACCAGGAATGG
Source organism: Pseudognaphalium luteoalbum (assembly GCA_963422505.1). Classification (NCBI taxonomy): domain Eukaryota; kingdom Viridiplantae; phylum Streptophyta; class Magnoliopsida; order Asterales; family Asteraceae; genus Pseudognaphalium; species Pseudognaphalium luteoalbum. Next base: position 92,921,893 of record OY730193.1, on the reverse strand, counting down.
AATATCGAGCTTGGAAACAACGATTTATATCTTTTGTGTTATTCACTGATCCTGTCATGGAATTGGCTCTTCTTGAAAGATATGAAGCTCCGGTTGCTCTTGGAGAACACATGGGCGTTCCTCCACCCAAACCTATTCGTTCATACACTCCCGAAGAACGAAAAGCATGGGAAATTGAACGAAAAACTCACTCTGCTATCACTATGTCACTTCCAACTGACGTCTTGGATATGTTTCCTCAAACAATCGCTTATGATCTTTGGATTGCTATTGAGAAGAGATTTGGTGGTAATTCAGAGTTCATCGAGAGCAAACTGGAATTAGTCAAAACTCAATTTGATTACTTCTATATCCAGAAAAATGAAACTGTCAGAGACATGCTGTGCAGATTTACACGTACTGTAAATGAATTGCAAGCTGGAGGATATAATCTGAAGAATTCTGAAATTAACAAAAAGGCTTTAGCTGCTCTTCCTCCAAGTTGGGAAACGCGAGTTTTGTTGTTAGAAAATGATCCTAAGACAATGCAATTGTCCTTAGATGATCTTGTTGGAAAGCTTGAAGCTGGTGCTTTAGATATTCAAAAGAAGGAAACAAGATCCACTGCTCGTACATCAGAATCAATTAATAGTGGAGTCGCCTTCATTTCATCTGAAGTTAATTCTCAGAGATCTTCTTCTTACAGTAATCCTGCTGTAGGAACTTTCTCATCCCTCCCAACTTATACTACTTCCTCAAGTAAATCTTGTTCATCACCGTCAGTTCCCACTTCAGCCACCACAGATGAGCATGCTGCAATGTTCACTGCTTTTCTGTCATCATATGAAGACTTTCTTTCTAAGAGAGTCAGTACTCTAGAACTGACTGATGAAGATTTCAATCAAGTTGATCCAGATGAGTTAGAAAGAATAGACATCAGATGGAATATGGCTATGCTTACTCGCAGAGCCAAGAACTATCTAAGAAGAACTGGAAAGAGATCTCTTGAAGACGCTTCTGACCGAACACCAATGGGATTCGACAAAAGCAAGATCAAATGCTATAAGTGTCAGAATCTTGGTCACTTCGCCCGAGAATGCGAGAAAGGACGACAGCCGGCCACTGGTTTCACAAAGCCATCTGTTACTCCAAAACAGATTGAGAACTCTACTGCTAAGGCTGCATTGTTGATTGAAAATGGTGATGCTTATGACTTTTCTGCTCATGAAACTCAAGAACAATGCTTCATGGCCATCAACAATGAGGTACAATTTGCGTCATTTTCTTGTGATTCTTGTATAAGTTTAACTGGTAAAGTAAATGGGCTTATGGAACATAATGATAACCTGAAGTCTGATATCTTGAACCTAATGGAGGCAAACAAAGTTTTGAAAAATAATGAGAAACATTTTGAAAGTAACATTAATCAATTAATAGAAGATAAAAAGGAGCTGAAGGCTCTTATTTTCAGTAATCAAGATGAAATTGACAGTTACCTAAAAATGATCGCTCATTTAAAAAAGGAATTGGCTGCCTCCCAAGCCGAAGTTGTTGATTACAAAAGAAAACTCAAGAATATCAATACTTCATCCATGGTCTTTACTGAACTCCTGCAGACGGGTAGGTCTAATACTAAAGATAAATCCAGTTTGGGTTATCATAATCAACCGCCTCCATCCTTAGATGTAAACTTGTGTAGACCGTCTAAGGATGAAATTAAAGATTTTGTGCCTACTGCCTTAGTAGATACAAAGCCTGTTGAACTGACGGTTAATGAACCTGCTATCAAGCAAGTAGAGACGCCCGTAGTTGAATCTGTTAGTTTACCTGTTCCTAAGTTGCCTGAAGTTTATCAAGCTAACATAGAGGTCAAACATGATAGAAAGAAAACTAAGTTGGTCAAGGCTAAACCAGTGAAGCCTTTCGAACCTGTTAAGTTTACCTCCTCATCAGGAATTGTCCAGTTAACCCCCTTCAGTAGTTATCAGTCTGCTCCTTCAAAAACTACTGAAAAGAGGATCGAGGTCGGGGATATTCATTGTAAGTGTGTGTCTCAATGTGAAAAGAACAACACTAAGCCTGATCATCATATTATTACTTCTAAGACAAACGGTAAATCTTTTCAAAGTAATACTAAGACTCAGGCTGAATTTAAAAGAAAAGGTTTAAAGAATATTAATGACAAATCAATCAAAAATTCTGTTAAATCTTCTGTTTCACACTCTGAGACATTCACTTCAAAGATGCCTGTATCACCTAAATTCTTAGGGAGAGACGACCAAACCTTTAAGGAGAGACGATCATGTTTCTACTGCAAGAAACAAGGTCACTTGATTAATCAATGTCCGTTGCTTTCGAGAAAGATGTTATCAAAAAATGTTTCCAAAAATTCAACTGTAAAATCATTTTCAAAGAAGGGTACACTTGATCAAACGTCTATCTCGAAAGTTAATGCTACTAGGCCTAGTAAACCACCGGTTAAACAGCCTAACATTGTTAACAAGCAACCCTATATTGTTCCTGTGAATGTTTGGAGACCAAAAGAGTCATCAAATGACTCATCATCAGGTAATACTGCATCAGAAAATACTTCTGACATCCTGAAAGACAAAGTTTTAACTGATGTAGTTATTATTGATGAGGTCTCCGGAGTACCCAAGTCTGTAAAGGCCTGGGTCTCCATTTCTAACTAACTTTCTCCTCATGCTGTGCTGTAGCAGTCAGATCATGTACAAAGCAGTAAATGGTATGTGGATAGTGGCTGCTCACGGCACATGACAGGTGACATGTCTCTTTTGTCAAACGTTAAACCATATCGCGGAGGACATGTTGCTTTTGCTGGAGATACAGGTGGTAACATCACGGGACAAGGTACTCTTACTAATGAAAAGTAAGTTTTGATAAAGTAAACTATGTCGAGGAACTACAACACAATCTGATCAGTGTTTCTCAAGTCTGCGACAAGAAGTTTACTACAGCATTTACTGATGTTGAGTGTTTGATTTTGAAACCGGGATTTGTTATTCCCGAGGAATGGGTGCTACTGAGAGCACCCCGTGTACGCAACTCGTACATTTTGGACATGCAGACTGTGACTACCAAGGAGCATACTTGTTTGTTATCAAAAGCATCTCCTAAAGATTCACTGCTTTGGCACAGACGAATGGGTCATATTCATTTTCGGAGAATGAATTATCTTATTAATAATGATCTTGTGTTAGGAGTGCCTAAAAGGTCATTTGTAATAGATGATGAATGCATTTCCTGTCTCAAAGGGAAACAACACAAGAAGTTCCATAAGTCTAAGCAAGTGAACTCTATTGAATCTCCATTAGAGCTGCTTCACATGGATTTGTTCGGTCCTGTGAATAAGAAAAGTTTTGGAGGGAAGTCATATTGTCTGGTTGTTACTGATGATTACTCAAGGTTTTCCTGGGTATATTTCTTGGCGGGAAAGGATGAAACGCCTGATACTCTAACTTATCTGTTCGACAGATTGGAAAATCTGTGTAATCTGAAAATTAAGAAACTTCGCAGCGATAATGGAACAGAATTCAAGATCAGAACCTTGGAAATGTATTGTCTTCGAAAGGGAATCTTTCATCAGTTCAGTGCTGCTCGTACTCCTCAGCAAAATGGAGTAGCCGAACGTAAAAATAGGACAATTATTGAGACAGCTAGAACTATGTTGTCTGACGCGCATCTGCCTACTACTTTTTGGGCAGAAGCTGTTAACACTGCCTGCTATGTGTTAAATCGGGTCTCCATGGTTAAAAAGCGAAACAAAACATGTTATGAATTGCTGAATAATCGCAAACCAAACTTGAAGTTTCTTGAACCTTTCGGGTGTCCTTGCACCATCTTAATTACCAAGGACTCCGTAGGCAAATTTGATGAAAAGGTGGTCGAGGGTCTATTTTTGGGATATTCTGTGAACTCGCCAAATAAAAGAGTTTTCAACAAGTCTACTGGGAGAATAGAGGAACATTTTGACTCCACCTCAACAGCGGAAGCTGAATACATTGCTGCTGCAAGTTGTTGCTCACAGATTCTGTGGATACAACACCAATTGCGTGATTATGGGTTACTTCTTACTTTGACTCCAATTCATATTGATAACACTGCTGCTATATCTATTATTCGCAATCCTGTTCAACACTCTAAGACCAAGCACATAGAGATTAGGTTTCACTTCATAAGAGATTGCTATGAGAAACACTTAATTGACCTCAATCATGTAGATACCCTTAAGCAAAAAGCCGATTTATTCACAAAAGCTTTTTCGCGTGCTCGTTTCGACGAACTTGTAGATATGATAGGGATGATTTCCCTTGATCTCATGAAATGATTTGTGACTAGTTTTATGTACAGTATTTAAAATAAAAAAAATAAAAAATAAAAAATAATAAATTTCGCAACAGCCACTCTTTATACTTTGTAGTATTAAAGAAATGCAAGGTTGCTACATTTTTAAAATAGACGTTGAAGTTGTGTCTGTAAACAACTTGGGATATGATAGTACATTGAGTGACATGCAATGAAAATGGAAACTTTAAGGTTTATTCTAGATGTGTCAGTAGATTTATTTGACATATTAAAATCCGTTTTTATAAACATTATCTTCATCATACGATGTATTAGTAGGCATGTTATACAAAAATCTTTGAGAATTATTAAGAAGCCTAAATGATAATTGTACATTTCAAGTGGTTCAACATCATTGGATGTATGACACAAGTCTTAATTTCTTACTTAGACTAGACATGTCTTTCGTGAAAGAAGTTTATTTGATGTCATCTGGGGGTATATATTGACAGTTTCCTCTGTTATACGTAAGTATAGACCTGGACTCTGTTAATATATATTTTAAAATTAAGCAAACGCAAGTCAAAGTACTTGAAAAGTCTTTAAAATCAAGATACCTTACAAGGTCGCCAAAAGGGTTTGACCAAGTTCGGTTTTGCTTAAACCTGAATCAAGTTATGTCGCTCTGTTGTACGCACGTACAGACCTGTCACCGCTGTCTTGATTCTTAAATTTGATTTTCTAACATTCTCTCTGTAAATGGAAACATGGTCTATGTCTCAAGTTAAGATGTATATCTATGGTAGTGACCACAGCGAAATGAACAGTCCAATAATAATAAAAATATCTTCTAGATGTGAGTATAACACGTTTAAGTGGACAAATATACTAATAATCGTCTTGAAATAATTTTTATAAAAAGTGTTTCTAGTACGTCCAGTAAATTTAAAGCGGCCAAATATACTGATGATCGAAATAACACTTACTATTCCTAATTATTGCATGTTATGTCAATATGATCCCTAACCAGAATTATCATAACTCCGTCACCAAAAATTATTGCGCTTGTCCATATCTTTGTTATACTTTATTTTTATAGTTGTATTTAACTTTATTTTATCTTTCTTTTTGTCACAAATCGTTTCTCTTGCGAAAATTCTTTAGTCCCAATCAAAATCGAATTCTAAATCAAATTTTATGTCGCTAAAATCTGCTCTGCCTTCTGTGCGACACAAGCATTGTGTCGTATTTCATTTATACGACACAAGAATTGTGTCGTACATTGTGTCGTATCTCTTCTATACGACATAACCATTGTGTCGTATCTTATGTCGCATATGTGTTTGGGGTTAACTATTCCCAACATACGACATAACCGTTTACGCTTTCACAATTTCTCACAACACAACTTATACGACACAAAGACGATTCTGCGACATAACAGCGATTTTGCGACACAGTCGTATACTCGCTCGGATTTGTTGGTTCGAAGCATTTTCACAGTGATTTGTTACTCGATTCTTGTTCTCTACATCCTTGCGCTTCTTTCGGTATGATTCCCTCGTGTTTTCATTCCTTATCTTGCTTATAATTAGATTGTGGCCATTACGGGTTTAGGGTTACGTTTATGTTCTTAAATTATTTAGGGTTTAGGGGTTTCTAGGGTTAGAAGACTTGATATTCTTGATCCCCTACTGTTTGCGAACCCTAGGGTATAGTTACATTTCTAGAACCCCAAATTTTCGTCAAAATTATTTCTGGGTTGGTTTGGTGTTCATCTTTGCGACACAACTTACGACACAAGCGTTGTGTCGCATAGATCAAACAGTTTTATGTCGTATCGATCCCCTCTGTTTATGTCGTATTGTGTACGACACAACATACGACATAATATTTATGTCGTATCATCTTATACGACACAACATACGACACAACTGTTGTGTCGCATCTGAGATTAATTTCTCAAATAATGCTAAATGCAAGGGAAACTCTGTCCGCGTGACACGTGTCATGCGACACAAGCCCTGTGTCGTAGTCTACCTCTGCGACACAATCATTGTGTCGTATCTTTCTTATGCGACACAATAATTGTGTCGCAGAACATTTGTAAAATAAAACGCGATTATTTTTTGTGTACTAACGCTAACGCAGCTCGAGTTGTTTGTTGTATTACTATTGTTTTTACAGATATGGCTGATCAACAACCTGCCCAAGCTGCTCCACTTCCTGAGATTGATGTGACGAAGTATTTTTGGGAACCGCGTCACAATATTGTGGCTTTCATGAACACTGCTGTTGAGACGTCGCGTCCATATCGACCCATGATCTCTTTCCTACGACGGTCTCGAATCCATAAAGCCATCACTGCTGATACCAGGATTTTGAGGGACCACGTCACTGAGTTTTGGGATAATGCTGTGGTCAACAAAGAGGAACCGGATACTCGCATTATCTCTAGGGTTCGAGGTCAGGAGGTCATCTTTACTGAGCAACTGATTCGAGATTTCTTTGAGTTTGGAGACAACCCTGATATGCTCACTCAGTTTTCTGCTACGGCCATTGCTCAAGGGATGCAATCGATCGGTTATCAGGATATCCCTGTGGACCAGTACAAGAAAACCTATATGACAAAGGTTTGGCGGTATCTGGCCCACATCGTGATTGTCTGTCTCTCCAGCCGCAGGGCAGGCCTCGAGGGCATGAGTTACGCAACTGTATCCGCTTTTCTTGCGTTAATCTACAACAAGCCCTTCAACTTCTCTGGTTATATCTTCAGGGGCTTCGTCAGCAACGCACTGGATACCCGTGACAAGTGGGCCTTATATCCTCGATTCACTCAGCTACTGCTAAATCATTTCATTCCAGATCTTCCGGTGACTGCTCTCCACACTTTCAAGCAAACGCCGATGAATACCAGGATCTACACCATATGTACCTCTTTTGCCAAGCAGGGTCAGGCACCAGAAAGGGAGGTTGACTTATTCGGTCATATCATTGATCCGGCTTATGTTGGTCCTCCTGGTGAACAGTTTAACGATCCAGCTCCCAGGCCTACTGTTTCACCAACCCCAGTTCCACCTCCTGTCCAACAACCATCACCAATTCAACCAGCCGCAGCTCCGTAACCGTCCGTTTTGCCAGATCCTCTGGATCAGGAGTTTGTGGATCTCGATCGTGAGATCGACGCATATCAGCCACCTTCTCCACCTCCTGAATCCTCCAGCCGAGGTAAACGGCCTCGTGATTCTTCTGAGGCTGATATTTTGGATCCTCCGGTTCGCCGCTCTCGCACTTCAACCTCTACATCTTCTGAGCTCCCGAGAACCGAATCTCCTATCACCCCTCACCCGGCGGTTATTCAAGAGCTCCTGCGCAGACTTGATAAAATGCAGCATGACATGGATGCTCAACTCACGGTGTTCGAAGCTCAAGATGCCAGAATCTCTATCCTGGAAAAGGTGAATGCTGAGCTGAAGTCCAAGATTCTACTGCTGGAAACCCAAGCTATTGCTTCGGGGGAGTCAAGCCAACCGGCTTTAGAATCAACACCTAGGGTTTCCGCCGAGGGCGATGATAATGTAAATACTGAAAATGTAACTGATTCTACTATCAATGAAACTCCTGTTTTAGATTATATTCTTGAGTTACCAGGGCAACCGAAACCGTTAGCTGTAGATTACACTTATTGTAATTTGACATACTTTCAAGCTGCGGTTTATGAAGATAGGGTTGTGCCTGAAGAGCCTTTTGACTTTGAGGCTGCAAATGATGATAATGATGTTGAGGTTGAGCAAGAAGGGCTTGACCCAAATGAAGAATATGTTGATCAGCCCTCTCACCCACAGGAAGGTATTGTTGTATCTGATTCTTCTGACGATGAGTCAGAGCCTGCATTCAACTATGTACCAGGATCCACCTCAGGATCTTCTTCTCAGGCTACCTCTGCTCCTGAATCAACAAGGACAAATTACAATGACATCTTCCCACAGGATACATTCGAACATGTTCCTTTTGACAGGGAAATGTCCATCAGGGATAACTGGTTCATCAAAGGTAAAAATATCGAACCTGTTCCTGTTACCTGCAAGAAATACAAGGTTGGTGGTGATTATACCGGCCTTATTAAAAGTTGGAAAGTGAACAAGGGAAGATTCATGATCAAAAGACGTGATGGTATTCAGTACTTTCGTCGATCGCTGAAGAAATTGAGCACGTTGCCAAAGCATGATCTAGTTCGTCTTACTCGGCTTCAGTTGATCAATCCTCATAAAGACGGAGTAGCTGAAATTATTCAGAAGATCATGCGGGCAGAGATTCGTTCAAAGAAATATCATTATGTCAAACCCGTGCTAGGTACAAGGTTTACTTTCAAGAAAAAGCTTGACCCAAAGACAAATCAGCCAATCGTCAGAAATCACTATCCTCCTGCTAATTGTCTTCGTGAAGTCTCGCTGGAATATGTTCCCCTTAATCTGCTAAAACGATTTCATTACTGGGAACTGGATGCTCACACCGGCGAAGCCGTTCTTGTCTACGTACCTGATTCTGTGCCTCAAACTGGATCTACTTCTTTGTGGGGTTTACCAAAAGCAGAGTTCAGGATATTTGACCCGATGAGCATAATAAACTTGTCAAAGGATGACATGAAGAAACTGTTCAACAGTCGTATTCGCTACAATCCTGACAACGAGTTCAACACAATTCTGGCGAAGCGATTTCAGAAAATTGTTGATATATGTTTCTCTTTTGGTGTACATGCTGGTGGAAACTTTCCACCTGGATGGGTTTAAAGACTGACGCTAATTGAAGAAATTCTTTGAAGACCAAGCTGAAGACACGGGGGAGTTTGTTGGTACATCTAGATGTGTCTGTCAGTTGGTCTCAGTCTGTAATTGTGTCATTATTGTAATTACGCATTGTATAGATAAGATATAGTTTAATTACAAGTTTTGTAATCTTGCAACACAAGGATTATGTCGCAGATTCACTCTGTGCGACATAAGTATTGTGTCGCAGAATCCGTCAATGCGACACAAGGGTTGTGTCGCAGAATCAGTCTATGCGACACAAGGGTTGTGTCGCAGAAAGCTTAATTTGGGCTATAAATAGAAGCTCGCCAGCTTCTGTTTAAAAAGCCACTGCACACACACATAACCTACTGTCCAGAGAGAAAATTACACTTGTAAGGTTATTTTGTTCCTTGTGTGTTTTGTCAAAGTGTATGTTTACTTGTTGATAATATATATACACATACATCTTTGTGTTGTGGTGATATTTAGTTTCAATCTTGCATATCTTGTTGTGTTTAATTTCCGCATTTGCATACAAGCAAACTACTCGTTTAGGTCCGAATAGTTGGAACCTACACTATTTATACGTTGGACACTTGGACTCTGCGACACAAGCCCTTGTGTCGCAGGCCGAGACCCATGCGACATAGACCCAATGTCGTCGGCCCAAATACATGCAATTTCATTTTTTGTTTCAAGCTAAATATTCTATACAAGTTGTTGACAAAACATGTTGATTTTGCATCAACATACATAATACAATTAAATTAATTTGTAAGTTATTATGTTAAATTTTAATACATTTGTTGAGCCTATGCAATGCAAGGTAATTAAAAAAGTAAAATTTAATCTTATGTTTTTTAGGTTTTTAACTGTATCTTTATATTGTTGAAAGTTTAAAATTGATTATTGAAATTCAATAGTAATAGTATCTCTACCTCTTATTAAGCATTCCCATATGTTGACCTTATGTCATATGGGAAATCCCCATAATGCCCCTGTATTCATGTTAACACAAATGCCTCTTTCTGTTACCAACTTTTGGCACTAGCTGTCACTAAGTGAGCAAACATGTTGTGACACCCGCCAAATTCTGACTGTAATTAGTGCTTAAACTACTTGTAATTACATGTATTTAGTTTTGTATTAATCTAAATATACGTGACATTTCGTGTAATTTCATACACGCATTCACGATTTGTTAAATCGTACACTTATGAACCGGACGAGGTCCGACATTTATTTAATATGAACGTTGGTCACAAAGTTAATAAATAACGTGGAATTATCCAAACAAACATTATTTACTATAATATATTATGATAATATATTACACGAGTTTTCGTATTTGTTTAAGACATATTTAAACATCTTAAAAAGATTTCACGATTAAACGACTACGGATTTAACTGACTACAAGACATAACACGATTCGAAAACACAAACACGCGATCTCGAGACCAAAGTTGGGTCGGCCCAGACCCGCGAACCCAATCCCAAACCAACCCATGACCCAATTCCTTTTAAACCCATTTCTTCCCCAAATTCATCTCATTTCACACAGATCCACCTCAAATTCTCTCATCTCTCTCAACCTCACCTCCATCTCTCTCTCAAAAACTGAAACTCAACAACATCAACATCACCACCATCAAAATCGTCCATCATCATTATAACACCCGCCAAATTAGGACTAGTAATTAGTGCCTATTTCTCTGTTAATACATGTAATTAGTTGGTTTTAGGCTAATTAATGTATCAAAATATATATTGTTGAATATATACAAATATGCGATTTGATTAAATCGTACAAGTTTCAAATCGAATGTAATTCGATTCAATTAATGCGGACATTGGTAAACACTTTTTATTAAATAATACGACGCTATTTAATAACTCTATCTTACCCAAAAATATTATTTAGATAATATTTCAACTCAAATTCGTATCGTATAAACAAGGATTTCGCCAGTAAAATATTAAACGCGTAAACAATCAAAACGAGGGTAAACTATACATTGTCATTCACTTACTAAATATCTGATAAAAAATACTTCAAACAAAAAATTTGTAAAATATTTATATTTTAAACGTATATTTAAACGCATATAAATCAATTGAACGTTTAAAACGATCGAGAAAACGAACACCGCATGGAGCACCAACCCAGGAGAGGAAGTTTGGGACACACCCACATGGGGTGGGCCCCACTATCCGGCCAAGGAGGAAGGAAAACGGGGGGAAACCCTACCTCCCTCCTCATTCTCAACATCATCATCTTCTCACCTCTTCTCTCCTTTCTTCCTTTTCTCTCTAAACCAAAACCACACCACCACCTTAATCCACAAAATAACACATCAAGATCACCTCGGATTCTCATGCTCGTTTGGAGAAAAAGATTCCCCACATCACGATCTACGTTTCCATCTTTCAAAATCCCTCCCGTAAACTTGTAAGATTCCCGACAACTCTCGAAACTCTTTGATTTAGCATATTTTTACTTGAAAGTTGTTTATTTAGCTTTGAAATGTCCATCTAAGGGTTGGGTAAAAGAATCGGACCAAACGGAAACCAGAAAACTCGTTTTTGGCTCAAAATTCTTCGATCAGACCTAATTGTCGCCTAGGCCGTTCAGTATAGCGTCACTTCTTACGACACTTAAGTGCCGCATCAAGTGACGCATAAAGCCCTAAAGTTGTGTCACTTAAATAAGTGCCGCATAAAACCCCTTTTTCCCGACACTTACGTCCGTCACTTGTCTAGTGATGCCCTACACTATTTACCGACACTTCTAGCGACACTTGTATAAGTGTCGCATACAATTAAACTTTGATCCCATCCGTCACTCGCCTAGTGACGCCTAGAACCCTTATCCGACACTAACACCCGACACTACCTTAGTGATGCGACTTCTAAAACACATTGGAACATATTTTCAAGCATAACACTTTGAAATTATAAAGATAATGATAAGATTATTATTACAAACAATAACCAACGGGCCGTACACATTTTCAAATATTTAAACAAATCAACCAAATCGTAGTAATTTGGACATTTTAGTTGGACAAACAACTACAAGGGTGATCTTTGAGATACCCAATCATGTTTATAACCATCACGTGTCATGGACACCCTCAGGTTATGAGTCTTCGGACAAACACTAATCGGCTAATCAACTTCCGTTTATTAACTAAACGCTTCAAGACTCAGGTGAGTCTCATGGCCCCTCTTTTACTGTTTTACTAGGGGTGTGATTCATTGCTCATTTTTCACATGTGAACGCAAGTACAAAACTTTTTCATATACTACATGAGTTATACATAACTAATCATTTCAAAGTCCTCCATCAGCATAGTTTGGTAATACGTAGTAGCGTGAATATTAGTATATGATATCATATAGGATTGACCCTCCTCATCCAGGTTAGCAAGCACTAACTAGATAAACGGACGTACTAATATTTGTTCAGACGAATGTTGATTAGGCACTCGTAGAGGCACCTCAATCAGGTCCTTAAAGGTGGATCCTGACCCCTCGAGTTAAGCTCAGACTATGTGCTCATGGTTGTATACGTTATCTTTAACTTTATTTTCTGGATGCAAATCAGTACTTAAATCTTGCGGTTCATATGATATTATTTGATACTCAAACCTGTGAGCTCACCAGCGTTAGCTGACCCATTTTAGCATGTATCACAGGTACCCAGCAGTAGATCTAGACTGCCCTCAGGATTACCATAGCTCGAGTCAGCACTCAGACAATAGAGATTTTCTTGCATTAATATATTTTGTACAAGTATTTATATACTGAAATCTCTAATTAAATCGAACACGAGCTATGTATGGGTTCAACTGTTGTAAACATTTCAATATTAATATATTTTGTTAAAATGACGCATATAGAGTCGTTTGCTATATATTTGTGTGCTTTGATTATTGATTAGTAATACCCAAATTTTGCTTCCGCCAAACAGTGAATTTGGGGGTGTTACAGATAGGTATCAGAGCCTAAGGTTATAGTGAACTAGGTTGCATTTAGTGAGCCTAGACTATGACCGTTAGGCAGTATTCCTTATTAAGTATGATTAGGTTCAGTGACTACATGGTATTGGTTTAATTTAACATACCCTGATCAACTATGTATAATTAAAAGAATACGATGTGAGATCTGAAAGGAGTCATGACTGAACAAAATACACTAGTTGACTCTGACCTTGAGAGAACCGGGACTCAAAAATGTCTGTGTTAGACACCCTAGGCTATTATGTGATATATATATATATGTATATATATATACATACATAGATAGGCCTCGCTCTCGCTCAATATCTTAGGCTATATTATATATGTATTATATGAATATAGGCCTCATTCTTTCTAACGCTTTGTCTCAGAATGGCAAACACACCACCCAATCTATCACACTCTCAATCCGGATCGCAGAACCCGAGGGTAGCTAGGAGGAATGCCAGGTTGCCTCGAACTGGACCGTATCCCACTCACTTCAATTTGTCGGCCTTGGCCGCCAGGCTAAACCGTCATGAACAACGACTTCTCACCATAGATGTCGCATTGCAAGAAACAAATGAAAATTGGAGACTCACAGCACTTGAGCGTATCAACCAAGTCTCCGAGGATCACGAAAACACCGTTAGAAACATGAACATTCTCCACGACCAAGTAGTGGAATCGGGGGTAGAAGTCGAGCTCTTGCGAATCAGGTTGGAACAATGCAAGCAGCACCTGCAAGAGGCCGAAGAATACTCAAGGATGCTGGTACAACGACTAGCCTTGGCAGAAGACAACGCCTGACAAACCAGCAGACTCGCAATCACCATGGATCAACTCGTCACACTAATGGAAAGGATAAACTTGCGTTAGGACTAGTGTGACTGTCATTTTGTAATCTATACCTACTTATGTAGGACTCTTGCAATTCGAACCGGATGTAACAATTCCCGGTACCTTTTGTACTTCCCATATTATGTAATCTTTTGAAAACCAGTATTATGTACCAGACTTGGTTATCCTAATGAAATATAATTATCATTTTGCACTATCATCGTATATTTCATCATATACACCTGTAATATATCAGAATTTCACTCAAGTATCTCATTGTCTTTTCTTGATCTTGTTCAGCAAGATGCCACCGAAGCGATTCACCTTCAGCGAAACTGAAATCGCCCAACTCATAGCCCAAAGTGTGGCCCAAGCTATGGCTACCCGACATCCCAGTTTGGGCAGCGAAGATACAGCTGCCAACGAGCCTCAATCCAAACCTTGCTATTACAAGGACTTCCAGAGCTGCAAACCCTTGAGCTTCAAGGGAACCGAAGGAGCCATTGGACTGATCAGATGGTTCGAGAAAATGGAATCCGTCTTCCACATCAGCAAATGTGCTGAAGAGGACAAAATCAAATACTCCACTTGCACCCTCGAAGATGGTGCCCTCTCATGGTGGAATTCATATGCTCAGTCTGTGGGTATTGATACCGCCTACCTACTCCCTTGGGAGGACTTGAAGAAAATGCTCACTGATGAGTACTGCCCTAGTGAACAACTCCATAAGCTGGATGAGGAGTTCTGGCACTTGAAAGTGCAGGGGACTGATATTGTAGGATATACCACCAGATTCCAACAACTTGCCATCCTTCGCCCAGCTATGGTGAGTACCGAGCCCGAGAAAATCAAGAAATACATCCGCAGCCTTCCGGAACCCGTCCGGGGAAACGTCGCATCATCAAACCAAACCACACTTCATGGCGCCATCCGGATGGCCCATGAACTTCTAGCCATGAACGAAGACTCTGAACCACCCACTTCTTCCTCCAACCACCTCAAAAGAAAGTGGTCTGACAACCACAACAACTCCCAAAACAAGAAACCCGACACTATCAAAGCCTACAACTCAAACACCGAAACCAGACGGGGTTACACCGGGAACAAACCCTACTGTTCCAAGTGCAACCGCCACCATGAAGGTCCTTGCAGTCCCTACTGCAATAACTGCAAGAGGTACGGTCACCTCACCAAGGACTGTAGGTCCCCCGCCAACAATAACAACTCCAACAACAACACCAGACCACACAACGCCTGCTATGAATGCGGAAACCCTGGACACTTTAGGAATGAGTGCCCGAAACTGAAGAACAAGGCCGACAACAACAACAATGCTAAAGGTAGAGCTTTCGTGCTTAATTCTGGGGACGCCTGTCAGGATCCAAATGTGGTCATGGGTATGTTCCTCCTCAATAACTTAACTGCTTCTGTTCTATTTGATACTGGTGCCGATAGGAGCTTTATTTCCGATGAGTTTTACCCCCTACTTGACATCACCCCTGTTGCTCTAGATGTTAAGTACACCGTAGAACTAGCGAACGGTAAACTCATAGAAACCGATAGTGTGATACCTAATTGCACTTTAACTTTAGCCAACGAAAACTTTTCGATAGATCTTAAGCCTGTTGAAATTGGAAGTTTCGACGTCATCATTGGTATGGACTGGTTGTCCAAACACCGAGCCGAGATCGTTTGTTATGACAAAATCGTCCGCATCCCTCTCGCCGTCGGTAGAACCTTGATCATACAGGGGGGAGACTGGTGGGACGAAACTAAATATCATCTCTTGTCTGAAAACCCAAAAATTTCTGAGAAAAGGGTTATCCTGCAATCCTCGCGCACGTCACAGAGAAAAATTCGAAGGAGAAGCGACTTGGGGATGTGCCAATCGTTAGAGACTTTCCCGAAGTCTTTCCTGAAGAACTGCCTGGTCTACCTCCACCTAGACAGGTTGAGTTCTCAATCGATCTTGTGTCGGGTGCCGCACCGGTAGCCCGAGCACCATACCACCTAGCCCCATCCGAACTTCAGGAACTGTCCACCCAGCTAAAGGAACTCCTGGACAGAGGATTCATTAGACCGAGTTCTTCACCCTGGGGAGCTTCGGTCTTATTCGTGAAAAAGAAAGACGGATCTTTCCGAATGTGTATCGACTACCGAGAGTTGAACAAGCTGACCGTTAAGAACCGGTATCCACTTCATCGCATCGATGACCTGTTTGACCAACTCCAAGGGTCGAGCATTTATTCAAAGATCGATCTTCGGTCAGGTTATCATCAACTATGAGTTCGCGACACCGACATCCTGAAGACTGCTTTCCAAACTCGTTACGGGCATTATGAATTTTAGGTGATGCCTTTCGGTTTAACAAACGCACCGGCTGAATTCATGGATCTTATGAATCGGGTGTGCAAACCTTACCTCGATAATTTTGTCATTGTCTTCATCAACGACATTCTCATATACTTGCGAAATGAACAAGAACACGCACAACACCTCAAAAACGTACTAGAACTACTCAAACACGAGGAGTTATATGCCAAATTCTCCAAGTGTGAGTTTTGGATACAATCCGTTCAATTCCTTGGACATGTTGTTAATAGTCAAGGAATTCATGTCGATCCATCGAAAATCGAGGCTATCAAAGACTGGCAAGCGCCAACTACTTCAACCGAGGTACGCCAATTTCTGGGATTGGCCGGTAATTATCGTCGGTTCATCGAAAATTTCTTCAAAATAGCTCAACCACTCACGACACTGACTCAAAAGGAAAAAAAGTTCAATTGGACTGATAAACAAGAGTCAGCATTCCAGCTATTAAAACTCAAGCTTTACAGTGCTCCTATTCTATCCTTACCCGAAGGCACCGACGACTTCGTGGTATACTGCGATGCTTCCTATCAAGGTCTCGGTTGCGTGTTGATGCAACGAGACAAGGTCATTGCTTACGCTTCCCGACAACTCAAAGTTCATGAGAAGAACTACACGACTCACGACCTAGAGCTAGGGGCCATGGTGTTCGCACTCAAAATCTGGAGACACTACCTCTATGGTACCCGAAGTACCATATTCACCGATCACAAAAGTCTCCAACACATCTTCGACCAAAAAGATCTTAATATGCGACAACATCGCTGGGTTGAGTTGCTCACCGATTATGACTGCGAAATCAAATACCACCCAGGCAAGGCAAATGTTGTTGCCGATGCCCTCAGTCGAAAGGAACGACTGAAACCATTTTGAGTCCGAGCCCTCAATATGACCATTCATAATGATCTCACCATTCAGATTCACACCGCTCAACTCAAAGCTTTGAAACTCGAAAATGTCATAAGCGAAGCCTTACAAGGCATTGATAAACAATTCGAAATCAAACTTAATGGCGTTAGGTACTTCTCAAATCGAATCTGGGTGCCTAGTTTTGGGAATCTACGAGACATGGTGATGGATGAAGCTCACAAGTCTAAATATTCTATCCATCCAAAAGCTGACAAAATGTATCACGGCATCAAGGAATATTATTGGTGGCCGAATATGAAAGCCGAAATCGCCATATATGTCAGCAAGTGCCTTACTTGCTCGAAAGTCAAAACCGAACATCAAAAATCTTCTGGTTTACTTCAACAACCCAGCATTCCTGAATGGAAATAGGAACAAATTGCCATGGATTTCATAACCAAACTGCCCAAGTCATCGAGCGGTTGCGATACCGTTTGGGTGATCATTGATCGTCTCACCAAATCTGCTCATTTCCTGGCAATCAAGGAAACCGATAAAATGGAATGCCTCTCACAAATCTACATCAAAGAAATTGTTTCTCGACACGGTGTCCCAACCTTGATTATCTCTGACAGGGACGCTCGCTTCACATCTCACTTTTGGCAATCACTTCATAAATCGTTGGGTACCCGGCTTGATATGAGTACCGCATACCATCCTCAAACCGATGGCCAAAGTGAACGAACTATTCAGACACTGGAAGACATGCTACGAGCTTGCGTAGTTGACTTCGGTGCAAACTAGGAAAGCCACCTGCCATTGTGCGAGTTTTCCTACAATAACAGCTATCACGCCAGCATTAAGGCTGCACCATTCGAGGCACTGTACGGTCGTAAGTGCCGATCACCGATCTGTTGGACCGAAGTGGGAGACAGCCAACTCACTGGTCCTGAACTCATACACGAAACCACTGAGAAAATCTTCGAAATCCAAAACCGACTCAAAGCCGCACGTGATTGTCAGAAAAGTTACGCTGACGTGAGACGCAAACCACTCGAATTCCAGGTTGGGGATCGAGTACTCCTGAAAGTATTGCCTTGGAAAGGCGTAATCCGATTCGGCAAACGCGGGAAGTTAAATCCCAGGTACATTGGGCCTTTTGAGATCCTCGAAAGGATTGGTCCTGTGGCATATCGACTGCAGCTGCCAGCCGAGCAACGTGCACCCTACTTTTCACATTTCTAACCTAAAGAAATGCTTGTCTGATGAGACACTCATCATCCCACTCGACGAGATTCACGTCGATAACAAACATCATTTTGTTGAAGAACATGCTAAAATCGTAGACCGTGAGGTCAAAAAACTCAAACAAAGTCGTATTCCCATCGTTAAGGTCAGGTAGAATTCGCGGCGCGGTCCGGAATTCACTTGGGAATGGGAAGACCAAATGCGACTCAAGTATCCTCAGTTACTCACTGACTCTACATCAAACGCGACATCAAGCTAAATTTCGGGAAGAAATTCTCCTAACAGGGGGAGAATGTAACACCCGCCAAATTAGGACTAGTAATTAGTGCCTAATTCTCTGTTAATACATGTAATTAGTTGGTTTTAGGCTAATTAATGTATCAAAATATATATTGTTGAATATATACAAATATGCGATTTGATTAAATCGTACAAGTTTCAAATCGAATGTAATTCGATTCAATTAATGCGGACATTGGTAAACACTTTTTATTAAATAATACGACGCTATTTAATAACTCTATCTTACCCAAAAATATTATTTAGATAATATTTCAACTCAAATTCGTATCGTATAAACAAGGATTTCGCCAGTAAAATATTAAACGCGTAAACAATCAAAACGAGGGTAAACTATACATTGTCATTCACTTACTAAATATCTGATAAAAAATACTTCAAACAAAAAATTTGTAAAATATTTATATTTTAAACGTATATTTAAACGCATATAAAATCAATTGAACGTTTAAAACGATCGAGAAAACGAACACCGCGTGGAGCACCAACCCAGGAGAGGAAGTTTGGGACACACCCACATGGGGTAGGCCCCACTATCCGGCCAAGGAGGAAGGAAAACAGGGGGAAACCCTACCTCCCTCCTCATTCTCAACACCATCATCTTCTCACCTCTTCTCTCCTTTCTTCCTTTTCTCTCTAAACCAAAACCACACCACCACCTTAATCCACAAAATAACACATCAAGATCACCTCGGATTCTCATGCTCGTTTGGAGAAAAAGATTCCCCGCATCATGATCTACGTTTCCATCTTTTCAAAATCCCTCCCGTAAACTTGTAAGATTCCCGACAACTCTCGAAACTCTTTGATTTAGCATATTTTTACTTGAAAGTTGTTTATTTAGCTTTGAAATGTCCATCTAAGGGTTGGGTAATAGAATCGGACCAAACGGAAACCGGAAAACTCGTTTTTGGCTCAAAATTCACCGATTAGACCTAAGTGTCGCCTAGGCCGTCCAGTATAGCGTCACTTCTTGCGACACTTAAGTGCCACATCAAGTGACGCATAAAGCCCTAAAGTTGCGTCACTTAAATAAGTGCCGCATAAAACCCATTTTTCCCGACACTTACGTCCGTCACTTGTCCAGTGATGCCGTACACTATTTACCGACACTTCTAGTGACACTTGTATAAGTGTCGCATACAATTAAACTTTGATCCCATCCGTCACTCGCCTAGTGACGCCTAGAACCCTTATCTGACACTAACACCCGACACTACCTTAGTGACGCCTCAATATGCGTCACTTCCCTAAGTGACGCCCTAAGTTCAGATTTTACTATTTCATGCGTCACTTCCTAAGTGGCGCCTAAGCTCCCAAGTGTCGCATTAAGTGACGCTAAAAACAGGTTGTTTGCAATCCTCTTTCACACTAAGTATTGAACTTCTATAACCTCAAACCTTTATACGATGCGACTTCTAAAACACATTGGAACATATTTTCAAGCATAACACTTTGAAATTATAAAGATAATGATAAGATTATTATTATAAACAATCACCAACGGGCCGTACACATTTTCAAATACTTAATAAAATTAACCAAATCGTAGTAATTTGGACATTCTAGTTGGACAAACAACTACAAGGGTGATCTTTGAGATACCCAATCATGTTTATAACCATCGCGTGTCGTGGACACCCTCAGGTTACGAGTCTTCGGACAAACACTAATCGGCTAATCAACTTCCGTTTATTGACTAAACGTTTTAAGACTCAGGTGAGTCTCATGGCCCCTCTTTTACTGTTTTACTAGGGGTGTGATTCATTGCTCATTTTTCACATGTGAACGCAAGTACAAAACTTTTTCATATACTAGATGAGTTATACACAACTAATCATTTCAAAGTCCTCTGTCAACATAGTTTGGTAATACGTAGTAGCGTGAGTATTAGTATATGATATCATATAGGATTGACCCTCCTCGTCCGGGATAGCAAGCACTTACTGGATAAATGGACGTACTAATATTTGTTCAGACGAGTGTTGATTAGGCACTCGTGGAGGCACCTCGATCAGGTCCTTAAAGGTGGATCCTGACCCCTCGAGTTAAGCTCAGACTATGTGCTCATGGTTGTATACGTTATCTTTAACTTTATTTGTTGGTTGCAAATCAGTACTTAAATCTTGCGGTTCATACGATATTATTTGATACTCAAACCTGTGAGCTCACCAGCGTTAGCTGACCCATTTTAGCATGTATCACAGGTACCCAGCAGTAGATCTGGACTGCCCTCAGGATTACCATAGCTCGAGTCAGCATGCAGATAATAGAGATTTTCTTGCATTAATAAAGTATGTATGTACTGAAATCTCTCATTAAATCGACACGAGCTATGTACGGGTTCAACTTTTGTAAACATTTTAATATTAATATATTTAAATAAAATGACGCATATAGAGTCATTTGCTATATATCTTTGTGCTTTGATTATTGATTAGTAACACCCAAATTTTGCTTCCGCCAAACAGTGAATTTGAGGGTGTTACAATCGTCATCAAGAACAAGCTTAAGGATCATCACCATCTTCATCTTCTTCATTTTCCATTTTGGGGTATGAAAACTTTAAACTCTTTTAATTTACTTGTAAAGCTTAGATTTATATGCTAGAACATTTACCCAACAAGATTATGTCCAAAAACCTCATTAAAAAAGCTTTAAAAACCGAAATCCACACGAAATTCGCGAACAGCTCACTCTGCGAACCGAGATCCAACTCAGTTCGCAACCCTTATTTGCGAACTGAGTTTTGGGAGTTGACTTTGACTCGCGAAGTCTAACTGCGAACCGAACTGACTTGCGAGTCGACTTGCGAACTGACCTGCGAGTCGAGTTTTGCGAGCCGAATCTTGTGCTGCAAACCCAACTCGGTTCGCAGCCTACTGCCTTGCGAGCCGAACTTAGCTTGCACCGCGAACTCAGTTCGCAACACCTTTTCAGCCCGCAGCCAGACTAGGTCAATTTTCCCGATTTTAAATTCCAGATGCGATTTTTACCAAAGCAATGTAGTAGAAATAAAAATTTTCCAGCTCGACCCCAGCCAAGGGCTCTGCCCCTTGGACCCCCGCCAGGGGCTGCCGCCCCTTGGACCCCGCTATCAGGGGCGCTGCCCCCGGACCCCCGTCATCCAGGAACTTGTAAATACTTTTCACACTAAGTGTCGAACACTTACAAATAATGAAACCTGATACAACGATACATATAATAATAACACTTTGGATTATTATTACAAACCGTCACCAACGGACCATATTTGTTTTCAAATTACAAACGGATTACTAAACAAACACTTGGACATTTCCTAGTTGAGTGGACAACTAACATGGGTGATCTTTTAAGACACCAACTTATTTACTTGTTTACTTACAACCTTGTGCGTTTCGGACGCCAGAAGGTTGTAGGATTCGGAGAACCAACATACGGGATTACACCCGACACCCTTACGGACTTACATCTGCTCTACTTGTTTGATTTCCCAAACATACTTGCTAGACTCAGGTCAGTCTTACAGCCCCACTTTTACTATTTTACTTACAGGGTGAGATACATTGCTTACTTTTCTTGAACACAAGTACCGAACTACTCATTTTACTATACGAGATTGCATGAGTTACTTACCATTTACTGAAGTCCCTCCATCGTACATCGTTTGTTATGGACTTAAGCACTAACACTAGTTAATGGATCCATTAGGGAAATGACCCTCCCCGCCCGGGGTAGTAGTGCTACCACGAACCATTCTGTATAAACGGGCGACTATTATTCGTTACTTACGCTTGTTCAGTTTTGAGCATGTCGCGAGGGCAACTTATTACTTACGGGTTAAGCTTCGATTATGAGCCTCATGGCAACGGTATAAACCTACATACATTTGCAGGATTGCAAATACTTGATTTACGCCTGTGGGCACCATTGATAAAATCTTGTGTTCAAAACTGATATTACTTACAAACCTGTGAGATTCACCAACATTCGTGTTGACCTTTTTAGCATGTATTCTCATGTACGCATACGGAGTAGGATTACTCCCGGACATAGCTAGAGTCGCATGATTTCAATATAACTGCATTAACGGAGATTCTTAGCATTATCTTTTGCATATTTCGATTATGTAATAGAATCTCCCGCCTTACGCGTGGACTCTAGGAAATTACAACTTTTGTATTGAAAGCAATATGTTTTCAAATGATTTACTATGAAATGTAACTATTTTCTACAAACGTCTCATTTAGAGGTCGTTTGTTTGTGATTATGTGTTATGATATTTGATTAGTAGCGCCCCGTGTTGACTTCCGCTGCATTATAAATTTGGGGGTGCTACACATGTCAACCTATTAAGGTAAGTCAACTATACAATAACTCATCGAAAATCAGTTACATCAAAACATTCAATACTCAATCAATTACAAAGTTACTACACCAAAAAAAAACATAGCAAAATTAACACTATATAAACACACTTGTACTCATGAAAAAAATACCACACCAACATCAACACACACCAGCATGATTCTCGATGTTTCAGAAACTGCTCAACTCATTGCTCCCGTTCTTAAACCAGCCTTGAGTACCATTGTTGATTCAACATCCGCGTCTTCGGTTGTTGTTTCTACTGATGTTCATGTACCTACTGTTGCTCCCGTGGCTGTTGTTCATGTACCTCTTCTTGCTCCTGTTGCTGATCAAGAGGCGTCCTTCATGCTCTTGCATTTATTTACTTTTTATATATCGATCATATGTGCTTTGTCTATTCATATATTCATACACTTCACACAAATTACAGAAAACAAAACTTTTCGTAATTAGAGTACTGATTATAATCACTACTCATGTTCTTGCTGTCACTCCCCATGTTCTTGTTGTTCTGGTTTATCTATAGATCAAAAGACTACAAATATGTATTAAATTAAAAGACAACAATGGATATTTAAAGTCTTTAGAGTTTGCCCGGATTATTGATTTCGAATCAGATCTAAAGGACGATCAAACAATTGGTGCAGAATCACAGACCTAACGAAAGTGACAACCCCCGCACCAGTCACCACCATCAACTGCACCACCATCCACCACACCGCCACCGCACAAGTCACCACCATCCACCGCACCAGTTGCACCGCCATTACAACCATCATCTCCATAGCACCTACCACCGTCGCCATTGCGCCTACCACCGTCAAAACGGTCACCTCCTCACCCACCGTTGCCACCACACCAACTGCTGTAACTTCCTCTTTCGATTTAGATTTCTAGGGTTTTATGTTTGATTTTTTTTTTTGGTAAAATCACTCTCTCGAATTTGTGAATGTAAGTTTTTGATATGTTAGTGCGTTGTAGTGAGACATTTGATAGGTGTAAAGGAAATACCAGAGAGAGAAAGGAAGATGTGAGGTAGGTGGGTAAAAGAAGAGGTATGTGGGTGAGGCAAAAACAGACATGGTTTTTTTAAAGACAGTAGGTGGTTTCATCACTTTGTGGGGAACATTTTCCTTTGTTTTAGTTTTTTTTATTAATTATATTGAATTAAATTTATGAAATGGATATAAATAGCTGCTACTTTCTCCAACTTCCAACAACAAAATCATAGATAAGTATTTTAGGCATGTTTGTTAACTACGTGTGTCTTTATGACTAAAGTATAAGAAAATGAAAATATTAAACGCTAAAAATTCATATATAACAAAACAGCATAGAAATGGAAAGTTTTATTTATACGAACAATATGTATAGTGATGTCGCCCGAAGCGTTGGTGTCGTTGATGGTAAATAATCGGGCGCCAACAGGGGTTTTAAAATTTATAAATAGTGGGGCTTAAATTATATGTACTACCTACTCTGGTTACTAAGCGGTAAGTATAACCTAAGATCGTTCTATGAATCGAAACGTGTGGGTGATTAAAGCTGGTGCTTTCGGTAGGGAAGTATTTAGGATGGAACAAAGTAGGTAGGTTTAGGGGTTTTAAACTAAAGACGAATAATTAAAGTGCATGACAGTAAATTGCAGGAAAGCAGATAAAGATAAATATGTGATTGTTGAGATTTCGATAATTAATGTTTCGGGATGACAGACTAAATAGGGACAAAACTTAATATAATAAGTAAACTATTAGGTGTAAACTCTAGAACCCTACCAACTAAATTTCCCATTGGCATGTCACTAGGAACTAGGTTGTCATGATTCTGATCGGAGCAATATGCCAATTTCCAATACCTATCTGGTTAAGAGATAAGCAACCTATTTTGGTTTTTAACCGAGGTGCATGAATCAGTGGCGTATCGTCTCATAGGTCCGACTGTTCTTAACCTCTAAGATAGTTTATAGTTCTATTAGCATGCAGATTAATAACTTTGTACGTTTAGACTGCCGATTTTGTAAGACCTAGAGGTTTAAGTATCCTGAGTCACTTGGACTTTCACTTTCATTCCTAAGTCTTATTTATAATTAATTAGGTTCCGGTTTCTTCGACTTATGACTTAAATCTCTCCTTTTCAAACAGTTATACATCCCTGGATTATTCGCAGTTTGTTACAAACGTGTTTCATATGCAGACCATGCCTTTCAGTAATTAGACCGTGTACTTTACATGGTAGTTCCACGGCTTCTTACGTCCAACATGCGGTCAAGAGTAATTGACAGTGAAAATGACACTCTAAACTAATTAAAAGTAAAGCAGTGCGGAAATGTAAACCTAATATATACAACGAGTGGTTTCACTGTGTCTTACTTATTGCATGTCATGGGCACAGATAAATACTTACCCTAATTAAGGTTGATCAGGTCCTAATTACTAGGTTGTAGTCACGTGGATAACCAGAAAGGGTACTCCATAGATTAAACTTAAGTTCATAAGGTCTTAACAGTACAAGGGTTACTAATTCCTATTTTGTCTGAACATATTTTACGAACATTACTTTACAGTGTGTTGACTTTCGTAGGATATACCAGTTAGTTGTGAAGATGTATTATCCTTTTGGAATTCCAACTGTTAAACCAGAGCTGGTTCCAGTGATATGACTACCTTCGGTCGTTTATGACTTCCATACATTTGTACTTTGCTCGAAAGCATTTCCAGTACTATATCGAATAAACAGTCGAATAGGGGTCATCATATCACTTTACGATTATCGTGCACTAATTATATAATGTCATCCATACTTTTAATTATCTACATCATCTTCAATCACAATAATAAACTACTCACAATTCATGGCAATAAGTAAATCACATACCAAGTAATAATACAATACGAAATAAAACAAGTATGATAAAGGTTTATATATCACCCGGAAATAAATGCGTAGCAGCGTATTATTATGATTGACAACTCTTTCACACGCACAAAGGTTTATCTCTGAATCCCTATCGTTCGTTCTAGCTCCTATATTAATCCGTAGATTAATTACAATAATTCTAGAATGAGAAAAACTATAAAATACAAGAGAATGAGATTTGTGAGTGGTGTATTTAAGTGTGTGAGAGTGTGTGTTGAAATCAATAATAGAGCCTCCTATTTATAGGATAAAATGGGTGCATCTTAGCAACTTGGGGCACATGTTAGCAAAAGGTGGAAAAGTTGCTAGCACATGTACCCTAAAGCGCGTAAAGGTCTAGCACGTGTACCCTGAAATGGCGGAAAAGGTCTAGCACGTGTACCCTGCGAGTACGAGCGAGGATGAAAAAGCGCACAGGGGATGGGGGTGGCCAGCCGGTGCCACCACCATGGTGGCCGGTGGCGGCAGCATGGTGGCCGGCGACGGCTGCCACCTGTCCGCCCCGGTTCGTCGTCTTTCACCTCGTTTCTTGATTCGTGTGTATCTCCTTCGTTATGCGTCCGTTTACGTTGATTCTTTTTGCGTTGGATTCGTTTTTCAAAAATGAAGACTTTGATGAAAAGAAATCCCAAAAATATGTCTCTGATCTTTGGATGTCTCGTTTGAATCATTTGAATCTTCCGGCGTACGTAGAATCTTCATTCTTCATCCGTTTTTGTTGATTCTTCTTCTGTTAGATTCGTATTTTGAAAACGAATATCTTGGATAAGAGAAATCTCAGTGATGGGTGCTTTGTCTCTAATTCTTGTCTTTGAGGCCTTGAATCTTCAAACGTGTGTGGAATCTTCGTTTTTCATCCGCTTTGCTTGATTTTTCTCGTGCAACTCTGTTTTAACCTTCTTGGCAAAGTTTCATTGATTTGAACATTATCTGAGCTTATTTGCCATGTATTGTTCCAGAATAAGAGAGATATCGGTAGTAAAAACGTGACTTTTTACGCGATATCATATAGTATGTGTAAATTTGAAATTTTATTAATCGATTCAGAAAAATAATATATATGTGTATGACAATATGACATGTATCTAAATACATTTCATAATTTCATTAGCTCACAACTTCACATGTAAAATTAACTGGCAAACAATGTCAATGAGATCATGAAATTTTGAAATATATATAGACACATGTCATACACATATAATATCAAATTATGAGTGGACTAAGGCTATCTATTATACATATAATAATTACGTATGTTTTTAAAACATAAAAATGTGTTAATAAAATAATATCAGAAAAATTTGTGTTATCGATGCATGAAATATTATGGTACTGATTTCATAACACCGCAGCGAAGCGCGGATGAACACCCCCTTTTCAAAACAAAAAATCAAAATTTTATGATGTTATCTGAAAATATAAAAGGGCAATTAAATCATTTACTGTATTTAAATTCCAATTCCTTTAATAAATTCCATCGTAAACTAAACTATTTTTTATTGCTGTAGATGATTTCATGTTCGACGATGTGAAACCAATCTATATACGTGCGCTTGGATTTTGCTATTTGACGTTGAAAATTTATTTTCAATTATTTGTTATGTAATTTTTCACGTAATCATATGAATATGACATTTATAGTGCACGCATCTTAGACATGCATCATTTTTTAAATTTCCTGCAGTGTTTTTCATCATATTTTTTCGTATTATTATCATTTGTTTAATTTAAGCCATATATATTATATCAATTTTTTAACTGATCTTTCACTACCTTTTTTCACGAATTTTAAATATGTTTCCGCACCATTGCGCGGGTTATCAGCTAGTATACTAAAATGTACAGAAAATAATCAATTTCAAATATCTTTATTAAAGCTAATTTTCTTAAAACACAGTAGTTGATTATGATAATATTCGTTAATTACAATGTATTAGAGATTAATAGAAAATGTATCTTTTTTATGTAGGTAAAAAAATGTTATATATTAAATATAATATATGAACTATAAAGGCTATTATAATAAGTATAACTGATAATTGATAAATAATAGTTTTAATAATTATTAATTAAGGTTTTAAGGAAAAAAATAATATGATGATGTAGCAAGTTAGGAGACTCTAAAGAAAAATGAAAGATTATGATGTGTCATATATAAAAATCAATGAAAAATCTTTGTTTTATATGTATAGATAGATTGTAATCACACACACACACACACACACACACACATATATATATATATATATATATATCGGGGCGGAGCGGAGCGGGGATGATACTGCCCATCCCCAACCCTAAAAAATCCCCAACCCGATCCAAAATTGCGGGGTTCGAGGATCTCCATCAGATTCAGATCTTTTTGTCATCCCTAGAAGCTACTCGACAATGTTGATGGGAAGTACTTGTGACACGGCCCTATTAGGAAATGTTGGTATGCAAAACCGTGATTAAGGTTTGGCATTTCAAGTTCTTCAAGCTCTTTACATGTGTTCCCTATAATGGCTTGAGCCGGTTTCATTCCCTCGATCACGAGTTGAATTAACTTGCTCGAACCCTCTAGGTCACCAGCGAGGAATTGTGATGTCCTTAATTTTTAGCGGCTCAAGCCCCGTGACTAATGCTTCCGACTTCATTTCTACATTAACAAAGTGAGACAAACAGAGTTAAATTATGTTGATACTACAGGAATTTTCCAAATAATATTTTAAATATAGCACTTCAGTTTTGTAAGATATCAAATTATTGTAGTCGATAATTTCATTGGTTGATAGAATGTTACAACATTGTTTGAATTGGTACTCAAAAATTTTTTAAGACGAACTAATCAAACATCAAACATAAAATAATAATCTTTAGTGTACAAATAAAAAAACTATTTAGAAACTTTGACTTTGGAATTTATATAAGTATTACATGATGTAATACCCGTAATTTTGATAACTTTATATAATATACATATACACAGACTTAACTTTAGACTATTAGATTAGTAATAATAATAATAATATATAATATACATATGCACAGTCTAATTTAAAATAATAATAATATTTTTAATGGCACTTCTATAATATACTTTATATTTGCATATGAAGGTTGTGTAAAAAGAAATCGGGCGTTTCACCTTCAATGAAGAAAAGCTTTTTCAAAAGCTTTTCTTGGCTAAAAAGCTTTAGAAAAAGCATTCATTGGAGGTGCTCTAAAGTCCGATGACAATATGTGAAAGACAATACTCAACATATGCTCCACTAACACAGCCACAGTGGTCCGCTGAAGAGGGTTTCAGTTGAGAAACGTTTTGTATTAATAAGTTAAGGTCACCTAATAGTCTAATACAAAGTATTTAGGCAATGAGCATTTCTTAATTCGTAGAGTATCCCTAATGAACCAATTTGTAAAGCTTTATTTAAGACTTTTCTTACAAAGCTTTTTTTAAAAAACTTTAGAAAAAGTTTTGGGTCCTACAATAAAAAGTTTTTGTTTCATTTTTTTCAATATTTTAAGCATGAAAGAGATTACAAAGACTTGAGAAATATCAAGCTATTGCAATCTATTTCCTTATTAATATACTGTATTTAAATGATAAATAGCTTTTATTGTTGGACCCAAAGTTTTTTCTAAATGTTTTTTAAAAAAGCTTTGTAAGAAAAGTTTTAAATAAAGCTTTACAAATTGATTCATTAGGGATGCTCTTAAAAAAGGCAAGGTTTTTATAGTAGTTCCTCATTAATTAATTAATTAAATGAGCTACAAAACTAGGGACAAATGAAACAAATGACGTATTTTCAACGTGTGTTTAACATGTATAGTTCCGTGACCTTTAGACGATTAAAGGTCACGGAACATAGATGCTTAGTATAAATATAGCAAAATAAAACAAATGGTTTAGATAGAACATAGCTATCAATTATATAATACTTCCTTCGTCCCAATTTAATTGTCTTCAGACAGAACTACACGCAGTTTAAGATAAACACAATAATTATTACTTACTTTTTGCACAATAACATTATTACCTCTAACTAATTAATTTCAACTTCCTTTCACCTTTGTAATTTAATTTTGAAAGTAGAGATAATATAGTAAAAAGAATAATGTTATCTTTCTATATTTGGTAATGGACAATTAATTTGGGAACCCAAAATGGAAATAATGAACTATTAAACCGGGATGGAGAGAGTATTATCGAAAAATTCCATATACTTAATTAAACCGTTAAAGCATGGGGAATGGTTCAAAGTTAAAATCCAACCTTAAAACGGATATAATTTTGGAGGGGTTGTTTAATGTTAAACTTGGAAAAAAGGAGGTCGAAAAAATATTTTTTGTACTAAATATAAATATAATTTTGTGGATCAAAGTAACTACATGTTGATAGAAATGAAGGAATATGATATCGATCGTTGATTTATGTTATTAACACCCAGATTTATTGTATAAAAAGTTATGTTATGAATTTGTACTATTTACCGTAGAATATAATGATTTATCATTCTATCATATCCTTCTACTAATCACCCTAACAAATGAAATGATGACACAAATTTAGGTTCATAAATGAAAAAAGAATTAATGAAATGTCACATATCACTTAAATTATAGTATTAGGAAGATTATTATGATGAAATGGTGAAAACACTTTTTGATTCACAATTTTTTTAAGGTGTGAATTTATTTTTTTGAGGTAAACTATAAAAAATTAAGGTTCATACAAAAAATAATTATTATTTTTCTTGAAAAAAATAAAATAAATTCAAATCCGAAAACAAAAAAAAATAAAAAAATTAAGGTTCACAATTGAAAAACTTAAAAACTTTTGTGAACTCAAAACAAAAAAATAAGATTCACAAATGAAAAAAAAAAAAAAAAAAAACTTGTTGTGAACTCCCCAAAAAACAGTTGAAAAAAAAAAGGTTCACAATTAAAAAGGTTAAAAACTTTTCATGAACCAAAAAAATTTAGGGTTCACAATTGAAAAAGTAAAAAACTTCCCGTGAACTTAAAAAAATTTAAGGTTCATAGTTGAAAAAATAAAGGTTCACAATTGAAATTTTTTAAAACTTTCCGTGAACCGAAAAAACAATTAAGGTTCACAGTTGAAAAAAAGGTTAACAATTCAAAAAGTTAAAAACTTTCTGTGAACTCAAAAAAGGATTAAGGTTCACAGTTGAAAATTTTAACAACTTTTCGTGAACCCAAAAAAAAATAAAAGTTCACAATAAAAAAAAAATAAAAAAAATTAGTGAAAAAATTTACAAAAAAAAATTATGTGAAAAAAATAAAGTTCACAATTTAAAAAGTTAAAAACTTTGTATGAAGCCAAAAAAAATAAAGATTCACGACGCAAATTTTATGTCAATAAAGAAAATACATTATCTTGTAAAGATTCACAAGATAATACATTATTATGTAAATCTAGATTTAGAGGTCTGGACTCTATTTCTTCTATCCTATGTAAAGTGGGTATTCGTACTTTACATATTTCATTAGAATTTTCGATTATTAATCTATCATTTTCAAAAAATGTAACTTCATTATATATAAAATTTATTGACATCGTTAAAGTTTCTTCGGTATTTATAATTCTTTCCATGTCTCCCTCAAGAAAACTCTGTGTGGCTCTGATACCAAATAGGGGTGTGGCCGATATATTTGGCCGGTTCAAAACTATTAACTCAATTAAACAGTTATCTAGGTAATTAAAAATGCAATCTAACATGCCAGTAAAGAAAATAAAAATTACAAACATTATCTAAGCAAGAGTACACGTTGATTTAATTTATAAAAGATAAAGTTTTTTAAAGAGTATTTCCTTATAATCACAAAGAGACATCATATTGATTAAAATTATTTCAAAGTTACATAAATAAAGGGTCCAATATGCTTCCGTACCTGTCTTCTTTTTTGACCGAAGTGCAATCGAGATATACTACGAGACTTTTAGCGAGCATCCCAACCCCAACCTGTCAATATAACATGTAACTTCCCTGTAGCTCCTTCAACAACACTCAGCACAGCCTAGTTTCGTTTCCTACGATAGGCGTACAGAAGATGGGTATGGATGTAGTTGGAGATATTATTTGTGTAAGAAAGAAATAAAATTAACCATGATAGATACTCAGAGAAATTATAAGGAAAAATGAAGTTTTTATTGATACATGGATATTTTACAAGTGCTTGTGCATGAAAAAGAAAACATAAGGATCGATGATCCCTCAGTTACAGTAGAGTTACACATTTATATCCTACAACTAGTCTTAAAACATAATATTTTGCAGTACAAGTTTGTGACACCCGTTAAATTAGGACTAGTACTTAGTGCCCAATCATTGTACTAATACATGTAATTAGTTATGTTTAGGGCTAATTATGTGTATCACTTTGTATATTGTTATAGATACACGCGTACGCGATTTATTAAAATCATGCATTTCATTATCGGATGGAATCCGACACAATCACAAAACGGACGTTGGTGAACAATTAATTAAAATATGTGAAACCAATAAACTAACTCATTTTTAATATATATTATTTGGATAATATATACAAACGTATTTCGTATCGTCTAAAAGTAATCGTACACGACATAAACGGACGAAACGCGTCTGACAAGTGAAATAACCTCAAGTTATATTTTTATAACTCGTAATAAAGTATTTTAATAAAATACTTCAATTAAAAATATTGTGCTTTAAAGCGAAAACGAAAACGTGATTTAATAACGTATAACGATAAATAAACATCGAAACGATCGGGTAAATGAACACCACATGGAACGCGAACGTAGGGAACAAGTTAGGGACACACCCACTTGGGGTGGGCCCCACCCAACCGGCCAAGGTGAGGGGGAGTCAAACCCTCACCCCTTTTTGCCCCATCCACACTCCAACCCCATTCCATCACTTTCACCACCTCACTTCCCTCTCACTCTCTCTCTCTCTCCCTCTCTCTACTTCTCGGCTCTCTCTCTCTCTCTACAAAAATCACCACCAAAAACACCTCAAATCATAAGAAGGCTTGAAGCAAAAGTGATCACTGCGACGAAAGCAACACATCCATCTTTTCGGATTCTTCGTGCGACGATTTGTAAGATTCCGACACTTTCGAAAATACTTATATTATGATTATTTTGCATGTTTGTTGTTTATCTTGCTAGATTGTGTCCAAATAATATGTTAAAACTCGTTTTCTAAACATTTGTTGAAAATGTCGGTTTTGACCATTTTAAAGATCCAACACTTTGGGTTACTCCCGACCCAAACAAATAATTTCTGCAACCTCTACAAACTGATTTAAGACTTGTGTAAAAGTTTCGGGTCAAACCGAGGTCGTTTGACCACAAACCCGACACTCGGAACCCCAAACAGCATGTTATGTCGCAGAAGGGTTGGACCTTCTGCGACACAAGCCCTTATGTCGCTAAGAATAGGCTACGTCGCACATAGCGACACAAGTCACTATGTCGCCAAATTGCGAATGTCGCAGTAGCGACACAACACCTTATGTCGCATTAAATTGCGGACGTCGCACATAGCGACGCAAAGACCTATGTCGCAGTCCTGACCTGCGACACATCAGCCTATGTCGCACTTGGTGTCGCATCCAGTGTCGCACCCAGTGTCGCACAAATCAGAACATTGAAAACATTAATTTTCACTAAGTGTTAACGCTTGAAATTTTACCACTTACAAATCCCAAATTCAGATTTTAAATGCGTTTTTCACTAAAGCAATGTAGTAGAAATAAAAAATTTTTGAGCTGACTTGGCACCTCGAGCCCAGCCAGGGGCTCTGCCCCTTGGACCCCGCCAGGGGTTGCCACCCCTGGAACCCCGCTAATCAAGGGCGTTGCCCCTGAACCCCCGTCATTAATGTTTGGAAATACTTTATACACTGCGTGTCAAACATTTACAACCTTTGAACCATATACGATGTACTCGTACATATATACTTCAACACTTATATACAATACAACACACGAAACATATACTTTAATAGTATACAATGAAACAACACAATAATAATGATGTAAGATTATTATTACAAACCGTCACCAACGGGCTATACATGTTTTCAAAACACAAACAAACAATCAAACAACCCAATGTATTTGGACATAACTAGTTGGATGAACAAGTAGCATAGGTGATCTTTTGAGATACCTACTCATGTATTAACCAACGAGCATCTTGGACGCCCTCAGGTTACAGTCTTCGGACATCACTACTTGGTTTAGCAGCAACACACGTTTGTCATATAAGCGCATCAGACTCAGG
Source organism: Pseudognaphalium luteoalbum (assembly GCA_963422505.1). Taxonomy (NCBI): domain Eukaryota; kingdom Viridiplantae; phylum Streptophyta; class Magnoliopsida; order Asterales; family Asteraceae; genus Pseudognaphalium; species Pseudognaphalium luteoalbum. The sequence goes on along the minus strand of OY730193.1, from coordinate 92,887,655 downwards.
TGAGTCTCATAGCCCCATATTTTACTATTTTTACTCCCGGGGTGGGAATACATGAACAGATTTGTTTTACACGTGAACACAAGTACAAAACTCGATATATTGACTGCATGAGTTGTTTTACTAATCATAAAGCCCTCCACCACATAGTTTGTTAGTATGGATTTAGCGTGAATGTTAGTGTATGGTAGCATATGGGATTGACAATCCTTGTCCGGGGTAGTCGCGCTACTTTGACTGTGATGTCAAACGGACACATTATCATTTGTTCATACGAGTGTAGATTAGGCACTCGCTCGGAGGCACCTCGCTCAGGTCCTTAAAGGCGGATCCTGACCCCTCAGTTAAGCTCAAACTATGGATTCATGGCAGTAATATACAAATTTACTTGATTAATTCCAAACACATTAGTAAATCTTGTGGTTCATACATTATATTTATCATTTACACATGTGAGCTCACCAACTTTTAGCTGACCTTTTAGCAAGTATTCTCAGTTACACAACAGTAGTAGGACTTCTCAGGAATTATATAGCTCGAGTCGCATGCAAACACGAACATCAAGAGATTTTTCTGCATTATTATATTTTGTATAAGTAGTAATGCCATAGAATCTTTCAAATCAGGATACCGAGCTTATGTAATCCTTATAACTCTTGTAAACTTTTAACACAATCAATGTATTTTATTAAAACGACGCATGTAGAGTCGTTTACTTTATCTTATGTGCTTGTGATTATTGATTAGTAGCACCCCAAGTATGCTTCCGCCAAACATTAAATTTGGGGGTGTTACAGATTGGTATCAGAGCCTAAGGTTATAGTGAACTTGGTTGCATTTAGTGGGCCTAGACTATGACCGTTAGGCAGTATTCCCTTATTAGGTATGACTGGCTCAGAAATTACATCATACGACTTTAATTTAACATAGCATGATCAACTATGTACAATTAAAGGAAGATGATGTGAGACCTGAAACGATTATGTTGAACAGGGATACATTAGTTGACTCAGACCACAAGAGAAACGGGACCATTACTTGTCTGTGGTAGACACTCTAGGCTATATTATAATATTATATATATAGACCTCACTTTCTAAGCGTTCTTGTCTCAGAAATGGCAAATACTCCTACTGAAACACCACCTACTTCGTCACGTTCTCATCAACCGAGATCACGAAACCTACGGATTTCTAGAAGGACCACTATGTCACCTCGAACTAACCCCTATTCCGTACCAGCTTTAGCCGCCAGGCTAAACCACCATGAGCGACGATTTCACGAAATGGACATAGAGTTGCAGGAGACTCGTGAAAACTGGAGACTCACAGCCCTTGAACGTATCAACCAAGTCTCCGAAGATCACGAGAACACTGTGGATAACATGGACACACTTCACGACCAGCTGGGAGAAACCATCGAAACCATGGAAACTGTTCACAACCAAGTGATCAGTAACCGAGATGAAATCTCTGTTCTGCAATCAAGGTTGCATCAGTGCGAGACACGCATGCGGGAAACCGAGGAGGTGCTCAGGATGGTTAGCCGGCTTGCAGAGTCCGTTGATCACCTCACTTCTCTATTGCCACAACTCAATCTGCGTCAAGACTAGTGTAGTCTCTATCTTGTAATCCGTTAGTACCTATGTATAAATCTATGTAATTCGACCGGATGTAACAATTCCCGGCATCTTTTGTAACTTTAGGTTCTGTAACTTTTTGTAAACTCTGAATCATGTAATCATTTGAACTTTATATCATGAAATGATTACTAACCTTAACGTATTATCTTACTCTGTTGATTGTCATGTTGTATATAACCTCAATATATATACATATGTGATATGTCAATATCCTATACAAACATCTCACTTATCTCTTTCTTGATTTCTCAGCATCATGCCTCCAAAAAGACACACGTATAGGGATACTGAAATCGCTCAACTTATTGCACAAAGTGTGGCACAAGCCTTAGCTGCCCGACAGTCAAGTTCTGGCAGTGAAGACACACTGAATAACAACCCTACAGCCAGACCATGTTCCTACAAGGACTTCCTCAACTACAAACCCTTGTACTTTAAGGGCACTGAAGGAGCCATCGGCCTGGTCAGATGGTTAATGGAATCTGTCTTCCATATCAGCAATTGTGCGGAGGATACTAAGGTTAAGTTCTCCACCTGTACCCATCAGGTTGGTGCTTTCACTTGGTGGAATTCATATGCCAATTCTGTAGGCATCGATACTGCTTATCTACTTCCCTGGGAGGATCTGAAAAAGATGCTCACGGAGGAGTACTGTCCCAACGAAGAACTCCATAAATTGGAGGAGGAGTTTTGGCGCTTATCGGTTCAGGCAACCGACATCATTGGCAATACCACCAGATTTCAACAACTTGCTCTGCTCTGCCCATCTATGGTAGACCCCGAGCACAAACGCATCCAGAGGTATTGATATCGCGTAAAAAGTCACGTTTTTACTACCGATATCTCTCTCATTTTGGAACGATTCTTGGCATTTTAATTCAAAAACATTACAAATCAATAGTATTATGCCAAGATAGTCAAAACAAGGTCGCACGATAAAAATCAAGCAAAACGGATGAAAAACGAAGATTCCACGCACGTTTGAAGATTCCAGACACCGGAATGAGGTTTCAAGACAAAAGAGTCCATCACCAACATCTATTTGACCCAAGATGTTCATTTTCAAATTACGAGTCCAACAGAAGAAGAATCAACTAAAACGGACGAAGAACGAAGATTCTACGCACTCCGGAAGATCCAAACGATTCGTACGACACATCTAAAGTTCAGAGACATTTTTGGGATTTCTTTTCATCAAAAGCTTCGTTTTTGAATTACGAATCCAACGCAAAAAGAATCAACGCAAACGGAGGCGTAACGAAGAAAACACGCACGAATCGAGAAACGCAGCAATCGGCAACGGACTGGTGCCACTGGCAGCCAGCCACCGCCGCCAGCCAGCCAGCCGCCGGCTGCTGGCAGCCAGCCGCCGCCGGCTGCCCGCCACCCGCACGGATTGCGCTTTTTCGTCCTTTTTCGTACCCGGTGCTAGACCTTTTCCTACTTTTCGTACCTGGTGCCACTTTCTTTTTCGCCTTTCGTACCTGGTGCTACTACCTTTTCCACCTTTTGCTAATGTGTGCTTCCTTTGGCTAAAATGCACCAAAACTCCTCTATAAATAGGAGGCATGGGTTCATTTGAAACACACACCACACACCTTGGAAGAAACACTTACACCTACACACACTTTCTTCTAGCTTTTCTTTCTTTCTTTGTTTTAAATTAGTATTAGGCTAGTAGCAAGGAATGTGTTTGTAATCCTTGGTGAGGAACGCAATTGTAATAGTTGGTGTACGCTTGGAGCAACCCTTATTAATTCAAGTCTACTCCTTCTCGCATATTAATCTCGGTTATTTCTATCCTTATCTATCTTGATTAAATATGTATACTTTAATTATGCTAGAGATAGTTTATGCCATGATTAGCGAGTAGATTACTATTGTATTTGTTGTGATGTAGTTAGTATATATGATTGTGGGATGACTTTAAATATGTCGTGAAATAATATGACGGCCCCTATTCGACTGTTACTTGGTATAGTGCTGGAAATGCTTTTAAGCAAAGTACATACGTATGGAAGCCGGTAACGACCGAAGGTAGTTGTATTATGGATCGACATTATAAAACGGAAACTTTATGAACGGACTTATCTTATGATTTTAAACCTAAAACTTACATTCGCCTTTCGATTAACAAACGTGATTACAACCTTGTAAAGAGGAGTCGCGAACCTCACTACTTGGTCAATAGTTATCTGAGTAAAACTATGGTTTCGATTGAAACATTATGTGAGCATCATAAAATGCAATGTGATTACGTGGAAGTGCCATGAGTATTGTACACTCAGAATCACAATGTACTTATCATGTAAACATCGTGAAGCAATTGAATCCACAATGGAAACATCGGTAAACGATTAAATACATTGTGGACTACCATAGCATTTTCTGACATGGTCTGGGATTAACTCTATGCAAAAAGCCGTCAGCATTTTAATTATTGCTTTAATTAGATTAGATTAGTTTAGATTAGATTAGGTAGGCTATAGGCTAAATAACCATTTACGAAAACCTAGGGATTTGTTAATTGTATTGAGAAAGGCAAGTTTAAAAATCCAATTTAAATCGATACTTTTCCTTAACCTATGAAATATAAAGTAAGGTACGCAAGAAACCTCAACACTTTTCTTTGCTTACCACACTTAAAATTCATTAATAGGAATTGATCAATTAAGTCCGAACATATTTGCTAAGTTAATAGTTTGCTAAATTTATAGTCCTTATGGTATTAAGAACGGTTAGACTTGTTGTAGACTTGCTACTCTATTCCTTCGCCCACGAGCAAAATACGCTCAATAATAAGGGCCACTGACTCCCTCATAGGAGAGTGTGGAGAGTTGAGCATTGTCTGTCTGATTAGAATCATGACACCGTGGTTCCTCGTGACATATTAGTTGATAACCGACTAATAGGGAATTTATCGGTTATACCATAAACTACCAAGTCTAGTGAACACACCAAATTTAGTAAACGTTTCCCCTACAAGTCATCGTCCCATATTATAAGCTAACGAACTCACAACAAATACTCCTTTTATTATCTGATTTACAATTATCTTTTATTCGCTTTAATTAGTTTAATTAATTAACTGAACCAAAAACTCCCAACACACTCTTTACTATTTACTAGAAAAGAAAGATTGATTGGATTCCCTCTATTTCAATTCAGTTTCTCTTTAAGAACGACTCTAGGTCATACTTACCATCTACTAGTCTTTTGGTTCAGTATTAGTAAGTTTCACTTAGACCCCAGCAAATACAAATTTAAAACACCCACGATCGCGGTCCGAGCGCCGTCTTCACACGGACGCTTGCGAGCGCATCAAGTTTTTGGCGCCGCTGCTGGGGAGACTAACTGTCCGATACAGAGGCCCAACCAATCCCAACTCTAGTAAACCCTTAGGATAAAACCTTCTAAAAAAAAACTTTTCTTAATTTTATACTTTCCTTATTTCTAGTTTTTCTCTATTTACTGTTTCTCTTTAGTGTATGACCTGTTCCCCTAGATCTGCACCACTGTTTAATTTCCCTGATCCAGAACTTATAATACATACCATTCGACGAGAAAAGAAGCAATCCGTGCTTGAACAAGCAATGGCTGAACGCATCACTCTCGCTGACATCAGTAAACCCTCTATCGAAGGAAGAGGAGGACCAATGCTCTACCCTGAAACCCCTGGTCAATCTTTCGAGCTTAAACACCACATCATCCAACTAATCCAAAACAACTGTCAATTTCATGGATTGCCAAGTGATGACCCCAACTCTCACCTCGACAAGTTCATATCTCTTTCAAATTCCTACAAACAAAACGGAATTAGCCAAGACACGATCCGCTTGTATCTTTTCCCTTATTCGCTCACTCATCATGCGCAAACATGGTTTGAAGGTTTAGAGACCGGCTCTATCCCTTCATGGACGGTAATGGCAACAAAGTTTCTAACCAAGTACTTTCCGCCTTCTAAACAAACCAAACTTCGAAATGACATCATGAATTTCCGACAAGCTTTTGATGAGTCATTATACACCGCATGGGAACGATTTAAAGGAGCCTTGAAGAAGTGCCCCAATCACCGTCTCGACAAATCCGCACAATTGTGTACCTTCTACAATGGTTTAGACCCCAACCACCGAACCACCCTCGATGCTGCTGCACAAGGAAGCTTCATGGCAAAGACCGACGAAGAAGGATGGAACCTGATAGAGAACATGTCTATGCATCACCATGATTGGAACTCTGGAGATCACTCTACATCTTCTGCACCTATCGTTGCATCAAATCCAGTTCCAGTTGAAGCACTTAAAGTATTAACGGAGAAAATGGACTCACTTGTCAAACAAGTTGGAGAACTTAAGAAACAACAGCACCAAGTACACCAAGTGCAAGTCTGTCAACATTGCACCAATCCACAACCATCTGGTGAATACCAAGTGGAGTACGAAGAAGCAGACGGCACAATCTACTATGCTCAGTTTCCCGCTCGACCACAGAATTTTCCACCCGGTTTCAACCAAAACAATAACCAACCTAGAGGACCTCCATTCCCACAGAGAACTAACCAACCATACCAACCCCGATACCCACCTAGATACCCACCTTACCCACAACAATCACAACCCTCTTATAACCAACCCCTCGCACTTCCTGCACCCACTTCCGATACAAGCCAAACCACTGAACAACCTGTAAAGACAAATACCCCAGCTTCAAGTTCAGATGACGCCTTCACCCAATTCATGCAAGGTCAACACCTACTCAACCAAAAGACGTCTGCTAGACAAGATCAAGCCGACCTCTTCATGAGAAACCAATTGGCCATGCTAAAGAATTTGGAAGCCCAAATTGGACAATTGGCACAACGTCTTGATAACAGACCCAGAGGAAGTTTGCCTAGCAACACGGTTCACAACCCACATGTTGAGGAAGCAAAGCAACTCACTACCGCAAATGAGGCAGCCACTCCACCCCCTGCTGCTGTACCAGTAAAGGAAGAACCAAAGATCAAGATACCAGCTGTGGAAACCACTCCAACCGTGAACAAAGAGGTTAGGATCCCTTATCCCGCTAGACTTAAAGCCCAACCTAAGAAATTATCATCCTTTAAGCTAGACGGAAAATTTCTCGATACCATGTCTAGAGTTCCCGGTCGAAATAAATATATGAGGAAATTGCTATCCACTAAGGATAAACTTCCCGAAGTAAACAACATTCCCCTTAGTTCTGAAACATCAGCCCTACTTAAGAATAGCCTTCCAGAAAAACTAGGAGATACCGGTAGATTCACAGTCCCTTGTTCTATTTACCAATTCGGAGATATCAGCGCCTTAGCCGACCTAGGAGCCAGCATTAACCTTATGCCCTACTCCCTGTTTAAAAGGCTAGAACTTGAAAATTTGAAACCCACTAAGATGACTGTCCAGCTAGCTGACTAATCTGTTAGATACCCAAAGGGAATAGCAGATAACGTCTTAGTTCAAGTTAACAAATTCTTCTTTCCGACTGATTTCGTGGTGATGGATATCCACGAGGACATAAACATCCCGATTATCCTTGGAAGACCATTTATGAACACAGCCAGAGCAGTGATTGATGTGTATAGCCATACGATTGTTCTACGAGCGCATGGTGAAAGCATCACTTAGAAGATCGACCAACCGGACTATACACCAGAGCAAGAAGAATGCCACGCTATATCAACAGGCAGAATATGTTCCGATGACGAATCAGACCCCGAAGAAGAACGATCCTTCACTCGCCCAACAACCTTGATCTACGATACTGAGACAGACCGAGACGAGGACGAGGAGTATCAGGAAGCTGAGGAAGAAGAAGAATCTGAGGAGGACGAATCAGAACCTGAGGAAGAAGAGGAAGAACCCGCAGAGGAAGATAAAAGAACAGAAGAAATGGAAGAAGAACCTGAGAAAGAGGAAGAAATGGAGGAAGATGAATACCAAACTGATTCACCACAGATGGCTGAAGTCAAGAGGATACAAGACTGCAAAGACTACACTTCATAGGAAGAATCCTTCGATTACGGAGCCATCCACCAAGAGCTTAGATCCACTCATCTCAAAAGAATGGGAAACATTCTCGACTTTTATCTCGATCCATCTAAACCCTTCACCAGAAGCCGACTCCGAGACATAGACACTTTCGACGAAGAACTCCGAACATCACAGCACCCTGACTTGTATGCTAAACTCCTACAGAGAATTTCTGCATATAAGGCAAGACAACCAGGAAGCTTTGTTGAGGAAAACCTTCAAAACACCATCACGGAAGTCAGAACCGTCAAGGTCGACAGCACCCAACCTTTCAACAACGCACCCTCAGATGAAGAGTTCCACCAATTCCCAGATTTAGGAGACGAAGATTCTGACTACCAGAGTGTCGAATTTGACGGCGATTTTGTTGACGTCACTATCGATGAACGCTCTATTCCAAAAACTCCTCTTGCTCCACCAAATTCACCCGTCATCACAACTGAGAGATTAGAGATTCCCCTCATCGACACTCACGAGGAAATGATTGATCTGATTGATGAAAACGACGATGTACGCATCATTGTGGAGGCTATCAAAGAGTCAACCAATGAATATAACACCGCTCAGAGACACCTGATAAGGCAGATTGAACAAGAATACGATTCATATCTCGCCAACTATGGAGAACCAGTACCCCAGACTTTGCTCAGACATATCCAAGAATTCTTCGATTCCCTTCAAGAACAAGTCACCAGAGAAGCTCAACAGCTAGAAAGACCAGACTACCCAATGGGAGAAATCGAGTTCTGTAACAACCAAAGGCAAAAATACCAAAAAGTATATTGTGCCTTGGCCGGATCAGCCTTTCCCTACTCATCAAGTCAAAAGGCTACACTAGAATCAATGAGGACCCATCTTGAGAGAGCTACTGGAAATCCACAAAACTATGCTGATATAAGAATGGTATGAGATCTTAGAACCCTTCTAGACCTCATCGAAACTGGAGAACATCTTACAACTCCAGAAAAATTTCAGGATCGTCATTCACTCCACCATTGGTCATCACGTCGAACTAATAGTGGATGAGCTAAATCAGGCAGCATTTGAAGAAAACACTCGTGACATTCCAGCACGATATTGGAACATGTCACCAGTCAAGTTAGCGTCCTATGTAATAGATCGACTGCGTGGAATGTACGAGAAAGAAGACATAGAAATTGACGCTTACCGCAACAGATATTGCGAAATATTCAGCAAGTTAATCTACGTCTTCACGGACTCAGATTTTCCCTTCGACCGTGATCAACATCAACTCATCAGACAAGTATGCCAAGCAACCCGATCTTTTGGAGGAGACCCTTTAGCTGAAAACTTTCAAGAAGTAAAAACTCAGTTCATGGCTTTGATCACCTCAATAGGAAGAAACCACCCCCAGCGTGAGATTGTTCGAACTCACACCTGCACTCGAATTGACCCTAACGGACCAGTCACAAGGGAAGTTTGATACATCAGCTATGGGATGGCAATCCTCGACAGACTAGCCACTGACCACTTCAAGAGCTTCAGGATGGAATCCACCACTCCACCAACTCTCATTGCCGACATGATAGAGCAATTCCTGCGATACTTTCCCCCATGCTACAGCTTACCTAGGAACCACAGTGATCACTCTAGCACCACGGACACATCCAGCATCATCTGAAGAAGAAAGTGTGAGTCCCTAATCACTATTATGTTAGTGATTGTGAATCGTTAACAGTGAGTTATATGTAGAAGGGGGGGTTGAATACAATTAAAAACTTTTCCTTTTTGATATAATGTGTTATCTTTGTTTAACAAGTTTTTAACCGTATTAAAGTAACAGCAATATGAACACAAGTATGTATATAAGTTTAACAGTTCAGTTGCTGATACAAATGTAGCTGAAAGATAAATTCTTTTATTGATAAAATTTATCTCTTGTTGATTGCGGAATAGATTAGCCAAAGCTAATCTAAATCAAACAATACAGCTATTACAAAGGAGATGAGCAGTAGTGGACAAACACGCTAACTTGCTCACTCGCTGAAGTAAACTAGTAGTGGACAAACACGCTACTAGTTCACTTGCTGGTGTTACTTGTATCTTAGAAAAACTAGTCACTGACAAACAAGTGACAATACAAGTAATCGACACAAAATGAAGTACAACATACTACGCTATTTATAGACGCTGAAATCCTCAATTTCCGGATCTGATGGACACGTGTTGCTGCTTGATTGGAGAGGTAGTTGAGATGTGATACATCATGGCACGACATTCTGTCTTGGGAAATATCACCTTGTACCATAGACCAATCAAAAGCTTCCACGTTACTCTTTTCAAGTTTCGAGGAACACGTGCTGTGCCGTAATAACGCCGAATGTTGACTTCTTATTTAATGCGGCATTTAATGCTGCAGTCACTGATAGATATATCAATTCTCCTCATTCTCGATGCGAGCTAACATGCTCTAAAGAATGACTTGAACAGCTAATCTTCAGCGACTTCTTTTATTCAGCGGAAGAGAGAACTCAAGAAGACTTGGAGACTCTCGCTGATAGATGAGTATCAGCGACACACATAGTTGAGTCTTTGATCTTTATAAATTCTTCCTCTACTGGTCTAAGATACAATCAGCGACAAGAAAACCTTTAGTAACACTATCTTCAACTTGAATCATACTTCATGTACAGAGAGTAATACTCTCGCTAATATTGATCAGCGACACACAGAGTTGAGCATAATTCTCCTTCAGTAACTTAGTGAGAGAGAGAGAAGATCAGCGAACATAAGCATCAGCAACAGGAGCTTGACTTGAATCATTTCTTCTTAGAGAGATCTTCATTAAGTTAGTCAGAGACATGAGAATATAAGACACCATCAGTGACTTCGCTTATCAGCGACCAGTGACTCAACAATCTCCCCCTAAATGGTTTAAGTCAAAGCTCCCTTAGACAAACTGGTTGCAGGAAAAGTTTAGGCTCAATAATCTCCCTTACTCTGTTGATAAGTTGATTGCACAGAGACTTGTTCTTGTAAATTTTTGTAGTTGAAAAGATTTGAGTCTCTGATAGTAGGTAGGTTGCCCAGTGACTTGTACTTGTAGATTTTCTTGTGCAAAGCCTCATTTATATCATAGAATAAATATTTACAGAAGCTAACTATTACAAAATATCTAAGTTATTTATCTCTCCACATCTCCTCCTCTTTCACTATGCCAAGTTCAGCTTCAAGTTCATATTTGTCTTTAGAAGGCAGGTATCTGAATTTTCTGGCTAAGGCTTCATCGAGAATAGCTTTTCTGATCTTTGAATCTGTTGGGAGCATGCTAGCTGACCTGATTAGGTGTATGAGTTGTTCTTGATCAACCTTCTCAAGTTCAGCTTCTCTCTGAAACCTAAGGGCACCATTTAGGTCCCTGTATACCAGACCCTTCTCCCCCTTAGTGACTTCATGACCTTCAAGCTTTGGCACACCAGCAGGGATAGATAGATTTAGCCTTGAAGTGTTGGGGATTCGATAGATGCTGCTGGTACCTGACCTATACCTTGGGCTTGGTGGCTGAACAATTTCCTCACCATATATGACAGTATCTTCTGGTCTGAGGAGTTGCAGCGACACCATTTTCTGATAGAGCCTATCAATCTCCTTCATGACATCAACCTTAGCTGCACTTGTAGAGTGGCTGATAGCAAGCCTTATCTCATTCCATTCTTCTCTGTGCAGCTTGCATACTTGATCAAGTAGCATTGATTGAGTCTCTGAACCTCTTTGTATAAGTAGCTGAGGTTGAGATTGGTTCCTTGACTTTTTCAGTTTAACTTTGGTAATAGGTGCAGGGTTTGATCTCCCTGTCATTCGGGCAGCAAACCTTTTTCTATCTATTTCATCCCATTTCTTATCCACTGCTGTTCTGACAGCTCCCCCTTTCTTTTTAGAGCTCTTGCTAGCTGAAGTTTTCAGTTTTTGTTGCTCTAGCTCACTCTCTTCTATCTCAGCAAGTACCCTGGCAATTGCAGCATCAGACTCTTCTTGATCTTTCTTTTGTTTAAGAAGTCTAGCCCTTTCATTGGCATCTTTAGAGCTCAATTCTAGTAGGTATGCTCTGTCAGCATCTGATTGCTCTTTCAGCAACCTTTTCCTTTCTTGTTCCTCTCTTAACTCAGCCTGAAAGGTTATCTGCATTATCATCTCATGCTCCCTGTCCTGTCTTGCCTTTATCTTTCTGGCAACTCTCTGTTCTTTAGTTTCATCAGGACAAGGGGTATCTGAGACTGAGTCAGAGGAAAGGCATGCTGTAGGGGAGGTATCTGAGGTGGTAGTGTTGGAAGGAGTTGCTGTGGAGATTGGTGTTATTGTTGCTGGGGTAGGTGTGGTTATTTGGGTTGTTTGGGTTGTTGTAGTTGTAGTTGCTGTAGGTGAGGGCAGATTTAGGGTTGCTGGTGGAGATGAAGGTACAGCTACCTCAGATATGACAATATGTAATTGAGGGTTACTGACCTGTTGTTTCTTTGATGGAGGAGTAGATGTAGGAGAGGTGTCACTGGTCCTTTTTCTCTTAATAACAGAAGATATGGGTTGCTGATCCTCCATATTTATATCATCTTCATCATCTGAACCCTGACCATTTCCATGACCACCTCCCTGGCCATCATCATTGTTATCATCATCATTATCATCAGCATCATGCATGATGGTATCATCCTCCTCATCATCAGATGCATCAGCTACCACTTCCCTATTCATCCATTCCCAGCGAGCCAATTCGTAGCTCACTGAGGTACCCTCAATCCTAGCAGTATTATCCACTGCCCATTGTTGCACCAGCCCGTTGTAGTTCCTGAGCTCTTCAGCACTGAACTCAGGAAAGCTTTCAGTGATATCCACCATATCAGTGGCTATCTCCATATCTACCCAATGCAGTTCAGCAACTGTAAGGGCCTCCAGTTCAGGTTGCTCAGCGATCGGACGAAGTGCATAAGTAGTGAGCACAATGTCCCTGTGAGCTTTGTTTGATAGCGGATCAGTCATCTTACGGGGCATCTCAGGATCAGAGACAAAGTCCTCTTCTTCACTCTCCCCCTGACTGGTTCGCTCAAACTGATCAACTGCCCTAAGTATCTGATCAGTGAAATCTGCGTTTTCCTCTCGCAGGGCAGCGACCTCAGCTCTTGTCTTCGTGAGCTGTGAGACAACCTGTGGAAGTACCTTAATAAATTTGTCAGTGTTATACAGGTAGTTAGATACAGAAATGGCTAAGTCATTTTGGTTGGTGGTGAGCTGGGCAATGGCAGCAGCATGATTAGTGAAGTTGTTGGTGGAGGTGGAGGCTAGCTCAGTGACTGCATGGTTTATTGCAGCACTAGCATCAGCTACTGTTTGTACCCTCTCACTAACAGATGTGCTCCATGGTTCAATGGAGTTGTATACATCAGTGAGAGCAGCAACAGCTTTCTGAAGGACAGAGACATTGCCAATAAGTGCCTCACGGTCTTCAGTGAGCATCTTAATTTGGGTTTAGGATTGGGCAATGTACTCCATCAGTAGTTGATCGGATGTGGAGTGAGTGGAGGTGTTTGGGGGAGTAGTTTGGGTAACAATAATGGGGGTAGGTGTAGATTGGGCTACCTGATCAGGGGGTGTGGTCTGATCAGCAGTGACTTGGATGTTATCACTGGAGAAAGAGGTGGGGGTGAGCTCTCTGATGGGAGAGTTGGATGTGGGTGGAGGAATGGGTTGGGTGTCCTCAGAGGTGTCCATAGGCATGATTTCCTCATCATCAGCTTGTGATTTAGCTGGTGGTTCATTGGAAATAGAAGTAGCGACCTGTATCTCACCATGGGTCAGTGGTGAGACATTGACAGTCGGTGCAGTGATTGATGAGAGATGGCCCGGGTCTGTAGCCAGTGGTGTGACATCAGCTATGAGTGTGTTATCACCCACTGATGTCACTTGCCCTTTTAGTGAAATATCACCCTTTTGTGAGGATGACAAGTGGCTGGGTTGACTCAATCTGAGGGTGTGGGGTACACCCGAATCACTGCTAATAGTGGTTTGATCCACTGCAGCTGTCTGTAGTTGTCCCTTTGTAGAGTCACTGGACTTTCGGGAGTCCAGTGAAGCAGGTAAAGTTGAGGGTTCAGCAGTGGTGCCCTCAGCAACTGAACGTACAGTCACTGATTCACCACTGGCATCCGTAGATGTCTTCTTCTTACTATGTCCCTGATCCTTTAATGTCAGGGACCCTAATTTGGATTTTTTCTTGGGAGCAGTTGGTGGTTTCTTAACTGGTGGTTGACCAACAGTAGTCACTGGGGGTGTAGTCAGTGACGTGGTCGATGGAGGGGCAGCAACTGACATATGTACAGAAGTTACAGGCTGGGGTGCAAGGATCCCCGGATGTTTCATGAAAGCAGGTAAAACCACAGTCGCTGGTTTTGAAAAAATTTGAGATCCTACCAGAGTAGGCTCAAATCCCTGAAATGATACCCTATCATAGGCAGCAAACTGATCCCTAAAGATCAGTGAGAGATACCTAGGGTAAGGCACATATTTTGCCCTGGCAGGCTCAGCGACTTTGGTGATCAGTTTGTTAAAGATCACACTTGCATAGTCAACTCGTAGAGAGTTGACCAGTGACCAACTGATCTGGGCCTCCAGGGAGCTGAATTGATCATAGCTCCCTGATTTTGTACCCAAAGATTGGATAAAGTTTGTGAAAAGAGCATTCCAAACACCATCCATTTTTGTTTTATGGACCGTAGAGTACTTACGGTTGCCACTGCCATCGACTGAGTATTTACACTCAATCTCAGTGAGTTCAACGAGGCCTTGTTTGGCAACGTCGCTCTCTGGCAGTGACTCGTACGACTCATAGGTCGGCAGTTGTAAAATGGAGCGGATGGTGTTGGCAGTTATGATGATGGGTTGGGTACCATTGTCTATAAAACTCTGGAGTTGGGAAACACCAGAGACGACAGAGTGAGTGCAGGTATACCAGAACTCACTGAGCCATTCTGGGTTCATTTCCCCAGGAGACAAGGTAAGAGCAGGGAGGATAAAGTGATTTTTCAAAAAGTTTATCACCTCCGCATACTCAGGTTTAGGACAGTTTACATTTCCCAAATAGTTAGATTTGGGAACTGTAATGACAAGGGTCTCACTGACCGCAGAGGCTCGAAGAGCTTTAATCTCTGGGGTCAGTGTGTAAGCATTGTTAAAAAATTTTGTCCTTGCCATTTTAGAGAAAGAAAAAGTAGAAGATTTAAAATATGAGATATTTGCAGAGAAAAATGAAGAAGATGAAGTTTGAAAAAATAGAAAGCGTAAAGAGTGAAAAGGTAAGGGTTTCGCTGCTTATATACGGTTACTGATGTTGAAAATATGTGGTCAAAACGAGTATGTACGTGGTCAAAAAGAAAAAAAAAATGTGGTTGGTGATAGTGGAGTAGGGTGATGATGGTTATAAGTGGTAACATTAAATGGTGATGGGAGTGGTGCGCCGGAAAGGTATACGAGGTGTCAGAAAAAGTGTACCTTTTCGAGTTCCCATAAGATATTTTAATAAAGTATTTATTAAGAATATAAATCGTTAAAAAAAATTAAATACAAAATGTATTAATTGTAAGGAATATATGTCAAAATAAATGCAGTATTAAATAATAACAGAACTTTCACTGATACAACATGTCTCAGCGAGATGAAAATAAGTTATATCTTAAAATAAAATAAATATTATGTTTCACATTTGAAGTCGCTGATCAAATTACAACTTAGAATACTAATCCAATCAGCTAGTCAAGTATGTGAGGCATAAGATATAGTTTATTTATGTGATATAAGGAATTTTCATGTGTAGTTACAAAGTATATAATTTATTGATTATAGCAATGCTAACTTATTGTTCTTGTTGATTACATCAGTGAGAATGATAGGTCAGCGTGTTAAAAAAAATAAACTATTTATTCTGTAACTACCTATTATTAAACAAACAGGTTTTAATCATTTAGGTTCAACATGCCCAACTCGCTGATGAGAAAGGTGAATCTCTTCTCATCTAAAGGTTTTGTAAAAATATCAGCGAGTTGGTAATCAGTTGGAATGAAATGCAGTTCAATGTCACCTTTCATGACGTGGTCCCTGATGAAGTGATATCTGACATCAATATGCTTTGTCCTTGAGTGCATCACAGGATTATTTGCTATGGCACTGGCACTTTGACTGTCACAATAAATTGGAACATTGCCAAAGTCAAAACCATAGTCAGCGAGCTGATTCCTCATCCACAGAATTTGAGCAGTGCAGGCTCCAGCAGCGACATATTCAGCCTCAGCAGTAGAAGTTGAGATAGAATTTTGTTTCTTGCTTGACCAGCTTACAAGCTTTTCTCCAAGAAACTGACAGCTACCAGAGGTACTCTTTCTGTCCATTTTGCATCCAGCATGATCAGAATCTGAATATCCCTTCAGTGAGAAATCTGAACCAGATGGGTACCAGAGACCAAGATTTGGTGTACCCTTCAGATATCTGAATATTCTTTTGACAACGAGCAAATGGGATTCCTTTGGATCAGCTTGATATCTAGCACATAGACAAGTAGAAAACATAATGTCTGGTCTACTAGTAGTTAAATACAGCAGTGACCCGATCATTCCTCTGTAAGCAGTGATGTTCACAGATTTACCATCAGGATCAGCATGTAATTTTACTGCAGATGACATTGGTGTAGCAAGGGATGAGCAGTTGGTGAATTCAAATTTCTTTAATAGATCTTTAACATATTTTCCTTGATTTATAAAAATACCAGTTTTGGTTTGCTTTATTTGTAGACCAAGGAAAAATGTTAGTTCACCCATCATGCTCATTTCATAACTTTTAGTCATAAGGTTACTGAATTCCTTGCACATGTCATTGTTAGTAGACCCAAAAATAATATCATCAACATAAATTTGGACCAATATAACATCTCTCTTATCCTTTTTAATAAAAAGTGTGCTGTCAATTTTACCTCTGACATACCCACAGTTAGTTAAGAAGGTGGAGAGAGTGTCATACCAAGCTCTAGGAGCTTGTTTTAGTCCATATAAAGCTTTTTCCAGCTTATAGACATAACCTGGAAGCTTGGGATCAGTGAATCCAGGTGGTTGCTTCACATACACTTCTTCCTGCAGCTTTCCATTCAAGAAGGCACTTTTCACATCCATTTGATATACCTTGAATTTCTTGTGAGCTGCATATGCTAAGAACAACCTGATTGCTTCAAGCCTAGCAACTGGTGCAAAGGTTTCATCATAATCAATTCCTTCTTGCTGACAGTAACCTTGTGCAACCAGTCTAGCCTTATTCCTTATTACAACACCATCTGCATCCATCTTGTTTCTGAACACCCATATTGTTCCAATCATAGATTTCCCAGCTACTTGAGGTACTAACTTCCACACTTTATTCCTTTCAAACTGAGATAGCTCATCTTGCATGGCAGCTATCCAGTGATGATCAGTGAGTGCCTCATCAACTTTCTTGGGCTCAATTAGTGACACAAAGCTTACAAACAAACAAAAATTAGCAGATGCTGATCTGGTCTGGACCTTGGATTGAGGATCACCAATAATCAATTGATTATCAATATGTCTAGTCCATTTAGTCACTCGCTGAGGTTCAGCAGTGACTTAATTATTCAGAGATGATCCACCAGACACATCAGCATTAGAAGCATGATTAATGTTTAAGCTTTGATTTGGAAAGAGAGTGTTATTATTTTGATGCAAATGATGAGATGATGATGGGGTATCAACAGGCAAAGATGAAGTTCCTGAATTATTCTTAGCTAAAGTAGAGCCAGAAGTATCTTCAGGGACATCATCTTCCCTTTCAGAATCTGATGGATGAACCTCATGCTTGTCATCACTGATTGTGTTAAAAATAAGGTTTTCATAATCTTTTGGATTAGTGAGTGATTCATCATAAGATTCATCAAAGGTAACATCCATTGATTCTTCAATACATTCCCTTCTTTTATTATAAACTTTGAAATCTTTTGAAATGATTGAGTAACCAACAAATATACCTTCATCAGCTTTGGGATCAAACTTTCCTAAGTGATCTCTTTTGTTTAAGACATAGCAGGTACTGCCAAAAACATGAAGAAAACTTATGTCAGGTTTTCTCCCCCTTAACACCTCATAGGCTGTCTTATCATGTCTCTTGACAATCAGAGACCTATTCTGAGTGTAGCAGGCAGTGTTAACTGCTTCAGCCCAGAAGTGGGTCTTAAGACCAGCATCTATGAGCATTGACCTTGCTGATTCAATCAAGGTTCTATTCCTCCTCTCTGCAACACCATTTTGTTGAGGTGTTCTTGGTGCAGAGAAGTTTTGAGAAATACCTTTTGAATCACAGAAACTCTCAAGGTCAATATTTCTGAATTCAGTGCCATTATCACTTCTTAAATGTTTAACTGAACAATCATTTAAGTTTTCCATCTTTTTGATAAAGGATATAATTTCCTGTGTTGCATCACTTTTGGCTTTAAGAAAGAATACCCAAGTATATCTGGAATATTCATCCACAATTACCAAGCAATACCTTTTACCACCAAGACTAGGAGAACTCACTGGACCAAATAGATCCATATGCATCAGTTGAAAACATTCTGTCACTGAAGATGTTTGTTTGCTTTTGAAAGAGGAGCTGTGATGCTTTCCCTTCTCACATGCTGAACAAAGCTTGTCTTTGTCAAAAGTAAGCTTTGGAAGACCATTTACCAAGTCATTCTTGTTGAGCTTGCTTATGGCCTTGAAGTTCAGGTGAGAAAGTCGCTTATGCCATAACCATTTTTCTTCTGAAACGGTTCTGGAATAAAAGCATGTTCCTGATTGTGCTGAGTCCATATTGACTACATATGTATTTCCTTTTCTTTGAGCACCCAGGACAGCACTTCCATTTCTGTTGTAAACAACTCCAGCTTCATGATCAAATAACACTTTATTCTTGGCATCGCAGAACTGACTGATGCTTAATAAATTATGCTTCAGTCCTTCAACATATGCCACCTTTTTAAACATCACATTTCCATTGGTCAAGACCCCATACCCTATGGTCTTACCAATGTTGTTATCACCAAAAACTACATCAGGACCTCTTTCATCCTGGTAGTCGCTGAGCAGGGACTTACATCCGGTCATATGTTTGGAACACCCACTGTCCAGATACCAGATTGTTTCTCTAAGAATGCCCTACATCAGAAGTGAAATGTTAGTTCAATTTATGAACCCATCCTGAGATGGGTTCATGGTGGACAAGCCTTGAACTTGGCTTCCACTGACCAGCAAGACATTTGATTCACTGCTGGTGGTTGGTTGGACACAAGCTTGTACTGATGAACAATCTGTTGACACATGTTGCCTACTTCCACACTTATAGCATTTTTTATTTGTGGCTTTAGACTTCTTTTGCTCAAGATGCTTATTTGATTGAGATTTAAAAGAATTCAGACTTACTGTCTCAGTTTGTTTCTTTGACTCCAAGTCACTGATGACAAGATCATCAGTCACTGAAGTGTCAGAAGTGAGGTTGCTGAATGACTTTTGATTAATAGCAGTAATACTGATGGGAACTGGATTAGTTGTTGACTCATTTATGCTCAAGTCTTTCAGTTCATCAATACTTGCAGCTATATCACAGTTGTCAGTGACCAGCGAGCTTTTAACAAAGTGATTTGGTTTAGGCTCGCTGAAGACTGACATTGGTTCAAAAAGGAAGTTTGAAAAGGATTGATCAGGCTTGAATACTTGATCAATGCTTGTGGCATCAGCCAGAGAAGCAGCTGTGTCATAATCTCCTCCCAAAATAGCTTTTACTTGTTTTGGAATTTGATTATTAACACACTGATTTACATTTAATGCAGATTTGCACCATGACTTTATAACTTCATTGAGTTGAGAAAATTTGGTTTCAAAACTTATTTTCTCTTGAATGCACATTTGATTTGCATGTATTTGTGCATCAAGTTCAAGTTTTAGATCTTTCATTTTCAACAAATTTTCTTCTTGAAGTTTAAGTTTAGATGTTAAGTCATTGATCATGCATTCTTGCCTCTTCTGAATATCATGAGCATTTGATAGATCAACTATCAAAGTCTCAAAGATATTCTCCTTTTCAGTCACTGAAGCTGATTTAAAACAATGTACCTTGTAGAGAGTCTCTGGATCCCAGCCAGATGCTGAACATTTCTTAGCTACTTCTTTGATGTTTTCATGGAAGTCAGCATCATCAGCCGTCATGCAGTAATCTCTATCTAAACAAATCATAGCTTCTTCTTCATCAGATGATGAGGTTGAGTCAGAGTCGCTGAAGGTTCCTTCTTCAGCGACGAATCCTTTTCCCTTCTTCTTACCAACTTTGGACATAGCTTTCAGCTTCTTGTATTTTGATTTGTACTTGTTGTACTTGTCATTTCTGAAGCTGGGCCTTTGTTCAGGGAGAGGATTGACAGCTTTGGATCTACAGTCAGCTGCAAAGTGACCAGGTTTGCCACATTTGTAGCAGTCACCTTTTGACTTTGAGATGTCACTTGATGGTGCGCCAACAAATTTGTTAAACCTTGTGTTCTTTCTGAAATTTGCAACCATCATGGCCATATCTCTTTCCAGCTTCTCTAGTCCTTCTTCATAGCTGACTTCAGACTGACTGTCAGCAGCACAACCTTCCTCATCTGCAATCAGTAACTTTGAACTCAACTGGGTGATTTTAACTTTCTGCTTTTGATCAATCTCTTCTAGCTCAGCTACAAGGGCATTAGAAATCTTTTGACTGCCTAGTGCAGCACGAATGTGCTCACTTTGATCAGCCTGTTTTTCAGATTGTTCCCAGTTTAACAATATACCATAAATTTGAGTTAGATTGAGAGAAGTAAAATCATTACGTTGTCGAGTACATGTTGCAATGGTTCCCCAAATTTTTCTAGGCAACAGTTCTAGAAATTTTTCGACAATAAATCTTTGGTCTTTTCCTATATTAGCCTTTTCCATTTTATTTATTAAAGCTTGATATCTAGTATAGGTGGAGGCCAGTGACTCATTGGGTTCCATGGCAAACAGTTCATATTGACGAGTCAGATTTACTTCTCTACAGCGAATAATGTCGGGGGTTCCAATATAGATATTTCTTAGAGTGTCCCACATGTGTTTCGCTGTACTGCACAATCTAATGGACTCAAACACTTCATCAGGAAGTGACATGCTTATGTATATTTTAGCTTGTTTATCCAGCCTGACCATGCGCCTATCCTCATCTGTCCATTGTTCCTCCCTTTTTGGCATAACCATTTCTGGTAAGGCAGGAGTGGTTGCAGTAGCTGCAACAGCAGGAATAATGACAGTGGGGGTGTGAGGACCGTCAGTTATTATAGAACAAAGACGATCATCAACAAGGTCTAAGAACATCATCATCCTGGACATCCAGGTTTCAATTCTTGAGGGGTCAAAGGCTGGAGGTTTTGTAGTGGAGCCATTTCCCTTCTGGTACTCAGAATCAACACAACTGTACTTAACGGATTCCATTGCAGATCTTGTTAAATTATATTTTAAACCAACTCTGCTCTGATACCAATTGTGAGTCCCTAATCACTATTATGTTAGTGATTGTGAATCGTTAACAGTGAGTTAATTGTAGAAGGGGGGGTTGAATACAATTAAAAACTTTTCCTTTTTGATATAATGTGTTATCTTTGTTTAACAAGTTTTTAACCGTATTAAAGTAACAGCAATATGAACACAAGTATGTATATAAGATAAACAGTTCAGTTGCTGATACAAATGTAGCTGAAAGATAAATTCTTTTATTGATAAAATTTATCTCTTGTTGATTGCGGAATAGATTAGCCAAAGCTAATCTAAATCAAACAATACAGCTATTACAAAGGAGATGAGCAGTAGTGGACAAACACGCTAACTTGCTCACTCGCTGAAGTAAACTAGTAGTGGACAAACACGCTACTAGTTCACTTGCTGATGTTACTTGTATCTTAGACAAACTAGTCACTGACAAACAAGTGACAATACAAGTAATCGACACAAAATGAAGTACAACATACTACGCTATTTATAGACGCTGAAATCCTCAATTTCCGGATCTGATGGACACGTGTTGCTGCTTGATTGGAGAGGTAGTTGAGATGTGATACATCATGGCACGACATTCTGTCTTGGGAAATATCACCTTGTACCATAGACCAATCAAAAGCTTCCACGTTACTCTTTTCAAGTTTCGAGGAACACGTGTTGTGCCGTAATAACGCCGAATGTTGACTTCTTATTTAATGCGGCATTTAATGCTGCAGTCACTGATAGATATATCAATTCTCCTCATTCTCGATGCGAGCTAACATGCTCTAAAGAATGACTTGAACAGCTAATCTTCAGCGACTTCTTTTATTCAGCGGAAGAGAGAACTCAAGAAGACTTGGAGACTCTCGCTGATAGATGAGTATCAGCGACACACATAGTTGAGTCTTTGATCTTTATAAATTCTTCCTCTACTGGTCTAAGATACAATCAGCGACCAGAAAACCTTTAGTAACACTATCTTCAACTTGAATCATACTTCATGTACAGAGAGTAATACTCTCGCTGATATTGATCAGCGACACACAGAGTTGAGCATAATTCTCCTTCAGTAACTTAGTGAGAGAGAGAGAAGATCAGCGAACATAAGCATCAGCAACAGGAGCTTGACTTGAATCATTTCTTCTTAGAGAGATCTTCATTAAGTGAGTCAGAGACATGAGAATATAAGACACCATCAGTGACTTCGCTTATCAGCGACCAGTGACTCAACAGAAAGCACTAAGTCGAGCTCTCGACTTTAAAAGAGCGCTTCTCAGGAGGCAACCCGTGTTTTTACGTTTCTGCAATTTTACTTTCCAAGAAGTGATGAAATCTCCGACTATCTTTCACACCCGGATCATACAAAGCATGCTCTAGCCTGCAAGGAAGCATCAACGCCAGAAGAAAAGTATATCCGACGTGTTCACGCCTACGAGACCAATCACAAGAAGACTTAATCAAAACTGCAACAAGGAAGACGAAATCCAGCACATGCACCAAAGGAACACTGCAACCACCGGGGAGTACTTCTATACCGTCTTTTTCATTCGTTTTAAATATACCATATCCAATATGCTTATCACTAAGTGTGGGATTCAAACCCAACACACACTAAAAGAATGCGCCTTATATGTTTGAAACCCTAAGTGTGGGATTTTACCCAGATAAGAAGCTTAGTATAACATCGAGGACGATGTTTCTTTAAGTGTGGGATAGCAGTAGTTGCACTACTGTAAAATGGATAATGGTATACGCTTGATTCTAAAATCGTTGCTCTTTATTAGACCATCCTTCTCCAAAAAGTAAACAAAATTTTCAAAAATATGTTGAAAATGAAAAATTTTAGACAAAGAATGATTTACTTTGGGAAAAAGGATAATTAAAAAATACAAACTCTTTTGAAAAATCAGTTTTGTAATCCCATAAAGAGCATCGCATGACTAGGCACACAACAACCCAACTTTCGATTCGTGAGGTATCTTGAGCCATAGAAAAAAGCATTCACTTTTAATGCTTCACTTTTTCGATTCTTGAGTGTGCCGATGTATGCGTTTAGAATCAGAACTTGCTCCTGTTATACATTTCGAATCCAGATTGGTCAGTGAAAAGGAGATCGAATCCCATCATTCTAAAACCCAGCCGTACAACCATACTCCCAAAAGAAAAATAGATACTTTACCCCTCACCTACTCAAAATCATCCTTCAAGCTTCATAAAAAGTTTCAGAGATGATCGAAGAGAAATCGCAAGGGGTTGACGCCGAGAAAAAAAAATCCGAAGAAAAAGGAAATCAATAGGAGAAAAAGACTCCTTCCGCAAATATCCAAAGGCGTCAATCTCCCAAAAACCCCAACTTCGACAAAAAGAAAATCAAAACCTCCTCTCATACCACCAACCTTTCACTCCAACAACCTTACACCCCCTCTCCTTGAATGATGGTGGCTAGATCGACTTTACACTCGCCAAAAAGGTAACGATTTGATTCTCGATCAAGCCTATGACGATAAACGATACATGACTGGCGTTCTGAGTGATTGATAATACTAGAATAGGAAACCCTAAACACTTTGAGTGATTTGAGTGACCACCTTGAGAGGATCGCCTAGTCATGTATCCAAGATCAAAGATCACAAGCATGCTCCTAAAGATTACAATCCTTCCTTTTCCAAGAACAAGTATTTTACTTTCCCAAAACCCCTTAGTAAAAAGTTCCACCTTAAAATTATTTTATTTATAACATGTTGAAAATCGAGTTTGCTTGAGGACAAGCAAAGTTCTAACTGTGGGATACTTGATATCGCGTAAAAAGTCACGTTTTTACTACCGATATCTCTCTCATTCTGGAACGATTCTTGGCATTTTAATTCAAAAACATTACAAATCAATAGTATTATGCCAAGATAGTCAAAACAAGGTCGCACGATAAAAATCAAGCAAAACGGATGAAAAACGAAGATTCCACGCACGTTTGAAGATTCCAGACACCGGAATGAGGTTTCAAGACAAAAGAGCCCATCACCAACATCTATTTGACCCAAGATGTTCGTTTTCAAATTACGAGTCCAACAGAAGAAGAATCAACTAAAACGGATAAAGAACGAAGATTCTACGCACTCCGGAAGATCCAAACGATTCGTACGACACATCTAAAGTTCAGAGACATATTTTTGGGATTTCTTTTCATCAAAAGCTTCGTTTTTGAATTACGAATCCAACGCAAAAAGAATCAACGCAAACGGAGGTGTAACGAAGAAAACACGCATGAATCGAGAAACGCAACAACCGGCAACGGACTGGTGCCACTGGCAGCCAGCCGCCGCCGCCAGCCAGCCAGCCGCCGGCTGCTGGCAGCCAGCCGCCGCCGGCTGCCCGCCACCCGCACGGATTGCGCTTTTTCGTCCTTTTTCGTCCCCGGTGCTAGACCTTTTCCTACTTTTCGTACCTGGTGCCACTACCTTTTTCGCCTTTCGTACCTGGTGCTACTACCTTTTCCACCTTTTGCTAATGTGTGCTTCCTTTGGCTAAAATGCACCAAAACTCCTCTATAAATAGGAGGCATGGGTTCATTTGAAACACACACCACACACCTTGGAAGAAACACTTACACCTACACACACTTTCTTCTAGCTTTTCTTTCTTTCTTTGTTTTAAATTAGTATTAGGCTAGTAGCAAGGAATGTGTTTGTAATCCTTGGTGAGGAACGCAATTGTAATAGTTGGTGTACGCTTGGAGCAACCCTTATTAATTCAAGTCTACTCCTTCTCGCATATTAATCTCGGTTATTTCTATCCTTATCTATCTTGATTAAATATGTATACTTTAATTATGCTAGAGATAGTTTATGCCATGATTAGCGAGTAGATTACTATTGTATTTGTTATGATGTAGTTAGTATATATGATTGTGGGATGACTTTAAATATGTCGTGAAATAATATGACGGCCCCTATTCGACTGTTACTTGGTATAGTGCTGGAAATGCTTTTAAGCAAAGTACATACGTATGGAAGCCGGTAACGACCGAAGGTAGTTGTATTATGGATCGACATTATAAAACGGAAACTTTATGAACGGACTTATCTTATGATTTTAAAGCTAAAACTTACATTCGCCTTTCGATTAACAAACGTGATTACAACCTTGTAAAGAGGAGTCGCGAACCTCACTACTTGGTCAATAGTTATCTGTGTAAAACTATGGTTTCGATTGAAACATTATGCGAGCATCATAAAATGCAATGTGGTTACGTGGAAGTGCCATGAGTATTGTACACTCAGAATCACAATGTACTTATCATGTAAACATCGTGAAGCAATTGAATCCACAATGGAAACATCGGTAAACGATTAAATACATTGTGGACTACCATAGCATTTTCTGACAGGGTCTGGGTTTAACTCTATGCAAAAAGCCGTCAGCATTTTAATTATTTCTTTAATTAGATTATATTAGTTTAGATTAGATTAGGTAGGCTATAGGCTAAATAACCATTTACGAAAACCTAGGGATTTGTTAATTGTATTGAGAAAGGCAAGTTTAAAAATCCAATTTAAATCGATACTTTTCCTTAACCTATGAAATATAAAGTAAGGTACGCAAGAAACCTCAACACTTTCCTTTGCTTACCATGCTTAAAATTCATTAATATGAATTGATCAATTAAGTCCGAACATATTTGCTAAGTTAATAGTTTGCTAAATTTATAGTCCTTATGGTATTAAGAACGGTTAGACTTGTTGTAGACTTGTTGTAGACTTGCTACTCTATTCCTTCACCCACGAGCAAAATACGCTCAATAATAAGGGCCACTGACTCCCTCATAGGAGAGTGTGGAGAGTTGAACATTGTCTGTCTGATTAGAATCATGACACCGTGGTTCCTCGTGACATATTAGTTGATAACCGACTAATAGGGAATTTATCGGTTATACCATAAACTACCAAGTCTAGTGAACACACCAAATTTAGTAAATGTTTCCCCTACAAGTCATCGTCCCACATTATAAGCTAACGAACTCACAACAAATACTCCTTTTATTATCTGATTTACAATTATCTTTTATTCGCTTTAATTAGTTTAATTAGTTAACTGAACCAAAAACTCCCAACGCACTCTTTTAATATTTACTAGAAAAGAAAGATTGATTGGATTCCCTCTGTTTCAATTCAGTTTCTCTTTAAGAACGACTCTAGGTCATACTTACCATCTTCTAGCCTTTTGGTTCAGTATCAGTAAGTCACACTTAGACCCCAGCAAATACAAATTTAAAACACCCACGATCGCGGTCCGAGCGCCGTCTTCACACGGACGCTTGCGAGCGCATCAGGTATATTCGCGGTCTCCCAGAAAATATCCAGGGGAACGTTGCCTCATCCCGACCAGCAACCATTCAGAGTGCAATCCGCCTGGCACATGAACTCATGGCAATGATTGTCAGTCGTGAAACATCCGCTCCATCTTCCAACAACAACAACAAGAGAAAATGGACTGACATCCAGAACAAGAAACCCGACACCATCAAGGCCTACACTTCCAACACTGATCCCAAGCGGGGTTACACGGGGACAAACCTTTTTGTTCCAAGTGCAACCGCCATCATGACGGTCCTTGTGGTACCCCTTGCAACAACTGCAAGCGGTACGGGCATCTTGCCAAGGACTGCAGATCCCCCAAGAACAACAACAACAACAATCCCAACAACAACGCCAACACCAATCAACCTCGAGCCTGTTACGAATGTGGAGACACCGGACACTTCAGGAATGATTGTCCAAAATGCAAGAACAAGGGCAACCAGAACAATGCACGAGGTAGAGCTTTCGTACTTAACTCTAAGGATGCCCATCAAGACCCTGATGTGGTCACGGGTATGTTCCTTATCAACAATTTATCTGCTTCTGTTCTATTTGATACTGGTGCTGACAAGAGTTTCATATCAAACGAGTTCAGCCCACTACTTGATATTACACCTGTTGCATTAGATACTTTATATACTATAGAGCTAGCTAATGGCAAACTAATCGAGGTCGATAGTGTATTACCTGATTGCACTTTAACCCTCGCAAACGAACCTTTCTCCATCAACCTCATACCCGTCGAGATCAGAAGTTTCGACATCATTGTTGGCATGGACTGGTTGTCCAAGCATCGATCCGAAATCGTTTGTTACGACAAAATCATTCGTATTCCTCTCATCACCGGTAGTACTTTAATCATACAAGGGGAGACCAGTGGGACGAGATTAAATATCATCTCATGCATGAAAACCCGTAAGTTCTTGAGAAAGGGTTATCAGGCAATCCTCGCACACATCATGGAGAAAAAGTCGGAGGAGAAGCGACTCGAGGATGTGCTAATCGTTCGAGACTTTCCAGAAGTCTTTCCCGAAGAACTACCCGGTCTACCACCACCAAGACAGGTCAAGTTCTCCATCGATCTTGTTCCCGATGTAGCACCCGTGGCACGAGCACCTTATCGTTTAGCCCCATCGGAACTTCAGGAGTTATCTACTCAATTACAGGAACTCCTGGATAAAGGATTCATCCGACCGAGTTCTTCGCCTTGGGGAGCACCGGTCTTATTCGTGAAAAAGAAAGACGGTTCCTTCATAATGTGTATCGACTACCGCGAACTCAACAAACTCACCGTCAAGAACCGTTATCTACTCCCCCGTATTGATGACCTATTTGACCAACTCCAGGGGTCGAGTTTTTATTCAAAAATTGATCTACGGTCAGGTTATCATCAACTCCGAGTTTGTGACTCTGATATTCCGAAAACTGCTTTCCGAACTCGCTACGGGCATTACGAGTTTCAAGTGATGCCACTCGGTTTAACAAACGCATCGGCTGTATTCATCGACCTTATGAACCGAGTGTGCAAACCATATCTTGACAAGTTCGTCATTGTATTCATCGATGACATCCTCATTTACTCGCGCGACGAACAGGAACATGCGCAGCATCTCAAAACCATCCTAGAACTGCTCAGACATGAGGAGTTATACGCCAAATTCTCTAAGTGTGAGTTCTGGATGCAAACCGTTCAATTCCTTGGACACGTGATTGACAGTCAAGGAATTCGTGTTGATCCTTCAAAAATCAAGGCTATCAAGTGCTGGCAAGCACCTACTACGCCAATCGAAGTACGCCAATTCTTGGGTCTTGCTGGGTACTATCGGCGTTTCATTGAGCATTTTTCAAAAATAGCCCAACCTCTCACCACACTTACTCAAAAAGACAAGAAGTTCGACTGGACAGATAAACAAGAGTCAGCTTTCCAACTTCTAAAACAAAAGCTTTGCAGTGCTCCTATTCTATCCTTACCCGAAGGCAACAATGACTTCGTGGTATACTGCGATGCTTCCCACCAAGGTCTTGGTTGCGTGTTGATGCAACGAGACAAGGTCATTGCCT
Source organism: Pseudognaphalium luteoalbum (assembly GCA_963422505.1). Taxonomy (NCBI): domain Eukaryota; kingdom Viridiplantae; phylum Streptophyta; class Magnoliopsida; order Asterales; family Asteraceae; genus Pseudognaphalium; species Pseudognaphalium luteoalbum. The sequence continues at coordinate 92,858,989 of OY730193.1, read as the reverse complement.
ACGCCTCTCGACAGCTGAAAATTCACGAAAAGAACTACACTACCCATAACCTCGAACTTAGAGATGTCGTATTCGCTCTCAAAATCTGGAGACATTATCTTTACGGCACTAAGTGCACAATCTTTACCGACCACAAAAGTCTCCAACACATATTCGATCAGAAGGATCTCAACATGAGGCAACGTCGGTGGGTCGAGTTATTTACCGACTACGATTGCGAGATCAAATACCATCTGGGTAAGGCAAATGTTGTTGCCGATGCCCTCAGTCGAAAGGAACAATTGAAACCACTTCGAGTCCGAGCCCTCAGTATGACTATTCACAACGATCTAAACATTCAGATTCTCACTGCTCAACTCGAAGCTCTGAAACCCGATAACATCAAAAACGAAGCCTTGCAAGGCATGGATAAACAGTTTGAGATCAAACCTAACGGTACTCGACAATTCTCTAACCAGTTATGGTTACCTAGCTTCGGCAACTTACGAGATTTGGTGATGGACGAAGCTCACAAATCTCGCTATTCTATACATCCTGGATCTGACAAGATGTATCACGGTATCAAAGAACTATACTGGTGGCCTAACATGAAAGCTGACATAGCCACGTATGTCGGCAAATGCTTGACATGTTCTAAGGTCAAGGCCGAGTATCAAAAACCTTCCGGCATGCTACAACAACCGGAAATTCCCCAGTGGAAATGGGAGCAGATCACCATGGATTTCATTACTAAACTCCCAAAAACATCGAGCGGTTGCGATACCATTTGGATGATCGTCGATCGTCTCACCAAATCTGCTCATTTCCTCGCCATCAAAGAAACCGATAAAATGGAACGCCTCACAAGAATCTATCTGAAAGAGATTGTATCCCGACACAGCGTTCCCATCTCAATTATCTCTGATAGAGATAGTCGTTTCACATCTCACTTTTGGCAGTCACTTCAGAAATCATTGGGTACTCGTCTGGATATGAGTACCGCATACCATCCACAAACTGACGGCCAAAGCGAACGAACCATACAAACACTGGAGGACATGCTACGAGCCTGCATAGTTGACTTTGGTGCAAACTGGGAACATCATCTACCATTGTGCGAATTTTCATACAACAACAGCTACCATACCAGTATTGGAGCTGCACCTTTCGAGGCACTGTACGGTCGTAAGTGCCGATCACTTGTTTGTTGGACCGAAGTGGGAGACAGCCAACTCACTGGTCCAGAAATCATTCAAAAAACCACAAAAAAGATCATTGGTATACAAAACAGACTCAAAGCCGCGCGTGATCGATGATAAACTTCATTTCATCGAGAACCCAGTGGAAATCATGGACCGTGAGGCTAAATAGTTGAAACAAAGTCGTATTCTCATCGTTAAAGTCCGGTGGAATTCGTGGCGTGGTCCGGAATTCACTTAGGAATGGGAAGACCAAATGCGACTCAAGTACCCACAATTATTCACAGACTCCACTCCATCTACGACTCAGAGCTAAATTTCGGGATGAAATTCTCTTAATAAGGGAGAATGTGACACCCGCCAAATTAGGACTAGTACTTAGTACCTAATCATTGTACTAATACATGTAATTTGTTATGTTAGGGCTAATTATGTGTATCACTTTGTATATTGCTATATATACACACGTATGCGATTTATTTAAATCATGCATTTCATTATCGGATGGAATCCGACATAATCACAAAACGGACGTTGGTGAACAATTTATTAAAATATGTGAAACCAACTAATTAACTCATTTTTAATATATAATATTTGGATAATATATACAAACGTATTTCGTATCGTCTAAAAGTAACCGTACGCGACAGAAATGCACGAAACATGCCCTACAAGTGAAATAACCTCAAGTTATATTTTCATAACTCGTAATAAAGTATTTTAATAAAATACTTAAATTAAAAATATTGTGATTTAAAGCGAAAATGAAAACGTGATTTAATAACGTATAACGATAAATAACGTCAAAACGATCGGGTAAACGAACACCACACGGAACGTGAACCTAGGGAACAAAGTTTGGGACACACCCACTTGGGGTGGGCCCCACCCAACCGGCCAAGGTGAGGGGGAGTCAAACCCTCACCCCTTTTTGCCCCATTCACACTCCAACCCCATTCCATCACTTTCACCACCTCACTTTCCTCTCAACTCTCTCTCTCTCTCCCTCTCTCTACTTCTCGGCTCTCTCTCTCTCTCTCTACAAAAATCACCACCAAAAACACCTCCAATCACAAGAAGGCTTGAAGCAAAAGTGATCACCGCGACGAAAGCAACACATCCATCTTTTCGGATTCTTCGTGCGATGATTTGTAAGATTCCGACACTTTCGAAAATACTTATATTATGACTATTTTGCATGTTTGTTGTTTATCTTGCTAGATTGTGTCCAAATAATATGTTAAAACTCGTTTTTTAAACATTTGTCGAAAATGTCAGCTTTAACCATTTTATAGATCCAACACTTCGGGTTACTCCCAACACAAACCAATAATTTCTGCAACCTCTACAAACTGATTTAAGACTTGTGTAAAAGTTTCGTGTCAAACCGAGGTCGTTTGACAACAAACCCGACACTTGAAAACCCAAACATCATGTTATGTCGTAGAAGGGCTGGACCTTCTGCGACACAAGCCCTTATGTCGCTAAGAATAGGCTACGTCGCACATAGCGACACAAGTCACTATGTCGCCAAATTGTGAATGTCACAGTAGCGACACAACACCTTATGTCGCATTAAATTGCGGACGTTGCACATAGCAACGCAAAGACCTATGTCGCAGTCCTGACCTGCGACACATCAGCCTATGTCGCACTTGGTGTCGCATCCAGTGTCGCACAAATCAGAACATGTTGTTCTAACATTTTGTGATAATAGTTTGTATATTGTTTTAGCATAGATTAATTGTATAAATGACCTATTGTATTGCGACAAATAGCCATACGACAATAGTATTGCGACAAAGCTATTGTCGGATGGTTAGTCATTGAGATAATCAAATTGTCGCATTGACTAAGTTTGACTTCATTAAGTCTTATTGTTGCATGTATGTTTGGAGGTCTATAAATAGACTTCCTTAGGTCATTTTGAAAGGGTTTTTTAGAGAGTCTTCATTTGTAACTCTTTGATTGTAATATCTAGAGAGAGAGTTTGAGAGAGAGAATTCAAGCTGATTGTACATGCTTTGTGATTAAATAAAAGTTCATTACTTTTATTTTACATCTTGCATTTCAATTCTGATTTTGATTTCACATGAACAAATCTCATTCATTCTTGTTCTACTTTAGCATATAGCTATTTCCGCTAGCTATACGATTTGTTCGACTGCGTTGTGGCTCGAGTTCTGGTGGAGCATTGCGATTACAAAGTGGTATCAGAGCCGTACACAAGAAATCGAACTGATTTAAGCAAGATTGATTGAGTTTTGAGATTGAAAAGGTGTTCGGAAGCTACGATTTAAGATCGGAATCAATTTTGTGGTAAATTAGGTGTACGACAATGTCAATTCAGGTTGTATAATCATCTTCGCATCTTCGTATCTGATTATCTGTGATTAATTCATTGATTTGGTGAATTAATTTGAGTTTTCGGATTTGGTTATCGTATGACTTGTTCGTCAAGTGTACGGACAGGTCAAATTTGACTTTCTTTTGTCAAATTGCACACATACGAAGGTCGAAATTTCATTTCCGAGTTGATTGACATCAAAATTAACCGATTTGAGTTAGTTTTGAGTGATTTTTTGGATTTTTCGAGATCTGGTAATTTTGTGCGTGAATAGAAATCCGACAATAGCAATAACCACTTTTCTCCGTGAATGTGTTTGGGCGGGAGATTTGAAAATCCGACAATAGAGTATTGTCGCATGAATAGTGGATCATTGTCGGACAATGTTTAGCTATTCTCGGAAGAAGACCATTGTCGGATTCTAATATTCCCGGATTTGTTATTCTCGCATAAACAGTAATTTTGGTATTCTCGGATTCTGACATACTCGGATTTCTTATTCTCGCATCAAGAGTGTTTGTCGCAGAAGTGTGATTGTCGCATGGTTTCACAATGTTCAACTTAGTTTAAAAAAAAAGTATTTTGGCGGGAAAATTTGTATACTTCCAAAAAATTTTCTAAGCCTTAAAAGTGATAAATTTTGGCTTTGAAAAAGTTTCATTTTACCCGAGCATTTTTGAACGTTTTTGAACGCGATTTTGGAGGGAAATTTGTGAAAATTTTCTTATTGCAAAATTTTGTTATTAAGCTTAAAATTGTTCATTTTTAGTCTGGGAAAAGTTTCAATTTTATCCAAGTAATTTTGGACATTTTTGAAATAAAATTTGGTGGGAAAATTCAAGAGAGGTGAAGAATGGCATCTTCAAAGTTTGAGCTTGACTACAATGGAAATCCCCTACCTCCAAGATTTTTCTGCATAAATTATTACACTAGTTGGAAGTCTAGATTTGAAGAATTTATTACATTCAGTAATCCTGAGTTGTGGATTTCTATTATCGACCGATATGAGAGACCGAAAGCAAAAGGGACGTACTTTGGAGTTATTCCATTTAAATCGGTGAAATTAATGGATGAACAGGAACGCAAGGAATTTAACAGAGACAAGAAAGCCTTTGAAACAATTAAAAGTTGTTTACCAGAAGATGTGTTTCGTGCTTTCTCAGAAGCCGAAACCTCTTATGATTTATGGATTTCTTTGTCAAGAAGGTTTGGGGAATGTGAAAAGTTGAAATTACTTAATTCTGATGAAAGAATTAAGGAAGAATCAACAAAGAAAGAAGATGATATTAAAGCCTTACAATTTCAAGTCCAATTCATGCAAACTGAACGTGAAGAAATGCTTTCAAAGTTTCAGAAAATGGAAGAAAGGATTCTTGAACTTGAGAATCAACAAACAGGGCTACTCAAACTTCAAGAAGATCATAGTCTCGCTTTGAGAGCTATTCAAGATCTTAATAGTCTTGCTTTGAGAACTATTCAAGATCTTCAGCAACAACTTTCTCATGACACTCACGATTCTCACTCCACAAAACAACCTGAAAAGGTTGTGAAAAAGATTTACACGAGTAAATCTTCGTGTGAGAAAAAGATTTCTCAGTTTACTAATTATTCTTTGCAAAAGAATAAGAAGTATTCTAATAAATCACAATCAACCAGAACATTTGTTCATCAAAAGGTTGATGTTCAGGATTCTGTAAAGGTCAAGAATGTTAACAAATCGGTTTCAGGACAACAAAAGAAGACAAAAAGAGCTTTTTCAGCACCGATACAACCTTTTTCAGAAACAAGACAAACAAAATCTTGTGCATACACACGGGCACAGATGTTTGCTTTAGCACCATCACGATATAATCGTAAGGTGTTTACGCAATCAAAAGATTTTGTTCCTTTCTCCCAAAGGCGAACTCCTTCACAATCGATTCCTCGTCAACAATTTAGATATGAAACACCGTGTTTCTTATCTAGATGGAATTCGATTTCCTTGGATTATGTAGACACAACTTATCGATGGCTGTCAGGGCTATCTAAGCCTGTTGGAACTATGCTCAGGTGGGTTCCAAAAGTTGTTGCTACTTGATTGATACAAGACCAAGGAAGATAAATCTACTGTTCAGGGGGAGTTATGATCTATTCTATTGATATCAGAATATGGAACAGTTAGATTTTGTGAAGGATGTTAGAAGATAATTCTCTCTTTCAACAAGTTTATCATCAATTAAGCTAAAGTCGAAGACTTATACAAGCTATCGACAAGGGGGAGTTTATTAGAACATGTTGTTCTAATAGTTTGTGTCAATAGTTTGTATATACAAGCTATTGTCAAGGGGGAGTTTGTTAAAACATATTGTTCTAACATTTTGTGACAATAGTTTGTATATTGTTTTAGCATAGATTAATTGTATAAATGACCTATTGTATTGTGACAAATAGCCATACGACAATAGTATTGCGACAAAGCTATTGTCGGATGGTTAGTCATTGAGATAATCAAATTGTCGCATTGACTAAGTTTGACTTCATTAAGTCTTATTGTTTCATGTATGTTTGGAGGTCTATAAATAGACTTCCTTAGGTCATTTTGAAAGTGTTTTTTAGAGAGTCTTCATTTGTAACTCTTTGATTGTAATATCTAGAGAGAGAGTTTGAGAGAGAGAATTTAAGCTGATTGTACATGCTTTGTGATTAAATAAAAGTTCATTACTTTTATTTTACATCTTGCATTTCGATTATGATTTTGATTTCACATGAACAAATCTCATTCATTCTTGTTCTACTTTATCATATAGCTATTTCCGCTAGCTATACGATTTGTTCGACTGTGTTGTGGCTCGAGTTCTGGTGGAGCATTGCGATTACAGTATACAATGAAACAACACATAATAATAATGATGTAAGATTATTATTACAAACCGTCACCAACGGGCTATACATGTTTTCAAAACACAAACAAACAATCAAACAACCCAATGTATTTGGACATAACTAGTTGGATGAACAACTAGCATAGGTGATCTTTTGAGATACCTACTCATGTATTAACCAACGCGCGTCTTGGACACCCTCAGGTTGCAGTCTTCGAACATCACTACTTGGTTTAGCAGCAACACACGTTTGTCATATAAGTGCATCAGACTCAGGTGAGTCTCATAGCCCCGTATTTTACTATTTTTACTCCCGGGGTGGGAATACATGGACAGGTTTGTTTTACACGTGAACACAAGTACAAAACTCGATATATTGACTGCATGAGTTATTTTACTAATCATAAAACCCTCCACCACATAGTTTGTTGTTGCACCCGCAACCGTCGGTTCAGTGTCGTTGCGATTCCTGATGGTGATGCTGGCGCAGCAGGGGTTTTAAAATTTATATTTTGCGGGACTTAAATAATACATACTACATACTCTGGTTAGCAAGCGGTAAGTATGACCTAAGATCATTCTATGAATCCAAACGTGTGGGAGATTAAAGCTGGTGCTTTCGGTAGGAGATATTTAGGATGAAACAAAGTAGGTAGGTTTGGGGGTTTTAAACTAAAGACAGGTAATTAAAATGCAGAAAAGTAAATTACAGGAAAGCAGATAAAGATAAACATGTGATTGCTGAGATTTCGATAATTAATGTTTCAGGATGACAGATTAAATAGGGACAATGCTAAATGTAATGGTCTAAACTATCATGTGTAAACTCTAGAACCCTACCAACTAAATTTCCCATTGGCATGTCACTAGGAACTAGGTTATCGTGATTCTGATCAGAGCAATACGCAAACTTTCAATACTTATCTAGTTGAAAGATAAACAACCTATTTTGGCTTAACGCCGAGGTGCATGAATCAGTAGCGTATCGTCTCATAGGTCCGACCTTTCTTAACTCTAAAATAGTTTAGTATTTTATTAGCATGCAGATTAATAACTTTGTATGTTTTGACCGCTGATTGTGTAAGGCTTAGTGTTTTAAGGTAGTTAAATCACTAGGGTGTTATCCTTATTCCTAAGCCTTGTTTCATGCATTAAGGATGGGTTACTTCAACTTATGACTTGAGTCCTCCTTTTCAAACAGTTATACATCCCTAGATTATTCGCAGTTTATAAAAACGTGTTTCATATGCAGGACATGCCTTTCAGTAATCGGACAGTGTACTTTACATGGTAGTTCGACTACTTCTTACATCAGACATGCTGTCAGGAGTAATTGACGGTGAATATGACACTCTAAACTAACTAAATAAAAAGCGATGCAGAAATGTAAACCTAATATGTACAACGAGTGGGTTCACTGTGTCTTACTTGTTGCATGTCATGGGCACAAATAACTACTTACCATAATTAAGGTTGATCAAGTCCTAATTACTAGGTTGTAGTCACGTGGATAACTAGAAAGGGTACTCCATAAATTAAACTCAAGTTCATAAAGTCTTAACGATACAAAGGTCATTAATTCCTATTTTATCTGAACGTGTTTTCGAACATTATTTTATTGTGTATTGACTTTTGTAGGATATACCAGTTAGTTGTGAAGTTGTATCATCCTTTCGGAATTCCAACTGTTAAACCAGAGCTGATTCCAGTGATGTAACTACCTTCGGTCGTTTATCGACTTCCATACATTTGTACTCCGTATAAAACGTTTCCAGTACTATATCAGATAAACTGTCGAATAGGGGCCGTTACATCACGTTTACAATTGTCGTACACTTAATTATATAACGTCATCCTTACTTATAATTATCTACATCGTCAACAATAACAATAATAAACTACTCGCAATTCATGGCAATAGACAAATCACATACAAGGCAATAATACATAATTGAAATATGAAATAAAGCAAGTATGATAAAGGTTTCGATATCACCAGGAAATAAATGCGCAGCAACGTATTATTATGACAGACAAATCGTTCACACGTACAAAGAGGAATCTCCAAACTCCTAACATTCGCTCTAACCTCTATGTTAATCCGTAGATTAATTACAATAACCCTAGACTAAAATATAAGAGATTTTTAGAGTGAAAAAGTGAAAATGGAAGAATGGAAATGGAAATTTGAGAGAGTATATGAGTGTGTGAGTTGGTGTATGAGTTGGTGTATTGAAATGAGAGCTAGGGGCTGCCTTTTATAGAGTAAATTCGGCTCAAGTTAGCACCCCAAAGCTCATGATAGCAAAAGGTGGAAAAGGTAGTGGCACCAGGTACAAAAGGCGAAAAAGGTAGTGGCACCAGGTACGAAAAGTAGGAAAAGGTCTAGCACCAGGTATGAAAAAGGACAAAAAAGTGTAACCCATGCGGGTGAGTGGCAGCCGGCGGCGGCTGGCTGGCTGGCGGCGGCGGCTGGCTGCCAGTGGCACCAGTCTGCTGCCGGTTGCTGCGTTTCTTGATTCGTGCGTGTTTTCTTCGTTACGCGTCTGTTTTCATTGATTCTTTTTTCGTTGGATTTGTAATTCAAAAATGAAGCTTTTGATGAAAAGAAATCTCAAAAATATGTCTCTGAACTTTAGATGTGTCGTACGAATCGTTTGGATCTTCCAGAGTGCGTAGAATCTTCGTTCTTCATCCGTTTTAGTTGATTGTTCTTCTGTTGGATTCATAATTTAAAAACAAACATCTTGGGTCAGATAGATGTTGGTGATGGGCTCTTTGGTCTTGAAACCTCATTTTGATGTCTGGAATCTTTAAACGTGCGTGGAATCTTCGTTTTCTGCCCGTTTTGCTTGATTTTCATCATGCAACCTTGTTTTTACCATCTTGGCATAATATTACAGATTTGTAATATTTTTGAGTTAAAGTGCCAAGAATTGTTCCAAAATGAGAGAGATATCTATAGTAAAAACGTGACTTTTTACGCGATATCAAGTATCCCACACTTAGAACTTTGCTTGTCCTCAAGCAAACTCATTCTTAAAAGCTTCTGGAACGATTCTAATTGCATCAGTTTTTAGAGATACCTTTTTCCAAAGAATATAAAGTTACAGTTATGAAAGAGTTTTTACCGGAAACTAAGGGTTTATTGAATTTGATACCTTCTTTGAGCAACATGATGATCATGACTAGGTAAATGCAGCATTCTCGTCATAGGCTTGATTGAGGACCAAATCTCCATCACTTTTGATGAGGACGGTACTAACCATTCGAGATATCTTGGAAGGAATCGGGTGTTTTCGGTGTGAAGAAGGTGTGAGGGTTTTCCTTGTATTTTCTCGAAACTTTTCTTGAGAAAGTTTCTTTGGAATTTCACAGATTCTGAAAGGACTACATAGCCTTTTTCTTTGGAATTTTTCTTTTCTTGGCCCTTTTTCTTGATCCTTGGGCTTCTTTTTTTTTTTTTTTTTTTTTTTGAGCAGCTTCTGCTGAATTTCTTTTTCCTGAAGCTCCTTTTACGGATGATGTTCATCCTTTGGGGAATGCTCCGATATAAGCTTTTTGCTGAATTTCTTTTCTTGGAGCTCCTTTTACGGATGATGCTCATCCTTTGGGGAACGCTCCGATGGCTTTGTGTTAGGCTGCAGAAGTCTTGGAATATCTTTGAGAATTCGTTGGAAAATGAAACTTCTGTAGGTTCGGGATGAATGTTAGGAGGTTTTAATTGGGTGTTAAGAGTGAGTGTTGAGTGGGTGGATGTTTGATGGTGGAAGGGTGTTTGGATTCCTTAGAAGTTATCAAGATGGGTTGTACGTATGACACTCATCGGTGTGATCTCGAAATGTATTACAAGAGCAAGTTCTAATTCAAATGCGTATATCGGCGCCTAGCCATGTGTTGCCCTTTTCGTCCGTATCTTATTCTAAAATAGTTTTGTTTCGTTGCCAAAAACTCGTTCCTTGCTGTAATTTATACTTTTGAAAGATAGGATTTCTAAAGAACGATGTTTTTGAATCTGAAAATTTTGAAATTTTATCCATTTTTAGCTTTTAAACGGAAATATTGTTTGACTTACGGACAAGAGGAAAAAACTTGCGGTTGAAGGCCGTATATCCCACACTTAGAGGAACATTGTCCCTAATGTTCGAATCTATTTGTTGAGTACCTCTTGTTGAAGTATCCCACACTTAGAGATTCTACTTATTATTGGATTGTTTCGTAAGTGTAGTGTGGTTTTTATTATCCCATACTTAGTGTTTGGAATATCGGATGAGGTAATCAAAACGGGTAGAGGGTTTTGGAACGTTGTACCACTTTTATCGTGCACATTATCGGCGCCTCATTGGAAGTCTGCTGGTCCGTGGCTTGTAGCTTATGGCTCTCGGCATTCTTCATTGTGTGGTCCACAGTCCTCCTTTGCTTAGGTCTTCTATAGTTTTTCAAACAAACCACTCAACTTAATCAAGTAATAGCTGCTGATAAGAAAAGTAAAATAATAAAATGATAAAGTAATAACTGGATAGATGTGATGTCTATGCATCCACAGTACATTAAATACACATAATAATAATAAAGTCTTGGTAGAAAATAGAAAGAAGTAAGAAGGTGGAGCAATCTATTGCTCGGCTGGTGGTACTGCAGTCGAAGATGCTATGGGAGATGTCTCATCTGATGAAGAGTCATCGTGCTGATAGTTGGTGCCCTTATCTGATGCATCCCTATCATCCTCTGCGTCTGGTGTACCCATGGTGAATATCCCGTCATGTATCAACTGATCAACAAACTCCCCTGCGGGCATGTCAAAGCTATAGAGTGGAGTCTCATGTATCCCCTACTGAGAGTGCTCTCTGAATAGATCGGTCTGGCTGTGAGAAGATACTGGAGCAATCGGTGCAGCTGCAGGGCTGGTGCTCCTGAGAGTCCTATGACTCTGAACAAAAGTGGCTCGAGTAGGGGCTCTAGATATCCTACTGCTACTCGAAATCTATCCTCTAGCTGAGCCGACGACTGAGGGAATCTGCTGTCTCTGAAGGGGGATCTGTGCTCGCGGTGCCTGTGGCCTGAGTGGGGCTGTCCGAGGAAGTAAACCATGGCCATGGACTAGATGTCGGCGAGGAGCTGCAGGGGGATATAAATGTGGTGGGGCTTGGCCCATCCCGCATGGTATGTCCGGAAGTAGGCTCACTGGTATCCCTGCGATCTGCTGCCTCATAGCTCTGTAGCTTCTGACTTGCATCTGCATCAGCCAGTACCAGTAATCGGGTCCTGGGGGTGTCCCGTAATGGTATATATAAGCTGGTATCTGAGCTCTAGGGGCCGGGACAGAAGGTCCTGGCCTAGTAGGCTGTGGTGGTGCAACTGGGACATCAGAATCTTGCGCATCCTCATTAGAATCTGAACTTCGGGCCTCTCTCGGTTGCTTCCTCTTTCTGGACTCCCCGGGTAGGACTAGACCCGCTACCAATTTGTCAATACTCTCAGGGTCTGATGATCGTGCCCTGATGTAAACGGTACCATCCTTCAGAATCCTAAGTATATCCATTTTCCTCAGAAAATCATAGTCTACTGGTTGGGCACTCCATCCTGGCAGGCTTTTAAACTTTACTATCTCCGTTGTCCTAATCAATCCCATTTTCCTAATCAACCTAGTAATTACTGGGCCCATGAATGATCTTCTTGCACAAACTCTTTCTCTTCCAAAATCCCTGGGCAACCTGAATGTTTCTCCTTTCGAGGATACATGCCATCACGATAACATCAAACTCAGACACTCGTCCATTAGACGTATGTTTCCCGTCAAGTGAACAAGCCAGTAGTTTATGCAAAATCTGCATAACTGGGTCTGTGAGCTGGGTAGCTTTAATACCCGAGAAATATGGCTTTGGTGACCAATGACTCCATGCCTCTGCGGTGGTAGTCGTGAGAGACATCGTGGTGGCTCCATCAGTAAACAGGGGTGAATCTATCTGTTCTGGAGTATAGAGATCTAGGTGACGTGCAAACTGAGCAAATGACAAGGTGAATAGGCTCCCCATATATCTAAACGTGATCACCCCGTCTTCCACTCTACTCCCTGGCTCGAATGTATAGGTGGTCATGAACTCGGTGATCATCTCCATATACACCGGTTCGTCAATGCTGAACAATCTCTTGAAAGACTCAAACTGCTGACCCTCTATTGAGTAACTGAGTAGACTCTCTAATTTCTGCCTGAACCCTAATATCTGTAGCTTTTCCCAATCTACATATCTAAAATGGCCAAAAGGTTTATCTCTCCATATTCGTGCCATCCGGTCGTATGCTGGTGTTGCACTAAGGTATGCAAGAGATCCTGTAAGTGGACGTGCTGGTTTTAGCTTTTTCTTCATAGTACCTAAGAACATGAGAAATTTAAAGTAATAGGTCTTAAGAAAGGTGGAATTTAAAGCTCTTCTCAAATTTTTTGATGGAAAATTCGAAATGAGGGCTTTAAATTCTTAACAGTCCAAAGATTACAGTAAATATCAAATGCCCCCAAGTAACAATAGTAAGGCAATCATCAATATGTGAAAACATATAGTCATGGGATGGCGGTACTTTAACTTGCGAAGTAATGTCGTTTACAAAGTCTGGTGTTTAGCCAAATTTGAAACGTCATTATTTCACAGTTTGTAGTCTCATTGTAGGTTTTTGACTTTTAAAAGTTCAACTTGAAGTAAGGTTTTTGAATAAAAATCGCAATAATTTATTTTTAAAAATACAATACTTCAAATCGACTTTTAGGTCAAAACTTACTTCGGACGATAATTCCAATTTGTCCGCATACCAAAATTATAACCTAAGCATGTAATCATTATTTTTAGGCATTTTCCTACTAGATAACAAGCTAGGTCATGCACAAAAATTATGTCATCCATGTGTTTGGTTTTATTCAAGACTTTTGTTTATAGTAATAATTTTATATTGCCTATTTTGACTAGTCAAGAAAGTACAAGTGTCCTAGTAAGCAAGAGTTTTCAAGTAAATTTTTAATTTACTATCATGCATGCTAGTTAACTTTTTGTTGACTTTCAAAAGTCAAATTTGCTAATCCTAATCTATCCGCATTATGCAATTAACATGGGGCAATCATTCAAAACACCACAATTACTTAAATATCTAACAACTAGCACTTAATCAAGCTAAATTCTAGACTTAATCAATAAGTTAAAGTACATCTTCTTGAAAGGTCCAAACTAGTATGAATTAGCATAGGTAAGTGGTAGTAGCATGTAGTTTCTAAGCATTCAACCAAGAAAAATAGCAATTCCTAGTTACTAACTTAGGAAACTTCATAAAATGAGAAACTTTAAGCTTAAAGTGGGTTTCTTATGATCATACCTTGTTTTAGTGCGTTATGCTTCAAAATGAATGTACAATCGAGAATATCATGCAATTAGGAGTTCAAAAGGACATGAAATTAGAGAATTTGGTGAAGATTGGATGGTGATCCATGGAGTAGTGATGGTGGCCGATTTTGGGAGTGAGGGAGGAAGGAGAAGAAAAGGTTTTTATGTTACTTTTGAATTATGGGATCAAATGGAAGGCTTGTGGTCCATGAGAATAATTTTCATACTCCCATGTACCATATTCCTTACACGGTCCCCTATGTACATCTAAGTACTTCCCTAGATTAATTCCTAATGTCCCACTAATGATGATTACAAATCCTAAACGTATTTATTATAACTAGTTACTTGTTAGTCTTTCGTTACGTTATAAATAATTTAAGACGCGCGTACATTTTTGTGGAACAATTAAAAGCAATCCTGAGATATTAAACTTAAATTATTTTTGTTTGTTTTTAAAATTAGTTGTCTGACATGGACTTGTTGAATGTACATGTCTCGGCTAAAAGCTTAACGTTGTACGTTCTTGTTATCGCGCACGTGTTTTCAAGCAAAAATTTAAAAACGTTTGTTTCTCTTTTCTTTTTTTTTTAGAGGAAACTTTCAAAATTTTATTATATTACTATATTTATACTAAAATATGCTCATTTAAAGTTGCGAGCTTCGACCTTTTTCTCTAGGAATTATTTTAAGATTCGTTCCGATCCCTCCATAGGGAAAGGGTCGAGATTTGCTCCCTTAAGCGAACATTTTTCAGCACAAAACATTTTGAAAGTTCCAAAATGGTGTTATAAACTAAATAGTAATGACGATTCTCAATTCCGAGGACTTCTTGTTCTTCGTATCCTAAATTGATAAGATCACCAATTAACTTATTGTACGCTTTCCTTATCTTTTTAGGGTTTGACAAACCGACGCGTGGACCTTGATCTTTGTAATTAAGTTCGTGAGTGAGTTAATTCATGACGTCCAAAAATGCGCTCTCTTCCTGTGAATCAGGGTCTCCGGTTGTAGACTTGACTATCCTACAGAGTTCACTGATTGTGGATTTTTGTATGGAAGTGAAAGGGTATTTGGTAAAGGCAAAGATTCGAGTAAGCTTAATGTGAAGGTCTTTTCTTTTTGCGAAGAAAACTGTGTCGATTCTTTCCTTGGTGGAATCAGGAAAAACGTCTCGTAATTTTGAGATCAGGTAGGAGGCGGGGTCAACAAAGAAAGGAATTTTACCAGGAATGATGATAGAAATCATCGGATCTTGTTCTTCCCAGAACTCAAGTTTGTTGATCATTGCGGTGACACTGTGATTGATTAACATCATAGATGTCGGAAGAAAATGTATGTCAATGAGTGATTCAAAAAGTAGATCTAAATCTGCTATAAACTTTAGTTCTTGCTCTCTGAAATTTGTGGGAGTGCTTTCGCATTCATGACTTGACAGGCGAAGAAGGAATTCTACCTTTTTTTCTAACTTGGCAATCGTTTCTCGTTGTTCGTAAGAATACGGGAGATCGGCATAGGTTAACTGCCTGACGAATGCTTTATAGACATCTACCCTACGGGAAGAATTGAAAGAAGCACCGAGGTGGCGTTCTTCAAAACAAGGTTGTTCCGGCTCGACTGATGGAACCTTTTCCACCACTCGGTAAATGGTGTATTGGTGGTTGTGTGAAATGAAAAGAAAGATGCCGTAATTCTGAGAATCAGGCGTAGTTTGAGAATACACCGATGTTTCAGGAATGAGGGTGATTAAGTCACAAGACTTCGGAGGTTTTTCTTCAAAATTATCTTCAGGAAAATAATCGAAGTGGGAAGAATTTGGTAAATCAGGTAGGTGTAAAGTTGGCGAGTGATCTTCTGGAGATGATGCAAGGTCAGGTAACTGGTCCGTATCATCAAAATCCAGGCAATGTTTTTTAATTGAAAGTGAGGTCCTATATTCTTCTTGGGTGTCGGAGGTTTCCTTAGTTTTAGAGGAAGAAGGTGAAAAGAAAAAAGATCCTAACTCTTTTTCTAAGTAATCGAAGAATTCCGTATCATCCATTGAAGTGAGGTAAGAATTGGATTTTCGAGTTGTCATTTTTAAAGTTATCCTAACTAATAATACTTAATTAATACTAATTACTTAAATTAACTTTCGAAAGATTTCTAAAAAGATTTCAATCGGAAGGGTCTCCTAAATATTACTACTTAAGGCGGCTTTGAATCGTACGCTTGTGATTCCCCGGTAGCGGCGCCAAAAACTTGTTGCACCCGCAACTGTCGGTTCAGTGTCGTTGCGATTCCTGATGGTGATGCGGGCGCAGCAGGGGTTTTAAAATTTATATTTTGCGGGGCTTAAATAATACGTACTACCTACTCTGATTAGTAAGCGGTAAGTATGACCTAAGATCATTCTATGAATCCAAACGTGTGGGAGATTAAAGCTGGTGCTTTCAGTAAGAGATATTTAGGATGAAACAAAGTAGGTAGGTTTGGGGGTTTTAAACTAAAGACAGGTAATTAAAATGAAGAAAAGTAAATTACAGGAAAGCAGATAAAGATAAACATGTGATTGCTGAGATTTCGATAATTAATGTTTCAGGATGACAGATTAAACAAGGACAATGCTAAATGTAATGGTCTAAACTATCAGGTGTAAACTCTAGAACCCTACCAACTAAATTTCCCATTGGCATGTCACTAGGAACTAGGTTATCGTGATTCTGATCGGAGCAATACGCAAACTTCCAATACTTATCTAGTTGAAAGATAAACAACCTATTTTGGCTTAACGCCGAGGTGCATGAATCAGTAGCGTATCGTCTCATAGGTCCGACCTTTCTTAACTCCTAAAATAGTTTAGTATTTTATTAGCATGCAGATTAATAACTTTGTATGTTTTGACCGCTGATTGTGTAAGGCTTAGTATTTTAAGGTAGTTAAATCACTAGGGTGTTATCCTTATTCCTAAGCCTTGTTTCATGCATTAAGGCTGGGTTACTTCAACTTATTACTTGAGTCCTCCTTTTAAAACAGTTATACATCCCTAGATTATTCGCAGTTTATAAAAACGTGTTTCATATGCAGGACATGCCTTTCAGTAATCGGACAGTGTACTTTACATGGTAGTTCGACTGCTTCTTACATCAGACATGCGGTCAGGAGTAATTGACGGTGAATGTGACACTCTAAACTAACTAAATAAAAAGTGATGCAGAAATGTAAACCTAATATGTACAACGAGTGGGTTCACTGTGTCTTACTTGTTGCATGTCATGGGCACAAATAACTACTTACCATAATTAAGGTTGATCAAGTCCTAATTACTAGGTTGTAGTCACGTGGATAACTAGAAAGGGTACTCCATAAATTAAACTCAAGTTCATAAAGTCTTAACGATACAAAGGTCATTAATTCCAATTTTATCTGAACGTGTTTTCGAACATTATTTTATTGTGTATTGACTTTCGTAGGATATACCAGTTAGTTGTGAAGTTGTATCATCCTTTCGGAATTCCAATTGTTAAACCAGAGCTGATTCTAGTGATGTAACTACCTTCGGTCATTTATCGACTTCCATACATTTGTACTCCGTATAAAACGTTTCCAGTACTATATCAGATAAACTGTCGAATAGGGGCCGTTACATCACGTTTACAATTGTCGTACACTTAATTATATAACGTCATCCTTACATATAATTATCTACATTGTCAACAATCACAATAATAAACTAC
Organism: Pseudognaphalium luteoalbum; assembly: GCA_963422505.1. Lineage (NCBI taxonomy): Eukaryota > Viridiplantae > Streptophyta > Magnoliopsida > Asterales > Asteraceae > Pseudognaphalium > Pseudognaphalium luteoalbum. The sequence continues at coordinate 92,841,517 of OY730193.1, read as the reverse complement.
TCGCAATTCATGGCAATAGACAAATCACATACAAGGCAATAATACATAATTGAAATATGAAATAAAGCAAGTATGATAAAGGTTTCGATATCACCCGGAAATAAATGCGCAGCAACGTATTATTATGACAGACAACTCGTTCACACGTACAAAGAGGAATCTCCAAACTCCTAACGTTCGCTCTAACCTCTATGTTAATCCGTAGATTAATTACAATAACCCTAGACTAAAATATAAGAGATTTTTAGAGTGAGAAAGTGAAAATGGAAGAATGGGAATGGAAATTTGAGAGAGTATATGAGTGTGTGAGTTGGTGTATGAGTTGGTGTGTTGAAATAAGAGCTAGGGGCTGCCTTTTATAGAGGAAATTCAGCTCAAGTTAGCACCCCAAAGCTCATGATAGCAAAAGACGAAAAAGGTAGTGGCACCAGGTACGAAAAGTAGGAAAAGGTCTAGCACCAGGTACGAAAAAGGACAAAAAAGTGCAACCCGTGTGGGTGAGTGGCAGCCGGCGGCGGCTGGCTGCCAGCAGCCGGCGGCTGGCTGGCTGGCGGCGGCGGCTGGCTGCCAGTGGCACCAGTCTGCTGCCGGTTGCTGCGTTTCTCGATTCGTGCGTGTTTTCTTCGTTACGCGTCCGTTTGCGTTGATTCTTTTTGCGTTGGATTCGTAATTCAAAAACAAAGCTTTTGATGAAAAGAAATCCCAAAAATATGTCTCTGAACTTTAGATGTGTCGTACGAATCGTTTGGATCTTCCAGAGTGCGTAGAATCTTCGTTCTTCGTCCGTTTTAGTTGATTCTTCTTCTGTTGGATTCGTAATTTAAAAACGAACATTTTGGGTCAGATAGATGTTGGTGATGGGCTCTTTGGTCTTGAAACCTCATTTTGATGTCTGGAATCTTTAAACGTGCGTGGAATCTTCGTTTTCTGCCCGTTTTGCTTGATTTTCATCATGCAACCTTGTTTATACCATCTTGGCATAATATTACAGATTTGTAATGTTTTTGAGTTAAAGTGCCAAGAATTATTCCAGAATGAGAGAGATATCTATAGTAAAAACGTGACTTTTTACGCGATATCATTTGTTAGTATGGATTTAGCGTGAATGTTAGTGTATGGTACCATATGGGATTGACAATCCCTATCCGGGGTAGTCACGCTACTTTGACTGTGATGTCAAACGGACACATTATCATTTGTTCATACGAGTGTAGATTAGGCACTCGCTCGGAGACACCTCGCTCAGGTCCTTAAAGGCGGATCCTGACCCCTCAGTTAAGCTCAAACTGTGGATTCATGGCAGTAATATACACATTTACTTGATTAATTTCAAACACATTAGTAAATCTTGTGGTTCATACATTATATTTATCATTTACACCTGTGAGCTCACTAGCTTTTAGCTGACCTTTTAGCAAGTATTCTCAGGTACACAGCAGTAGTAGGACTACTCAGGAATTATATAGCTCGAGTCGCATGCAAACACGAACATCAAGAGATTTTTCTGCATTATTATATTTTGTATAAGTAGTAATGCCATAGAATCTTTCAGATCAGGATACCGAGCTAATGTAATCCTTATAACTCTTGTAAACTTTTATTACAATCAATGTATTTTGTTAAAACGACGCATGTAGAGTCGTTCACTTTATCTCATGTGCTTGTGATTATTGATTAGTAGCACCCCAAGTATACTTCCGCCAAACAATAAATTTGGGGGTGTTACAAAGTTTCAAAAATACATTTTGCTTGCATGTGCCAACTCTTTCTTCATTGGGCCAAAAGTTGACTTTGAAGTTCTTTATTCACATGTGCTTCACTAGACTTCACATGAAGTGAGTTATTGATGTTTCTGTATTATTAAAATATCTTTATGAAGAATTTTTATAGGCTTCTATCTGTCTTCTTATTCATATTGCACGTGTCATCTTTATTGTTTAGTCATTATCTTCGGATGATGCTAAATAAACACTTGTATCTTCTTCTTTTTCCTTTTGTGGAGAGCATGTTGGACACGTGCCTCTTTCATGTTGTCTGAACTGACAAATCTTTGCCTGGGCCTGTGAGCTTGATTTCAGATGTCCTTTATTTATCAAATTTATTTTTCCTTTCATAAAATTTGAAGCTGCATTGAGAGTTGTTTTTGCAGGAGATATCATGATTGAAGAAAATCTATTCTTTCCACTGTAAGTGCGGAATCCTCTTTTAAAACTAGCCTCCATTCCTTGGAGAACTGTTCTTAGACCAATTGCTCTTCTGAAGTGAATATCACTTTGACAATACCTTTGAAATTCTTTTCGATTTGTTGGGAAAGAAATAGTAAAACATTCATATTATCCCAATTGTATGAAATGGTAAGCAGAATATGTTTGTTCTTCATAAAAATCTGGCCCTGCTGAAAGAAATTTCAAAACTAAAATGTCTCTGGGTGTGATGGTTGGATTTTTTAAATAACAATCTTTGACTCCTTCTCCTATCCAAAAATGGTAGTAGAGAAATCTCTGGAAAATTTGGAGAAGTAAGACATATCGAATTTATGGATCCAAAATCATACCAGTACCTAATTTCTTGAGGAGATGATCCTTGTAGATAGTTAAGTCCGGGATAAATTCCAGAAAAATCTATATATCTAGTATCCGTCTCACCAAGATTGTATAATTCTCTCATCATAAAAATTTGTATTTCAATAAAATTCAGTGGCATCGGTTTTTCGAAAATCATTTTCTTGTCACTAAACATCATTTTTCTCAGAATGTGGTCTAAAAGAAAAAGATTCTCCTGATTTTTTAGAATCCACATTATTTGGGAATTGATCTATCATTGTTTCTTTTGATGAAGTAGAAGAAATATCTATCCTTGAAGAAGAACCAATATCCATTTTTTCAGTTTCTTCTTTTATAGAAAACCTTAACTTACAGCTATCGGTTTTATATTTTCCGATTTTTGTTCTTATCAACATACAAGAAGTTATAAGTAAATCTTTAACTTGCCCTGAATTTCCTAGGAGGTCGACAATATCTATAATATCTGAAACAATGTCGTTGATTATCTCTATCTGTTCCGTCATTAGAGGAAGAGTTCTTTCAACCTCTTGAATTATCTTTGCCATCTCGTGTCAAGAAATCTGCTAAGACATTTTTATTAGACTTGATAATCTCAATATCATAATTATATTCAGATAAAGCATTTGTCACCTTATTAATCTTTTAAATTCAGGTTTAGAAGGAAAATTGTTTTTAATAAAAGCTTTTACCTGAGTATTATCCGTCCTTAACAAGAAGTTTTTTGGTAACAAAAAGTAATAGAACTTTTGACAACTCTTTACTACCGCTAATAATTCTTTTTCATTAATATGATATCTAGTTTGGGTATCTGTAAAAGTCCCAGAGCAATACCTACATATACTTTCTCCTATTTTAAGTTGTTCCGAATTATAATCTATCCTTTTAAGAACTCCACTCCAATGGTTTTCAGAAGCATCTGTTTCAAGAATTAAATTATCATCTTCTTTTGACAATTGTAATTTAGGTAAATTTTTACAATGGTCTTTTATCCTTTTTACTTGATTTTCTAGGTTTTTATCAAAACTGAAAATTTTATCTTTTTTAACAAGTCTTGAAAAGGTTTTTTTAATAATGCTAAATTTTGGAAAAAATCAGAAGCATAATTGAGTATCCCAAGAAAACTTTGAACTTGTTTCTTATCCCTTAATTTGTATGGAAAAGTTGTTATTTTTTCTAAAATATGGCTTTGGAGTTCTATTCCTTTACCATCAATTTTCATTCCTAAGAACTCTATTTTTTCTTGTAATAATTTTGTTTTCTTTTCAGACAAAGCTAATCCATTTTTTATACACAAATCAGCAAAAACATCTAAATGTTTTTAATGTGACTGAATATCATTAGACAAAATTAATATATCATCAACATAGACAAATATAAAATCATAATCTTTAAAAATACTATCCATTTTTCTTTGAAATATTTGTGGGGCATTTTCTAATCCAAATGGCATGACAAGCCATTCATATTGCCCTTGGAGAGTAGAAAATGTTGTGTATGTAATACTATCTAGATGCATTTTTATTTGCCAAAATCCACTTTTACAATCAAATTTAGAGAATATCTTTTTGATCTTCAGGGTTGTATCTCATAGGTTTTACTCTAATTTCTTTATCTTTGTCTTTCATTTCTAGTTTAGCTGTTATTTGGTTTTTATCCCAAAATTGCAACGGGTTGTCAGTATAACACTTTCTTAATTCTTTCTTTGATATCTTCTATATTCGAATCTAAATTTCTTAAATTAACCTGGTAATCTAGAATGCCTTGGTATTTCAATAAAGGTGTTCCTTTAGGAAAAATCGGTTTTTCTATGTATCCTAAATCACCACGCTAGGCTGTGCGGGTTTTAAATATTATTGGTCTTGGTTTTTTATAGGCACTTTTAAGTCTTTTGACCACTACCCAATGGTATTTTAAAACTTACCTAATAAGATACATAATCGAATATAACTTTATGAAATGTTTGTTGAAAGTTATTTCCTAATAAAATATCAGATGATAATTGATCATAAAAGTAAAAAGGAGGACATTTTATCATATATGATCCTAAAAGCATTATTGGATTTTTAATCCTTTTGTCCATTTTAATAATAACATTGGACATTCCTCTTCCTATATGGGTTTCTAAATCTTGGTGGTATTCTTTAGGAAAACAATTTGATCTACATATACATATTCCAGCACCATTATCTATGTATGCCGCGAAATATTCAGCTCTATAATCTTTATGAGTAATTCCTATGGGTATATAAATACTAAGAGGACTCGTCATTTTGGTATATATATCATTTTATTATTGTATGTTATTTTTAATCCATACGATGTTATATGATAGGGTTTAACATTCTCTAAAAATGTTAATCCTTGTGACAACTCTCCAAATTAGGTACTGATTAACATTTAAGCATGTGCATTCTTACGCTAATTTCCTGATTAAGTTTAAAACAAAACTTCCGATGTGATGTAAGCCTAGCAAGCCCAGTACTTTTAAACAAAAAGTATTACTAATACGTAAGTATTTAAAGTTACATACAAATGTATCGGAACGAACCTGACAAAAATAAATAACAAAAGTTGGTGACTAAAATAATCAATAACTCGATTATTAATTACGAGTACTATTATATCTATAATATATAGATAAAACGAATTAAATATACGTTTAACATAAAACATATTATAAAACGAACAGAAACAATTTTAAAATGCACCCAAAGATCAAAATGAGAAAAGTTCAAATTTTCTCATTCATTCGATAACATTTGAAACATTACCTCAAACTATGAATCCAAAATTCAACTGAAATTTGACACCCAATTGGATGGTAGCAGTCCAATATACAAGTTTGTACAACCGTCTAAAATAATGTAAATCTCATTATTCTAAATTTAAATAACGAATCAGGAGAACATCTACAAAATAAAAATATAAAATGTTAAATTTTATATTGTACCAATTATACCCGTACTCGAAATTAACGGGCTAAAATAACCCAACCAACTCAATTATTGGTGAGACATACGTCTGTATATCATCATACACTGCAACTTTAAACTCATAATACTCCCACCTCTTTCTTCCTGTGATCATACACACACACACAAAAAAATCATCTTCATCTTCAATCTTCTTCTTCTTCACTGAGTGGAGCAGAGACAACAACAAGCAGTAGCAAAACCCAAATTTAAAAACCATAACAATAACATCATCATCATCAGGACGTAGCATCATCATCCTCACCATTTTCTCCTTGTAAGGAACTTTCTAACCTTTGATATCTATAACTAAATTTCGTATTCTAACATGTTTATATCATAATCCATGTATATACATCACAGAAATTTGATGATCGTATTGATTATTCATGAAATGGAATTATCAAACCAAAACTTAAAACTCAAAAACTCACATATGGATGTATGATATGTGTAACGTTAAGAAGTAAAATACAATGTATATATGATGTTATGATATTAGAAATGCGTAAAAACGAACCAAAACTCGAAACAAAAGCATGTATATATATGTATATATCACACAAACCCCGAACAGAGTGCAAAATGACAGGGACGAACCAACCCGATCGGTTGGCTTGGGCCAGCCGATCGGCTGGATGTGATGAGCCGAACGGCTCAACAAACTGAGCCGATCGGCTAGTTTGGTTGAGCCGAACGGGTTGCAGCTTTTTACCCGAACGGACGGATGGGTTAGGGTGTTTGGGCCGAACAGTTAATGGACTAAGTGCGCGGACTGAACCGAACGAAAATGTGTTGGGCCGAGACCCCAGCCGAACGGCTGGACTGCCCAAGCCGTACGGCTGACGCAAGCCGAACGGCTGGGTTAGACTGTGGACTGGACCGGCGGTAACTTGGGCTTCGAGCTGGGCCAAATCGAGATGTAATTTGGGTTGGACCGAAATGGGTTACGTAAACACTTGGGCCAAAATACTTAATTACTAAATTGGGCCAAACAAGAAATAATTATTAAATGGGCCATATTAACGGGCCGTATGTTTTAATCATTGAGCCGAATTGGTTTAAATAAGTGGGCCAGATTGAATTGTTTCGAAAACGGGCCAAATGTTGGGCCGAGCCCAACGAACCATTAAACAATAAAATGTAAAACGACTCGAACTAATCGTTGAAATATATAACTTTAAACGAGAACGAATAATTCATTTTTATAAAGTTATGACATAATTATAACTTATAAACTTATATATATATATATATATATATATATATATATATATATCAACAAACGTTTATGATTATATATATATACTTAATGACAAATGACGAGTCTATATATATATATATATATTTTATGTATATACAAATGACGACTTTTCAATAACGATAACATTTATTTATTTTATAAACGGAAATAAATACAATGAGAAGTTTTATAACAAATAAAACTTATATACATTTTAATACGTAAACCACGTATTTAGAACTTATATATATATATATACATACATACATACACACGACAAATTCAATGTGTTGAAACTATAACTATATAATTATTCATATATAAATACACAAAGGGAACAAAACGACATCCAATTATATGTACACTTGACAAGGAATACGATGTGAGAAATAATAACAATATTTCAACACAATGCCACTAACAAATTTAATGACTTACATCGTTAAGAAATCAACAACTTTTTCAAACAAACAAACCGTTAACATAAGTTTATTAAACAAATCAAACGTACTTATGTTAATACAATTATTGTACATAGGTTAACGTACCTTGGGCGTTTACCTGTCGGCTGCTAGCATTATACCGAGCAAACCATGGTGAGTTTACAGTCCCTACTTTTAAATGTTTTCTGCTTTTAAACACAGGGGTGTTAAACATAAAAATTGCATGCCAACACATGCAATCAAACTATAAATGCTTATTGCTTTTATACAATTGTTGATTTGTGATATTACCTATTCACTATTATTTTGGGAATTAGACAAAGTATCCTAGTACGGACCCAGACTTGGAATGTGTGTATGAAAAGACCTCATGACATGCTACTGTAACCATTAGCTAGGTGACTCTAGCCACTGAGTATACGGATAGTACTATTGCCGTGACGACCCTCCTACGGTGGAGCGTATACTTAAATGTCCGTTCAGGCAAACAACATAAGTTCTGGTTGTGGTTTGGTTATAGGGTTAGGTCGCATTACTTTAACCTGCGAGGTTTAGCTCACCTTTCAGGGGATCATGGTCTAAGTAAATTCCCACATACTTTTATGAAGAACGAATCCTACAACTGTTACATACCGGAAAACATACCGGCAACTTATTTTATACTGGTAAACAACCAGTAATATATTTTGGGATAACCTCCCACATAAAACTATACTTTAGGGTAACAACCCTACATAACTTGTATTTTATAAATGAATAACAACTCATTTATACAAACTTGGTTTAACTAACCACATACATATACAAACCTGTAAATTCACTCAACATATTTGTTGACGACTTTCTCTATGTTTTTCAGGAAATTAGCTGGGTAAGTAATCGCATACATTCAGGATGGACAACCCTGGACTACTTAGGATGCCACATACTGTGGGGACCGCTTTTGGGGATTTCATTTGTATAACTGCAGACATTGGGGTCATACTTATGAAATCTTATTTTAAACTAATGTATTATTGTTAAAACTAAAATGTTTTAAACACTACTACTACTGTTACGACTTACATAGTCGTACTACTTTTATAACAACTGTTAAACTTGGCATCCTCGATAAATAAAGTTGTGCGATAACCATATGCTCTGAGTATGTATGTATTTGTTGGTTAAAACATTGTTCGCAACCCCGCCACATCATTAAAAGCTTCCGCACACTTAATTAGTACTGATTGTAATCACCGTTGGGCGGGGTGTGACAATCCTAACATAATTTCTAAAGTATCATTTTCACCTTCATTTTCTATTAATAATCTTATAGGAATAATTTCCTTGCCAAATTTTAACATTGTTTCTATAGCCTCATTTATTTCATATAATTCTCCATTAAAATTAGTATATTGATGGGGCTCATCTAATTTGAACTTTTATAGTTGTAAGCATAACTTATGGCTTATATAATTAACATTTGCTCCTTAATCTATTAGTATGTTGACTGATACAAATTTTATTCCATTATAATATTCTCCTTGGACTTGATAATTTTTAAGGTTATCTTCTTTAGCTTTTATCATAGATTCAAATCTATTTGAACTAGTTAGTCTTTTTAAAGGGTGATTAAATACACCTGTATTTGTAAAGACAATCTAGGTATAATTTGACCAGTTAATAATGGTTTATCTTGTAAATCTAGATTTAGAGGTCTGGACTCTATTTCTTCTATCCTAGGGTAAAGTGGGTATATGTACTTTACATACTTCATTAAATAAGTAAGGAAAATCTATGGTATCTTTTATGCTAAAACAATCTGAATGATGTGTGTTAGATACAGCATAAGAAATAGCATATGTAATTGAATAAGGTTTATTATCCTTTTTAAAGAAATGCTTTCTTTTAAAGTCTTGTAATAAGTTTAAAGTTTTATCAAAATCTTTATCTTGTATATGATAGGAAATTCTTGGATAAATATTAAATTTCAATTTTTCATATTGCAAATTTCCTCTAAGAATTCCTAAACATGCTTCTTCTCTATTTTGAATTCTATTATCCATTATAGTTAATTCGATGAGACTATCTATTCCTTCTTTAAAGGTTGACTTTATTATTATCTATATTGCTCCTATATGTATTTATTCTAAAGCACATCTTATTTCAGGCTTTATTTTTTGTAACTTGTCTTGAATATCTTTTCTACATAATAAAGGTATCATTACTTTGTTGGAAGTTACATTTATATCTAATGCTCTTTCTTGGATATTCAATCCATAAAATAAGTGATGATTTCTTGGCCTTATTTCTAATTTTTGTAAAGTATTTACCTTAAATCCGGAATAGTTAGATAAAGAAAAGTGTTCATGTTGTATTTGTTTCAACTTTTTCTTATCTATTAAAATTTCTTGTTTATATTCTCCAGTTTGTTCATTTTGATCATCTATTATCGAGCCGTCTGTATTATAAGAAATTGTTGATGTTATCTCTAAGTTACTCATTTTCAGATGATCTATATTCGGTGTCTGTTAAAATGAATATGCTTTCGTCTAAATCTATGTCTTGAAAGTCATTAATTTGGATGAAATCTCCTTCATTAATCATTTTTTCTTTATCTTCATCTATTTCAAATATTTTAATATTTTTATTAAACTTTTTTGGACATTTATTGGCATAATGACCTATCTCTTTGCAGTAATAGCATTGACACTCTTTAGGCTTTTGTTTCCTTCTATAAGTTGGTTTGAATGTTTGTCTAAAACCTTTTTTCTTATAATATCTAGTTTTTCTCATTTTAAAGTATCTCTTCTTATATTGGCTTCTCTTTTTGTATTTTCTTTTAATTATTCCATAATAATAAGAACTATCACATCCTATCATTATAGGCATCTTAGGATTATCACAACATAAAGATATTCTTTTATTTAATCCTCTAGTGATTTTGGCTAGTATTGCATCTGCACACCATTCACTTAGTTTATCCCTTAAGAATGTTATTATTTTTTCTAGGGTATCTGTCATTCCTGGGTTATACGTATCTATTAATTTTTGTCCCCATGGGTCAGGTATTTTGGTGAAAAATAGTGGTAAATAACTACCGGTATCCATTACTTGATTATATATATGATAATAATAATCTTGAAACACACACACACACACATATATATATATATATATGTATATATATATATCTATTTCACAAATATCGCATAATTGTAACCTTAGTAAGGCAGTAGTATATTTTTGGACAGTAGAAGGATCTTTTAAAATATTTCCTTCTCCACAAAACTCAAGTCTAAATACTTCTACAGCTCTAGTTATAATATTCGCTACTATATCATAGTTATAAGATAGTTCTTTTTGTATCTGGGTGCATGTTTTGCCAAAATCTTAAGGCACTATTTAATAAAGTTCTTTCTAAAAAACCTTTAATAGAATCTATTTTCATTTTGTTTACCGAGACTACAATTCTAAAAGTTGTTTTCCATTTATCTATTGCTTCTTCCGTATTACTAATACAATCTAAATCTAAATATATTCCAAAGGGATTAATTGGTTCATTTTTCATGACTTCACAGAGAACATAATTTTCTTTTTTCCTTATAGTTGATTGGACCGCTACATAACCTTTAGTTGTCTTATTAAATTCATTCCTTATGGGAATTTGTTTGCTATTACTTGGAGTATCATTTACGTTGGCATTCCAATTTTCTTGTTTGATCTTAGGTTTTATATTTACTATATTATCTTTAATATTCATATCTCCTATTTGAGTTATTAAGTTATCTACCTCCGAAGGTATGTAGTCTATTTCTAAGTCAGAAGACATATCTAGTTTTCTTTATATCCTTTAGGTATTTTCATATTAAGCAATAGTTGAATTAAAGGGTCTTGTATATTATCTATATTTTTATTTATTTGTTTAGTCTCTTTACTCTTTTCATTTGTTTGGTTAAATGTTTTAAGTAAATCTCCTAGTTTATCTAATTCTAACATTATTTTTTCTCCATAAAAAATGATAGTTTTTTGTATTTCAATTAAATCTCTATCTATTTTTAATAAATTGTCATTTCCTTTTAGTTGACTAAATTTAAGTTTTTTCATTAACAAGAGTTATATTCCCAATCAGAATCATTTACTATGTAGTCAGAGCTTGTCCACTCAAATCTATCATAAGTAAAATCTTCGTCTGAAATATAATCTTCATTTTCTATATCGGAATTAGAATTTTCAATTATTAATCTATCATTTTCAAAAACTGTAACTTCGTTATATATAAAATTTATTGGTATCGTTAAAGTTTCTTCAATATTTATAATTCTTTTCATGTTTCCTTCGAGAAAAGTCTGTTTGGCTCTGATATCAAATAGGGGTGTGACGGACTGGCCGATATATTTGGTATATATGTATATATATACTCTCCGTATATATATTAATATATAATGGTTGCTGAAAAGTGACGAACGTAAACGAAGTCAAATGTGTATAACCTGAAAGATGAAACATTGGGAAACGTGAAAGCAAATGTCTAGATATGGATGACATTAAAGTACACAGATACTTTAAATATTTAAGAATGGAAAAAAATGGATGGAAAAAAATGGGAGTTGATAGATACAACAAACAAATTCATTCATACAATAAACTGTATAACTGTTAAAGCTTAAAATATAAGTATCTTATGCTATAAGTTTGTTGTATGTATCAAATTTTTTGTTGTATATATCATTCCCCAAAAAAATACATTACATATACTCCTCCATTCTGATTTAGTAGTCCACTATTCCATTTTGGGTTATCCCAAATTGATTGTCCATTATCAAAAATAGAAAGGTAATATGACTCTATTTACAATATTGTCCATGTCCATTATCAAAAATAGAAAGGTAATATGACTCTATTTACAATATTGTCCATACTTCAAAAATTAAACTACAAAAGTGAAATGAAGTTTAAATTAATTGGATAAGGGTAAGAATGTCATTGTGCAAAAAGTAAGGATTAATTATCGTGTTTTTGTTAAACTACGTGTTTTCTGTTTGAAGACAATTAAATTGGAACGGGGGAGTCTATTTTAATAACTTAAATAACTCCTTTTTTATGAACAGATTTTTATCAAAAGTTAACTATTTGCTCACTGTTTTTTACAATGTTTTAAAACTCGATTTTTGAGCTAATTGAAAAGTTGGTCAATTCCGGTTGAACCGGTTCAACCGACCAATTGGATCGGTCTCACAGAAAACAACAATAGCAGCAAACAGTAATATATAGCAGCAAATTCTGAGCATAAATAAATAATTTCTATGCTTCAAAAACACACATAATCCATACCATACATCACTAAGGTCATTCAATCCATACAATCCAACACTAAAGTCATACAATCTAACTGAGAAGTTATGTCTTCGCGGTTTATTCTTGTTTCCAACAACTAAAACAAAATAAAGATATAAAAACCGAAAATTAAAAAAAAAATAGGAAAATCGGTTGAACCGATTCACGATTTCCGATAAAACCGGAAAAGTCAACGAGTCAACCCGATTCACTAAATCATCAACAACCGGCTAGATTTGAATCGGAAATATTTCCGAAGGCGGTCAGACTGGTACGATTCAACCGGTTCTTAAAACACTGATTTTTCAAAATAACATAAATAAATAAATTTTGAAGAACTTTACAGTTACTATTTTTCCTAACCGTTATTTTTTACCTGTACATTATCAAACATATTTTTACGTATGTCAAAAAGAAGTGATGTACGAATTATCACTCGTTATTTTGTTGTCTGGAATGAAAGGAAATCGATAAGTATAATATATCAGATCGAAAATAAAGAAAAAAGAAAAAGTTAATTACGTCCGTGATGGCGAAAGTATCTGACCCACGAGCCTCTCACGTCCACATCATAATAAAATAAACTAAAAATAAAGAAAATTCAAAATTCAAAAACTTGAAATAAAAATTAAGTAAATCGAACTTTCTCTCTCCCTATATAAACCCCTCGCGTCCTTCCCTTCCCACATCCCACCATTTTTACCCGCCGTTGTCCCCCACTTTATTATTTCTCTAAAGTACCCAATCTACCCCTCCGATATTTCCGTTTTTATTCAAATGGACTCCCCGAGTGACAAAAAACGAGTTCGATCCGACGCGGACGACTCCGAGTTAAACTCGCCCGAGGCCAAAAGGATCCGAGAGAACCTTCTCGAAACTCTAGAAGACTCCGACACGTGTCCAGTCAGTCAAGACCTTGACTCCTTCATCAAAAGTTTCGAAGACGAAATAACACCGCCGGAAACCGTCGGCCGAACTTCTGATTCCGGCGAGTCAAGACCGGATCTCGAATTTCTTCTCGAAGCTTCCGATGATGAACTCGGACTACCTCCGACTGAGTCGGTTGAACTGGTAACCGAGTCGACTACTGAGTCGGTTGAACTCTGTGAGTTTTCGTGGTTGGATGATCAGATCCCGAACTATGATTCGTTCGAGTACGGATTTGATTATACAGACGGAGATGTTGATAATAGTAACATTAATGACAGTAATCAGAACGGTGAATACGTGGCGTTAGACGGATTGTTTGATTATACAGATGTAGGTTTTGTTTCGTCCGATCTGTCACGGCGGCCGGAATCATTGCCGGCTCAGTGACGGGATTGGACGGTAGAAAAAGTGTAAATTGGGAGTATCTCTGTGGTTGAATGTTAAAAAATTGGTACACGTTAGATTAACTAATAGATTATATGTACCGGATCTTTTTATCCTTGCATTTCAAGCGAATGATGTTTAGAATCGCTTTGAAATTTTTTTGAGGACAAAGTATATGCAAGAACTACGGGATAAAAAATATGTAGTGATACATCTAATTAATCAATTCAAACTATTTTGTTGCAATTGTCATAATTATTTTTTATTTAGTTTTTCATCATTTATTGACATTTTTGTTAGGATAGTGATAAATCTAAAAAATATTTTTGATTCATATATCAATCTTTAATCCATACATTAATTTTTATGCATTATATTGCAGTGATGTACAACACTGCAATACATATCTTTAATGTATGAAATAAAAAGTTTGTTGTTTATATCAACACCTATTTTGTAAAATTATTTCATGACTATATAAGTTTTCTACTCTATTTATCCCATATCTATTGTCAACTATTCCTTTTTCGAATGTTTCAATTTAATTGTCCACTTTCATAAATAGAAAAGAATAATAAGATAAAGTTTATTTTTGCTCCTAATTTATATATGTAAGATAAAAAGGTAGGTAAAAAGTAAAGAGTATAATTGTCTTGTTATCAAAAAGTAAGAGAGATAGTGATGTTTTTCTTAAACTGCGTGTTTTTTGTTTGGGGACAATAAAATTAGGATGGATGGAGTATAAATTTATAAATAAGGTATTAAACATTTTAAAAATTTTTACTCATTTAGTGCCAATTTTATTGTACACAAATAAAAAACACGCAGTTTAAAAAAACATAATCATCCATTCTACTTTTTGATAAGATGATAGTTTTACTTTCTAGTTTATACCGATATTTTTGTCTTACATATATAAATAAAATACATAAAAATAATTTATCTAATTATTTTTGTCTATATTATATAAGTGAATAATAAAATTGAGATATTCATAAAAAAAAGAGGGAGCATTTAGAGGAGGGAGCATTTGGAGAACGTTATGTGGGAAAAGTAAGGCCTCGAAAGAGTGACATAATTCGCTGTACTTTAAAATAAATATACAATTTTAAAATGGTTAATAAATGTTAATCATCAAACTTCTTCTTTTTTTAACCACTTAACGTTTTTATAACAATTTTAAAACATTAACTTAGTGTTTGATCTTAGTCACTTTACTTTGTTTGACTGTTTAAAATTACTTTTTTGATAATCGGTAATTAGTTGTATAGGTAACGTGAAAATAACTTAGTTCAATTAATTAATGGTTTAATACTCAAATTTTCAATTTTTTTCATTTTAACCGTTCAACTTTTTTTCTTAATGTTTTATTACTTTAATATACGAGTTGACCAAAAAATCATGAAAAACGTAGTATTTTTACCACTTCCATAAATAGATAAAAATAATCATTTTTCTCAATTTTATAATAATAATCATTTTTATTAAAAATATACACTAGTGTGTAAATGTAACACCTCGAAAACGTGACTTTTTATATATACATTCATTTTAGTCCCATTGATCTTATATTACTTCACAGTTCATATTATATTTATCTCATATTCAACCATGGACTTAAAACAAATATCCTGATTTTACATGTGCATATGCGATCCAAATTTTTGAACTTGGGATTGCGTACCAAAGAACAAACTCCACTGATCACAAATTACACTAACATACGCGATCCTAAAACTTTAGTGGGATCGCGTGTGCATGAACAAAATATTCTGTAACCATTTTACACCGAGGTACGCGATCCTGGAAATTGTCTAGGATCGCGTACCCATGACCAAATTCAGCACCCTGCAAAAACTTAAACTTTTGACTAATTTCAATCGTACATAACTTTTAAACGACAAGACCTGGGCATGTAAAATTTTGCAGGCATGTATAACTTAACCAAATAAACCTATCCTAATTCTCACTTTTTCAATTTTCACGTTTTATCAAGATTTGACCCGTAGACGAGTTTTATGCCATTTTGACCAAAAATCTTGACATACCTACTTTCAAACCAATACACTTTTGGACTTCACTCTTTTACCATTTTTTTCAATATCACTAATAGGACTTATTGACGTAAAAATATTTGACTTTTGTTTAATCTATCTCAATTTGACTCATTAACCCATTGGTGACTTATCTGGACACCTAAATGACCCGAATTGAATCTTTGACCACATTAACCCTGTTTCTTTATCACTTTCACCCAATTGAATTTACTTAAGTCAAACTAAACCACT
Source organism: Pseudognaphalium luteoalbum (assembly GCA_963422505.1). Lineage (NCBI taxonomy): Eukaryota > Viridiplantae > Streptophyta > Magnoliopsida > Asterales > Asteraceae > Pseudognaphalium > Pseudognaphalium luteoalbum. The sequence goes on along the minus strand of OY730193.1, from coordinate 92,825,377 downwards.
TAATTCAACAGTTGACCATAACTTCCACATGTAACACTTTTAACACATCATGTCTTTAATTTACTCCATATTCATTTCAAGGAAACATTTACATCATAATACATACATTGAAACTTCAAAACATCTAAGCCTCATCATACTTTAATCTTAGCTTTGACTTTTACAAAATATCATACATGATCATCTTGAGACTTAGTCTTTTATCAAAACATTTACATTATATCATTTACTTTACAAAAGGGGTGTAATCACTATCATGAGCATGATCAAAATGGATAAGCTTGTTACCAAACCGTGCAACAAGCGCCACCACTAGCCTTACGCGTGTCCCTTTCCCAAGTCTCACTTGTTAACACTTGGCTCACCTACATCATTGTAAATATAACACAAGCAATTGCTTAGTAAGTAATGGAAACTCGTACATAACTTTAACATAAACATCATCATATTAAGGATCCTTAACCATCATCATCATGTTAACTATTAAGAGTTAACATTTATACCGAGCTAATGTTCATGACTCATTACTCGAAAACCATCAAGCTACTGGCTCACCCATTGCTTGACTCATCATTCATATCCATCTACTTACCTTTTTCTTGAATAAACAATTTACTTGAATTAACTTCTCTTTCTTGATCACCTATACACATAAACACATAACATGAACACTTAACATAACATATAACCTTTCACTTAGACTCAATCACATAAGCTAGGTGTTAGCTTAATAACACCTATCATTTTCATAAGTGTTCCATATACTAACCTCATAATCATAAGTAATTGGCTATTTAATCAATTCTGAAATCATACTTCTCATCATAATCATATCATATATCATCACATATACATACATGGATTCTTACATACCCAATTACACATGATCATGTTTTCTTTAATCAAACTAACATGAATTAATCATAGTACATAACTCAAAACATGTAAGAAACACTAATTAACTAACTTTCTAACACCTAGGGTTTTGTGAAAATCAAACCCTAACATAAATTGAGCTATTAGAAGGGTTAAACATACCTTGGAGATGTTAAATTGAAGTTTTCAAACCCTAACTCTCTCTAACTCAAGCTTAATTTGATTCCTTGTTCCTGTTCTTGTTGTTCTTTCACGCCTCAGACATACACACACGTACTGATTTTATTTTTTTTGTATCTGGAACATATTAGACATTGAAGAGAGTATATTTAACCCATTTTACCTCTTACTCCCCTCAAGTTTACTTATTAACATATTCAACCCTTCTAACTAGCTTTCTTTTATTTGGTTAATCGCACTAACAAATTCTAACAACTTATCACATTACACATTTAACATATATTATATATACATATAAACTAATACATAAACACATATTAAATTATATAAAACTTACGTATTTTAGTGACGTTACAGTAAAAATAGATAAAAATGATTATAAAAATATACGACTATATTTAACAAAATGTAGTATTTTTACACACTAGTTACATTGTATGTACATTATAATAATAATAAAAATCATTATAAGCATAATAATATGTTGTATATACAATATTATATTATTTTGGATCTGTACATATATATGATAAAAATGAATATAAATTAATTGCAACATGTCATCATAATTATGTTTAAATGTTTTATTTTGACAACAACACATTTTTATAATGTTTTCATGTATAATATATCTAGTTATATGAAAAGCTATTTATAATGAAGGTATGTTGCTATTTAATATAAGATGTCTTAAAAATTGTTATTAATATGTGACAACATTATTATATCTATTAAATGTGGTTTGCAAAAGTATTATAATGAATTTAGGTTTTATAAACTTACTTTTATTAAATTTTAAATGTGTTAACCATTGATAACAGGTCGTAATGGTTATTTTAACAAGTTACGTAAAGGTAAAGTGTTAACACGTTAAAAAAATAAGTTATGTGGTTAAAACGAAAAAAATTTGAAAGTTTGAGGATTAAACCCTTATTAACCCAATATAAATGTGGTGTTTCTAAAAATTAAACGTGGTGTACAAATAAATTTATCCTAAAATAAAACACATTCGATTTGCACCTCCTTTAGGAACTTGTTATATTTAAATTGAAAATTGTTGGAAACTAAAAAGGGGTAAAGATTCAATTGACCGGATATGATCTCTGTGAATCGTGTTAGGAATCACTTTCCAAAGACAATATTTCGACCCTACAATTGCCCCGGGTTTCACGAAATTCGTCCTGGGATAATTCAAGAGATATCAACGTTTTCTGGCAATGAAATCGATGAATCAGAGTGTTTTGTGTGTATTTTCTATGTTTGCAAATATGTAGATAGTATAACACCCCATGTTTTTCACAAACACTTATTATATTATAAACGGTGGAAGCGCGTCCCAAAACATATTTACCGATATTGCATATACTAAAATGTAACAAATTTTAAACATCACACTTAATATTATATATTTACAAACCATTTACTAAAGATCGGGTGTTATATAACTAACAAAACATAGTTCTAATTTTTCCAAAAGGATCAGAGTGAGCGCGGTCAAAATCAAACATTCCATCTCATTCCTAGTCCCGATCCATACTTACCCAAAACCTGCAAAATGTTAAATACGGTGGGATTAGCTCACAGCTAAGTGAATGGAATTGTATCCGACAGTTCAATTCAGAGATAACAAATCATACAACAAATAAACATATCCCAACACAATCAAAGAGGATCGGCGGTTCTTGGTATGCCATCACAAGAACACTTTAAACCACTGGTATGCCATCACAGTGATTTACCGATAGTTTGAAGCTATCTTCACTGACTAGGGTTCATCCTTCAACTATATGTATCGGAAACCCCGCCAGCCAAACAATAGCAACAAACCCAACCAGTGTTGACCTCTGAATAATCCACATAGTCAAATATGCCCAACGACCAAGAATTACACATTGTACAATAAACATACCAATACTGAATATAAATAACCAATCAACAATATCTATAATCCAATAAACTAAACAGTCAATAACCAATTACCAAAATGTCCATACGTTGTACCAAACTTGTTACAACGGAATTGAACAGAAGAATACAGTTACCACTCACCGATAATCCAGTCTCTAAACTCAGTTGTCTAATGTCACTGAGTTTCCTTCTGCTTATTTGAGAACACAAAATAATAACAAATCAGTAACTCATCCCATAACAATTATGCTAACATATTTATCAAATCATGAAATCCCTAGAGTCTAGGCAAACAACAGTTCAATCAGATAAGAAATCAGAAAATCCTGAAATGACGTTTAAAAACCAAAAAATGCCATTTTCGGGCCCTAGATGACCCCGAATGGCCAAAAACTGCCTAGACTCTTAGAATAGAGCCGGGATCATTATGCCGTTTCCGAGTGACCATGCGAATTTCAATCCAATCCAAGTTAGTGAAATTGTCATCTGTCCGTTACCCCGAAAAGACTTACGCATTTTTAAAATTTGCGAAACAAAAATCTTAAAAATCTCGGTTCACAGTGATCTGGTTTCGCACGTCAACTCGGTTCGCAGAAACTCAACTCGCTTCGCAGGAACTCGAGTCGCAGAACTCACTCAACTCGCAAAGCTCGTCTCGTTTCGCAAGACGAACTCAACTCGCAAAGCTCGTCTCGTTTCGCAAGACGAACTCAGTTCGCAAGACGAACTGAGTTTTACGAGTTTTGCTGCAGATGTCTGATTTTCGAACCAAAACTCACCAAAACTCAATAAACTCGATTTCTATGGTTTCTAACACTCAAAGAACATCAAACAACATCTACTAATAATCAAACCAACTTTAATTTCACTTAATTTACTCAATACCTCAAAAACCCATTTCTACAAATATAAAGAACATAACACTTACAATTTCAATGGAAGATGATGATAGGAATGATGATGATAAACTGATTATACAAACTTGAATCTAAATACTTGTTGCTTACTTAATTTCTTTGAAAGATTTGAGAGGAAAGTTTAGAGAGATAAACAAAATGAAGAAATGGGAATTGTAAGTTTGGTGAGGTCGGTTTATACACCAACCGACTCACTGTTAGTTCATTTAGTATAATACCCCTTCTAATCCTACTGTCTGGAACCCGAAAATACTCGCGAGATAAAATATTTTATTTTACTGTCACGTTCAACAATTTAAAACAAGTAATATTTTATTAATCACAATAAAACCCGTGACCATTTTACTTATTTATTTTCAAATAAACCAAATAAATTATTTCTCGTTGTTTAAATACTCATTTATTTCCAGATCCAGAAACAGGGTGTTACAGATAGAATCAATTTAACCAAAATCGGAAGTTAACAGGAAAAATAACTTCCTTAACCAATCCGGGTTAAATAGTCCAATCGGGTTTTTCCGGGTCATGTATTATAGGTAAATTCGTTGTTGTTTCGGGGAACTGCCCCGAAATTTGCAAGGGCGTTGCCCCTTGACCCTACCTGCTGACCTGCCAGCGGGACCGCAGCCAGGGGCTCTGCCCCTTGGACCCCGCCAAGGGTGTTGCTGTGACACCCCGCAATTTTGAATACAATTAAGTACACTAAACATATGCATTTTAGGCTAATTCCCTACTTAAGTGAATTCACAACAAATTTTAGAGGTAAGTCTAGCAAAGCCCAACTAGTTAATACGCCTAGCATTACATATTTCATAATTAGTATAATTACGTACAAAACATTCGGAACGAATCCGACAAAAATACGGACGTTGGTGAAAACATTTCTATAAATAACTTAAAATCTATTTTTAGTAGTTATTTATCCTATATTATTATTTTAATCTAATAATACACGAAAAACCTAGACGTTTTAATTAAAACGTAACAAACTCAGTAAAAACGCGCGAATTAAATTTGGCAACGAAACGAATTTCAATAAATATTTCGGTAACTCAAAATAAAGTAGTTAAATATACTTCAATGGAAAAATATTCCAAATATATCGATAACAAAAACAACGCAAATAAACGATAGGCGATTTAACGATTTAACGAAATAAACGAACACTGAACGTAACACAGTCTGAAAAGGAGAATTAAATCACAAAATTCTGGTAGGCCTGTGACACCCGCCAAATTAGGGCTAGTACTTAGTACCTAATCATTGTATTAATACATGTAGTTAATTATGTTTAGGGCTAATTATGTGTATCATTTTGTATATTGTTATATATACACACGTACGCGATTTATTTAAACCGTGCATTTCATTATCGGATGGAATCCGACACAATCACAATACGGACATTGGTGAACAATTTATTAAATAATGTAAAATTATTTAATTAACTCATTTTTTTTATTTATATATTATTTGGATAATATAAACACATGTATTTCGTATCGTCTAAAACTAACCATACGCGACGAAAATGCGCGAAACACGCTTGACAGACGAAATAAACCCAAATTATATTTTTATAATTCATTATTAAGTATTTTGATAAAATACTTCAAGTAAAAATATTACGATTACATACGCGCGAATAAAGCGTTTAAAAACGTTACACGAGTTAAATAAACGTACAATTACGCAACGAACACGCAAGTCGAGACCCGACAACATTTTAATAACTTAAAATAAAGTATTTAGGATAATACTTTCAATAAAAATATCGAGATTTAAATCGTTATTTAAACACACGTATTAAAACGTATAACGATGATTAAACGTTTAAACGATCGGGTAAACGAACACCGCACGGAGCGCAAGCATAGGGAATGAAAAATTGGAGACTTCCCCTCCCTTTTGGGCCCCCTTTGGCCGGGCCCCCTTCCCCTCCTTTCATTTTCCCTCCCTTCCTCTTTGACTTACCAAACCCACACACACACTCCATTCACCACTTTACTATTTCATCACCAACACTCCACCTTCTCTCTTCCTTTCCCCTCTCTCTCTAAATTATCTCCCAAACACCACCAAAAACTACCATTTAAACACCTTAAATCACCTCACTCATTTGGAGAACAAGAATCACGAGAACAAGAGCTACGCAACCATCTTTTCGGATTTCTCTCGTGCTAAGTTGTAAGAATCCCGACACTTTCGAAAACTCTTACATTTCGATTTTCTTGCTTGATTGTTGTTCATCTAGCTTTTTAATGTCCAAATCTATGTTTAAAACTTGATTTCGAAATATTTTCAGAAAATGTCAGTTTTGGCCATTTTTATAAAATCGACACCTAGAATGACTCTCGACACAAACTGATAATTTTTACAAGCTCTACTAACTATTCTAAGACTTGTGTGAAAGTTTCGGGTCAAACCGAGGTCGTTTGACCACAAACCCGAGCCTTGAAAAACGACCAGACCCTTTGTGTCGCACAAGGCCTGGAGCCTTTGCGACACAAATCCCTATGTCGCAGAACCATTACCTATGTCACATATAGCGACCCAAAAGTTTATGTCGCAACACTTTCGAATGTCGCATATAGCGACACAACACCCTATGTCGCATTAAATTGCGGATCACGCACATAGCAACACAATGACTTATGTCGCAGTTATGACCTGCGACACAACAACCTATGTCGCACCCAGTGTCGCACCCAGTGTTGCACAAATCAGAATCTTGAAAACGCAGATTTTTAATAAGTGTCAAAACCCAAAATTTTATCACTTACAATACCCAAGTTCAGATTTTAGATGCGTTTTTCACTAAAGCAATGTAGAAGAAATAAAAAATTTTCGAGCTGACCTGGCACCTCGACCCAAGCCAGGGGCTCTGCCCCTTGGACCCCGCCAGGGGTTGCCACCCCTGGAACCCCGCTAATCAGGGGTGCTGCCCCTGAACCCCCGTCATTAAAGTTTGGAAATACTTATACACTGCGTGTCAAACATTTACATCCTTTGAACCACATACGATGTACTCGTACATGATACATATATACTTCAACACTTATATACAATACAACACACGAAATACATACTTTAATAGTATACAATGAAATAACACATAATAATAATGATGTAAGATTATTATTACAAACTGTCACCAACGGGTCGTACATGTTTTCAAAACACAAACAAACAATGAAACGAATCAATTTATTTGGACATAACTAGTTGGATGAACAACTATCATAGGTGATCTTTTGAGATACCTACTCACATATTAACCAATGCGCGTCTTGGACACCCTCAGGTTACAGTCTTCGGACATCATTGCTTGGTTTAGCAACACACATTTATTGAGATAAACGCATCAGACTCAGGTGAGTCTCATAGCCCCGCATTTTACTATTTTTACTCCCGGGGTGGGAATACATGCTCAGATTTGTTTTATATGTGAACACAAGTACAAAACACAATATATTGACTGCATGAGTTGTTTTACTAATCATAAAGTCCTCCACCACATAGTTTGTTAGTATGGATTTAGCGTGAATGTTAGTATATGGTACCATATGGGATTGACAATCCCTGTTCGGGGTAGTCGCGCTACCTTGACTGTGATGTCAAACAGACACATTATCATTTTTTCACACAAGTGTAGATTAGGCACTCGCTCGGAGGCACCTCGCTCAAGTCCTTAAAGGCAGATCCTTACCCCTCAGTTAAGCTCAAACTATGGATTCATGGCAGTAATATACACATTTATTTGATTAATTTCAAACACATTATTAAATCTTGTGGTTCATACATTATGTTTATCATTTACCCCTGTGAGCTCACCAGCTTTTAGCTGACCTTTTAGCATGTATTCTCAGTTACACAGCAATAGTAGGACTACTCAGGAATTTTATAGCTCGAGTCGCATGCAAATACGAACATCAAGAGATTTTTCTGCATTCTTATATTTTATATAAGTAGTAATGCTATAGAATCTTTCAGATCAGGATACTGAGCTAATGTAATCCTTATAACTCTAGTAAACTTTTACTACAATCAATGTATTTTGTTAAAACGACGCATGTAGAGTCGTTCACTTTATCTTATGTGCTTGTGATTATTGATTAGTAGCACCCCAAGTATGCTTCCGCCAAACAATAAATTTAGGGGTGTTACAAGGCCCATGGGGGACCAGCCACCACTCATCTCCTATGAAAACACATGCAAAACAGCATCATCACCTTCTTCTTACAATACTAACCAAAGTTCATGCAAGACTCATTTCTCAACACTCATTCTTTCCCATTCTCTCCACCTTCTCTCTAAACCACTCTCTCTCACTAGAAATCTAGAGAAATCAGCCCGCAACAACCACCACAAACCACCAAGAACCACCACCTTCATCCTCATCTTTTAGCAAAGGAAATTCAAGATTTCAAGACTACAAGTCCTCCTCATTTCATTTCTGTCATTCAATATCATAAACATCATTGTAAGGACTCTTTCTTCATCATTTGTCTTAAATAACATATTATTATGTTCACTCAACAAGTATTATAACAAAATATTACATAAAAACTCTTTTTCTTAACAAAGAAACTCATAAAAGTGCAAGAAAACTTGCTGTCCAAATTTATACATGAAATTCCCCAAACTGTTTCTCTCTCATTTCTTAATGAAACTGGACGTTTTATCATAAAAAATCAAGCACAAAATGTTAGCTTTCCAATCAGATAAGCCTCATATTTTTCTGAGCTCGTTTACTATTTTTAATAATTTTTGTGAGAACACATGTACAATCTGTCCAGTAAAGGCAAAAAGTTTAATCTTATTGTTTTGTACACATATCCAAATGACTTGAAACCACCGCCAAAAGTTCAAAAATGTTATTGGCTACAATTTTTGTGTTGGCCACTTTTGCTGAAAACCTAAGGATTTTTCCCAGAAACTATAAATTCATGTATGTGTCCAAATCTGACCACACAAGATAAAAGTAATTATTAAAACTACTTAGACTCCTCTAAAAATAATTTAAAAATTAACGAAGGTAGATATTATATGGGATAGCAACTGGAAATTTTGTTGGATTTGATTGTGGATTGTAGATTTTTAGAAAAATCTGACAAGTTGATGCATTTTCCGGAAAATGTAAAAGTGGACTGATTTTGGGTAACTTATGAAACCGACACTTATGGACTTGGTGTAAAGGGAAAGACTAACTTTTTATGACCCATGAACATATTTAAGGTTTGGTTAAATTCTCGGGTCAAACCGAGAAGTTTGACCGAGTCAACAAAAATGACGTTCGGTTTCGAAACGTCAAATTTCAATTTTTGGAAACTTACTTTTTTTGAAAGAATTGTAAACAAAATGGGTTTGGGTGACTTATTAAGTGACTTGGACCAAAAATGAGGTTTGTAAACATATCCCGAATGAAAAACGACACTTATATTTGAACCGAGACGTAAATCGCAAGACGTTAACACTAAGGATTAAATTCGAGTAATAACCGATAGCCACATACGATAACATGTGATATATACTAATGTAAACTATACAATGAAAAAACCTAATAGTAATGTCTTTTAAGAATTATTATTACAAACTTTCACCAACGGGTCATACACGTTTATTTTCAAAATAAAAAACTCAATTGGACATACTAGTTGAGTGGACACTAGCATGGATAGCCTATAGAGATATCCACTTACTTAAACTTGTGATCTCATACGTTTAGGACGTTAGAGACCCTACCCGGACTTACGCTTTGCTAGCTCTCACGCATTTAGCTCACGAGGTGAGTTCACAACCCCTACCTTTTTACTATTTTTTACTGCTTTTAAATAGGGTTGAAAAACGTAGTCAATGTTTTGCTATAACATGAAACCATTATAATTGCTTTTGTGCTTTTATACAAATTTTTTATGATTGAGATCATACTATTATCAAATGCTTATACATACTTTTAGGCTTTATACAAACTGCATGTTTATGAAATAACATTTTCATACTATAAACTATTGCAAATGTGTTAAATTATATTTGGAACTCGCCGGAGAATGACCGGTGCTAACTTGTGAACTCGCCGGTGAACGATCGGTGCTAACTTGTGAACTCGCCCGGAGAACGACCGGTGCTAACTGTCAGCTTGTCGGAGAACGATCAACACTAACCTGTGAACTTGCCGAAGAACGACTGGTGCTAACTGTGAACTTGTCGGAGAATGATCGACACTAACTTGTGAACTCGCCGGAGAACGACCGAAGCTAACTTGTGAACTCGCCGGAGAATGACCGGCACTATTTTGGAAACCGTTGGAGAACAACCATCAACATATTTTAAACTTATACTTTGGGTGACATCCCAACCAAACCTATATTTTGGATAACCTTCCAACTTAACCTCATTTGACTTTTAGGTCAACGTTTAAAATTAAACTTGGTTTATCCACTTATTAAACATAAAACCTGTGAATTCACTCAACAATCATGTTGATTTTTTACTATGTTTTTCAGGGAATCAGCTCCATAAGTAAGAATGCATGCATTTTGGAATCTAGGCAACCCACGACGATATAGACGACATCTTAACTACTGTTCAACAATAATCATACGCTCTGATGCATGAATGTCCAATGTTGACATTGGCACCCCCGCTTACCTTAATGCTTCCACTGACCAACGTTGACCGTATTTTGGGGGGGGGGGGGGTGTGATAGATTGGTATCAGAGCCATGGGTTATAGCAAACTAGAAGTCTCTAGTGACTTAGGAGCCTTAGAGACCTAGACTATAGCCTTGGCTAGGACACTCATGCATACATACATTTGCATACGTCTAACTCGCTATACGACGACCATTGTCACAACGCGCATAGAGAAATTTTTACTACTTTCATATACTATTCCTGAGAGAAACTCTTCGAAATGATTACACTAACAACTACACATCGTCGCATGGGAACATGCCGACCGACACTATCGCACGCTTAATCTATTGGTTCACTCTACGGATGTTTCCACTTATTATATAATATAATGTATGGTCGACTTTACCTTGTATTCTTTGGACCATACTACATCTCATTCGTTCATCTTTGCTTTGATTTCATGTGAACCTGATCGTGTTTAACGGTGATGAAAAGAAGTATGTAGTTAGCATCATATAATGACGCCTGGCCAACGTGATTATATTATACTAAGTACATATGGGCGTTTCAAAGTCGTAAGATACGTAATGGGGATATCAGTAATTCTTCTTATTGCTTGATAACTAAACAATGTGAAACATCGTTCTTCACATTCCTTACTTTGGCATTGACTAATATGCAAACAATCTCTCACTTTCTAACGGATCGAACAAATTCTTACAAACATTTAGCGACTAGGGCCGATAACTTATCAATCGAATGGAAGGATGGAACAAACGGAGATCGCGATATGAGTAACAAGCCTTTTAAGTACTAAACGAACGAAACATAGTAAGGTGTCATTGTGCAATAATTGAGACGGAACCTCAAACAACCACTAAGGTAATCAGACCCAATCTTGCGAAACAAATCCTCCCACAAATAACAAACTTTATAGGACTGTTTTTCTTAGAATTATATATTGAAACGTTTATTTCAGCAAACAACTATACTAGAATGTTTTCCTACTATTTATTCACCGGATTGATTTCGAAACGAATACTACTATTTATACACTGGATTATTTTTCTAAACATGAATTGATGTATTATAACGAACGATTATTTAGATCGCCTGCGGGTTATCTACAAAAGATATAATATGTTTCTGACAAAGTTTTCCTAACAAACTACTTATTGGGAAGTTTTCCAAACGATTTATAATGGACGAGGTCTAACGATTTGAACAACCGATTTATAAGCGAGTTTACCAACTATTTTAATAGATACTTAGTCACGGGTTGACTACTATTTTAAACAACTACTATTTGAACAATTAAACCTTTGGATATTTCTCCAACGAATTATGAAAACTATTACTTGATCATGAATTGATTGCTATTTTGACTGAATGTCAACGATTTATACGTAACTTGTTTATATTTAAACAACAAAAGATTTACAAGTAGGTTATCAACTGTTTTAAACAACTACTCTGTCATGATTTGACCACGATTTGAACAAAAATTTAACCGTTTCGAATTGCCAACTGTTTAGACACTGTTTGTTCATTTTAAACAACAACCGCAACGTTAACGTTCCAATAGCTCCTGGATGCACGAACATTCTTAAATCAAAGGGTACACAACCGGATCCCTATGTCAATATTGATACATCTTAGTAAAATCCTACTACTCTTTAACGTTACATTATTCGAATGTCTTGAATTTAGCGCTTAGTGAACTTGGACTAGTGTTGGACATATAACTTATTAAACTATACAACAAATATACCAAAAACCATTAAAAGTTACGCGGTAACTTACGACGCCACAATAGTGACAACACCTCTTTTCAGAATCACATGCGTCCGACGTTTCGACATGGATTTAAAAATCTCTGGACGAGATTTCTCTAACAGGGGGAGAATGTGACACCCCGCAATTTTGAATACAATTAAGTACACTAAACATTTGCATTTTAGGCTAATTCCCTACTTCAGTGAATTCACAACAAATTTTAGAGGTAAGTCTAGCAAAGCCCAACTAGTTAATACACCTAGTATTACATATTTCATAATTAGTATAACTAGGTACAAAACATTCGGAACGAATCCGAAAAAAATACGGACGTTGGTGAAAACATTTCTATAATTAACTTAAATCTATTTTTAGTAGTTATTTATCCTATATTATTATTTTAATATAATAATACACGAAAAACCTAGACGTTTTAATTAAAACGTAACAAATTAACTTGGTAAAAATATGCGAATTGAATTTGGCAACGAAACAAATTCAATAAATATTTTGGTAACTCAAAATAAAGTAGTTTAATAATACTTCAATGGAAAAATATTCCTAATATATCGATAACAACAATGCAAATAAACGTTAGGCGATTTAATGATTTAACAAAATAAATGAACACTGAACGTAACACAGTCTGAAAATGAGAATTAAATCACAAAATTCTGGTGGGGCCCAATGGGGGACCAACCACCACTCCTCTCCTATGAAAACACATGCAAAACATCATCATCACCTTCTTCTTAAAACAACAACAAAAGTTCATGCAAGACTCATTTCTCAACACTCATTCTTTCCCATTCTCTCCACCTTCTCTCTAAACCACTCTCTCTCACTAGAAATCTGGAGAAATCACCTCGCAACAACCACCACAAATCACCATACATCACCAAGAACCACCACCCTCATCATCATCTTTTTGCAAAGGAAATTCAAGATTTCAAGACTACAAGTCCTCCTCATTTCATTTCTGTCATTCAACATCATAAACATCATTGTGAGGACTCTTTATTCATCATTTGTCTTAAATAACATGTTATTATGTTCACTCAACAAGTATTATAACAAAATATTACATGAAAACTCTTTTTCTTAACAAAGAAACTCATAAAAGTGCAAGAAAACTTGCTGTCCAAATTTATACAGGAAATTCCCCAAACTGTTTCTCTTTCATTTCATAATGAAAATGGATGTTTTTATCATCAAAAATCAAGAACAAATAGTTAGATTTCCAACCACATAAGCTTCATATTTTTCTGAGCTCGTTTACTATTTTAAATAATTTTTGTGAGAACACATGTACAATCTGTCCAGTAAGGGTAGAAAGTTTAATCTTATTGTTTTGGCTATATCTAGAGCTACAGATCTCCAAATGACTTGAAACCACCACTAAAAGTTCACAAATGTTATTGGCTACAATTGTTGTGTTGGCCACTTTTTCTAAAAACCTAAGGATTTTTCCCAGAAACTATAAATTCATGCATGTGTCCAAATCTGACCACAGAAGATAAAAGTAATTATTAAAACTACTTAGACTCATCTAAAAATAATGTAAAAATTAACGAAGTAGATATTATATGGGATAGAAACTGGAAATTTTGTTGGATTTGATTGTGGATTGTAGATTTTTAGAAAAATGACAAGTTGATGCATTTTCTGGAAAATGTAAAAGTGGACTAATTTTTGGTAACTTATGAAACCGACACTTATGGACTTGGTGTAAAGGGAAAGACTAACTTTTTATGACCCATGAACATATTTAAGGTTTGGGTAAATTCTCGGGTCAAACCGAGAAGTTTGACCGAGTCAACAAAAACGACGTTCGGTTTGGAAACGTCAAATTTCTATTTTTGGAAACTTACTTTTTTGGAAAGAATTGTAAACAAAACGAGTTTGGGTGACATATTAAGTGAATTGGACCAAAAACGAGGTTTGTAAACATATCACGAATGAAAAACGACACTTATATTTGAACCGAGACGTAAATCGCAAGACGTTAACACTAAGGATTAAATTCACGTAATAACCGATAGCCACATACGATAACATATGATATATACAAATGTAAACTATACAATGAACAAACCTAATAGTAATGTCTTTTAAGAATTATTATTACAAACTTTCAACAACGGGTTGTACATGTTTATATTAAAAAAAAAACACAATTGGACATACTAGTTGAGTGGACACTAGCATGGATAGTCTATAGAGATATCCACTTACTTAAACTTGTGATCTCATACGTTTAGGACGTTAGAGACCCTACCCAGACTTACGCTTTGCTAGCTCTCACGCATTTAGCTCACGAGGTGAGTTCACAACCTCTACCTTTTTACTATTCTTACTGCTTTTAAATAGGGGTGAAAAACGTAGTCAATGTTTTGCAAAAACATGAAACTATTATAATTGCTTTTGTGCTTTTATACAAATTATTTATGATTGAGATCATACTATTACCAACTGCTTATACATACTTTTAGGCTTTATACAAACCGCATGTTTATGAAATAACATTTTCATACTATAAACTATTGCAAATGTGTTAAACTAAATTTGGAACTTGCCGGAGAACAACCGGTGCTAACTTGTGAACTCGTGTTGATGCATCTTTGAGTGTCTGTCAGTTGGTCTATCGAGTTGTAATTAGTGTCGTTTGTAAATTAATAGAAATATAGTTTTTGTTAATGCGACACTCGTGTTTTGGTTTAGGCGACACTTGTCTGAGTGACGCATAGCGACACTTAGGTAAGTGACGCATAGCGACACTTAGGTAAGTGACGCATTAAGGCGGTCTCATGCGACACTTACCCAAGTGACGCATGTTGGCTGTGTTTTTAGTATAAATAGAAACCTACGGGTTTTAGGCTAGGGTTGACGAAACCCTAGCACCATTTGTCGAAATAGCATCTCTGTAATCGTTCCCAAATCAATATACAAGACGATTTCTTTGTTTACTTAGTGAATAACTTTCGTTTCGGTTTGTATTTATTGTTGGTATATGCAATTGATTGATTCCGCCTTTCAATTGTAAGTCAATTGTCATCTAGATCCTAGCCATACGCACTTTCAACTGGTATCAGAGCCTTGCGGTGATCAAATTGACGTATTAGAAGC
The DNA here is from genome assembly GCA_963422505.1 of Pseudognaphalium luteoalbum. NCBI lineage: Eukaryota > Viridiplantae > Streptophyta > Magnoliopsida > Asterales > Asteraceae > Pseudognaphalium > Pseudognaphalium luteoalbum. The sequence goes on along the minus strand of OY730193.1, from coordinate 92,809,956 downwards.
TATTTTGGATTGATTTCGGTTTCAATTGATTTAAGAAATTGCAAATTAATACGGATTTTGAGGTGCAAAGGTGAATCTCAGTCAATATTCATCAACATTCACAGGTTTCGTCCATTAGGGTTCAAGAAATTTGAGTTTCGTTCATGAAAATTCGAATTTTTTAGGGTTTTGGAATTTTACAGCCGTTTTGCGACACTCGACACGTCACTTCGACGCGTCACTTCCTGCGGCACTAGCTAATTCCAAATTAGGGTTATACCGTCACTTGAACGCGTCACTTGAAGCGTCACTTGAGGTCTATACGACACTTCACTTAAGTGTCGTCTACCCAAATCCACCGTCACTAACGTGCGTCATTGTTGCACGTCACTTGACTTTTTAGCGTCACTTCCTTTAGTGACGCCTGTTTGTTTTCTTGCGTCACTTCCTTTAGTGACGCTCCGTTTATCACGTCACTCAAGTACGTCACTTGAGTGCGTCACTTGCTTGGTTGAGCGACACTTACCTTTAGTGTCATCAGTCACTTCACGCGTCACTCGACAGCGTCACTAACCTAGTGACGCTAGTCGTTGCGACACTCCAGTGCGTCACTTACTAAGTGACGCCTTAAGTACTAATATTTTTCGAGTTCTTGTTTTTGCGTACATTTTCAGGTATATCTTCAATGACAACGGATAAAGAAGATATTAGGGGAATTCGAGAAATGTTAAAACAGGGCAATGATATTGGTTCAAATAATAAACCTCCTCTTTTTACCGCAGATATGGAGTATGCTTATTGGAGGGATAGATTTGAACAGTTTGTGGACTTTCATTGTCCGGAATTGTGGGGTCCATTGAAACAAAGATATGAGGCTCCTGTATCTGAAGGAAACTATCGTGGTGTTCCTCCACCAAAATCTTTCACTGCTATGACACCTCAGGAGAAGAAAGATTATCAACTGGAAAGGAAAGCACATTCAGCCATATGTATGTGTTTGACAAAGGATGTCATGAGACTGTTCAAAACTCATGACATAACCTATGATTTATGGAAAGCGATAGAGACCAGGTGTGGAGGAAATGAGAAATATAAGGAGGCAAAACTGGAATTAATTAAGAAACAGTATGATTTGTTTGACTCCTTACCTAATGAGACGACAGCTGGACTGTTTACTCGATACTCACAAATTGTGAGTGAATTGACTGAAGGAGGATATACTCTCACTGCACTGGAGATTAATAAAAAGCTATTGGATGTTTTACCAAGTGCATGGGATGTGAAAGTTCAATTCTTGAAGGAAAATCAAGAATTATCTGGGATGACTTTGGATCAACTCATTGGAGTTCTTCAAGCCCATGCTATGGAATTGAAGAAGAAGGAATGCAAGTCAACTGGATTTGTACAAAATCCTTCTCTGTATGGAAGCCAAGTAAATACGGGTAAGAGTTACGGAGGAATGGCATTTATGTCAGATACGAATTCTTCATCATATTCAGCTGTGGAGACTCATGCGGCGTATGTTTCCGGTACTGCTTGCACAAATCAAGGAACCCAACAACCGGTTTCAGCATCACCAGCAATTCAAGAGCAAGCTGCGATTTATACAGCTTTTATTAGCTCTTATAAGGATTTGGTTACTCAACCAAATACTACATTGGAAATGACCAAAGAAGACTATGCTCAACTGGATGATGATGATTTGGAGCAGATGGATTTGAACTGGAACATAGCGATGATTTCCAGAAGAGTTCAAAAGTTCTTGCAACGAACGGGCAGAAAAAGTTTGGAAGGAAATGGGAAGACTGGGTTCGGGTTTGATAAAAGTAAGGTTCGATGCTATAACTGTCAGAACCTTGGTCATTTTGCAAGGGAATGTGAGAAACCTAGGATGCCATCATCAGGTTTTACAAAGCCAGATCCTCCCAAAGCAACTGAGAAAGAGGAAGCAAAATCGTTGGCTGCAGACAATGCCTTGATCGTTTTTGAGCCAACTACCTTTGATTGGAGTGCACAAGCTGAAAAGTTTCAATGTCTAATGGCTCACATCACTCCTGAGGTAACAAATGAACCTGTTGAGCCTTTTAACTGTGTTTCGTGTATTAATCTGACTGAATCCCTTGAGGTCTATCAAAAGGACAATCAAAATTTGCGGGACAAGATAGTTAAGCTTAATGAATCTAATAATTTTTTACTAGAAAATGAAAAACTTTATGAACAACATCTTGAAGCTCATAAATTAGATACCGAAACTTTTAAGGCCAAGGTCTTTAGTCAACAAGACGCAATTAAAAGTTATCTAACTGAGATTGAATTGTTGACAAAAGAATTATCTGATTTAAAAGATGAGTTTGAGAATCATAAAAGTAAAATCTTAAGTTCAACCTCCGCAACACAAGTCTTTAATGAGATAGTTAGTAAACAAGGGACTAGCGGCAAAAAGAAGGAAGGCCTTGGTTATAACCAAGTACCACCACCTTCTAATGCTGAATATTGTCCCTCAATTGCTAAACAGGGCCTTGAGGAGATTTCAGTCGATTATACCAAGTTATATGGTATTAAGGCCAAAGAAGTCAAGCTTAACAAACTGACAACGGAGAAAACCAAGAGGCAAGAGTATCCATTGCCTCAGTTTGTTAAAGCTAAGTCTCAAATTCATACTGATGACATTGTTGAGATAGAGGATATTACTGATCAGGAATATCCTGAGTTTAAGAAGGTTGAGGCTAAACCTGAAAAACAGATTTTAAAAGTTGAACCTGTAAACAAGGTTCAAAATAAAAGGGAAAATAAGTTTTTAAATGAGAAACTTCAAAAGTCACCGACAAATGTTTTAAAACATAAGATGACAAGTGAAAAAGTTCAAGTTAATAAAACTTTAGCCTCACCCTCTAAACCAAGACCAGCACTTTCTAAAACATGTACAGCCTGTCCATGTTCTAAAAATGTTGTGTCACATCCTCCAGTACACCCTCCGTCTCTACAATTTCATGAGACTCGTTCTTGTTTCTATTGTAAGAAACAAGGACATTTGATCCGTGATTGTCCCAAACTTTCTCATCAGCGGTATGGGAGAGATATACCTAGGACATCTTTCTATAGAAATTCTTTTTCGAAATCACCTCCTAGGCATCACTCTGACTCTCCCAAGCCGGCAAAGAAAGTTGTTAGTGTTGGACAAAATATTTTGTTAAAACCAAAGTCCAACACTATTTCAAAGCCAAATCCCGAACCATCAAAGGTTTGGAGGATAAAGGAGTCTATTACTGACTCCAACGTCATCAATGATAACACATCAGATTCAAAATCTGATTTGTTTAAAAATAAAGTTTTATCTGATGTGCTTATTGTTGATGACTATGGTCGACCTAAGTCTGTAAAGGCTTGGGTCACCATTTCTCACTAATCTCCTCATATTAATGTGTTGCAGCAGTCTGAACGGATAAAAGATAGCGAATGGTTCATGGATAGTGGCTGCTCGCGACACATGACGGGTGATGTGTCTCTCTTAGTGGATATTAAACCATATGCGGGAGGTCACGTTGCCTTTGCTGGAGATACGGGAGGAACAATTTCAGGGAGAGGTACGCTAACCAATGGAAAGGTTAGCTTTGAAAATGTAAACTATGTGTCCGCGCTTAAGCATAATTTGTTAAGTGTATCACAAGTTTGTGATAAGGATTATACCACGTCGTTTACAAAAACCGAGTGTGTCATATTGAAGCCAGGGTACGTTATTCCGGAGGAATGGGTTGTAATGCGTGCTCCAAGAAGAAATGACACATATATAATGAATATGCGAACTGTGGAGACTACCAGCGAACACACTTGTCTCCTTTCGAAGGCTTCAGAGAAGGAATCACTCCTTTGGCACAGACGTATGGGACACATTCATTTCCGTAAGATGAATTTCCTAGTTAACAACGACTTGGTTCGTGGAGTTCCGAAACAGTCTTTCGCCTTGAAAGATGACTGTGTTTCTTGCCACAAGGGCAAACTCCACAAGAAGTCCCATAAGTCTAAGGTAGTGAATTCCATAAATGCTCCGTTAGAACTACTGCACATGGATCTTTTTGGTCCTGTGTCTACAAAGAGCATAGGTGGTCGTTCTTATTGTTTAGTGGTAACAGATGACTACTCACGCTTTTCGTGGGTCTACTTTCTCGCAACTAAGGATGAGACAGCGGGTATTTTAGTCTATTTGTTGGATAAGTTGGCAAATTTGTGCAACTTAAAGGTGAAGAGGCTGCGGAGCGATAACGGAACCGAATTCAAGAACTCAACTCTTGAGTTATTTTGTGCTTCTCGAGGTATTGAACATCAATTTAGTGCTCCGAGAACACCTCAACAAAATGGAGTTGCTGAACGGAAGAATAGGACAATTATTGAAACCGCTCGCACCATGTTAGCGGATTCCAAATTACCTATTATCTTCTGGGCTGAAGCAGTAAATACTGCTTGCTATGTATTGAATCGGGTTCTTTCAGTTAAAAAGAAGAATAAGACTTGCTATGAGCTTTTCAATAATCGCAAGCCGAATCTGCAGTTTCTGGAACCCTTTGGATGTCCGTGTATGATTATGATTACTAAAGATCGTGTCCCTAAGTTTGGCGATAAAGCCGTTGAAGGAATTTTTCTCGGATATTCGGTCAACTCTCCAAACAAACGGGTATACAACAAATCAACGAACGAGATCGAGGAACACTTTGAGGTCAAATGCCTACGGTATATGGAACCACCTCAAGGAAAGGGTCCGGATTGGTTCTTTAATTATAGAAATCTTTTCAGCTCTTTTAATGTTCCGGAGGATGATGTCACTGAAGATTTAATCACCATGCTTCATGGACTCGATGTTTTTCAACAAACATCTTCTTCTTCTACATCCAATCCTATACCTGATACAACATCCACTCCTTCACCTACTCCAACACCAGATATGCCTGCCTCAACATCCACTACTTCTCCTGCATCTGTTGCTACACGTTCACCACAAATAACCACTATTCCATCTGCTTCAAATCCCGTTAATACCGAGGATCTTCCGAATGATCCTAATATGCCTCCATTAGAGGATGCAGCAGACATGGAATATTCTCACTTCTTCTCTAATGAAGAAAACGAAGATGCTTCTGCCACTGAAGGGGATCTGAATAACTTGGAATTAAATCTTGTGCCAGATGCTATTCCAGTTACTAGGATACATAGGAATCACCCTGTTGAAAACATCATTGGTGATCCCCTTTCATCTGTTCAAACTAGACGTCAGGCGAAGCAAACTGCTGAAGATACGGATACTTCAGCTAATCAGGTTCTGGGATTTATAGTAACCGTTAACTCTTGCCATCTTTCCCAAACTGAGCCGAAGAAAGTAACGGAGGCCTTGCAAGACCCATCCTGGGTCGAGGCCATGCAAGATGAACTGCAGCAGTTTCACAAGCTGCAAGTGTGGACGCTTGTTCCCTTACCCAAAGGTGCCGATCCGAAAGGCACTCGATGGGTATATCGCGTCAAGAAGGATGATAGAGGAGTTGTCACGAGGAACAAAGCAAGACTAGTTGTTCAAGGGTATACTCAAATTGAAGGACTGGATTATGATGAGGTTTTTGCCCCAGTCGCCAGATTGGAGTCCGTCCGTATCTTTTTAGCATTTGCATCATTTAAAGGGATTCGCGTCAAGCAACTTGACGTTAAAAGTGCTTTCCTTTATGGTAAAATTGATACGGAAGTTTATGTTCAACAGCCTCCAGGCTTTGAAGATTCGGTGCATCCAAATTATGTCTACAAACTCAATAAGGCATTGTATGGACTTCATCAATCTCCACGCCTATGGTATACGGCCCTGTAGAGGGGGTATACGACCCCTAGAGGGTGGTATACAGCCCTTAGAGGGTGGTATACGGCCCCTAGAGGGTGGTATCCCCTTGGTCCATGGTCTTGTGTGCTGGATCGTAAGTCTTGTGTGCTGGATCGTACTCGTTTGGGTCTAACTTCTTCGTTCTTGTTCCATTTCTGACGATCTTTATATCCACGCGTTCGTAATCTCCAGAAATACATTTTAAGATACTTATTTAGTCCCAGATCGAAGTTTTACGATAAAATAGCGCGTCGAACGAATTATGCATATTTAAGTGTGTTTTTTGTCCATTTACCGTTGTTTTTGAAATACTTATAAAATTTTGACCTTTTTAACAAAATGTGGTAAATGTGGACTTTATTGGCATGATTTTGTTAATTAAGTGCTAAATATGAGGTAAGAGATGTGCGTAAAACATGACTTTTTACGTCAAATCAAATATCCCACACTTAGACTTTGCTTGTCCTCAAGCAAACTGTATCTTACTTCGCTCAAGGTTTTGAGAAAATGGATCAGTTGATGAGAACAGATATTTCCTAAGGACATCAACTCCTCAAAATAGGTAAATTATTTCAGAAAGTAAGCATCAATAGAATAAGAAATCTTAAAACTGAACTGGCCGTCCCTTTAGCATACTTTGCAACTCTCGAAATGTAGAATTACATGACTGGGCGATCCTCACAGGTGGTCACTCAACTCACTCAAGAAGTGTATCGGGTTTCCTAACATTCTAAACAAATGAAATCGCTCAAAGCCAGTCATGCAGCGCTTATCATCATAGGCTTGGTCGAGAATCGCATCTCTACCACTCCAAATGAGGACGGTGATAATTATCCCAAGGCATTTTTGTTGGGTTGGAATGTTCGGGTCAGGGTTAAATGGGTATGAAAAAGGGTTGTTTCAAGGTTTAAAGGGTATGCTTATCTTAGGAATTTTCAAATTTTATGAAAAACTTTATTTTGATATGCTTTTTAATGAAAATGGAAACGGATATCGGTAAGGACGGAAAATAGCTATTTTGACTTCTATCTTCTTGAAAACACACGGAAGATTTACGTCTTTCAGAGATCAGAGTTTTCGGGAGATTTTGAAGCACTCAACTTTATTTAGATGATAAATTTTTGTTTAGAATTTCTTTTCCAAAGAATTTCTAAGGCTTTTTTTTTCTTTCTTACTGCCTTTTTAGATCCTTTCATATTTTCATTTTTCACACTTTTTGATATTTCGAATTTTACTTGGTGCTAATTTTTCGCACCGTAAGATTCTCGATCTTTTGAGATTTCTGAAATGCACGCGAGAAGTTTTTGAGTAAAACACGAATTTTATGATTTTTGGAGTGAAAGCAAAAAGAATATCTAAATAGCATTTTTCCAAAAATTCAAAAATTTTAAGATAAGGTTTTGGTGGGTATGGAAGGTAATGGGTTTTAAAATTTTTGGGTATTTAAGAACTGAAAAGGTTAAGGCTCAACAGGGTTTACTAAGCGGATCATCGATACTAAAATTGAGTATCGACAGGGTGAGGCTTGAAGAGATATGAGAAAAATGGGTTTAATCCTAATAAATGCCAAGATCCTCTAATTGCACCTATACCGCGTACGGTACTCTTTGGTATGGTCTCGAAGCGTATACCAGGAACAAGTTCTAATTCTAAGACGCATGCATCAGCACACACACAGAAATGAATGGTGAAGCATTAAAAATGAATGCTTACTAAAGGCTCAAGTTCCTCACACAACAATATAGGGTGTATGCGCCTAGTCATGCAATGCTTCGAAGATGACCATTTCATTTTTAAGGAATCCTTATTCTGCCTTATCGTACTTTCCAAAGTAATTTATTTATTCTGAAAAAGTGGTTATCCTTCAAAAGTATTTTTCTTACCAAAAGATCTAAAAAATTTACAAAAGTCAGTCTGTTGAATGAGTAGTCCGACTACTGTCGAAGCGAGACTGTTTTTATCAATGTTTTGAAAACCGGAAATTGAATCGGACTGGAATCCTTCAATTTCCGGTTGAACCAGTCGGACCGGTCCGGTTCAACTGGCTCAAAATCACTTTTTTTAAAAAAAAATAAAAAAATTCATAAACTGGTCGGACCGGTCCGGTTCCCGGTTGAACTGCCCGGTTTTGACCGAACCGTCCAGTTCGTTGAACGGTCAACTCTTGATCAAAACCGGTTTTCAACCGGACGGAAAACCTCAAAATCCTAGCCGAACTAGTTAGACCGGACCGGTTCAACCGGTTTTCAAAACATTGGTTTTTATAGCGAAAAATTTTGAAATTTTTGAGAAAATGGAGTTTGATTTAAAAAAAAAATTTGTACAAATTTTAAGCAAGAAATGAGTTTCAAGTTAACTTTGGAGGGCAAAAGGTCAGAAAACTTTACGGTATAACATACCGTGTATCCTACACTTAAAGGAACATTGTCCCTAATGTTCACTACTAAAGTGGAGATCTTTTAGGGGGATCCCACACTTAGAGTTTGATTATAGGATATGCTCACTTTAACGTGTTTTGAAAATGGTGGAATAAAATCCCACACTTAGAGATTAGGCATAAAGGATATGGTATGAATATTTCAGGAAGACAACGAAAGAGAACGAAAAACTCCCCTCATTGATTCACGAGATGAAAATGATTTGGCTGAAGAAGGATGAATTGCTCGCTAGAGATTCCAGCTTGCTTCCGTCTAAGAACAACCTTCCGGTTTAGTGCGTGTCATCTAGTCGTGAATTGTTTTCATCATTCTCAACAATCAATTCAATCACATTTTATTCTACTAAAATAAACAAAGAAAATGTAAGCATAATAATAATAAAGATAGATAGATAGATCATCCAGCTAGGTAGCAAGCTGGGTAAAAAGTACCAAAGGATCAAAATAAGTTCACAAATCATCCCACCATAATAGTTAGTGCTGATACAGACCAATAATAATAATAATAATAATAAAGTACTGGAGATGAGAAAGTCTAAGGACGAGGAGACCCCTGATCAGTCACATAAAGATTAAATGCAGAAGTGGAAGGGTTATTTCTAGCAACTGAAAGCTCTCCACTAGTGGCTCTCCCTGATACAGTCTCTGAAGTAATAAGCCTGTGTTGCCTCAAAACATCCCTCAAGACATTTGTCGGCAAGTCATCTACAGATTCAAGACCGCACTCTTGTAGGCATTGAGCTGTCATGCGTGCCTCCTCAAGTAATATCAAGTAACCTCTCCTAATGTCATTCTCATTTGGAAGCTCATTTTCTGGAATAGCATCAAAGTTGAGCATCCCTGAGAATCCTAAGAATGTAAGGCCGTTAGCACCAATGGTGGGCATGACTGGGCGATAAACATTTGGATCATCAGGCCTCGGGATCTCATAAATTGGAGATAAGACATGGGTAGCTGGGGATGGCTGCCGTGAGGTAGATGGAGCAGCTGAGGTATGTATGGAATATACTGGCTCATAGCGAGATGTGGTGGGTGTGGTGTATGATGGAATAGTGGTGGTAACTGGGGCAATGGTAGTGGTGACTGGTGGAAATGTAGCTGAAGTGCGTAAAAAGTCCAATACTGAGAAAGTGGAGTCACTGGTGTAGTCCAGTCAACAACACTCTGAACCTTAGATGTAGAGCCAGGTGCCCTAGTATCCTCCTGCTGTGCTCTAACATCTCTATCATCATCTGGTATCTCAATCGGCTTATCGTCCTCAACATCTCTGTCTCTCTTACTACTCTTCCTCTTCAGAACACAACCAGGAATGGCCTGTTTGGTAGCTCTCCAGAATGCTTGCCCGCTCGAATCAGTAGATATCAACCATATAGTGCGGAAGTACTCTAGTTCAAACGGCATGGAACAAACATAAGGTGAGCTAGTGTACTCGCTCATGTGATCCTCTGTGAGCAAACCCATACGGCTACAAATCCTGGTTATGAAAGCTCCCATATAGATATACTTTGTCGTCTCAAATGTCGTCTCTCTTTGAATCCTCTCAGCTACTAAGAAAGCTACATTCACATTCTTCTTCTTAATCATTGCGTTCATCACAAAGAGATCATCAGCTCCAACAACTCCTCCTGTTTCTTTCTTTCCATGTAGTGATACAGCTAGTAGCTTGTGCAGGAGTCAATGCTCAACTTTGAAGAATGCGGAGGCTTTTACATTTGAATGAAAACTAGTACCCGTTAGATTGTCCCAAATCAGCCCATGATCTTCATTACATGAAACACCCCGTGAACTATCGAAGAATATCTGAGAATGTGTCTGCTCCTCTGTGTAGAACCCAAGATATACCGCAAGCTCAGCCAAAGACACATGCTGCTTCACCCCTCTATAGTTAAAGCTGATTAATCGCTTATCTGTAATATTGGAGATTCAAGGGTTGAATTTGTAGGTCAACATGAATTCGATAACTAGCTCTCGGTAAATGTCTTCATTGAGGGCGAACATCTTGTACCAAACATCCATTTTCTCATCATTGAGCTTGTATTTCACTAACTTTCTCAACTCTCTATTGTACCCATGTGCCTTTACATCTCTCCAAACGATAAATATGTTCTTTCCAAATGGCCGGTTCATCCAATCCTTAATTTGTTTCTTCTTTTTGGCGGAAGTGGCCAAGTATTCCAAAGTAGGATGGATATCTTCAGAAGCAAACTTCATCTGTTCAAGATAAAAGACAATTAGTGCGCATCATGATCATAGATATATGGATTTACCATGTTATCCCAAATTTTTAATAAAAATTCAAAATGTAGGCTTTAAAAATTGAATAATCCATAACCAAGAAAGATACATTTTTAACCAAACCGCAATCACCAAAATCACAAATTTATCACCAATAAGTTTCTTAAGCTATGGTAAATGTCGTAAGCACTTTTTCTATGTCAAAAGGTCTTATTTTATGAATGATTCCTAGAAAAGGCTTTAAACAATAAAAATGCATTAGTAATTAACTAAGTAAGCATTAATATTTTAAAGAAACCTTGTAATTACCTTACTTTAATCAAAACTTCGCAATTTACCATAAATTTAGAAAACTAGTGATGAAACTTTGACCATTTTATGTATTTAAAGACATTAATATCAAGTGTTTAGTCAAATTTTGAAAATTGGTGTTTTATGATGTGAAATTGACTAACAACTTAACATTCCATCTTTAAATGACATAATTATAATATTGGTTCCTTTGAAAACGCGACTTGCTATTTAAAAGTTCCTTGCATTTTATTTACTAAAATGATGCTTCTTTTAAATTGAAACTAGTCGTTTAAATCTTTTAAAGCAAGGTTTCAAGAATTCAAGTGAGCATTTGATGTCAATATTTGCACGAGTATCATTTTGGTTTGAAATATTTTTATTAAAATAATGATACTTCACAAATACTCATAAAAATGCTTACTTTAATTCTTGAAAATCATCTAAACCAATTGCTAACTAATTTAAGCTAGTTTATTTATGTTCAACACATCATTATAAGCAACTTTTATCAATAAGAGTCAAAGATGAACATTCCTAGCTAGAAAGTCAACAAAAAGTCAAAGTTCATTACTTTGAAAATCAAAGTTCATTAATCTCACATGTAATCACTAGATTACTATCAATAATCATCATACAAACGTTCAATAGCAAGTTATAACACCTAAAGTCCTAATTTTTAGCCCTAAATATCAAGTTTCAAATTGAAACCCTAACTTTTGGGTAAAATCATGAACTAGAGATTTTAAGTTAGAAATTTACCTTAGAAATGATGCAATGATGATAAATGAAGCATACAAGTATTGAATATGAAGAATGTAGAGCTTGAAATCTTCAAAAATGGTGGAAATTTGGTGGTGACATGGTGGTTGGGTGGGTTTCGGCCGAACAAGAGGAGGGAGAGGAGGGAGAGGAGTGAAAATGATTTTTTCATTTTTGCTTTTTAACCTCCTTTCCCTTTTTACTTTTTTACCCTAAATGGTAATTTAGTGAAAAGAAATGGTAATTAGGTTAAAAAGGGTTTATTAGAAACTTAGAAATTATTTTTGTGTTCTAAAAATTTTAATCCCATTAAAACTTGTTAAAATTTGCTAATTATTATATTTGTGGTTTAATAATTGAACAAACTTTAAACTTTGCGTGATAAACGATGAGATAAAGTTTTAAAGAACGTTGTTAAAGAAGATTATTAAAACTTTTAAAATTTTAAATCCTAAATAAACTGAAAAAAACTTAAATTAACTACTTAATTTATTAAAATTGGGTTGCCTCCCAATAAGCGCTTTGTTTTAAAGTCAATGGCTCGACTTTTCCAAATAATTAATTCGGGGCCCGAGGCTGAGGAAAAGTATAACGAGTAATAAATGAAAATCGGAGCACTTTAGTGATATGATAAATTAGGTCGGCAGAGTTTAAGAAAAATAATTCAAATTCATTTAGAAAACTTCTCTCCTCGTATCCTAATTTTATGAGTGCATCAACGTAATTATTAAATTCTCGTTTAACTTTCTTGGAATTTGAAATTCCATCTCGTGGTCCGTCGTCTAAAAAGTTAAGATCATGAAGTAACTTTTCCAATATTTTTAAAAATTTCTTTTCTTCTTTTGAATCAGGATTTCCGGTAGTAGCGTGAACTGCTACCAATAATTCTTTAAAAAGTAATTTTTGTTGAAGCGTGAAAGGAAATTTTGATTTTTGAAATAACGGAGTTAGCTTAATGTGAATTTCTTTCCGTTTTTCACAGAAAGAATTCTCAATAGCCTCCTCAGTTGCATTTGGAAAAATATCTATCAGTTTATTGATTAAATAGACGGCAGGATCGACAAAGAATGGTATTTTCCCAGGGAGTAAGATTGGAATAATAGGGTCACGCTTTATCCAAAATTCAAGCTCACTAATCAGATCTGAAATATACCGATTAATCCGTGTTGATGAAACAGGGTGGTAATCAGTATTAGCAAGTAGTTTCATTAATAGGTCTAGGTCTGATATTAGTAGTAGCTCATCTTTTCTAGTGTAATTAGCGCAGAGTCCTAAAATTCTGCTATCGATAGTCACGGAGGTCTTTCTTTGGTCAACCGAAAAGGAGAAGTCTGATATTTTAAGGTATTTAAGAAAGTTGACACAAATATCTATTCTCCTATCTGGTTTAAAAGAGTTTCCGACATGACGCTCAATTTCAGTCTCGGGTGGAATATCTATGATTTCAATGATGTTAGTGGGAGGTCCTTCTAGTACAGTTTTAGCCATGGTGCACTTAGATTGGACTGGACATCTTTGAAATGGTTCATCTATGTAGGGGGTTCCTGATTTGAATGTATGATTTTCCGAACATGAAAGATGCTTATCTTGTGAATAAGTTCTCAAAATGTCAGGGAAAGCATATTCAAAGTATTCATCCAAGCAGTGAAGGCGTTCATTTCTATCTAATTTTAACATGGGTGGATAAAAGTAAACCTCAGTGCCGAATGGTACTTCTTTGGGAAGGTCAGGTGGCCTAACATAGTGTGGGTATTTGGCCAGAAGTGAAGAGATCTCAGGGTCAAGGGTAAATTGACTACTTAAAGTGTGAGTAACAGAAGTTGAGATCTTCTGCTGAGATTCCTCTACTTCTAGGTCAAAGTGTTTTTGCCTGATATCAATTTCTTGGACGTTTAAGATTTTCTTGACTTTGGGGTATGAAGAACAAGAAGAGTTATCTTCTAATTCTTTTTCCATAAAATCAAAAAATTCAGAATCATCCATTGCCATTATCTCATCTACTTTCTTGTAAGAGAACTGAGAGACGGGGCTAGAAACCGAATCAGATGGTTTTTGATTTTTCATATTTTTATGGTTCTTGTTTTTTAATAACTAAACTATTCTAAGAAAGCAGTAACTTTCGAACAAGTTAGGCTTGAACGAAAGGTTCTCCTAAGGGCTTCTAACTTAAAGGTATGTTTTTCAAATCACAACGCTCGTCGATCCCCGGCAGCGGCACCAAAAACCTGATCGCGCCCCAACGGTCGGTCAAGGAATCGCTTCCCTGTCATTGCGGACCTTTCAGTCGGAGGCGGGTGATCAGTGGGTTTTAAATTTATAATGCACGGAAGCCTAAGTTTTATTACTACTTACTGCTCTTGTTAAGGGTAGTAAGCGGTAAGTCTGACTCAGGTGTCGTTCTTAAAATCGGAGCGAATCGAAATGAAGTAAATACCTTAAACAATAGAAGCTAATAGGATGGGTTTATAAAGCAGGTACGGTTTGTTTTTGGTATTTTCTAAATTATCTACGATACAGAAAAGTAAATACTAAACTACGGATAGGGTAAGCAGATAGATAGAGATTGTGATTGTTGAAGTTTCAATATTTAGGTTTCGGGATGATGTTCATTATAAAAGATGATTGGAGACTTTCCTTTAATAAAATTAACAGAGGTTTGGTGTCAACACTAGCATCCTACGATTTAAGTGGAAAACCTAAGTCGCATGTCACTGAATGCTAGGTTATCATGAGTCTGATCAGATCAGGCTGCTCAGTCCCCCAACACTGCCCGATGAGGACTAGTGACCGGTCTTGGAGTTAACTCCTGGGTGCATGAATAAGGGAACAGACTGATATTTAATTTCTGACCTTTCTTAACACCTAATTCTAATTGATTTTATTAAGGGTCGTACTATTGCTTGCTAATGTATGTTAAACTGTCAGTTATGTTGGATCAAGGGGTTTAAGCATCTTACACTACAGCTGAATGTTTGCTTTCTTTTCAAGATCCCTTAGATTTAATTGAGGAGCACAAATACTTCTGTCAAGGTATAGACCCTCCTTTGCGATCAAACGTTCATCCCTAGGTTCATTTCACGGTGTATACTATGTTTTTCAGCAGTTCCACTGCTTTTATATATACCTAGACCATGTTCAGGAAGGGTGACTTCCAGGTATCCACGGTGTCATATGCTTACGACCTGTCCGTAGCTTCCACGCATTTGTACTCCACCAGCGGTGTTTCCAGCGCTATACTAAGTACTGGGCCATTTTACAACATGTCCAAAGCTTCATACAAAAACACAGATAACTATCTACCGATACTAGGATTAATCAGATCCTAATACTAAAGTAATAGTCACGCGAAAGCTTGGAAAGGGTGGAATTGGTGGTTTAGATCTACCACTTGAAAAGTTTAACCCGATACATAACATAACAACTTCCAATCACATATTTAATTAAAGATTAATTTAACATCATCCCTACTCCTAAATATCTACATTTCAACAATCACAAATTACATTACTCAATAAACATGGCAATAAGTAAAACACATACCAAAATATTACGCATGGATAAATCAGACATAATAACAATATGAGGGAATAGATATCACCGGATAATAGAGCAGCGTAACAAGAGAATAGAACTTGCAATCCTTGAATAAAAGCTTGAACACCAATACTCCTTGATTACAAAAGCTACTCTCTACTCTAATCTACTAGCTACCCACTAACTACTCTCTAACCCTCTAGAGAGAGAAGTTAGAGAGAGAAACTAACTAATTAAGAAAGAAAATTACAAGAGTGTGTAAAGGTGAGAGTGAATTGTTGAACGAAGAATGGGATGAGAAATGAGGAGGTTAAGGCCACTATTTATAGGCTCCAAGTTATTGAATTTACATTCAACACCCCTGCTCCCAATTTAATACTGAAATACACCCTTGAGCTATGAAATTCGACACCATAAGGGGGGTATACCACCCTTAAAGGGGTGTATTCGACACCAAAAGGGGCGTATTCGATAGAAAATAGGGTGTATTCGGTAGCAAATAGGGCGTATCTGGCACCATAGAGGGGGTATACCAGCCCTAGGAGGGGGTATACGGTAAAAGATGAGGTAAAAGATGTGCGTAAAACATGAGTTTTTATGTCAAATCACTTACCTTAATGCTTCCGCTGACCAACGTTGACCGTATTTTGGGGGTGTGACAGTTTGGACCCCACAAGGGGGCGCAACCCCCTTTACTCCCGCATTTTGGTCATCTCCGGTATTTAGCAACTTAACCGGGTATGCACTCCGCATCACCTACCCCGTGTCCACTAAACCCCAATGCACTAAAATATATAACATTCCTCCCCTATTTTAGTGCAATGCATTTGCATAAAATAATCAAACACAGAACAAACTTATGCATAAATGAAAATGTCACGCAGATTGAATTTTCACATTATATATTACACATTCCAAATATTCTAGAATTGGGGTGTTCTAAGAATTTAACCCTTCAAACCATTTGAATACATGAAGATAATATACACATAAGTTCAAAGTTTACACATAAAACTAAATCCTGACACTATACAGGCCATGTGTCTATATCCATTCATGAATGTATACAAAGCCAAAGTCCTAAGCTTCATGACGTGGCCACATTTCACATTCACATAGGTAGCTCTTTTCTTCATGCATCTGCACTTCCAAAAGAACTATTAAGAAGTTGTACTTCAACCTAACCCTCATGCAAATCCGAGCACATACCTTTTGGATGATATGTAATTCTCGATTTGCTCCAATCTCTAAGTGTGGGCTTTCCACATTGAATTCAGTTCCTAATACTATATTAGAAGGGAATTGGGTGTCCCACCATTAGAGATTAAATGGACTTTAATCTCATTTCTAATGCAAACTTTTCAACCAAGTCTCTAGCTAACCTGATCGGCCGCCAACGGTTGGTTGTCGTTTCGGATCAACCGTCGACGGCGCGATCTATTTCGAAGGTTTTAAATTTATATTTGATGGGAAGCCTAAGCTTTATTACTACCTGTTGGGACATGTTTGTGTGACAACAGATCTAGCTTGTAATAGTATTTAGTTTTTAATCAAGTTTTGTACATTGATTTTAATTTTGATATTGAACATATTAGTTTGTGGTAATATTTGTTATATATATATATATACATATATATGTATATATATATATATATGTTTATATATATATATATATATGTATGTATGTGTCTGATAAGCATCAAATATATAGTATATTTTATAGTAATTTATCCTTATATTTATATATATTATGCATTTATATGATTTTAAGTACTTATTTTGTTAATATTTGCAGAAATGTATTTTAATTGAAGATTGAAGAAAAAGGAACGAAAATAAGACTGAAACTGAAGAAATTAAAGCAATTGAAGAAAGGAAGATCTAAACCTTAAAAAATAAAGACTAAAATGATAATATTAAAGATTTGGGCTAACAAAACAAGTGAATCCGTTTAAAGAAGAAAAAGAGGCCCAATTTGAAGTCCAAGCCGATTTTGGAAGATTCTGGAAAATAAGCCCAACCGGCGGTTGGATTGCCCAACCGGCGGTTGGGGGCTAAAGGTTCAAACGGTGGAAAAGAACGCAGAGTTGGAGTAATACTCAAATACTTCCAACCGGCGGTTGGAGGTCCCAACCGGCGGTTGGAGGGTCGGCCAGGAAAACTATAAATAGAGGCTTGATTTAAGCTAAACCATATACGATTCTTAGAATACAAAGTCGAAAGTTAAGGTTTAAGGTCGACTAAAGGTGCGAATTTGGAGGCTAAGGAGCTAGGGTTTGAAGGTTTTCAACCCTAGGAAAAGCTAGTTCGTCAACTTGGTTCGGTTTCTTTATCCTTGTAGCTTCACTAACCTTTTGGGTTACTATGGATATTGTTTATTTGAATTAATTGCTTATTAGATTTTCATTATGAATGTCTAAATGTATGTTTATTATGTTTATTATATGTTTATGTTGGAACTATATTATTGAATATTATTATGCAAGAATTATGTGTTATATTATGTTAATAATCATAATTAACTGATTTATAGATAAACTGCAATAACCTTTTGGGTTTTTAAATTAAGTGATCATGTTTTATTAGATGTTAAATAGCCTTATGATTCAACCGACCCTGGAATTGCATGAATAATATGTTGATAGATCTTAATAAATAGTGATACTTACATAACCTTTGATGGTATTGCTATATGAGAATTGTCATAACCTTTGAGATTTTCTACATTAGTAAATCACAATAATAATAGCCAACATGCAAATAGACATAAGTTGATATAATAAGTGTAATAAATAATAGTTTAAATAGTCATAATCTTCTATTCAATTTAGTATTCTTAAGTTGTTCTTTAAACTTATCTATTATAGAATTGGTATCAATTATATATATATGTTCGATCGGAACTAAAACGTCTCCCCTATCTTATATATTATTGTTTATAATTGTGAATTTGTATATTTGTAATAATTGTAATTAAGGATAAATAAATAGTTAGTTAAAGATTAAATCACGTTCCCTGTGTTCGAATCTGGACTTACTTACAAAGCTATATTCTATGATCAGGATAACACTTGCCTGAATTGTGTGATAGTATTATTTAGTATTTCCTTAATTAAACTTGTGATTATAATTGCCTATACTTAGCACACATCAAGTTTTTGGCGCCGCTGCCGGGGAGCGGTGTATTTTATTTTAAAACTAACTATTTTCCCTGTAAAACAATTATATTTTTTTTCTAATGTGTTGCAAAATCAATAAGAAATATCGGCTCACCCATTGAGAATACTAACAAAAACAAAGGTATAAGGAGAGTTCAGCTCTACCTCATTGATTTATCATATAAGAGATAACATGCTTCTCGAAAGAAATATGTTTTTAACATGCTTCGCGCTGACCTATTTCTTCGCTTTTGTGTACTATCAATGGAGCTACCGAGATCTTTTGATTAGCAATGTATAAGAAATTAATATAATTATTCACTTTAGATAAAAATAGGATTAGATAAGTAATCTAAACTATGTGCTATTTTATGTGCACAGAGAAATTTAACTGTTATTAAGAAATGGAGTCGATGCAAGTGGACTTTGGAAGTGATAATGAGAATTTTAAAGATATAGAGATAGACGACCATTCTTTCGAACAAAATAAGAAAATCAAGCTAACAACTGGAGACGAGTGTTTTGAACATCCTCCTGTGATTTCAACCAAGGATGACATGTTTTACTACTTAGATGACCATGAGGATGAGATTAGATTTGTTATGGAACTCGTACGTAGGTCTACTTTAGAATATACTGATTATCAAAAAGAGTTGATTAAGAAGATGGAAGAACAATTCACTGCTTGGGTTATATCTAATGAAACCAGAGATACAGATGATTTTATCAACTATGTGAATGAGCTGAAATATGATATTGTGAGTGAAGATGTAGATCCAACTTTTTGTGAAGAACAGCTATTGAAGTACACTTATGTGTATAAAACATTTGAGAAATCTTTATTTCCTTAATCTGAGAAGCAAAGAGAAATGTTAAGAGCACTGAAGGAAATAATAGAGTATGCCACTGGAAACTTGAGCAATATAGCTGACATCTGCTTACTAAGGAATTTTCAAGACTTCTTCAATTTGATAAAAGCGAGAGAACACATTGATTCTGGAAGATTCTTCATAGATTGTACAATGGAGTTCTACATTCAAGACATTATTGACGAATTTTACTATGGAGAATGTGATGAAATTACACGTATAATTCCTGAATATTTTTCTGATGAACCAATGGAAAACTTGATCACTTATGCTAAGAAGGAATTGCAACTAGCTTACCCTGGAGTTCACTATAATCAAAGAAATAACCTTTTTCATTTAGGACTATCAGAGGTTTATTATCATTTAGTAGATACTTTTAAGTATTCTGGGTTAACAATAGATCATCAAGAAGGATACTATAATAGGATCTTAAGGGATATAGGAACAGCAGTGAGAACCCACATCACATATGATTATCATGATATACATTTAGGGTTCTATGGGTTATTAGATTCGTTAAAGCACAATCATGTAGAACGTGAAACGAAAATTGAAGACAACTACTTGTGCACCGACGAAGATGGTAGAATAGCTAAAAAGGTAAAAAGAATAGCTGCCATGCTCATAGAAACTGAGAACGCTGAAAGAATTCATCATGAGAGTTTCTCTGAATTTGTTTCACCAATACCCGAGTTAGCTAATAAAGTCTATGTGCATTTTCGAAGGATTTATCCTAAGAATTTTGGAAAACCTATCTAGGGGAATTAGGATTGAAGACCAACAAAATCACTTCTGAAGATCATTTGCAACTTTTTCATTCTTAATAGCTAGTTATATTTTTCTGTTTTCTATTTTTAGGATTTGAATTTTATTTGAATAATTGGAATTTATTGTTAATTTCGTGCTTATTTAATATAAGTTTATTGCTTTCAGATTTATATATTTATCTCTTCTTTATTTGTATTAGCTACACAAATATTGGAAGGTGAAATATTTAGAATTGATTCTTACACGAGTTGCAATAGTGATAAGAGTTTGATTAAAAATACTTAAAAGATAATTAATACTATAAATTTTGAATGTATGCTTAACATTGATTACAAAGTTGCAGGTATATTAAATCTAATATTTTGGTGACAAATAGATTGAAATAATGTATTTGAAATTCTATAGAGTCGACAATTGAATTTTCAGACAGTGAATGAGTCGACACAATCACTGATTATAAATCTATGTATACCAAAGTGGGTTTATATATATCTATTGCTCGTAACAACTAACAGCAATGCAGGTATTTATATTAATTGGAGAAATGAAACGGTAAGTCTCTTGTTCAATACATTTACTTTCCTTAAATAAGATACAAATAGTATATAGTTAATATGTAACAATATTGTATATTACATTTATAAGAATATTAGTTTTAAAATACGTTAAAAATACGTATAAATAAAGTATTGTTAGTATATAGTTAATAATATTGTATATTGTAATAATATTGCATTTAAAGTATGTTTAAAATACGTATTAATAGAAAATGGGCTAAAAAGAATTAATTAAAAATTTAAACCCAATTAAAATTTCGGGCCGAATGGCCTGAGCCTAATTTTTGAACCAACCGGCGGTTGGGGAAAAATCCAACCGGCGGTTGGGCTCTTTTCAGCTTAAACCAGAAACCTTTCGGTTTCTGCCATTTACACACCCAAAAACACACACATTTCACACACACGTACGAACATCACATTATCATCATCATCTCATACCATTTTCACGTTTTTCGTATCAAAGGTATGATTTCTAACTCGTGTTTATTATTTCTCGCATTTTAATTTCGTAATATTTATTATTATTATGTTATTTGCGAATTGTGGATTGAGTTTGATAGTTTAAATGATTAGGAATACTTAGAAATTAGTTAGGATAGCTAAGTTGTGATTTTTACAGATTGATTGCGGATTATTGCGGATTGATTAGGATTAGGGCTAAATTTTAGTTAGTTATTTGAATAAATGATATTTATTAAAAACTACATTTTTGATTAAATTATAATTATAAATAAAATTCGACTATATAATGATTTTTGTATACTTTATGACTCGATATATTCAAAACGACAATATTACAAATTTCTTAAAATTAAAATTATAAAAATTTCTTAAACATAATATTATTAAAATAACAAACAAATATACAATTTAAAATTTTACGTTAGAAAAACGATTATTTCAAACTTTTGACAAAATAAATAAATTTAATATATAATTATAAAAGTTTTTAGATAAAATATATATCTTTAGACTCTATATATGTTTAAAAATAATGAAAAATATAAGATTATAACTATACACCGATTAGTTGAAATACATAAGTCTCCAAAATTAAAAATTTAGTTACAAACCATTTTATTTATTTATTATGAAATGTTCATTTATTTGATTCGATATTATATTTCGAAATAAAAACATATATTATGCTTCGTTTATTAGATATAATAAACAGGTGGCTATCAAATATTAAGCAGAAATGCTGCCCAAATTTCTAATTTTTAGAAAGTTTTAATATTTATTTTACAGATATGGCTACGAGACGACATAGAGGACTTTCACTGTTAGCCAGAGATGACTTCCAGTTACATACATTTTTGAGATTTGAGCATGAATCTATCACTCAGGAGCGCAGGACAGAGTACGCTGACAGATTACTGGAGTTGGTAGCTCAGCCTGTTGAGGTTCCAGAGGTACTTGATTGGTCTCTCATGGAGAGAGTTATCGACCCTCGCCAGGACGGGGAGACTGGAGATGTTACTCTGAGGAGGCTGATGACTCAGAGTTATATTTTACCATCATGTGATGTTGGTTTTGTATCACAGGCTTGGTTTCGTTTATTTCAGATTCAGGAGGTTATCTATAGAGAGCTTGTTATTGAGTTTTATACCACCCTTAGGTTTGATTCCACGTCTAGGCAGTTTGACCAGCCCTCGATTTCTTTTTGCTTAGGAGGTCAGCCTAGGACGATGAGTTTGATTGAGTTTAGTATTGCTGTGGGGCTCGATACATTAGATGAGCTCCACAACCCATTTTTTGTGGATCATTTGAATGCGGGTATGGTGGGTCAGTATTCATCTGTTGAGATAGCTGCTTATTGGAGGGATTTAGCGATTGTTGATTATGGGGAGAGAGCACCTTCTGACATTCACATGCGGAGTCCTGTTCATAGGTTATTGCATAGGTTGTTATCATCTTCTATTTGTGGCAGGCATACGGGACCTGAGAAGGTCTACCAGCCTGATTTCTTTTTCTTGCACACTATGATTCAGGGGACACTGATCAATGTTCCCTGAAAATTAGTGCATTGGATAACGACAGGAGCCACTGGGTATAGGTCGACCAGTAGTATATGTGGAGGACAGTATATCAGTAGGATTGCTAGATATTATGGTTTGACTGCTGCTGATTTTTTGACTTGCACACCCGTTACCCCTGGGATGTCCTTGCTAGGCGAGGACAAGTTGATTGAGCTAGGGATTATTCAGGTTGGTGTACAGGAGGGGATTTTGTTATGGACACCTGAGGTTGCGCCAGGACAGCAGCCGGTCCATAGAGCCAGATTGAGAGGACCACCTGTTCCACTACCGTTAGTTCCTGAGATCCTAGTACCCGAGGTTGAATTACCAGCAGGTAGAGGTAGAGCTCGTGGTAGAGGGCGTGGCAGGGGTGATATGTTAGAGGATATTCAGCAGAGATTATAGAAGATGGAGATTGCTCATGGTAGGAGATTTGATATGATTGATCATAGGTTTACCAGGTTTGAGCAGCGATTTGATAGATTTGAGAGGGAGAGTTATCACAGATCTGATTATCAGCACGAGTTACTGCAGCAGCTATTACGAGAGAGGTCTATTCAGTACCAGCCATATGTTTCATCATTCTTTGATGCTGGCGCTGGACCTTCGAGGCATTCTGGGCAGGATGATTCGGATGATGATTAGTTTCTGTTTGATACATTTGATATACATTTTGGATGACTGTATTTCTTATTACTATCATTAGTACTTATTCTTATTATTATTGTGCTAATTTGGTTGTTTTATTTTTTATAGCACAAGACTGGCAGTAAGTTCAACACTTTCTTTCATACAGTCTATTT
Source organism: Pseudognaphalium luteoalbum (assembly GCA_963422505.1). Classification (NCBI taxonomy): domain Eukaryota; kingdom Viridiplantae; phylum Streptophyta; class Magnoliopsida; order Asterales; family Asteraceae; genus Pseudognaphalium; species Pseudognaphalium luteoalbum. The sequence continues at coordinate 92,786,691 of OY730193.1, read as the reverse complement.
TATTAATGAACTTTGTGGGTATGTTCCCTAGAAACCCTCACGAGACTATAACTCGTCCACTCGGGATACCGAGGGGTTTAAAGGCTTATTGCATATGCTAAATGCAATCGTGATTAACTATGGAAGTGTGGATGTTGTATATTTTTTTTTCCAAGAGATCGAGAAATAAACCAATCAGAAATTTTCTTAGCCAATGATGAATTCTTGAAAATTAAGTCAGGGGAGTTTTTCTGTTCTATTTTTTCTTTTCATTTACTCACTTTTGTTTATTATTTTTATACAATGAGGGCATTGTATAATTTAAGTGTGGGGATAAGGTTCGTAAGAAAAAGAATTTCTTTAATTAATTAATTATTTAAGTTTCTCTTGTTCTTAATTTTTACTAAAATTTAAAATTTTAAGTGTATAATTGAGTATTTATTAATTAGAATACTTTTGTTAAAAATTTGTTTTGTATTTAAAAGCTTAGACTTTGATATGGATTAAATGTTTTGTATATATAACGTAAAGCTATTTAATAAATAAGTGATATATAGTTACATGATATGATGTATTAATAGGCAATCTATATGAAGATTTCTGAATTTTAAGAAATTAATTTAAATAACTTGTTTATTATTTTATGATACATAATATGATGTATGACATAAAAGTCTTAATTCTTAGATTTATCATGCAATAATTTTATATATCTTCATATTTATATAAAAACATTTGAGAGTCTACTAATTGTTTCCTCTGTTGTACCTAAGTACAGACCTGGTCTCTAATTAGTATTCTTAAATAAAGTAGAAGAAAGAGGAAGTTCTTTCAAAAGAAAAAATATATATATATAAATAAAAATCAAACTATGTCGCTTTGTTGTACAGATGTACAGACCTGTCACCGCTGGTTTGATTTAAAAATTTACTTTACCTGAATCAAGTTATGTTGCTCTGTTGCATGTAAATGCAGACCTGTCACCAATATCTTGATTCTTAAAAATGGATTTTATATATATATTTGGAATATAAAAGTAAATTGCATGATTAAGTTTAAGAGTATATCATCTATGAAAATCATAAGTAATATACATAATAATAATAATAATAATAATAAAGATGTATTCAGAAGTATAAATATAGATTGTTTAAAATAGATAAATTTATTAGTAATCATTCATGGGCTATATATTACACGAATAATAATAATTTTTATTTGTACATTATAGTTATCCATGTTAATTAAATTGTTTGAATTTTTAAATTATAAAACAGGTTTTTAATTTCGGTATTCTGATTTTTGAATATTAATTTGATGCTTATTTTTAAATTTTATTCAGTATTCTACTTGAGGACAAGCAGAACTTAAGTGTGAGGATATTTGATAAGCATCAAATATATAGTATATTTTATAGTAATTTATCCCTATATTTATATATATTATACATTTATATGATTTTAGGTACTTATTTTGTTAATATTTGCAGAAATGTATTTTAATTGAAGATTGAAGAAAAATGAACGAAAATAAGACCGAAACTGAAGAAATTAAAGCAATTGAAGAAAGGAAGATCTAAACCTTAAAAAAGGAAGACTAAAATGATAATATTAAAGATTTGGGCTAAGAAAACAAGTGAATCCGTTTAAAGAAGAAAAAGAGGCCCAATTTGAAGTCCAAGCCGATTTTGGAAGATTCTGGAAAATAAGCCCAACCGGCGGTTGGATTGCCCAACCGGCGGTTGGGGGCTAAAGGTTCAAACGGTGGAAAAGAACGCAGAGTTGGAGTAATACTCAAATACTTCCAACCGGCGGTTGGAGGTCCCAACCGGCGGTTGGAGGGTCGGCCAGGAAAACTATAAATAGAGGCTTGATTTAAGCTAAACCATATACGATTCTTAGAATACAAAGCCGAAAGTTAAGGTTTAAGGTCGACTAAAGGTGCGAATTTGGAGGCTAAGGAGCTAGGGTTTGAAGATTTTCAACCCTAGGAAAAGCTAGTTCGTCAACTTGGTTCAGTTTCTTTATCCTTGTAGCTTCACTAACCTTTTGGGTTACTATGGATATTGTTTATTTGAATTAATTGCTTATTAGATTTTCATTATGAATGTTTAAATGTATGTTTATTATGTTTATTATATGAATTATATGTTTATGTTGGAACTATATTATTGAATATTATTATGCAAGAATTATGTGTTATATTATGTTAATAATCATAATTAACTGATTTATAGATAAACAGCAATAACCTTTTGGGTTTTTAAATTAAGTGATTATGTTTTATTAGATGTTAAATAGCATTATCATTCAACCGACCCTGGAATTGCATGAATAATAGGTTAATAGATCTTAATAAATAGTGATACTTACATAACCTTTGATGGTATTGCTATATGAGAATTGTCATAACCTTTGAGATTTTCTACATTAGTAAATCACAATAATAATAGCCAACATGCAAATAGACATAAGTTGATATAATAAGTGTAATAAATAATAGTTTAAATAGTCATAATCTTCTATTCAATTTAGTATTCTTAAGTTGTTCTTTAAACTTATCTATTAAAGAATTGGTATCAATTATATATATATGTTCGATCGGAACTAAAACGTCTCCCCTATCTTATATATTATTGTATATTATTGTTTATAATTGTGAATTTGCATATTTGTAATAATTGTAATTAAGGATAAATAAATAGTTAGTTAAAGATTAAATCACGTTCCCTGTGTTCGAATCTGGACTTACTTATAAAGCTATATTCTATGATCAGGATAACACTTGCCTGAATTGTGTGATAGTATTTGTAACACCCCCAAAATTACAGTTTAGCGGAAGCAAGCTTTGGGGTGCTACTAATCAAATATCACAGCACAAAAGTAAAGCAAACGACATCTATATGCAACGTTTGTAAATAGTTTCATTTCCATACATAAAATGTTCGAAACATAGCGTTTCTGGTTTCAAAATGAAGTTCCCTAGAGTCCGCGTTTAAGGCGGGAGATTCTATTACATAATCATAATAAATACAAAAGATAATGCTAAGAATCTCCGTTAAATGCAAGGTAGGAATCATGCGACTCTAGCTAGTATCCTGAGGGAATCCTACTCCGTATGTGTACATGAGATACAAAGCTAAAAAGGTCAACACGAATGTTGGTGAATCTCACAGGTTTGTAAATAATGTAAGTGTTTGAACACAAGATTTCATCAATAATGCCCGCAGGCGTAAATCAGTTATTTGCAATCTCGCAATGTAAAGTAAGTAAGTTATACCGTTGCCATGAGGCTCATAATCGAAGCTTAATACGTAAATAATAATTTGCTTCCGTGACATGCTCGAAATTGAGCAAGCATAAGTAACGAATGATAGTCGCCCGTTTATACAGAACGGTTCGTGGTAGCGCTACTACCCCGGGCGGGGAGGGTCATTTCCCTAATGGATCCATTAACTAGTGTTCGCGCTTAAGTACATAACTAACGATATATGATGGAGAGACTTCCGTAAAAGTAATTAACTCATGCAATCCCGTACAGTAAAATGATTAGTTCGTACTTGTGTTCAAGAAAAATAAGCAATGTATCTCACCCCGTAAGTAAAACAGTAAAAATGGGGCTATGAGACTCACCTGAGTCCAGTAAATACGTATGTGTAATCAACCAGGTAAAGCGGTTGTAAGTCTGTGTATCGATTCTCAGAACCCTGCAACCTTCTGGCGTCCGAAACGCACAAGGTTGTAAGTAAACAAGTAAACGAGTTGGTGTCTTAAAAGATCACCCATGCTAGTTGTCCACTCAACTAGGACATGTCCAAGTGTTTGTTTAGTAAACCGTTTGTAATTTGGAAACAAGTATGGCCTGTTGGTGACGGTTTGTAATAATAATCCAAGAGTGTTATTATTATACGTATCGTTTTATTAAAAATCGTATATGGATTTAAATTCGGAAAATTGGTCAAGTCGGGTCGTGGACTGAAATAGTGGGGCGAACTGAGTTCGCGGTGCGAGCCGAGTTCGGCTCGCAAGGCAGTAGGCTGCGAACCGAGTTGGGTTCACAAGTGGTAGGCTGCGAACTGAGTTCGGTTCGTAACACAATGTTTAGCTCGCAGGTCGACCCGTAGGTCAACTCGCGAGTGGGTTCGGTTCGCAGTTTGAGTTTGCGAGTTCAGTTTTCGGTTCGCAGTTTGGGTTCGCGAGTTCAGTTTTCGGTTCGCAGTTTGGGTTCGTCTCGCAGGACGAACAGATCTCGGTTCGCAGAACGAGCTATTCGAACACTTATCTTTAAAAATGCAATTTCAAGTCGGTTTTTGGGCAAATCTTCGTTGAGTAAACGTTATAGCATGTTAATAAAAGCTTTCTAGGTAATTACATCGAGTTTTGAAGCGTTTCTTACCAAGAATCGGAAATGGGGATGATGAAGGTGAGGTAGAAGATGATGGTGGTCCTTGTGCTTTTTCTTGATGATGATGATGATGAACAATTTTGATAACAATGGTGTTGATTTGCGAACTGAAACTTATATTGCGAGCCGAACTAAACTTTGCGAACTGAGATTTGTGAAGTGAGCTGAGGTTGCGAATTGAATTGAGTTTGCGAGCCGAACTGAACTTTGCGAAGTGAGCTGAGCTTGCGAATTGAATTGGGTTTGCGAACTGAACTGCATTTGCGAACTGAGTTAGACTTGCGAGCTGAGTTTCTGTGAAGTGAACTTAGAGTTGCGAACTGAGCTGTGGTTTGCGAACTGAACTTTTTGAGTTCGCAATTTCGACTGATTTTTCGTCTTTTTGACCAGATTTAAGATGTCTAATCTTAGCAGAATGATAGAAATGGACCATGAGGTGGGAAAATCAAATGTTCCACCTAAGTTAATCACCCTCGATGACTATTATGGGTAGAGAGACCGTTTTGAGTCCTATTATCGTTTTCATGACCTTATGATATGGGAGTGTATCACTCATGGATACACCGCTTCAACTCAACAGGTACAGGGAACTTCCAAATCTGTGATTCTTCAATATAATCATATGAATGAAGAACGGAAGGAAAGTTACAAAAATGAAAACAGAGCACATTCATGCATTAAAATGTGTCTACCTAAGGAAGTCAATCATCTTTTTAAATCCTTTCACACTGCTAAAGAGTTATGGTTAGCTCTAAAGAAGAGGTGCGATGGAAGTCCTCAGATGAAGGAAGGCAAAAGGATTTGTTGAAGAAACAATTGTTGTCTTTAAGGCTTTCAAAGGGGAGGAACTTGATGCTGATATCACTATATATTATCATCTTCTGAGTGAGCTAGATAACCATAAAATTGCAGTAAATGATCGAGAGAAAATAAACAAGTTTCTTGAAGGTTTACCGCAAAGATGGGAAATGTATGGAGTGATGATCAAGGACAATGAGGATCGCTATGCATCTATGACTCTGGAAGATGCAATAGACAAACTTAGAGGATATGCATTCACTAAGAAAACTAGGGATGCTGATAATGATCAGGTTCAAGATCCTAAGCTATACTTTGGTAAGGCTAGTACCTCTGATGCGTCTACAAGTTCCACTACTGCATTGTTAGTTGGTGATATTACTGAAAACAATGCCGAACTTGTCTCTGAAGATTTGTGCTATATTGCTGCTGGAAGTGAAAAACAAAGCAAAGCAACTAAGAAGTCCACTCAAGAGCATCAAAAGATGCCTATGAGTGTGAAATCTGCTGAACAGCAACTGTCTGTTCTTGCTTCATTTGTTGCTTCATATGAAAATTACATCCAGGGAAAGATTAATGATCCATCCACCTTTGATGCTGATTATGATCAAATTGATGATGATGATTTAGGAGAAATGGATCTCCAGTGGCAACTTGCTATGGTGTCAAGGAGAGTCAAGAAATTTCTAAATCAAACTGGTAGAAAACTAGTTGGTAATAAAGTTGGGTTTGACAAATCCAAAGTAAAATGTTTTAACTGCCAAGGTTATGGACATTTTGCTAGGGAATGTCAAAGACAAAAAGCTGATCAAAATGGTGGGAATAACCAAAGCTCGGGTAAGAGTCTAGCTTCCAAGGCTTTGGTAGTTCAATAGTTGGATGGGTCATATGATTGGAAAGCTTTGTCTGAAGAAGCACTTATGGCTGAGATTATTGATGATGAAAAGACTGTTGAATCAACATCTTATATGCGTGAAGCTGAAGATTCTAAATTTCAAGTACCAGACATGCAAGAGAAGTCTATTGAAGATAGTGTACTCTACATGGATTCAACTGAGCATTTGAGTCCAGAAGACTTTGTTGCTCAAATGGCTGAAATCAACACTGATAAGAAGAGGGTATTTCTTGATACTCTTACTCTTGCTGATGTTTGTTACTTAGTCACTAATTTGCAGTACCAGGTTAATGTATTTTCAGAATCCAATTTATCTATGAAATCTGAAATAGACACATTAAAAGGTGATGCCCGAATTCTTAATGAGGACAAACTAGCTCTAAAAGCTAAGATTAAGTCTGACGTAGCAGATAAGACCACATTAAAAGATACAATAAATGAGCAAATTGTTAAAATAGATGTCTTTATCAGGTTATAGTAGATTTAAAGACAGACTTAGCTAGTAGAGATAGTGAATTAGCTATTTCCAAGTTACAGGTCTTAGAGCTTAATCGTAAGTTAGAAAGTTATGCTACTTCTAAGCTAAATTTAGACTCAATGATTAGCTCTGCAAGAAGAGTAACTGATAGTACTGGAATAGGTTATAATCATGTAGCTCCTCCATTTAATGCTAATTACACTAAAACAACTGATTTAGATATGCCTGATGTGTCCAAAGATTCTGAAAACATATTAACTGATAAGTCAGAGGATCCACAGATAGAGAAGTCTGTTATTAATGACTTACGATATGAAGACCATGATATGGTGTCAGATGATAAGGATATTAAAGAACAGATTCCTTCAGTGTCTAAAAAGCAAACTGACTTAGGGAAAGCAAAAGAGTCTGGTTATCGCAAACAGATGTCATGCTTTAAATGTCATCAAAAAGGGCATGTGGCTTTTTGTTGTCCAAACAAGAAGTCTGAAGCATTGCATAAGTCTGCGAGTAAAGAAAAGTTAGTTGCTACTCCAAATGTGAATGTAGATAGGGTAAATCCTAGACCGGGTTTGACAAGTAAACCAACTACTAAACCTGTAAACATTTTGAAATGTGAGGGATCACATAGTGTTTCCCCTCCTAAACCTAAACGGCCTTATGGACAAAATGAGAATTCTTTCATTAAACCAAGAGATAAAACACTGTCGAGGTTTAGGACCCCTAAAAGAAACCATAGTCACTATGAAAATGGTTCTTCTTCATTTTCACATGGGAGTAATAAAATTCAGAATTTTGGGAAAAATTCTCAAGGTTATGTGCCTAAAAGGTTGTTTACTAAATCTCTTCATAGGCATAGAACTGCTGATCATCAATAACCTCAGACATCTTTGAAAATAACCAAGACTCCTGATGAAAATAGTTATGGTTATTATAAAGAAGTTAAGATTATTGATGATGAGGGACACACCAAGACCGTTATGGCTTGGTTTCCTCTTGATAACTGATCGTTGGTAACTGTCATGTGCAGGAGCAGGCTGTGAACGTAGATAGATGGTGGTATGTGGACAGTGGATGCTCAAGACACATGACATGTGAAAGAAGTCTTCTAAAAGACTTCAAAGGAGGATTAAAACAGCGTGTTAATTTCGCTGGTGAAAAAGGATGGCACACCCGAACTTTCACAAAATGAATTATATAACCAAAAATGGTTTAGTTTTGGGTGTTCCACAAAAACGTTTTGAGTTTGAAGACAGGCGTGTTCATTGTAAGAAAGGAAAGCAACACAAGAAAGCACACAAGTCTAAAACAGAAAATTCTATATCCTCGCCATTTGAATTGCTACATATGGATCTCTTTGGCCCAATAAGCAAGAGAAGCATAGTGGTGGCAAGTGGTACTGTTTAGTTGTTACCGATGATTACTCTAGATTCTCTTGGGTATTCTTTTTGGGATCTAAGGATGAAACTCCAAGAATACTTATGGAATTCTTAAATCTAGTAGAGAATACTTATAGAACATGGGTGAAGAGTATTCGTAGTGACAACGAAACCGAGTTTAAAAACTCAACTCTCAATGTCTATTGTTTGAGCAAAGGAATCAATGATCAATTCAGTGCACCATATGAGCCACAAGGAAACGGTGTTGCTGAAAGGGAAAATAGAACATTGATCGAAGCTGTTAGAACAATGCTTGCAGATTCAAGGCTTCCAATCATTTTTTGGGCTGAAGCAGTGAATACAACATGTCACATTTTAAATAGGGTTCTTATGGTAAAAAGGCTTAATAAAACATGTTTTGAGCTTTTGAACAATAAGAAACCTAACTTGAAAGGATTTGAACCCTTTGGAGTTAAGTGCACGATATTGAAAACACAAACTCAACCAAAGGTTGGTGAAAAAGCTGATGAAGGATACTTCCTAGGTTATGTTGCTAATTCTCCAAATAAGTGCGTCTTTAATATCGTCACTGGACATCTTGAGATATCTTATAACATTGAAGTTACTAGCTATTCTTACGATACTCATAAGGGACTGGATTGGCAGTTTAATTACTCAGATCTATTCAAATCTTTTAACATTCCTCTCAGTGATGAAGTAATTAGTTCAGAATGTGATGACACAAGTTATGTGGATGAAGAAATCGGCCATATTCCTAGGTCGAATATTCCTATCACTGTTAATGAAGAGACTACTATTGACACTGAAACAGAGGATATTCCTCAAAATTCGGATCAGTATATTGATGAAAATGTTGATGAGAATAGTGAAATACCGCCTCTGGAGGAAATCAATACTAATCTGGAAGATGAGATATTAGTTGAACCCGTTTCTACATCACGTATAAATAAGGATCATCCAACTAGTCAGATTATTGGTGATCTAGATTTAGGTGTAAAAATGAGAAATGAGTTATCTAGAAGTACTAGTTTGTTTACTTCTATAGTTGAAGCTGGAGAATATCATCAGTGTATGTACTCTTGCTTTATCTCACAAGAAGAACCAAAGAATGTACAAATGGCCTTAAAAGATAACTCATGGGTAGAAGCCATGCAAGAAGAACTATCCCAATTCAAGAAACTTGAATTTTGGGAATTAGTTGATCTTCCACCTGGTGAATACCCGATTGGTACTAGATGGGTATTTAAGTGTAAGAGAGACGATCGGGGAATTGTAACTCGCAATAAAGCTCATCTAGTGGTTCAAGGTTTTAACCAAGAAGAAGGCATTGATTATAATGAAGTGTTTGCACCTGTTGCTAGACTTAAGGCAATTAGGCTATTCTTAACTTTTGCAACATTCAAAGGAATTAAAGTTTATCAATTGGATGTTAAAAGTGCCTTTTTGTATGGCAAGATTAGAGAGAAGGTGTATGTTTCTCAACCACCTGGTTTTACTGATCCATTATATCCTGATAGAGTATATCGTCTAGATAAGGCTCTATATGGATTACATCAAGCACCCATGATGTGGTATGAAACACTATCATCGTATCTACTTGAGAATGGATTTACAAGGGGATCAATTGATAGTACACTATTTGTGAAATGGAAGAAGAATGACTTTCTACTTATACAAGTATATGTTGATGACATTATCTTTGGATCGTCTGATGAAAAGATGTGTCAAGAATTTGAGAAAGTCATGAGGAAACGTTTTGAAATGTCTGCAATGGGAGAGTTGAATTTCTTCTTAGGATTGCAAGTTGATCAAAAGAAGGATGAATTCTTTATTCATCAATCAAAATAAACTGCAGAGTTGTTAGAGAAATTCAAGATGGATGAAAGTAGAATCTATTATACTCCCATACAAGTCAATCATGGACTTGGTCCAGGTTTATCGAGTGATCAGGATGTGGATCCTACTCTTTATAGGGTCATGATTGGATCACTAATGTACCTTACTGCATCTAGGCCTGATATAATGGTTGCAGTGTGTATTTGCGCAAGATATCAAGCCACTCCTAAAGAATCTCACATGCAAGCTGTAAAATGAATTTTTCATTATTTTAAGGGGAAGCCTAAGCTAGGACTTTGGTATCCTTCTGATGGAAACTTAGATCTTGTTGCTTACACAAATTCCGATTATGGAGGATGCAATGTAAATCGAAAGTCAACAACTGGTGGATGTCAGTTCTTAGGAGGAAGACTGGTGTCGTGGCAGTGCAAGAAGCAAACCTCAGTAGCCATTTCTACATGTGAAGCTGAGTATGTTTCAGTTGGCAACTGTTGTTCTTAAATCCTTTGGATACAACAACAACTGCGAGACTATGGTTTAAATTTGAAGAACACTCCTATGATGATAGACAATGAATCAACGATATCCATCACTAACAATCCTGTCAAGCACAGTAAGACGAAACATATTGATATTCGACATCATTTCATTCGTGATTGTGCAGAGAAAAAGATGATACGGTTAGTTAAGGTTCCGACTGCGGATAACTTAGCAGACCTATATACGAAGGCTTTTGATAGAGCACGGTTCGAGACCTTGGTTCAGCTAAATGGAATGAAGAATGCAGAGTAACTAGTATTCCAGGGGTATTTCAGTAATTGTAATAGTTAGTAGCATTTCAATATTTAAAAAAGGGGGGGGGGTTGGCGTATGGCATTCATTTGCTTGTTACCTGAGGGGAATCGCCGCCTAACAAAAATACAAAAACAAAAGTTTAAGTTTTTGTTTGCATAAGGGAAATGATAGTACATTAGGAGATAAAGCTTGATTATAATAAGTTTGCGTACTTAAGATTGATATGTTAGTAGGTTCATTTAAAATTATGGCTATTTTACTAAGTATATATTTATATTTATTTTATTATACACCTTTTTCCACTTGATATACATCTTATTTCTTAAAATTTAGATAGCTTCTTCATACAATATACTGGTAGGCAATTTATATACAAATTTCTAAAGCTTTTAAGAAGTCTAAAGATACATGGGTATTATCTGGTATGACTATTATGTGATGTATGACAATTGTCTTAATTGTTGAAGGATAGTATTTCCATGCACTGTGAATATGAAGAAAATGACAAATGGTATGAAAAATATATGGTTATTAACTTAGCTAATGATTTCTCTGTTGTACGTGAGTACAGACCTGAAGCTATTAGCTAGGTCAATAATCTTAAATATGTAGTGGATATACTAAGGGATCCTCTGTTGTATGTCAGTACAGACCTGAAACCACTAGTATCTTCACTATAAGTTTGATATTTGTCTAAATATAAATAATATAAGTGTACTTAATGTACCTTAGTTATAAATTCAGTGTTATGTGTTTTACTACAGTATATCATATAATGGAAAATACTAGGTTATACTCATACTAATAATAATAAAGTATGCTTAGAAATTTGAGTATAAATTGTTTATGTGGATCATAATACCAGTAATTGTCTAGAACTATCTAATAAATGATTCACAAATTTGAATAGATTTCAATTATACTGTGTGGATAAAGGTAACTAAGATATAATATTATAAATATAAGTATGTAAATGGTAAAATAAGTGGTATTTATATGAGCTTCTTAAGGTAAGTATACTAACAATCATCTTAGACTTTAAAATATTAGGATTTTAGAGCTTATTCTTACTAATATGATCCCTTAGCAGATAAAATTTTAATTTTCATATAACGGTACTTGATTAGATTTTTTTTTGTATATTCTTATGGTGATTAATAAAATGGTACATGATACCACTGTTAATTTTTATGCGTTGTGTTTTATGTTTATTTTAATATTATCCCTTGAAATTAAGTTAAACTGATATTAATCATTTAAATCTTTATAAAAATAAGTTGCAAATAATTTATGTGTTTCGATTTATACTAAGTATACAATTTCCATTTTTGGTCCAAATTGCGAAGTTGACTGGTCAAACTTGCGAATTGAGACTAGGGTATAAAAGGGAATAGTGAGTTGCGAATCCACTCACTTTCCACACACAATTGCGAACTGAGATTTGCTGCGGTGCGAACCGAACGTATACATTTTCATATTTTCAATTTTACGTGTACGAGGAACGATTTTCACTCTGTGGACTATATACTACTTTTGATTATGCACATTTTGAGGTATAATACACTCGATTTCACCGTATAATTAACAAGTAATCGGAGATTTAAAGTTTCGAAACCCTCGGTTTACAATTTCGTTCGAATAACTTAGATTTAATGGATTAAAATTCATAAAAATCTAAGATTATATTAAAGGATTGATGTAGAACATGATTTAATCAATGGATTGTTACCAAACTTCACGGATTTTCGTTTTAATGTGAATTTCACTTCGTAGGAGTGTCTACGAACTGAGATTCATCTCAGTTCGCAACCCGCTTATGCGAACTGAGTGTTTGACTTGTTGACCTGCGAGGTGAACAAGTTTTGCGAACTGAATGTTTGACTAGTTGACATGCGAGGTGAACAAGTTCTGCGAATTGAATTCAGTTCGCATTGACTCATTGACCGGATGGTTGCGAAGCGAAGTTCATTGACTTTTTGACTTGCCTTGCGAGTTGAGATGTTTTGCGAACTGAGCTGCGAACTCAGCTATTTGCGAGCTGAGTTGTGAACTTCGCAGTTTGCGAATTGAATTTTTTTTTTAAATAAACTTAAAATGTGTATCGTTTTCGACTTGCGATAAATTTTTACAAGTTATTTAATACACGTTTGAGACTTACGACATTTTTGTTATAAGTTAACACTTAAAATTATTTCGTATTAGACTTATATGTTTATAAGTAAATACGTTTTAAATAATTTTAATTGCGAGTGACCATTTGGGGTATCCAATTTTGTAACTTAACCCTATTTAATGACATATTAGACTTGTGGTTTTAATAATTAGAAGTTATATATGTAATAAATATGTTAAGTAACCACTCTTTATAACAAAGTTAAGTAGAGTATTTGGTCGAAAGTCTTCTGACTCATTGAGTAGTCGAGCGACATGTCCCAATTTTTATCGGCGGTCAAATTTTCTAAAATATCTTACTATGTTTAACTTGAGAATTTTCATAAAATTGACAAGTTAACGAATTCATGCAACTTAAGATTTCTAAATAACAAGTTCTATGAATATATGACTGTTATATTTATTGAATATAATTGATAATTGAGACGTATGTAGTCAATAGGTCAATTAAGTTAACTTGAATATAATATTCATATACTAATTATCTGTCATTTGTGTATGTTTTATAGATATGGCAGGTAGATAATTTGCGAGTACACACAATGTACTTGTAGATTTAGATATTATGAAGAAAGGAACGTTGAGAGTTGCGGATATACTCACGTTTTTGGCACGGTTACGTATTCGACATGCTATTACCGCTTCTCCACCACTTTCCTTGGCCATTCTTTAGGATTTTTGGACGGACATTGTCTATGATGCTTCTGTTAATCCACCGGTTATCCGTACAACCGTGGCTGGATCTTCTATTATTTTCACTGCTGCTGATCTGCGTGAGATATTACGTCTTGGTGCAGAAGAGCAGGAGGACGGTCCAACAGAGTTTCCTGCGGATTTTATTGAGGAAGCTCTGGACAGGATGGGGTACGTTGGCCCTACACGAGGACGCTAGTTTCTGAAGGCCCTTGTTTTTGGGCAATGGCGTTTCTTATTGTAAGTCCGTATGTATTAGGATCGATAACGAGGTTATCTTTATGTATTAAGGTGTGGAATCCCTTAATACTATGTTTACGGATTGTAAACTGTTTGTTTCACAAGTATTAGTGAAATCAATAATCTAATATGTCTTGTATTGATTATAACAGTTGTTAATCGATCAATACCTAACCTTTAGACTATGTTGAAAGATCTGGAAAGTTAAGTTCGTTCGGATTAAACAAATGGCAAAAGTTAATTAGGTTTCAAACCTAATTTGTTTATAAACACGTCTCGGTTCGCAGGATCTGGGCTCTGTGAACCGACTCGGTTCGCAGCCCACCTTGGCCCAGCGAAACCAGTTGGCTCACTTCGCAAACCTGCCCTGCGAACCCAACTCAGTTCGCATCGCAGATCCTTGGTCAAACGTGGTCAACATTTTTCAGCATTTAATATTTAACTCTAAATTTTTTACCAACCAATATATTCATTACAATTCAAAATCAATTTACAAACTTGATTACAATAATCTCTAGTACTATTACAAGCTAGATCTGTTGTCACAATAACATGTCCCAACAGACTCCCCCTTGACAATAGCTCTAGCATCTATGACTTCAAGTTGTCTTTGATCTTCACTTGTAAATTTTACTCCCATCATACATCTTTAGTTTAATGCAAGTTTTAACCATCAGCTGATAATCTCTTCCTAAATCTCCCCCTCCTTCAATAGCAGTGATCCTGTTCTTGTATAACATCAACAGATCATTCTTGGAAAGATTCACAAAGTGTCGATGATCATATATTCTCAAAAGTTCTTTTCTCCGTCTTCAACTTCATCATCAGCTTCAAAAACCACAGCTTCACCAGTTCCAGCTTCTACATGCCATCTCTTCATATTTCCCAGAATATCCTGAGGCATAAGCTTTAACGGTATCTGCTGTACACATTTAACTGCTGGATAAATCTTTTTACGCAGTCGTCTTCCTGTTCTTTGACTTCTTTCATTTAACTTGATAGTTTTTCCGACTCTTGGCTTAATTCTTTCAAATTTCATTGACCAACCCTCAGTCTTGATTACCCTTTCTACATATCTTCCATAAGGATCATTACTAGGGTTCTTCATTTCCATTCTAGCCAAGTCTCGTATTTCAAATATCGGTAAAGAACTAAAGACTGCAAGCTTTCTTTCAAAATATTGAACACCGTCATATCTTTTGATTGCAAAAAGCTTCAAATCTGCGTCATAATACCAACCAATTATACCTTTCTTAGGTACTCGCTTCCAGTAATATCGATTTCTGATATCGATGTCTTTGCCTTTTTCTTCTTCTCCAAAGGCTTAAACATTGGATTATCTTTATGACAATCAGGAAGATCTTCTTCAGAATCAGAATCAGTTGAATCATTAAGATATTCATCCAAATCTATAACTCTTTCTCCTTCTTCATCCTGAATAATCACATTAGTCCTTGAAGAGTTTATGATATTTTCATCAAGATCAACACCTTCAACTAACTCAACATTAACAACAGAAGTCCAATCTTCAGGAGGTACAAATTTACCTTCCTCTAGATCATAATCAACTTCTACTTCGACCTCATCAATAATCTCAATATCAGAATCAGTTTCAACACTCTTTTCTTTAATCATTTTAAATAACACGAATTAGATAATATAATATAAATCCTTTCATTGATTTCCCTGAATCAATCTAAGAATTTCCTTTAGTTATCTCAATCGTTTAATCATATCTAATCATTAATCTTATATAATTTTAATTTGTTATAAAAACATCTCAAATTCAAATCTTATATAATTAATCTTATATAATTTCCACTTGTTATTTATAAAATCACAAGTCTAAATCTTATATCAACTTAACTTATATACTTACAAAACATTAATCTTTCAAAGATTATAAATAATATTACAATCAATCTAAGATTACAAGAGTATATCAGTTTCAAATACAAAATATAACTACTTCTCACCAGCTCCACTCCCACTAGCACGAGCACCAATACCAGCAGACTCAGACTCCCCCTGAAGTGTAACTTGCTCACTAGTCTTTGAAGGACCAGTCGGCTCACTATCTGTATATGCACTGGGATCATCATCTATGTCATGTCTCCTCTTCAGCTTCAACTCATCCTTTTTGCACGCTGCCCTATAAACCCTAATCTCCCCCTGAGCTGACTGTTCCTGATGCAAACTCAAAATGAGTTCTTCTAAGTTGTCAAGCTTCAGTCGTTGGGTAGTGCAATCATCAAGCAAGGTGTTATGAATCTTCATCAAAGTTTGATAAGACTCACTAACAGTGATCAACTGTTGTGCTAAAGATAGATTTTCGGCTAACAGCCTTGGAACCGATCCCGTCAGTTTCTCTAACTCCTTTACCCTAGACTCTAAGGATGTAATCCTTTCAACATCTGTCATAGGAGTTACTGGAATTGTCGATGGTCCAGGCGCTGTCACCGAAGCAAGATAAGACTCACGAGTAAGTGGTGGAATGGTTTGAGATAAGGCAGTCGTGAGAAGGCCAGCTGCAAAACGGCTTGCCTTGGTCATAGGAAACTGTGCTGAACGCACTAATTCCACAACCCCTTCTTTGATAGTCTGAGAAACCGATTCAGATGTCGGTATCTCTGTCCTTTGCTCAGCCTATTAAGATAGACACAATTACATAAAGAAAAATAATTGTTACAGATAACTCTGTCTCAATTTCTTAAGTAATTATATAACACTTGTAGTACTAAACGTTTATCTCATACCTCAGTTGGTACAGATACAGGTTCAGTAACCACCGGTGTCACCGATTCCACTTGCGGTGTATCTCGAGAAACTGTTACAGAATGAACTGTCTCAGTTTAACTCCTGATAAACAACAAGTTAAAATTATCTAACTTTAAATTAAAGATTAACAATTTACCATCTCTAATGGTCAAAGTCCTCGAACGCTTTCTGCGTTGACTAACCAGAGGGGTCTCAGCCACCTCAGAACCTTCATCAAGAATACTGAAGTCAGGATCGACTTCTTTAGCTTTACGCTTTTCGCGCACAGCCGGATCAGGCATCAAGCGTGAACCATAAAAGACATGTCCAGTTGGAGGTGAAATAGGTCTGACATCATCAGAATCTGTTGAAGAGACTAAGTCAATCTCACCATCTTTACCACTAGAAGTACCGACAACAGTTTCCTGAATAACAAATATATTAAACATTTATGATTAGCATAAATGCTCTATCATACAAATTCGATGTATTTTTAAGATTAATCTCATATATTACCTTCAGAGGTAAAACCTCAGATCTATCACGCTGTCCCTACTCACCCTCAGGTCTTATAACCTCTGGGTCTGCAGTCTCAGCTTCCTGTATTTTATTAATATTTTATGATTAGAAAAATAAAGTAATCAACTAAATATCTATATCATTAACATTATATAATTATATTATACTTTGATGAATAATAATATAATCTATCAACTATGTATCTATATATGTATATAATATACCTCAGCAGGAGCAACATAATGCTCAATAGCCTGTAAAACAGGATCAGTAGCATCATCATGTTGTACAAGCACCTCCTGCACAACCTGTGCGGCAACCTCTGCATCAATCTGTTGTCCCGGATGGTCTAAAACATCATCCAGAAGCTCTTGTGGATCTTCAGGAAGAACCATATCAGCAGCAGGCTCAGGTACCGTAGCAGCAGGCTCATCATCTAACTATCCATCATTGGCCGGAGCCACATAGTTCTCATCCAGAAGATATCCAAATAAATCTACCGCTTCCGGCTTCACTACATCTGGACGTCTCGAGGAGTTGAGAAAACATGCGTTGTATGTACGCAAGTTGACTCGATCAACAAAGCGATCTGGAGCAACTGCTGGCATATCAGGAATGCAGTGGCGAACAATCAGCATACAGAATCTAGGATAGATCAAGAACTTCGATCTAACTGCTCCAGTAATCTGACCGATGAATGAGCTGAAGATATAAGAAGAAAAACTGTATGGTTTGTTATAAACCAGTGACAGTAACCCTGAAAATAACTGAGGGCTAAGCTCATCGCATCCTCCTTTCTTGTTAGCGAAGATAGTAACAATGATGTGGAATAGAAATCTCCACTACCCTAGAATGAACGCCTTGATAAATTGACGTCCACGTCTGGGACCAGAATATCACATTTTGCCCAAAGCTCCCTCAATAAAATCCGTTGAGTAAGCAGATGGACCAGCTTCCTTCTTGACAGTGCCTAAATGCAAAATCTGTCGTAGATCATCAGCAGAGAAGACAACGGGATGTTCATTAACCCGCGTTTGGACAACCGGAGGGTTAGCCGTAGCATCAAACTCGATATTGTCCCAGAACTGGGTCAATATATTATGAGATATATAGGGTGACTCAGTAATGGCATATCTAATCCTTGATCGTGCCAAATATGTCAAGATCTTAGTAAATCGCTCAGCATCGCGCTCACTGGTGTCTAGACTCACCAGAATGTTGTGGCCAGGTGCAAAAGCTCTATCCGCCATATCTATTATTATAAATAACACAAATGACAATTAGCATTTACTAACAAACATTAGTTAATTTAAACTTTAACGTATTATGATCGAATGATCATCAAACAAATAAGTTTACTATTAACTAACACCTTAATCTACAAACCTTAATTGAACGTGTTGATCCCAGTATGGATCTTAATATGTATTACTTTGATTGATTATTAATAAGCTTGCGGAATAGTTTATTAATAACTTGAAGAATAAACTTAGAACACAGAATTAATCAAAAGCTTCAATATTATTATCAAATAATACGAACACACAAATTGTGCTAGGGTTTACAACCTTGAAGCTAATAACTAGAAAACTCATCTAATCCAGTATTCTACAGGATCTCTATTTATAACATATAGAGTCCTTTACAGAATCAAACTAATATGGAAATCATATCTATTCCATAATTATCTCTAACCGACAACTAGCAGTGGTTGAGCTATATACTAACAGGGGTTGTACCCTTATATAACCAACAGTGGTTAAACACTTATATACACAATACACTTATACTAACAGTGGCACTGTTAGACTAATTATAACCAACAGTGGTACTGTCAATACAAAACTAACTAACAGTGGTTCAATGCTAGCAGTGGCAAAACACTTGTATTCTGAGCAAATCTGGCAGTGGCTCAGGTCTTAACAATCTCCCCCTAAACTTGATCATTCTCAGTAATGACTCAAGTTTCTTCATCTTTCTTCTCATCATTCAAAGCTTGATTCTGTTTTCTTCTCTTCTCCTCCTCTCTTATCCTTTCCAATTCCATTCTCTTATGAAACTGATTTACAACCATATACAAAGCATTGAAAGCACCTTCTGAGACCACAGTAACTCTTAATCTTGAAGCAAGCACATTCCTCAAAATCTGAGTTCCCAAGACATATTGTCTGTCATCAAACATGAAAATTGTAGCTCCATCTCTAAACATAATCATGTGTATCCCAGCTCTAACAAAATGCCTCCAATTTAGCACATGTTCAATACAGTTCAAAAACAATTTTGTGAATGGTTCAGGCTCAAACATCATATTCAAACAACTGCCCAAATCTCTTTCCATTATCACCATAGATGCTTGCCTGTTCATCTGACTGTTTAGCTCATACAAATCCACAATATCTAACCTATTCACTTTTCTGATCACATCAACCACAGATGATAGATATTGCTCACTCCCATCCTCTCTCACAAGTTTGATCTGCTCTTTAATAACATCATCAATCTCTGACCTCAGTCCTTCCCATTGAACTATCTTTGAAGACCTATCATGATGAATATGAATATTTTCTTTATTATCATTCACTTCTTTGATATACTTTCTCAACTCTGTAAGATCTTTTTCCAGATCAGGTATCAAACTATCATTAGCAAGAACTCCATCCCATCTAATCTTAAGATTCTTATCAGAAAGCCTTTTTAATTCTCTTTCTTTAGCTTCTATCTGTTCTTGCTCTTCTCTTTCAATTCTTTCCTGTTCCTCCATCCTAACCTGCTTTTCAATCTTTTTCCTATCTTCAGAAAGCTTCTTCTCAATAAATTTATCTTTTATAAGCTTTTGTTCAAAATCAACCAGACCCTCATTTTGATGTCTAGCATAGGCCTTCTCCAATCTATCCAACTCCCATCCTTCTAAAATACTTCTAGGTGCATACCTTCCACCAAGAATTTTAATTAAATCCTTTTTCCTCTGAGCAGCAGTTGGAGGTTTATTTCTTTTCTTTTCTAGCTCTGCCTGCCTTTTCTTTCTAGCCCTTTCTTCATTTGCTTGTTTCAACATGGCAAACCCTGGGCTCAACTCATCCTTATCTTCCTTCTTGTTGATCATCTTATGAATTTGTTGTGCAGTTATCCCTTTCCCTTTTGTAGCCATATCATTTAACATTTTTGCAGCTCTTTGAGATAAAGTCACTACACTCATATCCTCCAACACAACATCAACATCATGACCCTCATTCCTTCTGGACTCAACAGCCCTTCTCAACATCCTCTCATCATGCTCCTCCTGAGCTCTCCTTGCCTCAATCAAATCAATCTGAGGTTCTACCACCTTCTTTTTCTTTTCTTCCTCTACCAATTTGCCCTTACCTTTGTCTTTGGAATCAATCTTTGGAACATCAGACTTAGGTTTGGTTGGTGAAGATGGTTCTCTAATGATAACAGATGGTAAAATGGTTCTTGTGACAGTGGTTGAAGGTGTAGTAATAGCAGTGGTTGATATAGAACTGACAGTGGTTATAGGTGTATTGACAGTGGTTACTACTGGAATACTAACAGTGGTAATATCTCCAGCAGTGGTTGATATATTACTAGCAGTGGTACTAGCAGTGGGTATAATGCTGACAGAGGTAGTTTTCTTTGATTTTCTTTTCTTTGCTATTGACTTTTTCCTACCATAGGTCATCCCTATATCTTTTCCCTTAACATTCACACTTAATGTTCTGCTCTTAACATCCCTCACAAAAATATCCACTGCTTCCTTGTAGCTTAAACTGCTGTCAATTGGAAACACCTTGTCATCCACCACAACAGGTTCTGACTCTTTGGGTACTAATACTACCAACTGCTTTTCACCATCATCCATTCCTTCATTCACAATATAATCATCCACAGGAACATCAAGCGCATCCTCCATTACCTCAGTACTCTGCATATCATCACCAATATTCTCATCACCAATATTTGCATCACTAATATTT
This sequence comes from Pseudognaphalium luteoalbum, assembly GCA_963422505.1. Classification (NCBI taxonomy): domain Eukaryota; kingdom Viridiplantae; phylum Streptophyta; class Magnoliopsida; order Asterales; family Asteraceae; genus Pseudognaphalium; species Pseudognaphalium luteoalbum. Next base: position 92,765,751 of record OY730193.1, on the reverse strand, counting down.
GCATCACCAGCTTCACCCATATCATCATCATTATCTTTCCTATCTTCAGGCATATTATCTCTCCCTTGATTTTCATCATTTTTCTCCCCCTTGCTTGAAGATTGCTTTAAAGCTGCAGCAGGTTGCAAGACTTGTGTGACTACATCTTCTACCACAGCTAGTCTAGCTCTCAAATCTGCAATCTCCTGTTGCTGCCTTTGCAGTAAATCATCCTGAGCAGCCAATTGTACTTGTTGTGCTCTTCTCAATTCTCTCTCCTTCACAAATTTCTCCCAGATCATTAGAACATCATGTGCCAGATCATCAATCGTCAATTCCTCAGTTTCATTACTAGTCTCATCAACATTAGAGTGTAACCTCCTAGAAGAATCATTGACTACATCTGGCACTTGCTCAGATGCCCCTTGATACATGGTACTGGGACCTTCACCTGCATCATTACCCTTAGGTTCAGCATTAGAAGTTGCCTCTGGTTGGGTCTGAGTAATGTTACCACTGTCCTGTCCTGCCAGTGGGCTAGAAACAGTAGTGGCAGCCCTTCCAGAATGAACATTTTCATCAAATATGTTCACCTGTTGTAAGATTTCCTGTGACTGAGACTGTGAAGAAACAGGAATCTTCACAGCCTGTGTAGCTTTCTTGGATTTCTTAGCTTTGGAGTGGGTAGTTTGTTTGGTCCCTTGTTTTCTTTTTGTGGTGCCACCTCTTGATGTGTGTTCAGAAACAACTGGTGTGGTTGTTCTGTCATCAATTGGTCCAAGTGATGTTGGTAATACATCACCAGTAGCAGAAGGAGTAACTAACATAGTAGAAAACAATGCAGTTTCCTTCTTTGAAAAAGTGTTTTGATACTGGTACATAGCTTTAATAGTTTTTACAGACAAAGTAGAACTAACTATGACACTTTTATCTGCTGGCAGATTTGGCAATTGTTTATTCAACAAAAGTTGAACAAACCTAGGATACATTATGAATGTATCACCCTTTACATTCCTAATCATATTATCTAAGATAAACCTAGACATATTAAACTTAATACCCTGTGCCAAGCAGATTATAGGATATGCAATACTAGAACTAAATTCATTAAAACTAGTTCTTTTCTGAGATAAACATACCAGGAAAGTATGAATATAGAACTTCCATTGTGGACAAAACCAAGACTTCAAGAAAGTATATTCTGATCTTGTCTTTCCTGTACCCTCATATCCCATAGCATTGATTCCTTGAAAAAGATCTGCTCGTGACAATTCCATAACTCCTCCTTCATCATTGAACTGTAGAAGTTCTCTCAAAACAATCTCAGTAATCATTACTCTATTCCCTTGAACAGTTGAGTGAATGTGAGAAATGCCATTGACAGTGCCTTCTTTAGCATTCTTCCAGAATTCCTGGATGTGTGATCGACTCAAACGAGGAGCAATAGTAAGAGCATAAGACACTGGACAATTACGCAAGAAATCGATAATAGGGTGAAAGTAATCATCTGCTATTTCTTTATTCAAGAAAGCCCTCATATTGTGTTCAGAATGAACACTCAGAGTCGAACAATCATTATCAGAAGAAGATGATGAAGCCATTTGTAAAAAAAATGAAAGAACAACAATTGATCGAATACACAGTACGAATGATTTGTAGAGAAGATGAAGAAATTTTGAAAGCGTAATTGAAAAAGTGAAGTGTTTAGATATTTATATGTTGACAGCGCCAAGCCCTAGTGAAAATAACTAACAGTGGCACTGTTAGTTATGCACCAACAGTGGCACAACCAACACATAACACTAACAGTGGTTACTTCACTTGGTCAAACTTCAACATTGACTCTGCATCAAACCAACAGAGGTAACAGCCTTAGCAGGGGTACACTAGAACTAACAGGGGCAAAATACTTCATTTTTTTTTTTTTTTTTTTTTTTTTTTTTTTTTTTTTTTTTTTTTTTTTTTTTTTTTTCAAACACAAAACAAATAAACATTAAATTCCAGCTCCATTAATGTCTCTTGACAGTGGCTGAAACCTGTAAAATGCAGCTAAAAACAACCTAGCAGGGGTTAAATAAACAACATATACAACAGAGGTTGAAAATATACTGACAGTGGTATAGATAAACTAACAGTGGAACCAACTATTATCATGAAGAAGCTAACAGTGGTAATACTTAACCCTGTCACTATATTCTTCACCTCTGTTAGTATCAAATCCTGACCAAAACACTTAAGTGAGATTGATCATACCAATATTAGTTATCAAAAATGTAAACCTTCCTACATCAAATGCTTTGGTAAAAAGATCTGCAAGTTGATTATCAGTATGAATTTTGAAAATATGAATCAATCTTTTATCATAACAATCTCTTATAAAATGATATCGGATTTCAATGTGTTTGGTTTTTGAATGCTTAACAGGATTTTGTATGATACTAATAGCAGAAGTATTATCAATATAAATAGGAGTGTTCATGAAAGTCAAACCATAGTCCATCATTTGATTCTGAATCCAGAGTACCTGTGCACAACAACTAGATGCTGCAACATACTCTGCTTCTGCTGTAGATGTGGAAACTGTGGTCTGCTTCTTACATTGCCATGACACCAACCTATTTCCAAGAAATTGACATCCTCCACTTGTTGATTTCCTATCCATGTTTTCCCCTCCATAGTCACTATCTGTGAAAGCTTTGAGCTCAAAATCTGATCCTTTAGCATACCAAAGTCCCAAAGCTGGTTGACCCTTTAAATATCTAAAGATTCTTTTCACAGCATACATATGTGACTGCTTTGGATTTGTTTGATACCTAGCACAAAGACACACTGCAAACATAATGTCAGGTCTAGATGCAGTTAAATACATCAAAGAACCAATCATGGACCTATATAAATGCACATCTACTTCCTCCCCCTCAGGATCAGAATGAAGATGTTTGTGTGTCTCCATGGGAGTGCTAGCTATCTTCACATCTTGATAACCAAATTTAGTTAAGATATCTTTCACATATTTCCCTTGGTTAATGAAGATTCCATCTGACTTCTGTTTAACCTGTAGTCCTAGAAAGAAGGTGAGTTCTCCCATTGAACTCATTTTAAACTTCTTATGCATTAGCACCTCAAAATCTTTACACAAATAATCACTTGTAGATCCAAAGATGATATCATCAACATAGACTTGTACCAGCAGAATATCTTTCTGAATTCTCTTGATAAACAAAGTCTTGTCAATAGTACCTCTTTTAAAGCCATTCTTGAGAAGATACTCAGATAGAGTGTCATACCATGCTCTTGGTGCTTGATGTAAACCATACAAAGCTTTCTTCAATCTGCACACTTTATCTGGAAATGTTGGATCTTCAAAACCTGGAGGTTGACATACATATACCTCATCATCAATCAACCCATGAAGAAAAGCACTCTTCACATCCATTTGATAAACCTTGAAACCCTGATAAGATGCAAAAGCTAAAAATAACCTAATAGCTTCTATCCTAGCAACTGGAGCAAAGACATCATCATAATCAATGCCTTCTTCCTGTGTATATCCTTGAGCAACCAACCTGGCTTTATTCTTGATAACTATCCCTCTTTCATCCCTCTTATTCTTAAAGATCCACTTGGTGCCTATAGCCTTCTTTCCTTTTGGTAAATCTACCAAATCCCAAACATCTTGTAGTTTGAATTGCAATAACTCTTCTTGCATAGCTTCAATCCAACTATGATCCTTGAGAGCTTCCACTGCTTTCTTTGGTTCCATCTGAGAAAGAAAACAAACATATAGTGAAGTATGTAAGTCTTCTTCTCTTACCTTTAACTGCTGTCTTGTCACCACAGGAGTACTAATATCACCAATCACCAGATCCAAGGAATGATCTTTATGAACCAGATATTTAGATGTGGATGTATCAAGCAATTCCCTTTCCAAATTCTGACCCACAAAATCATCCATGTCTGATTCAGAAAAAGAATCTCTTTCCTGTCTTTCTTTTTCAACCTGTGGAGTTGTTTCAGAATCTGATAGAGAATTCCTTTCCAAGACTTGAAATGGTGAAAATCCCTTTGGAGATATCTGCTCTTCATCTGAATCATTCTCTACATCTGATCCATTTGGTGCAGGATTTGATTCTTCAGATTCTGTTTGATCCTTTTGGAAAACTGCTGGTGGATCTGGAGTCCAGTTTGGAAATAAGACATATTCCAAACCATTCTTTTTAGATTGACTGGAGTTGCTCTGATCATGTGCACCATCACCTGCACTAGTACCTGCACTAGTAGATACATCTGGATATCTAAAAGCATGAGTTAGTGCATCAATATCAAACAACACATCTGGACCTGTTCCTTCTACATTTAATGTATGTTCATTAAAAGTCACATTCATGGTCTCCTCAATAATCCTAGTCCTTTTGTTAAATACTCTATAAGCCTTGCTTTGAATAGAGTATCCAACAAAAACAGCCTCATCCACCTTACTTTGAAATTTACCTAGGTGATCTCTGGTATTTAAAACAGTACAAGGACATCCAAATGGTTTTAAGAAGTTAACCAAAGGTTTTCTCTTAAAGAATAACTCATAGGGTGTCTTGTTATGAGGTTTGACTATCAAGATCCTATTCAAAACATAACAAGCAGTGCTAACTGCTTCTGCCCAAAAGGACATTGGAAGTTTAGCATCTGCTAACATGCTCCTAGCAGCTTCAATTAGTGTCCTATTCCTCCTTTCAGCTACTCCATTTTGTTGTGGAGTCCTAGGTGCACTAAACTGTCTTTCTATACCTTTCTCATCACAGAATTTATTCATCTCACAATTCTTAAATTCTGTCCCATTATCACATCTGATGATCTTAACCTTTTGATTAGTTGAATTTTCAATCCTAGTTATGAAAGATCTAAGTGTTTCACTTGTCTCATCTTTTGTCCTAAGAAAGAATACCCAACTCATCCTAGAATAGTCATCAGTTATCACCAAGCAGTAAGATTTCTTCCCTTGACTAGCTACATTGGTAGGGCCAAATAAATCCATATGTAACAGGTGTAGGTGAGTGGTATTGGTATTAACAAGCTTGGACTTATAAGAAGTCTTGTGTTGCTTGCCTTTGAGACAAGCTACACAATGGTCACTACATTCAAATAACTTTTCAGGTAAGCCTCTCACTAGCCTATCCTTAACAAGTTTATTCATGGTCTTATAATTCAAGTGACACATCCTCCTATGCCATAAATCAGATTCAGAAACAGTAGCTTTAGATATAAAACAGTTTGCATTTTGAGAGTCCATCTTGTTTAAATCACTACAGTATACATTGTTCTTTCTTGGAACTCTCATTAAAATTTTGTCTTCAGGAATTTTGAGTTGTTCAGAAAGAATAATGCATTCTGTGTTAGTGAAATAAACAGGATTTTGCTTATCTGTGATTTGACTCACACTAAGCAAATTATATCTCAATTGCTCAACATAATAAACATCATTGAAAGTGAGCTTACTGCATTTTACCTTGCCTTTACCTGTGATTTTTCCTCCTCTAGGGTTACTGCCAAATCACAGTCATGTGCCTATCTCCAGTCATGCCACATCTCCTCCTTCAAATTCTTTAAAATCCTGCAGTTTCTCCCTATCTCCAGTCATGTGCCTTGAGCATCCTGAATCAATATGCCATAAGCTTGGCTTGCTCTGCACATATCAAAAGAGAAATAATTAGTTTCTCTTGGGAACCCAAACCAATCTGGCTTTGGGTTTCCCTTTAGCATTTTTGATATCAACCCTCTTAAAGGTGATTGATCTCAATGCTTCATTGGTTTTGAATACTTTTGATGTATATGCATTCTTATATCTCCAAAAACAATCTGTTTTAGACCTAACAGTAGTTATTGGTCTGACAGTGGTCACTTTTATGTTAGTGTTTATTACCCTAGCAGTGGTAGCTTTACTTGGTATACACATTTTATTCAAATGTTTAATACTAGCAGAGGTACCATGCCTGACAGTATTCAAACCTTCCCCTGTTGGTGTTCTGCCTCTGTTAGCCTTTGACAGTGGCACTGCTGCAGTATTAACAGTGGCTGAAGCATTGCCTCTGTTAGGCTTATTTCTCAGTACTTGACTTGTACCACTGTTCCTATTATTTTTAGGATTGTGATAGCAGTCTAGTTGAAGATGGTTATACTTACCACAGATAAAACATGATTTTCTTTTTACACATTCAAACCCATTACCCAGTCTTTGTGAGACTAATTGATTCCAATTCCTCTGATTCCCTCTAGGTGTAGGTTTGATCATTCTATTTACAGAATTTTCATCATGTTTGCAAGCACACTTACTACATTCAGCTTTGATGTTTGACACAGATCCTAGAGTGATTCTAGACTTTTTAATCCTATTCTTCTGTGCAATCTGTTCTTTATATTTCTCTATGAACATCCTCTTGCCTTCTAATAGTTTATCACTCTTAAGTTCTGAGACAAGACCAGTAATAGACTTGTTGCTCTCATTCACAGACTTTGCACTAGAGGAACTATCACTATCATTCTCATCTTCCTCAGTCCAATCAGATATGTCTACTTTATCAAAATCTACATTATCATCACAATTAACTACTGGATCTACCTTAATAATCTCTTCTGACACACTTTTCTTAAGTTGTCCTAAGTCAAACTCAATTTTAGATGGAAAGTAAGTATGATTATAAGGTGGGGGAACAGCATTAAGATTGTATCCTAATCCAGTTTTTAATTTATCATGAATTTGAGACTTGATTAAGTTTTGAACACCTTTTGAAGCATTTTCTAATTCATCAACTTTCAGCTTAATTGACTCTTTATCAGAAATTGCCTCAGCCAACTTGGCACTTAGCATATCAACTTTTGTTTGTAAAGCTTTCTTTTCCCAATTTAGATATTTAATATCTAACTGAAATTGTGATTCATTTTTTTCAAAAGCTTTAATTTGTGTTTCCAAATTTTCAATAGCTAAAGTTGCATGTTGACTTTTTATCTCAGATGCTTTTAACTCATTGCACACAACCACATTATGATCCCTATAAAACTTAACCATTTTCTTGCATTCAGGAGAACATAATTTAACTTGTACCTCATGTGGAATATCTGAAGAATCTGATTCTTCTGTGACAGCCATCAAAGCTTGATTATTCATCACAAGCTCTTCTTGATCACTCCAATCAAATCCTCCCATTCCATCCTGTGCAACCAATGAGTCTGAAGTGGTGTTCTGTACAGGTACCATCCTTCTCTGAGGACCAGAATTATTCCTCACAATTCCATTAGCAGTATTCATTGAACCTCCTTCCTTGGTGTTCCTGCATTCTCTAGCAAAGTGACCCATCTTGTGACAATTAAAGCACTCCACCTTACTCTTGTCAAACCCTGCTACACCATCTCTCTTGAATGTAAAGTTTCTGTTACCAGATCTTTGCATAAACCTTTTAGCTCTTATGGTTATCATAGCCATTTGCCATCTTAAATCCATCTCCTCAAGGTCTTCTTCATTCACCTGTTCTAAATCTTCTGTGGTTAAAGATGAATTTATGTGGCTAGCAAAGAATGCTTCTAGCACATTATCATTGGCACCAGATATGCTATTGCTTCCAGTATCACCAACAGAAACAAAAGCAGCATTGTTAGAGATCCCATTGGACTGTTTCATAGCTACAACCTCAGGCTCAAAGTTTCTTAGATCATTGTACAGATCCTCAATCTCCTTTTGATCAAGATCTGTACTTTGCCTAAGACCCACTGTGTACATGTTCCATTCAGTACCAAGTGATCTTAAAAATTTCCTATTAAGATCATCCTTGTCAATCTTAACATTATGATTTTCAAGATCTCCTACCAGCTTTTGAAACCTGTCAAAGGTTTGAGTTAAAGTTTCTGACTTAACTCCAGCAAAGTTCTCAAACTGTTGTTTGAGAAGAGACCTCTTGTTCTTCTTTGTATTGTCATTCCCTCCAAATCTGGTAACAATAGCTTCCATGAGTACTTTTGCATCTACACATTTATCAAACTTCTTCTGATACTCATTGGGAATGGACAAAAGTAGAGTACTTAATGCTTTCCATTCTGTAGCTCTTTCTTTTCTCTCAGCATCTGTTTTGGGTGGTGGTCTTGCTAGGTTTTCACCATCTGGACCTTTTGGATAGTTTGGTCCATTGATAACCACCTCCCACATCATATAATCTGTGAGAAGCATATACTGCCTTATTCTTGTCTGCCATAACTCAAACTCATCTGGTTTGAGCATAGGAATCTTGGTAGCCTGTATTCCTTCCATTGTTTCAGTAGACATCTTAATTCTTCAAACAAACAGTTTGAACCTTCAAACAAATTCTTCAAGATCAAAGCAATATCTAGCTCTGATACCACTTGTTGATCCCAGTATGGATCTTAATATGTATTACTTTGATTGATTATTAATAAGCTTGCGGAATAGTTTATTAATAACTTGAAGAATAAACTTAGAACACAGAATTAATCAAAAGCTTCAATATTATTATCAAATAATACGAACACACAAATTGTGCTAGGGTTTACAACCTTGAAGCTAATAACTAGAAAACTCATCTAATCCAGTATTCTACAGGATCTCTATTTATAACATATAGAGTCCTTTACAGAATCAAACTAATATGGAAATCATATCTATTCCATAATTATCTCTAACCGACAACTAGCAGTGGTTGAGCTATATACTAACAGGGGTTGTACCCTTATATAACCAACAGTGGTTAAACACTTATATACACAATACACTTATACTAACAGTGGCACTGTTAGACTAATTATAACCAACAGTGGTACTGTCAATACAAAACTAACTAACAGTGGTTCAATGCTAGCAGTGGCAAAACACTTGTATTCTGAGCAAATCTGGCAGTGGCTCAGGTCTTAACAGAACGATTAAACAAAGTTAAATTTTCAATTACATTTGTTAAATTATATGACGTTCGTTAGTTATAAAAGAAAATTTGAGTAAATATACCGCCGATTAACTACCGGGACACGCCGCTCGACTTCGCTATGAGTCGGAAGACTTTCGATATTAATTAACCCAAAAGTTCTAAGTTATTACATATATTTAACTTATTAACGTAAGTTCATAAGTCTAAACGTGTAATAAAAGGATAACTTGTCAACTATTTGTAACCACAAGGTTCTCAAATCGAAAACAAGTTATAACAAATATCATGTAAACTAAATATCGATTAAATCAAACGTTTAGTTCACAAATCACATGTGAAAATAAAAAAAAATGAATTTTATTTTAAAAATTAACAAAACTCAACTCGCTTCGCAGATAGCTTTTGCGAAGTGAATTTCATTTCACAATGGTCAATACAAGTCAACCATCTCAACCCACTTCGCCATTAATGACTGCGAAATAAGGTTTATTTCGCAGGTTAAACTGCGATCTGAGTTGTCACTTCGCAGAAATGGTCTGCGATCCGAACTCAAATATTGAGTTCGCTTCGCAGGAATGTTCTGCGATGTGAGTTGTCACTTCGCAGAAATAGTCTGCGATCCGAACTCAAATATTGAGTTCGCCTCGCAGGAATGTTTTGCGATTTGAGTTCAACGAGTTGAACTCAGTTCGCAGGAGCGTACTGCGATCCGAATTAAACCTCGCTTCACAGAGGCACTGTTACTCAATTTGAAAATCAAATTGACGATCGAGTGTGTTTTAATGCAATTAACCATTTGATAGTTGTTCCTTATATAGCAACTAACAATTTCTATGAGTTTCAAGTTGAATCATTCACTAAATCGATGCGAATCCATGAATGATTAACCTGACACATTCGAAAACATAAAACGAGCAATTAACCACTAAATACTCGATGAAAAAGTGTGAAACTTACTTCACAAGATGCGTAATCAAAATGTGTAAAAGAATCACGGAGTGAAAATTTCTTCTTTGTCTTGAAAATCGAAAATCAACCGAATAAATGGTTCGGTTCGCTTCGCCAAATCTCAAGTCGCAGTGGAGTTGGTTTCGCTTCGCAGAATGTGGGGAAAGTGTGGGGTTTACTCGTTTGACTTGGCCCTTTTATACCCTAAGCTCACCTCGCAACTTTGACTGGTCAACTTCGCAATTTTGACCAAAAATGCGATTTTAGCTTTAAATATAAATTGGACTTTTATTTATTTTTACTAGTCAAACGTTTTAACTTCCCATTGCATTTTTGTTACATTTATTCAAACACGGTACGATAAAATGTAATTTAACTTAATTCCAAAGGATAACACAATAAATAAATCAATCCAAAACTTTATTATAATATAATAGACTTTTACAAAATCAACCTGTAAACAAAAATACTAAGCGAAAATACATTCTATGCTTAAATGATTAAGAGTTTATCTGCTTAGGGATCATATTAGAAAGAATAAGCTAAACTTAATTCATTTTTAATAAGTCTAAGATGATTGTTAATATTCATACCTCATGAAATTCTTATAAGCACAATAAAATTACAATTTTAACCAGTAATAAACTTATATTTTTAAAATTATATCTTATTTACCTTTATCCACACGATATAACACATTGTTGAAAAATAACTTATAATTTCTTAAAACTTATTCACGAAGGTGAATGTTCAGTGGTCATAGACAGATCAAGACGATTACCGATATTATGATCCACATAAACAAATTATACACAGATTTCTGAGCAAACTTTTTATTGTTAATGTGAACAATATCTAGTGTTTTCCACTATACAATATACTGAGAAACTCAAATACAACTCATAACAATGTATCCTATTTTTATAAGGTAGAAGTTACTAAATGATGTCCTTTAGAAGCATATAACTTACACTTGACATTAGATACTTTGTATCTTTCATATGTAAGGTAGAGGTTACTAAATGATGCTCTTTAGAGACATATAACTCACCTTGTAGTCTTAAAGACTTTGTATCTTTTTGTTTTTGTTTTAGATAACAGTGCATGAAAGTACTATCATATTTAACAATTAAGACTTGAGTCATACATAGTATAGCAGTTTCACAAAAGATAAGACACATGCATTTAAAATTTCTTAAACGCTCAGAAATCCTAGCATAATCTGCCTATCAATATATCGTACGATGAAGCTGACTAGACTAAAGTTAGTCTTATCACTTATGAAGTAAGAGACGGGTTATCATCAGTGGATATAGGTGTATAATAAGATAAATATAAGTCAGGTTCTAGTTAAAATTGTTATCTTAGAGTGACCTATAGGAATCTATTAACACATCATACTTAATACTTAAGGTATTATTCTTAAGCTTATTCTCCTAATGTACTATCATCTCCCAAGTTTTTACAAATAAAAACTTAAACAATTTCTAAAAGAACTACTAGTGTTCTTTTATTGGAGGCGATTCCCCTAAGGTAACAAGCAAATGAATGCCATACGCCCCCCCCCTTTTTTTGAATAGAAAGGCTTAAACTATTACATTTCCTTTGGAAGACTAGTTATTCTGGATTCTTCATTCCGTTCAGTTGAACCAATGTCTCAAAACGATTCCTGTCAAAAGCTTTTGTGTATAAGTCTGCCAAGTTATCCAATGATGGAACCCTGACTAACTGAATAAGCTTCTTTTCAGCACAGTCTCTTATGAAATGATGACGAATATCAATGTGCTTTGTCTTGCTGTGCTTTACAGGATTATTAGTTATTGATATGGTGGATTCATTGTCAATCATCATCGGAGTGTTGGTTAAATTTAATCCATAATCTCTCATTTGTTGTTGAATCTATAGCACTTGAGAGCAGCAGCTGCTTGCAGCAACATACTCAGCTTCACATGTTGAAATGGCTACTGAGGTTTGCTTCTTGCACTGCCAAGACACTAATCTTCCTCCTAGAAATTGACATCCACCAGTTGTGGACTTTCTATTCTGATTGCATCCTCCATAATCAGAATCAGTGTAAGCAATAAAATCCAACTCTCCTCCAGTCGGATACAAAAGTCCCAGCTTCGGTTTCCCTCTTAGGTAACGAAAGATTCTTTTAACTGCTTGCATATGAGACTCTTTAGGTGAGGCTTGATATCTTGCGTAAATACATACTGCAAACATTATATCAGGCCTGGATGCAGTGAGATACATTAGTGACCCAATCATGGCCCTATAAAGAGTAGGATCCACATTTTTGTCACTCGATGTATCCAGTCCAAGTCCATGATATTTATAGGAATAGGAGTATGATATATGCGTGTTTCATCCATCTTAAATCGTTCTAACAGTTCATAGGTGTACTTTGTTTGATGAATGAACATACCATGTGACACCCGGCGATTTAGGGTTACTGTTAAACCTACTTGATACCCTAATTACGTTATTTAGATATGATTTAGGCTAAATACTTGTAACTAATTGTATATTTATGTGAATATACGCCTACGTAATTGTTTTATATTACGCTTACGTGATTTGCTGATATTACGCGAAACAACCGGACGGAGTCCGACAAACTATACGACGTTGGTGAAAACCTTTCTATAAATAACTTAAATCTATTTTTAGAAGTTATTTATCATATATTATTATTTTTATATAATAATACACGAAAAACCTAGACGTTTTAATTAAAATGTGACAAACGCAGTAAAAACGCGCGAATCGAATCCAGTAACCAAACTAAAGTCAATAAATATTTTGACAACTAAAAATAAGTATTTTAATAATACTTTAATGAAAAATAATCCAAATTTATATCGTTAATTTAAACGACGAAAGAAAACGTTACGCGATTTAACGATTTAATGAAATAACGAGTAAACGACCAAAATACGCAAACACAGTCTGGAATTTAATTAAATCACACAAGAAATCAGATGGGGGCCCATGGGGGACCAGCCACCTCTCTCTCCACCTCTAAAAATTCATGCAAAAATGAATCATTGTGATTTTCTTACAAGACCACTAACATTTCATGCATTTACTCATTTCACTCTTTCACACACTCACACCTTTTCTCCACCTTCTCTCTACAACTCTCTCTCTCTCTCACTAAAAATCTGAGATAAACTCAGCCCTCAAACCACCATCTTCACCACCATAAACTACCACAAGGCCACCACTAACCACCACCACAATACATCACCATTTTTCAAGATTCTTGCAAGGAATTAAAGCTCAAGACTTCCTAAATCCATCTCTGCATTTCTTCTTCAAAACCCAATTGTAAGAACACTTAAACACTCTTATTTTACTTGATTAACATGTATCTAAAGTTCACTCAACAAGTTGTGTAAGGAACCATGCTCAAAAACCATTTCTATTAACTTGAAATTTATCAAAAGTGAGATATACTTTCTGTCCAGAAAGTTTGGTCCACTTTCACGATTTTTATAAAAATCATTTCTTCATGAAATCGGACATTTTTATAGTCTAAAATCAAGTTCAAGATGTTAGCTTTCAAACACCACAAACCTCATATCTTTTTGAGCTCGAATAATATTTTAAATAATTTATATAAAAACACATATACAATCTGCTCTGAAAAGTCAGAAACTTTGTTCATATGGTTTTGACCATATCTTGAGCTACACAACTCCAAATGACTTGAAACCACCGCCAAAATCTTAATAATTTTGTTAGCTACAAAAGTTTTACTGATAGCTCTTTCTTGAAAAGTTGCAGATTTTTCCCAAAAACTCAATCTTCATGCATGTGTCCAGATTGGTCAACTGTTAGACCTCAGAGGACACATGCAATTTTGATAAATACTTAGACTACCCTAAAATTCATAGAAAATTTACTGGAAGTGGTTAACATGTAGAGGAATAACTGGTAATTTTCTTGGGAGTTAAATCGGAATTTACAATTTATTAAAAATTCGACAAACAAGTGTATTTTCTGGAAAATGAGATAGGGGACTGATTTTGGTAACACTTTAAAAACCGACACTTGCAGGCTTGCTATAAATGGACAAACTAACTTTTTATGGTCCATAAACACATATAAGGTTCGGGTAAAAGTTTTCGGGTCAAGTTTGACCAAGTCAACAAAAACGAGGCTCGATTTCTAAAAACCGACAAACTTACTATTTTGGAAAATGGTAACAAAAATGGGTTTGGGTGACTTAGTTGGTAACTTTGACTAGGTTTGACCACCTTTGACCAGTTTGACCAACTTTGACCAAGTTTGACCACCTTTGACCAGTTTGACCAACTTTGACTAGGTTTGACCACCTTTGACCAGTTTGACCAACTTTGACCACCTTTGACCAGTTTGACCAACTTTGACCAGGTTTGACCACCTTTGACCAGTTTGACCAACTTTGACTAGCTTGACCAGCTTTGACCAATGAGTTAACCAACTTTGACCTTTGAGGTTTTTAAGAACTAAATAATTTGTTAGCAACATACGATATATAATGTACAACGTAACAAACTTAATAATAATGTCTAAACGGATTATTATTACAAACTTTCACCAACGGGTCGTACGCGTCTTTGATAAACGAACTTGAACAACTTATTTGGACATAACTAGTTGAATGAGCTAGCTATAGGTGGACATTAACCATCCACTTACATAGATGATCTTTCAAGACATCTACTCATACAACCTTATACGTTTAGGACGTTAGAAGGTTGCACATTGGATCGTACTTTACTTGCTATTTGACACTGCTTGCTTACTATTTGCTAGAACTCAGGTGAGTTTCATAGCCCCACTTTTTACTGCTTTTTACTTTGGGGTGAGAATACATGCTCTGTTTTAAAACTGTTTTACATATGAACACAAGTAACGAAAACTCTTATACTGATTGCATGAGTAACTAAACCAAACTACGATGGCCCCTAACAAATATCATAGTACGTTAATACTAAGCGCGAACATTATGGATAGATCTATCGGGACCTGACAATCCGCCATCCGGGTTAGTCGCTCTAACCACTATACGGATGCATAATATTTCGTACAGCCGAGTGTACTGGTTACACACTCACTGGGGGTAAACAACTACGGTTAAGCTTCGGACTATGAGCTCATGGCAATAGTATACTACGATTTACTTTGGCATTCGTGCTACTTTGATAACTATGAAATCTTGTGGTTCATACTATGATTTTAACTGCGTAAACCTGTGAACTCACCAACTTTATGTTGACCTTTTAGCATGTATTTCTCAGGTTCACAGATGCAGTAGGACTACCCACAGGAAACAAGGCAGTAGGATGCTTTTGGAAAGCATTAGCTCGAGTCGCATCTTTTCACAAACAACAAGAGATTAGATTGCATTACGATATTTTGTATCAACATTTACGTATTAGAAATCTCTACACTTTTAATGCGAACTCCAATGTTTTGATATAACATTTGTAATCGTTTTATTTAAGAAATGTAACTATTTTCAAACGTCTCATATAGAGGTCGTTTGTTGTAATCTTTGTGTGATGATAATTGATTTGGTCGGCACCCCCGGGACACCTCATACTTCCGCTGCCACGTGTTTTGGGGGTGCGACATACCATCTTCTTTTTGATCAACTTGTAATCCTAAGAAGAAATTCAACTCTCCCATAGCAGACATTTCAAACCTTTTTCGCATGACTTTCTCAAATTCTTGACACATCTTTTCGTCAGAAGACCCAAAAATGATGTCATCAACATATACTTGAACAAGCAGAAAGTCATTCTTCTTCCATTTAACGGAAAGTGTACTATCAATTGAACCTCTTGTAAATCCATTCTCAAGTAGGTACTTTGATAGTGTCTCATACCATGCCCTGGGTGCTTGATGTAATCCATATAGAGCCTTATTCAAACGATATACTCTATCTGGATAATCTGGATCAACAAACCCTGGTGGTTGAGAGACATACACCAATTCTTGTACTTTTCCATATAAAAAGGCACTCTTAACATCCAACTGATACACTTTAATTTCCTTGTAAGTTGCAAATGATAAGAATACCCTTATTGCTTCAAGCCTAGCAACAGGTGCAAACACTTCGTTATAATCTATTCCTTCTTCTTGATTGAATCCCTGGACCACTAAATGAGCTTTATTGCGAGTAACAATTCCCCGATCGTCTCTTTTGCACTTAAAGACCCATTTAGTTCCAATAGGATACTCACCAGAAGGTAAGTCAACTAGCTCCCAAACATTCATCTTTTTAAATTGAGTCAATTCTTCTTGCATAGCTTCTACCCACGAGTTTTCTTCTAATGCTAGCTGAACATTTTTAGGTTCAACTTGTGAGATAAAGCATGCATAAAGACATTTATTGGTGATTCCAGTTTCTTTAATTGAAACGTATAAGCTAGTGTATTCAGAAGTACTAGCTTTAGCTTGACTCCTAGTTAACATTGGAATGTTTTGATCACCAATGATATTTTCCACAGGATGATTCCTACTTGTTCTAGTCACAGTTACTGGCTCAACAAGTATCTCATCATCCAAATTGGTGCCAATCTCTTCCAATGGTGGCATATCCTCATCAGTACTGTACATCTCATCAACAGTTATTCTTTCCCTCAATTCCCTTGTAGGAGTAAAGATATTATCTAATACTCTTTGAGTAACTTCCGATAACTTGTCTTGCTCTTGAGGTTGATCCACAGATGGCTCTTTTGAAGCACTAGCAGAGTGATTAATTGCAGACGTCCCATATGAAGAAGTATTCAATGTATGTGTCGGGTCTGTGTCCCTGGCACCGTACAATAAATGTTCTGGGATTTCTGAATTAACCACATAGTCACTTATAGGGACTTTAAATGACTTAAATAGATCTGAATAATCAAATTGCCAATCTAATCCCTTGTGTTTGTCATGAGTATAACTTGTAACTTCAATGTTGAAAACAGTTTCCACACGTCCAATGACTTTATTGAAAACCTTCTTGTTTGGTGAATTAGGAATATAACCTAGGAAGTATCCTTCGTCAGCCTTTTCCCCAAACTTAGGTTGATTGTTAGTCTTCAAAAGTGTGCATGAGACACCAAAGGGCTCAAATCCCTTCAAATTAGGTTTCTTTTTGTTCAGTGGTTCATAACAAGTCTTGTTATGCTTCTTAACAGTTAGTACCCTATTCAAGACATGGCATGCTGTATTCACTACTTCTGCCCAAAAGATGACCGGAAGCCCTGAATCTGCAAGCATGGTTCTTGCTGCCTCAATAAGAGTTCTATTCTTCCTTTCAGCAACACCATTTTGCTGTGGTTCATAAGGTGCACTGAATTGATGTTGAATTCCTTTACTTAAGCAATAGACATTCAACGTAGAATTTTTGAACTCTGTACCATTATCACTATGAATTCTCTTAACTCTCGTGTTATAGACATTCTCTACTAAATCTAAGAACTCCATAAGCATTCCTGGAGTTTCATCCTTAGATTTCAAAAAGAATACCCATGAGAATCTAGAGAAATCATCTGTAACAACCAGACAATACCATTTACCACCTATGCTTCTTTTGCTTATTGGGCCAAAGAGATCCATATGTAGCAATTCAAATGGCGAGGATATAGAGTTTTCTAGTTTTGGACTTGTGTGGTTTCTTATGTTGTTTTCCTTTCAAACAAGAAACACACCCGTCTTCAAACTCAAAACGTTTCTGTGGCACACCCAGAACTAAACCATTTTTGGTTATGTAATTCATTTTGCGAAAGTTCAAATGTGCCATTCTCCTATGCCATAGAATAGAATCTGCTTCTGAAGCCTTGGATAATAGACATGTAGACTCCATTGAAGTATTTGGAGCACCCATGTTAATAGCATAGATGTCCTTCTTCCTTGGAGCCCTCATTAGTATCCATTCTTCAGGAATAACAAATCCCGGCTTCAGGACTAAGGCTTCCTTTTCATTAAAATGAACTGGATGACCTTTATTGCAGACCTGGGAAACACTCACCAAGTTGTGAGTTAGTTCTTCAACATAATTCACATCTTCAAGAGTCAAAGTTCCATTTGAAACTTTCTCTTTTCCCGTAATCACTCCTCCTTTATCACCAGCGAAATTCACTCGTTGTTTCAAACCACCTTTGAAGTCTTTCAGTAGACTTCTTTCTCCTGTCATGTGTCTTGAGCATCCACTGTCTACATACCACCAGTTGTCTTTGTTCACAGTTTGCTCCTGCACATGACACGTTGCACACAGTTAGTTTTCAAGAGGGACCTAAGCCATTACGGTCTAGGGTAGTCCCTTATCATCCACAATCTGAACTTCCTTAAAGTAACCATAACTATTCCCATCGGGAGTCTTGGTGACATTTACTGGAGGTTGAGGTTGTTGATGATTTATAGTCTTAAGCCTGTGAGGAGAGTGAGTGGAAAACCTCCTAGGCATTTGACTATGTTGTTGTGCACGAGAGGTAGAACCATTCTCATATTGACTATGGTTTCTACTTGGTGTTCTAAACCTTGAGGGTGTCTTATCTCTAGATTTATTGACAAAATTATTACTTTGAGAATTAGGTCTCTTAGGTTTAGGTGGAGAGACACTACTAGTATTGTCTCTCTTCAACATGTTCACAGGTTTGCTTCCCAAACCGGGTTTAGCACTAGACATGTCTACAGGTTTTGGTTTCTCGTTATTCACTGGCTTATGAATTGCTTCCAGCTTCTTATTAGGACAACAAGAAGTCACATGCCCCTTTTGATGGCATTTGAAGCAAGACATCTGCCTTGGTGACTTAACATCTTTTGCCTTAGTTTCAATCTGATTCTTAGATACTAAAGGTGAATCATTTTGTTCTTTAATAACCTTATCATCTACTTTGGCATCATTCAGAATTCCACCCGATACAAATTGTACATTGGTGAAACCTGATATCTTACTAATTTTAGATGATTGTTCTTTAGGAACATTCTTCTGTATCTTAGAGACTTCAGATTCTTCGGGTATATTAACATCAGAATTAGCAGTTGCATCAATCATCTCTAGGTCAACATTAGTAGTAGTGTAATTGGCATTAAAAGGCGGAGGTACATCACTATAGCCTAAGCCAGTCTTGTCCTTTACACTACGTTGAGCATCAATTATATTGTCCATAGTTAAAGAAGATGTTCTATAACTCTCAAACTTACGATTAAGCTCAACTAACTTGACCTTAGATTCAGCTAATTCTTTGTCCTTGTCAGCTATTCCTGGATTTAAGTCCTTTAGGTTTAAATAAAGACCATCTATTGTCACAGATTGTTCATTTATTGTATTCCTAAGTACAGTCTTATCAGATGTATAGGACTTAATCTATTTCTTAAGGTCTAGCTTGTCCTCACTTAACCTACGTACATCAATTTTGGCCAATTCTAGTTCAGATGTTAAAGCCTTATGTGATTCAGCAAAGACATTAACCTGGGTTTGTAAACTAGTCACTAAATGACATACATCTATAAGTGTAGGAACATCAAGACATACCCGTTTCTTTTCAGTTTGGAGTTCAGCCATTTGTGCAACAAAATCTTCTGGACATAGATCTTCAGTTGATCCCAAGTCAAACACATCATTTTTAACTGCCAACATCTTCAAATCAGGAATCTTCATTTGATAATCCTCAACAGTAGGCATGTAAGATGGTGTTTCTTCATTCTGAACTGGATCTTCAATTTCAGCCATTAGAGCTTCTTCAGTCAAAGCTCTCCAGTCATAAGAACCATCCAGTTGTTGAACGACCAAGGCTTTAGAAGACAGAGTAGCACTTAATTTTTCTTGATTTGCAGATTTCTCAGTTTTGGGTCTTTGACATTCCTTAGCAAAAGGTCCATAACCTTGATAGTTAAAACATTTTACTTTGGATTTATCAAACCCAACTTTATTTCCCACCATCTTTCTTCCAGTACACTTTAAGAAATTTTTAACTCTCCTTGACACCATAGCAAGTTGCCACTGGAGATCCATTTCTTCTAAGTCGTCGGGGTCTACCTGATCATAATCCTCATCAAAAGTAGCTGGATCATTGATCTTACCATGGATGTAATTTTCATATGAAGCAACCAATGAAGCAAGAACTGAAAGTTGTTGTTCAGCGGATTTCACACTAATGGGCATTTTGTGATGCTCTTGAGTTGACTTCCCGGTTGTCTTGCTTTTTGCTTCACCATCGGATGAGCTTATAAAGCATAAATCTTCAGATATTATTTCACTAGTTACTCCAGTATCACCAACTAGTAAAGCAGTGGTCGAACTGGACGAACTATTAGAGATAGTAGTTTTTCCATGATAAAGCCCAGGATCCTGTACCTGATCAGAATCAGTATCTCTTGATCTCTCTGTGAAATCATATCCACAGAGCTTATCAATTTCCTGCTCCAAAGACATAGCTACATAACGCTCATCGTTATCCTTAAGCATAACTCCATACATTTCCCATTTCGAAGGAAGACCTTCAATAAACTTGTCAGTCTTCTCCGTATTAGAATAGGTAATGCCGTGGTCAACTAGCTCACTTAAAAAATGGTAATATCGGGTGGTATATGCATCAACATCTTCACCTTTCATAGCTTTGAAAACTATGAATTGTTTCTTCAACAGATTACACCTACCTGCCTTAACTTGAGGACTTCCATCACACCTTTTCTCTAGAGCTTCCCATAGCTCTTTAGCGGTATGAAAAGACTTCAACTGATGGTTGATTTCTTTTGGAAGACTCATTTTAATTGATGAGTGAGCTTTATTCTCAATTTGATAATCTTTCTTTTCTTCATCACTCATTTGAGTATAGATAAGTGCCACTGTCTTACTACCAACTTTAGCAGAAGGTGCAGTATATCCATTCTTAATGCACATCCAAATAGACAAGTCATGGAACCGACAGTGTGATTCAAATCTGTCTTTCCATCCATAGTAGTCTTCAAGTCGGAGCAATTTAGGTGGAACATTAGATTTCCCAACCTCATGATCCATCTCAATCATCTTACTTATGTCAGACATTGTTGCGAATTCCAGAAATAAACAAATAAGCAGATTGTTTAGTTCGCAGGAACTCAACTCGTAGAACAAGCTCAGTTCGCAGACCAGAACTCAGTTCGCAGAATGAACTAAGTTCGCAGGGGAGAACTCAGTTCGTAGAGAAGAACTCAGTTCGCTTCGCAACTCAGTTCGCAGAACAAACTCAATTCGCAGAATCTCAGTTCGCAAATTCAGTTCGCTTCGCAACTCAGTTCGCAGAATCGGCTGAAAACCCTAAAAACGAAAATTTTAGGTTTTTGAACTTCTAAACCCTAAGATTTCGGACGTAAACAAACCCAAAAGCTTCCAGAGTATGATTTTGTTCATTTTTATGCAACAAATCACGTACAAACAATCCCAAATCAAGCGTTATTATCCGAATAACCTTGAACCTACGCGTATCTAGCTGTAGGCTCTGATACCAATTGTAAGTCCGTATGTATTAGGATCGATAACGAGGTTATCTTTAGGTATTAAGGTGCGGAATTCCTTAATACTATGTTTACGGATTGTAAACGATTTATTTCACAAGAATGACTGAAATCAATAATCTAATATGTCTTGTATTGATTATAACAGTTGTTAATCGATCAATACCTAACCTTTAGACTATGTTGAAAGATCTGGAAAGTTAAGTTTGTTCGGATTAAACAAATGGCAAAAGTTAATTAGGTTTCAAACCTAATTTGTTTATAAACATGTCTCGGTTCGCAGGATCTGGGCTCTGCGACCGACTCGGTTCGCAGCCCACCTTGGCCCAGTGAAACCAGTTGGCTCACTTCGCAAACCTGCCCTGCAAACCCAACTCAGTTCGCATCGCAGATCCTTGGTCAAACGTGGTCAACATTTTTCAGCATTTAATATTTTACTCTAAAATGTTTACCAACCAATATATTCATTACAATTCAAAACCAATTTACAAACTTGATTACAATAATCTCCAGTACTATTACAATCTAGATCTGTTGGCACAATAACATGTCCCAACACTTATGGCATGTTTTGATTAGAGTTTTTGCACCCAAGAAAGGTGGTTTTGACGAGTTGCCACCGACATTGATGTCTGGTGTACTGTCCCTGGTTTATAACAAACCATACAGTTTTTAAACTTATATTTTTGAGTCCTTATGAGGACAGATTACTGGACAGGTCAAGTCAACCTTTATGTTATATCCACGGTTCTGCATGCTGGTTATTCGTCATTTTCTACATGATCTTCCAGGATATCAGCCTACAGCTTCTGTTGATACAATAGGGCTTCGTGGATACAATGCGGCATTTAATGTCGATTCTCGTCGTCCTGAGCACTTGAGACCGCAGACGAGAAATCTTTTTGGATTTTTGATCGATCCACTCTATGTTGCTCCACCTAACAATGGTTGAGAGGATGATGTTGTTGGTGCTGGTCCACCTGCTGAGCCTGTTGCTGATGTGGTTCAAGAGGTGCTGGGTCACCATGATGATGCCACTGATCCAGTTTTACAGGCAATTGAGCAATATGTTGCTCCTACAGAGGTACTTATCCTAAAATTTCTGTACTTTGTATATGATATGGAGACTTAGATGATCGAGCTTTATGCTAATCATAAAGTCTAATTATCATTTTAAACAGGAACAGGAGGATGTACACCCATAGGTTGATAGACCAGGGAGTTCTAGACCTGAAGGTGTATCTACTCAGGTATTATGATTTTACTTATATAGAACTCGTATGGTTGGGCTTATTGCTAATCATAAATGTTTAAATATAACTCTACTCAGGATACGGAGGTTGGACCCTTTGGTGGTCAGGATGGTGGTACTGCTTATGATTCTGATGATGATGATAGTACACCTGATCCTTTTAAGATGCTACCTAGTATGATCAAGCGAGGATCAAAGCTTGTTGTTGTTGATCCAGCGCTTAAAGAAAAGCGCAAAGCCAAGGAGGTTGATCCGGATTTCAATCTGATTGACGAGCCACTGATTCGGAGGATGAACAGATTCTTTGAACTCAACGACGGAAACGTTTGAGGGCTTTCACGCCTAATTTGACTATTGGTGATGGTTATTTTTCTAATCTCACAATTAGTAAATGTTTCAGGTTATGTTGGAGTTGTAAAACCAAGACAGATTTTTCTGTGACAGTTCCTCAGGCTACACCTAGTGTTGAGGCCACAACAATGACAACAACAACGGAACAGGTATCCGTACCTATTGAGGTAAAAGATATGAGTTTAGTTGGTTATTTGTAATATTTACTTAAAGATTGTGATAGCGGAGACTATAACATTTATTAATTAATTTAATACATTTGGATAGGCTGAGATGGTTGCTGCTATTGTTCGTCCTAGACAATATGGGATAACAAAGTCCAGCAGAGCGGCAGCTAGACGAATTTCTGGCATTGCTTCTACAGTCGCTCAGCATCTCACACCGTCTATTCCTACTTCTTCTCTAACTTCTACTACTACTCCACCTGTGACTGATAATTTGGAGTCCAGGGTTAGGATTTTGGAAGAAACCACTTCACTTTTGACTTCACAAGTTCTGTCGCTTGCTCAACAGCTAGGCATCCAGGGTGAAGCTTACAATCTACTGCTTCAGAACAACTTGACATTGTCTGCTGATGTTGCTGATAAGCAGAGGCAGATTGATAGGCTAGATCGCTTGGTAGCTGATCTTAGAAAGAACAAGTCATCTCAGAGGGAGATTGTTATACCTGATGAGACTTGTAGAGGTGATGAGCTGAGGACAACAAGGCGTGATGATACAGACCATGATCCAGATACATACACAGATAGAGAGCCGACCGGTCCTTCTACGACTGGTGAGCGATCTACTCTTCAGGGGAGTCTGTGCCTGCAAGTGAAGGTGAAGCTGGTCTGAGTAATGCTGCACCAGTTAATGATGCTGGTAAGGAAGTTAGTTAGAAGATGTTTAGATAATAAGATATGTAAAACTTGGATTGATTGTAATATAATGTGTATTTATTCAATGAAAGTTTTATTTATTGTATTATTATGTGTTTAAAAAAAAATAAAGAAATTCTTAGGGTTGATTATGAGAAATTAACTAAAGAATTTATATTATTGGAAATATACTTAGAAATTATTTACAAAACAATTATAGTATACAGAGATATATTACTTGTAATCTTAGATAGATTTCTGTAATCTATAAAAGATTAAGATTATATAATAATTGTTTGATATTTTCATAATTGAAATGATAAAGGAATTATAAGATTGATAAGTCATCAATGATAGAATTTAACTTATTATATAAATCATTCTTGTTTATCTCTTTGTAGAATTGGAAAAATTGAATTTGACTGATTCTGAAAGTGATTTTGGAGATGAAGCTGAAGTCAATATTGATTATGATCTTGAAGAAGGTGAGTTTATTCCACCTGAAGACTGGATTTCTGTTCCTGAGATTGTGGTAGACGAAGGTGTTAATCTAGATGCTGATATTGATGAACACGTTGTGAATCCATCTAGGACAGAATTTGTAGTTGAAGATGATCAAGGAGAAAGAGTAGTCGATGTAGATGAAGATATCGATGACTCAACTGATTCTGAAAAAGAAGATGATACTCCTATTCCAGCTAAGAATCCAACAGTTATGTACAGGAAACTACCAAAGATAAAGAAGAAGATTGGAGTTTCTGAAGTAGATATTACTAAAAACTTGTTCCACATAGAGGAATTATTGGATGGTACTTTGATTCTGACCTAAAGCTCTTCGCTATCAAAAGGTTTGACGGGTTTCAATATTTCAAGAAGAAGCTTGTTGTCTTTAGTTCTCTTCCTAGATTTGAGATTCGAAACTTGGCTAGATTAGAGCTGAATAATCCTAGTAATGATGATTATGCAAAGTATGTTGCAAAGATTATCAGGACTAAGGGTAGAATAATGAAGTTTGAGAAAATTAAGCCAAGAGTTGAAAGAACAATCAAATTAAAGGAAAGAAGTGAAAGAACTGGAAGAAGATGTCAAAAGAAAGTATATCCAGCTGTTAAATGTGTACCGCAGATTCCACTGAAGATAATGCCACAGGATATTCTAGGAAATATGAAAAGTTGGCATGTAGATTCAGAGACTGGAGAAGCTGTTATGGTTGAAGCAGATGATGAAATCGAAGGAGGTGAAAGAGAACTTATGAGATTTTATGATCATCGACACCTGATGAATATGTCAAAGAAAGATTCAATGAAGTTATTTGAAAATATAATCTTAACAACAGAAGCATGGGGTGATCTTGCACGTGATTATTAGATGATGGTAAAGACTTGCATGAAATTGAAGATCTATGTTGGAAGTAAGATTTACAAGGATTGAAGACAAACTTGAAGACAACTAGAGCTATTGTCAAAGGGGAGTCTATTGGGACATGTTTGTGTGACAATAGATCTAGCTTGTAATAGTATTTAGTTTGTAATCAAGTTTTGTACATTGATCTTAATTTTGATATTGAACATATTAGTTTGTGGTAATATTTGTTATATATATATATATATATATATATATATGTGTGTGTGTGTGTGTGTGTGTGTGTGTGTCTATATATATGTATACGATAAATATGAACTGCGAACCCAAGATAGCTGGGATGCGAACTGAGTTCAGTTCGCAAGGTGGTTAGCGAGATGAGTTAGTTCGCAGGACTCATGGGCTGCGAACTGAGTGAGTTCGCAAGACCCAGACCTGCGAACTGAAACAAGAATATATAGGTTTTAGGTTTAGAAAACCCTAACACTTTGATAATCTGCAAATTTTAGCTTCTGCAAACAACCCTACGAAATTCTAAGTATATTGTGCTTGATTCTTGATAGGTTAACGTTATTAACAATCAAGATTAAAGCTAGATATTATTCCTAATCATGAACAAATCGTGATACCAAAGTTATATCCGTATAACTAAGATATTGAGGGATTCTGCACCTTAATATCAAGATAACCTCATTATCGATCCACAGAACTAGGGACTTACACTACCTACTGCTCTAAGGGTATTAGGGAAGTAAGCGGTAAGTCTGAATCAGGTGTCATTCTTAAAATCGGAGCGAATCAAAATGAAGCGGATACCTTAGAGAATAGTAGCTAATAGGGTGGGTTTTATAGAGCAGGTAGGGTTTTGTTTTTGGTATTCTTTTTCTAATCTAAAATGCAGGAAAGTAAATTCTAAACTACGGATAGGGTAAACAGATAGATAGAGATTATGATTGTTGGCATTTCAATATTCGGGTTTCGGGATGATGTTCATTATAGAGGTGATTGGAGACTTTCCTTAATTATAATCAACAGAGGTTTGGTGTAAACACTAGCACCCTACGATTTAAGTAGAAATCCTAAGTCGTAAGTTGATATCGCGTAAAAAGTCACGTTTTTACTACCGATAACTCTCTCATTCTGGAATAATACTTGACAAATAAACTCAGATAATGTACAAATCAATGAAACTTTGCCAAGAAGGTCAAAATAGAGTTGCACAAGAAAAATCAAGCAAAACGGACGAAAAATGAAGATTCCACACACGTTTGAAGATTCAAGACATCAAAACAAGATTTAGAGACAAAAGTTCCCATCACTGAGATTTCTCTTATCCAAGATATTCGTTTTCAAAATACGAATCTAACAGAAGAAGAATCAGCAAAAACGGATGAAGAATGAAGATTCTACGTACGCCGTAAGATTTAAATTATTCGCACGAGACATTTAAAAATCAGAGAAACATTTCAGAGATTTCTTTCATAAAAGTCTTTGTTTTTGAAAAAAAAATCCAACGCAAAAAGAATCAACGAAAACGGACGCATAACGAAGAAGATACGCACGAATCGAGAAATGAAGCGAAAGACGGCGAACCTGGGCGTCAGGCTGCTAGCCGCTGCTGGCCACAATGCAGCCACCGCCGGCAGCATGGGTGGCAGCGCCGGATGCCTTCCCCCCGTCCCCCGGCCGCTTTTCCATCCTTGCTCGTACTCGCCTGGTACACGTGCTAGACTTTTTCCACAACTTTAGGGTACGCGTGCTAGACCTTTTCTCGATTTAGGGTACATGTGCTAGCAACTTTTTCACCTTTTGCTAACATGTGCTCCTAATTTCTAAAATCAACCAAATTTCAAGTATAAATAGGTGCTCCATGGTTCATTTCAAGACACACCTCTCACACCTCATATACACCTTCCATATCTTTCTCATACTTTAAATTGGTATTAGGTTAAGTTTAGGAAGCTTGTTAGAATAGAACGAAAGCAAGGAATGTGCTTGTAATCTTTGGTGTAAGCTTGGAGCTACTCTTATTAATTCAAGTCTATTCCTTCTCGCGCATTAATATCGGTTCTTTCTATCCTTATCTATCTTAATTAAATATGTATACTTTAATTATGCTAGAGATAGTTTGTGCATTGTGCCATGCTTAGCGAGTAGATTACTATTGTATTTGTTGTGATGTAGTTAGCGTAAATAATTATGGGATGACCTTAAATATGTAATGAAGTATGTTGGGAATTGTTATTGATGTTTCTACTGTTACTACTGTTGATTGAAGAATGCACAAGGCATTAACACTGTTAGTGTTAAAGTTACTACTGGTATTAACACTGTTAGTGTTAAGGATTACCACTGTCTTCACAAGTTACAACTGTTAGTTCAAGTCTTCAAAGATTATCACTGTTAGTGATGGTTACCACTGTTATCAGAAGATTACAACTGATTGAAGATTGAAGTGAAGACAAGACTTACAACTGTTAGTAATAGTTTCAACTGTTAGAGTGTTAGTACTGTTGGTTTGCTTTACAACAGATTAACACTGTTTATGATAGTTACCAATGTTAGTTGGTAAGTATAGTAAATTGTACAAGTGTTAACACTGTTCTATAGGAATTACCACTGTTTGTATAGTTGTGGTAGTTAACACTGTTTATGTATAGAATAGGCAGAAAAATGAAATTTAAATAATTATGGAATGTAACTGTTTCCATGATTATAGGAGATTGTTTAGCAGGACTCTATGGGATATAAATAGAGATCCTGAACCTAGAATAATAAAAAAAGGGTTTTTGCGCAGCTTCAAGGTTTTGTAACCCTAATACATTTCAGTGTATTCGTCTTATATTATTAATAAGATTGAAGCGTTTGATAGTAATTATTGATCTTCATAATATTACTGAGTGTTATTCCGCAACTTCTCAGTAATAATTCAAAACTTGTGTTAATCTAATAAGTCTATTAGATCGATCTTGGAATAATAAGTGGTATCAGAGCGGGTTTAGTTTTGAATCCAGGAAGATCAATTTTCACTGTTTTATTGATCATATTTTTTTTATCAACAAATCAAATCAATGGTAGAAGGTAGTGAAGGAATTCAGGTCACTAAGATCCCAATGCTTAGACCAGATGAGTTTGATCTGTGGAAAAACAGAATCAGACAATATATGCTTCTCACAGATTATCAGATGTGGGAAGTAGTGGTTAATGGTCCTCCAGTGACACTTAACAGTGATGGTGTTCCACAGGCAAGATCACCACCAACTTCTGAGGCAGAAAGGAAGATCAGATCAATAGAGTACAAAGCTTTAAGTACTCTATTCTTATCTCAGGATCATTGTTTTATTATTGATCTTCATAATATTACTGAGTGTTATTCCGCAACTTCTCAGTAATAATTCAAAACTTGTGTTAATCTAATAAGTCTATTAGATCGATCTTGGAATAATAAAGTAATATGACGGCCCCTATTCGACTGTTTACTTGATATAGTTCTGGAAACGCCGTTAAGCGGAGTACAAACGTATGGAAGTCGGTAAACGACCAAAGGTAGTTGTATTATGGATCGACATTATAAAAAATGGAAACTTTATGAACGGACTTATCTTATGATTTTAAACACAAAACTTATATTCGCCTTTCGATTAACAAACGTAATTGTAACCTTGTAAAGAGGAGTTTAGTTTTGAATCCAGGAAGATCAATTTTCACTGTTTTATTGATCATATTTTTTTTATCAATAAATCAAATCAATGGCAGAAGGTAGTGAAGGAACTCAGGTCACTAAGATCCCAATGCTTAGACCAGATGAGTTTGATCTGTGGAAAAACAGAATCAGACAATATATGCTTCTCACAGATTATCAGATGTGGGAAGTAGTGGTTAATGGTCCTCCAGTGACACTTAACAGTGATGGTGTTCCACAGGCAAGATCACCACCAGCTTCTGAGGCAGAAAGGAAGATCAGATCAATAGAGTACAAAGCTTTAAGTACTCTATTACTAGCTATACCAAATGAATATCAAACATCAGCCCTACTTAAGAATAGCCTTCCAGAAAAACTAGGAGATACCGGTAGATTCACACTCCCTTGTTCTATTTACCAATCCAGAGATATCAGCGCCTTAGCTGACCTAGGAGCCAGCATTAACCTTATGCCCTACTCCCTGTTTAAAAGGCTAGAACTTGAAAATTTGAAACCCACTAAGATGACTGTCCAGCTAGCTGACCAATCTGTTAGATACCCTGTAGGTTCCATGTATACGGACCAAATCGAGTAGTTCAACTTGTGTGTTAGAGCGGAAATCAAACACACCAAGATATGCAAGATTAACACAAATAATAACCAAAACACAAAGGTGTATGTTTATATATAATGAACTAGCAACAATACATACACTTGGACAAACACACAAAGATCAAAATAACACAACCTAGTGAATTCTCTTTAAAATACAGAAGTGTTATGTGTGTGAAAGTCTTAACAAAACAGAAGCTGGCGAGCTTCTATTTATAGTCTAATTCAGACATTCTGCGACACAATCCTTGTGTCGCATAGTCTGATTCTGCGACACAATACTTGTGTCTCATAGAATGATTCTGCGACACAATCCTTGTGTCGCACAAAAATTGTAATTAAACTAAGTCTAAAACTATTCAATACGTAATTACAATATCGACACAATTACAGACTGAGACCAACTGACAGACACACATAAATGTACCAACAAACTCCCCCGTGTCTTCAGCTTGGTCTTCAAGAATTTTTCGATTGGCTCCAGTCTTCAAAAAAAACAGCAGATCTTCAAACGTCTGAATATCAAACCCATCCGGGTGGAAACTTTCCGCCAGCATGTATACCAAAAGTGAAGCATATATCAATGATTTTCTGAAATCTCTTCGCTAATACTGTATTGAACTCGTTTCCTGGATTGTAGCGAATCCGATTGTCAAATAGCTTCTTCATATCATCTCTAGACAGATTTATCAGGCTCATTGGGTCAAATATTCTGAATTCAGCCTTTTGTAGACCCCACAATGAACTAGATCCAGTCTGTGGCATAGAATCTGGCACATAAACAAGAACGGCTTCGCCAGTGTGACCATCCAGTTCCCAGTAGTGAAAACGCTTCAGCAGATTGAATGGAACCGTTTCCAAAGCAATTTCACACAGACATTCAGCAGGAGGATAGTGAACCTTTACGATTGGCTGCTTGGTCTTTGAATCGAGCTTTTTCTTGAACGTATACCTTGTACCCAGTATCGGTTTGACATAATGATATTTCTTCAGTCGAATTTCTTCACGCATGATCCTTTGAATAGCATCTGCAATTCCGTCTTTGTAAGGATTTATCAACTGAAGCTGAGTGAGACGAACAATGTCATGCTTCAGCAACGTATTCAGTTTCTTCATAGACCGACGAAAATACTGAATACCGTCAAGTCTCTTGATCATAAACCTCCCTTTGCTAACCTTCCAGCTTTTTATAAGACCTGAATAATCACCGCCAACCTTGTATTTCTTGCATGTAACAGGAACATGTTCGGGATTTTTTCCTTTGGGAAACCAGTTATCCCTGATGGACATTTCTTTGTCAGAAGGCACATATTCATATGTATCCTGTGGGAAAATGTCATTGTAATTTATCGATTCACGAACAGGGACTGATTTTTCTTGTGAAGGGCCGGCAGACTCAGACGATTCTTGAGCAGGAGCTGCCTGAGAAGTAGATTCTGGTACGTACTTAAATGCAGGCTCTGACTCATCATCTGAAGAATCAGATACGACAATACCCTCTTGTGGGTAAGCTGGACAATCGGTATATTCTTCATCTGGTTCAAGCTCTTCTTGTTCAATATTAACTTCATCATCATTATTAGCAGTTTCAAAGTCAAAAGGTTCTTCAGGAGCATGACCGCCTGCGTTGACCACAGCTTGAAGGAATGTCAAATTACAATAGGTGTAATCTACAGCTAGCGGTTTTGGTTGCCCTGGTTGCTCAATAATATAATCCAAAACAAGAGTTGTTTCATTAATAGTAGAATCAGTTACATTATCAGAATTTACATTTTCATCGCCCTCGGCGGAAACCCTAGGTGTTGATTCTAAGGCCGGTGGGCTTTTCTCCCCCGAAGAAATAGCTTGGGTTTCCAGCTTCAAAACCATTGATCTCAACTCGGCATTTTATTTTTCAATACGGGAGATCCTGGCATCCTGAGCTTCAAATTTTTCAGCTTGAGCGGCCATATCATGCTGCATCCTATCAATTCTGCTCAGGAGCTCTTGAATAACGGCTGGATGAGGGGTGATTGGAGTTTCAGTTCTTGGGAGCTCAGAAGATGTAGACGTGGAAGGACAAGAACGTGTGACCGGAGGAGTTGGATCAGAAGGATCAGAAGTGTCTCGAGCCCTTTTTTTATGGCTGGAGGATTCAGGACGTGGAGATGGTGGCTGATAAGCATCAATCTCACGATCAGGATCCACCAATTCCGGATCCACGAGATCTGGTTGAACCGGCGGTGGCTGAACTGGAGGTGGCTGAACTGGAGGTTCAGGTCTCGGTGCAACAAATTATTCACCTGGAGGAGCAACATACGCATGATCCACAATGTGACCGAACGGAGCAACCTCACGATCAGGTGCCTGTCCCTGCTTGGCAAAAGAGGCACAAGTGATGTAAATTCTGGTGTTCATCGGCGTTTGCTTAAAAGTGAATGAAGGAGTCATTGTGTGATCTGGGTGCAGATGGTTGAGCAACAACTGAGTGAATCGAGGATACACAGCCCATTTATCTTCTGTATCCAAAGCGTTTTTCACAAAACCCCTGAAAATATAACCTGAGAAGTTAAAGGGTTTGTTGTAGATCAAAGCAAGAATTGCAGAGGCAGTCGAATATCGCATTCCTTCAAGGCCTGCCCTGCGACTAGACAAACACACGATCACAATGTGTGCCAGATATCTCCAGACCTTCGTCATGTAGGTCTTCTTGTATTGATCAACAGGAATATCTTGATATCCAATTGATCTCATGCCTTCGGCGATTGCAGCAGCACTGAACTGGATGATCATGTCAGAGTTGTCACCAAACTCAAAGAAATCCCAAATAAGCTGCTTGGAGAAGATAACTTGGCGTCCACAAACCCTAGAGATGATACGAGGATCCTGTTCATCTCTGTTAACGACCGCGTTATCCCAAAACTCAGTAATATGATTCGTCAAGATCCTAGTGTCAGCAGTGATTGCCTTGTAAATTCGGGAACGACGCAGAAAGGCGATCATGGGATGATACGGGCGCGAAGACTCGACAGTGGAGTTCAAGAAAGCCACGATATTGTGACGCGGTTCCCAGAAATATTTGGTGACATCGATCTCGGCGGGTTGAGCAGCGTGTTGTTCAGCCATTACTTCAAAAGATAACAATAGTACAACAAAGCTCGAAAACCGTTAACGTTAGTACAAAAACCCAAAAAAAATTAAGAACTGCGACACAAGTGTTATGTCGCAAAACAGAAATACGACACAAGAATTGTGTCGTAGAATGGAAATACGACACAAGTGTTGTGTCGTATGACACATGTCACACGGACAGCATTTCCCTTGCATTTAGCAAGTTTTTGAGAAATTAATCTCAGATGCGACATAGCAATTGTGTCGTAGATTGTGTCGTATAACATAGGTACGACATAAGGCATGTGTCGTATGTTGTGTCGTATTAAAATACGACATAAGCAATTATAAAACTACGACATAAAAGACTCTATCCTATACGACACAAGGACTGTGTCGTATGTTGTGTCGCAAAGATGAACACTCACCCAACCCAGATGTGTGCGATGAGAAAAATTGGGGTTTTCAAAATCTACGCATACCCTAGGGTTCACAATCAATAGGGGATCAATAATATACATGTGCCTAACCCTAGAAACCCCTAAACCCTAAATAATTTGTGAAAAACCGTAACCCTAAAAGATATAAATATCCATAAACTAATCTAAGGCTAAATGACCAATGAAAACAAGAAAAGATCATACCGAAAGGTGCGCAGAGAGGTGAGGAACAAGAATTGAGCAACAAATTGCAGTGAAAAAGCTTCGAAAGCACGAATCCGAACGAAAAATGATTATGCCGCAAAATCGCCTTTGTGTCGTATAAATTGTGTCGTGAATAAAACGTAAATGATTATGTCATATGGTTTGAAGTTTTATACCCACATACGACATAATATACGACACAATACACGACATAATATACGACATAATATATGACACAATTCTTGTGTCGTATAGTTGGAATACGACACAATGCTTGTGTCGTATAGAACACATAGCAGATTTTGATGACAAAAAATATTTGAGGTTAGACCCAATTTTGATTTTGGTTGGAGAATTTTCGCATAGAAGATGATTTGTGACCTAAGAAAAAATTTACATACTATTAAAAGGATAAAACTAAATATAAATATAAACATAAAAGAAGAAAATAGACAAGGACAACTAAAAGCGTAAAAACAATAAAAATTTTGGTGACAGAGTTGAGAATTCTGATTAGGGATCATATCGACATAACATGCAATTATTAGGAACAGTAAGTGTTATTTCAATCATCAGTATATTTGTCCTCTTTAAATTTACTTGTCATGTTAGAAACAGTTTTTATAAAAATTATTTCAAAACGATTATTAGTATAATTGTCCACTTTAAACGTGTTATACGCACATCTAGGAACTATTTTTTTTAATTATTCGCATGTATATTTCGCTGTGGTCACCACCATAGATATACATCTTAACTTAAGACATAGACCATGTTTCCATTTACAGAGAGAATATTAGAAAATCAAATTTAAGAATCAAGTCAGCGGTGACAGGTCTGTACTTGCGTACAACAGAGTGACATAGCTCGATTTAGGTTTAAGCAAAACCGGACTTGGTCAAACCATTTTGGCGACCTTGTAAGGTATCTTAATTTTAAAGACTTTGCAAGTACTTTGACTTGTGTTTGCTTAATTTTTAAGTATATATAAACAGAAACCAGGTCTATACTTACGTATAACAGAGGAGACTGTCAATATATACCCCCAAATGATATCAAATAAACTTCTTTCAACGAACACATGTCTAGTATAAGTAAGAAATTAAGACATTTGTCATACATCTAATGATGTTGTACCACTTGAAATAGACAATTAATTATTAGGCTTCTTAAGAAGTTTCAAGAAGTTTTGTATAACAAGCCTACTAATATATCGTATGATGAAGACAATGTTTATAAAAACTGTTTTCATCACGTCAGATAAATCTACTGACACATCCAAGATAAATCTTAAAATTCCATTTAATGCATGTCACCCGATGTACTATCATATCCCAAGTTGTTTACAGACACAACTTCAACGTCTATTTTAAAATGTAGCAACGTTGCATTTCTTTAATACTAAAAAGTATAAAGAGTGGCTGTTGCGAATTTTTATTTTTTTTTAAAAAAATTAAAGAAACTGTACATAAATCAAGTCACAAATCATTTCTTGAGATCAAGGGAAATCATCCCTATCATATCTACAAGTTCGTCGAAACGAGCACGCGAAAATGCTTTTGTGAATAAGTCGGCCTTTTGCATAAGGGTATCTATGTGAATAAGTCAATCAAGTGTTTCTCATAGCAATCTCTTATGAAGTGAAACCTAATCTCTATGTGCTTGGTCTTAGAGTGTTGAACGGGATTGCGAATAATAGATATAGCAGCAGTATTATCAATATGAATTGGAGTCAAGGTAAGAAGTAACCCATAATCACGCAATTGGTGTTGAATCCACAAAATCTGGGAGCAACAACTTGCAGCAGCAATATATTCAGCTTCCGCTGTTGAGGAGGAAACTGTGGTTTGCTTTTTACACTGCCAAGACACCAATCTAGAGCCGAGATATTGGCAACCTCCTGTAGTTGACTTTTTATCCGAATTGAAGCCGCCATAATCAGAATCAGAATAGGCAGTGAGAGAGAATTTTTTCTCATTTGAGTACCATAGACCAAGTGATGGTCTATATTTGAGGTAACCAAAAATTCGCTTCACAACCTTCATGTGAGAAACCTTGGGCTTTGCTTGATACCTGGAACAGATAGACACAACAAACACAATATCTGGTCGGGATGCAGTGAGATACATCAGCGATCCTATCGTAGAACGATAATCACGCTCCTTGCAGTCCTCTTCGTGTTCAGCAGGTCCGAGCTTGTGATATGTTTCTATAGGAGTACCATAAGGCTTACAGTCATGCAGTTCATACCGAGTCAACATGTCAATCACATATTTGGACTGATGAATGTAAAGACCTTTATCAGACTGCTCAACCTGTACACCAAGAAAGAACTTAAGTTCCCCCATGGCACTCATCTCAAACTCGGACTTCATAATCTTCTCGAAGTCTCTGCACAAAGAATCATTTGTTGAACCAAATATAATGTCATCCATGTAGACCTGCACAAGTAACAAATCTTCTCCAACCCTTTTTATGAAGAGAGTGCTATCAATTTGGCCCCGAGAGAAGCCATTTCTCAAGAGATGATTTGCCAACCTCGCGTACCAAGCTCGTGGAGCTTGATGAAGACCATATAGAGCCTTGCCTAACTTGCAAACATAGTCAGGATGATTTAGATCTTCAAAACCGGGAGGTTGCATTACATACACATCCTTTAGAACTTCTCCATACAGAAATGCGCTCTTGACGTCTAGTTGGTAGACCCGAAATCCTTTGAATGACGCATAAGCCAGAAAGATGCGAATGGATTCCAATCTTGCAACTGGGGCAAACACATCATCATAGTCTAAACCCTCAATCTGAGTAAAACCTTGAACAACCAACCGAGCCTTATTTCGAATAACTACACCTCTGTCATCCTTTTTCACGCGATACACCCAGCGAGTTCCAATTGGATCAACACCTTTGGGTAAAGGAACCAAATTCCAGACATCAAGTTTTTTGAATTGATTCAATTCTTCCTGCATAGCCTCAACCCAGTATGGGTCTTTCAAAGCTTCGTCTATTTTCTTTTATTATCTGATTTACAATTATCTTTTATTCGCTTTAATTAGTTTAATTAATTAACTGAACCAAAAACTCCCAACGCACTCTTTTAATATTTACTAGAAAAGAAAGATTGATTGGATTCCCTCTGTTTCAATTTAGTTTCTCTTTAAGAACGACTCTAGGTCATACTTACCATCTACTAGCCTTTTGGTTCAGTATCAGTAAGTCACACTTAGACCCCGGCAAATACAAATTTAAAACACCCACGATCGTGGTCCGAGCGCCGTCTTCACACGGACGCTTGCGAGCGCATCAGCTAATTATCCCAAGGCATTTTTATTGGGTTGTAAGTTCAGGTGAGGGTTTCAATTGGTATGGAAAAGGGTATTTTTAAGGTTTAAAGGGTTATGCTTATCTTAGGAATTTTTTTTTTAAACTTATGAAAAACTTTATTTAGATATGCCTTTTAATGAAAACGGAAAGGGAGGAAGATAGCTATTTCGACTTCTATCTTTTTGAAAACACATAGAAGTTTATATCTTTCAGAGATCAGAGTTTTCGGGAGATTTTAAATCACTTAGCTTTATACCAGATGATATATATTTTTGGCTTAGAATTTCTCTGCCAAGGAATTTCTAAGGAGTTTTTATTTTCTTACTGCCTTTTGAGATCCTTTCGTATTTTCATTTTTCAATCTTTTTGATATTTCGAATTTTAGTTGGTGCCAACTTTTCGCACCGCAAGATTCTCGATCTTTTGAGATTTGATTTTGGAAACGCAAACGAGAAGTTTTGAGTAAAACACCAAATTTGTGATTTTTTTTGAAGTGAAAGCAAAAAGAATATCTAAATAGCATTTTTCAAAAATTTTAAAAAAATTCTAAGATAAGGTTTTGGTGGGTATGGAAGAGAGTGGATTTTAAAAATTTGGGTTTTTAAGAAATGAAAAGGTTAAGGCTCAATAGGGTTTTCTAAGCAAATCATCGATACTAAAATTGAGTATCGGCAGGGTTAGGCTTGAAGAGATATGAGAAAAAGTGGGTTTAATCCTAATAAATGTCAAGATCCTCTAATTGCATCTATACCGCGTACGGTACTCTTTGGTATTGTCTCGAAACATATACGAGGAACAAGTTCTAATTCTAAGACGCATGCATCGGCACACACACAGAAATGAATGGTGAACATTAAAATTGAATGCTTATTAAAGGCTCAAGTTCCTCACACAAACAATATAGGGTGTACGCGCCTAGTCATGCGATGCTTCGAAGATGACCATTTCATTTTTTAGGGATCCTTATTCTACCTTATCGTACTTTCTAAAGTAATTTATTTATTTTTCAAAAGTGATTATCCTTAAAAATTATTTTTTTCACTAAAAGATCAAAAAACTTTCTAAAGTTAACTGATAAATCAATTAAGTTTCCGAGAAATTTTTTTAAAAATTTTGAGCAAGAAATGTGTTTAAGAATTTACTTTGGAGGACAAGAGGTCAAGAACTTTACTGTATGACATACCGTGTATCCCACACTTAAAGGAACATTGTCCCTAATGTTCACTACTAAGGTGGAGATCTTTTGGGGGATCCCACACTTAGAGTTTGATTATAGGATATGGTCACTTTGTTGTGTTTTTAAGATGGCAAAATAAAAATCTCACACTTAGAGATTAGGCATAAAGGATATGGTATGAATATTTCAGGAAGGCAACGAAAAAGAACGAAAAACTCCCCTCATGGATTCACGAGATGAAAATGATTTGGCTGAAGAAGATGTTTCGGCTTACTGGAGATTTCAGCTTGCTTTCGTATAATAACAGCCTTCCGTTTTAGTGCGCGTTATCTAGTCGTGAGTCGATCCCATCATTCTCAACAATAAATTCAACCACATTTTATTCTACTAAAATAAACAAAGAGAATGTAAGCATAATAATAAAGATAGATAGATAGATCATCCAGCTAAGTGGTAAGCTGGGTAAAAAGTACCAAAAGATCAAAAAAAGTTTACAAATCATTCCACCATAATAGTTAGTGTTAATACAAACCAATGATAATTATAATTATAATAATAATAATAATAATAATAATAATAATAATAATAATGATGATGATGATGATGATGAAAAAGTTTAAGGGCGAGGGGACCCCTGATCAGTCACACGAGGATCAACAGCAGAAGTAGACGGCTGCATGCCAGCAGCTGAATGCTCCCTGCTAGCAGCTCTCTCAGATACAGACTCTGATATAATAACCCTGTGCTGCCTGAGGATGTCTGTCATAACACTGATAGGTAGGTTATCAGTCGTGTCGAATCTGATGAAGATGATGATGATGATGATGAAAAAGTTTAAGGGCGAGAGGACCCCTGATCAGTCACACGAGGATCAACAGCAGAAGTGGACGGCTGCATGCCAGCAGCTGAATGCTCCCCGCTAGCAGCTCTCCCAGATACAGACTCTGATATAATAACCCTGTGCTGCCTGAGGATGTCTCTCATAACACTGATAGGCAGGTTATCAGTCGTGTCGAATCCCCACTCCTGTAAGCACTGCTGTGTGATGTGTGTCTCCTCAATTAATATCTGGTACCCTCTTCTAATGTCATTCTCATCTGGAAGCTCAGAATCGGGGATTGTCTCAAAGTTAATCATCCTAGATAGTCCTGACAGTGTGATGCCGTTAGCACTAGTAGTGGTCATGACTGGTCGATAAACCTGTGGGTCATCGGGTCTTGGGATCTCATAAATCGGAGATAAGACGTGGGTGGCTGTCGTGAAGAAGATGGAGCAGCTGTGGTGTGTACAGAGTATACCGTCTCATAGCGAGATGTGGTGGGTATTGTTTATGGTGGAACAATGGTGGTAATTGGTGGAATGGGAAAGACTGCTAGTGGTGTCTCACATCTGTACATCAGTGGCTCTGTGATGCGTGTGAAAGCGTCTAGTTTTATTATTTATAAATTATAGGATATACCAATCAATACTATCCCACAACCAAGCAAGAATACCCGATCGGAATAGTATAGCTATGGTAAGTCTAGGTCGAACACAGGAACACAGGAAAAATGTTATTCAATTAAATTGGAATTATTAATAAAGCAGTAAAATAGGGGTTACGTTTTAGTTCCGTACGAACGTTCAATATGAACTAATTTACCCAACCAACAACATAAAACAAGATAAAGAGGAAAAAAATTAACAATCAGAGATAGATATGTAATTGCTTAGAGTCTTCACACTCATATTCATATTATCCGGTTCATGTGTTTTGATTGTCTGATTGTGATTTCTTTTATATCAACTTAGATACTAATCAAAGATTCCAAGTTAAATGTCAATTAGTCTCTGTTTCTGGTTAACTAATATCTACAACCTAGGGTCCCACATTAAACATCGATCCGACATCACAAGAATGTTGCTCTATTGTGTGCTTTTCCCTAGATTGTACATTAAATGTTCATGACTTGTTACGATTATTCCTCGCGGTATGACTCAACAATACCTAATAATAATCTCTTATTAGCTTGCTCATTTTAGATTGATTAGTTACTATTCTCTTAACCTATCAAAATCTATATATTTAGCAATGACTATAAACCTAGATTCATAATCATCAATAGTCAATAGTGCCAAAGGAACTTAATCTCAACAATACTATTGACCATGTTAAGTAGCAATTAATAATCACCAACAAACAAGGATTCACGGATAACATAACAATCTTTAATCAGACAATTGATACAAAACACAATTATAACCTTCAAAACAATCATAATCCAAGGTTAATAAACTAAACAATATACAATAAAGTCTAATTCATGATTCAATTGTACAAAATCAGATTCATAATCTCAAATAAAACACATAGACATGTTTATATTTGAAATCGGAAGATGATACGCAAACCGAATCGTGAACTGAATGAAGTAGAATTAATAGGATGATCCTAGCATTTTCCGCCTCCAAACCGCCATCGATTTGCTCCCAAAATGGGGTAAAAAACCCCTCTGGTCGGCTGTTATTTGTAGGTTTAGGTATTTAGAAGTTAGGGTAAAAATGAGGCAAATAGGAATTT
Organism: Pseudognaphalium luteoalbum; assembly: GCA_963422505.1. Taxonomy (NCBI): domain Eukaryota; kingdom Viridiplantae; phylum Streptophyta; class Magnoliopsida; order Asterales; family Asteraceae; genus Pseudognaphalium; species Pseudognaphalium luteoalbum. The sequence continues at coordinate 92,725,517 of OY730193.1, read as the reverse complement.
AACCTAATTTGCAAAATCAATCCATACGGCGTATGGAATTTCCATACAACGTATGGATTGAAAAGAAGCCAGCCCAGCTCCGCGTTACACTGGGCCTCCACCACCTAATCCATATGGCGTATGGAAAATCCATACGGCATATGGATGAATTTTCACCCAAATGATCTGAATTTTTGATATGTTGTAGCCATGCCTGTTAGCTAAATTCTCCAACTTTAATCAACCCAATCGGAGTTCGTATGAGAAAGTTATGGCCAAAATACTAACGCATAGTCAAAAACTCAGCTTTTACATTCTTCCTCCATTTTTAGCTCATCTTTCATTCTTTTTCCGATTTGAGCTTCATTTACACTTCAATCCAATTCTCTATTGTCTATCTTTTGATTCTCAAAACATATTTTCTTCATAATAAGCTCGTTTTCTGTTTCTTTTCAATCCAAGCTCTGATTAAACTCCTAATTGCAAATATGAACGAGATGAGTATCTTATTCACATAAATGCATTAGAAATCTATCAAACAAAGGAGTAATTAGTACTACAGCATAGTACATTTTGGCATTTATCACTCTGGTATCGGAATCCAAACTTACGTGCTACATTGATATCATGAGCATGTCTAACCTGAAGTGCATGAAAAGTCCAATACTGAGAAAGTGGAGTCACTGGTGTAGTCCAGTCAACAACACTCTGAAACCTAGATGTAGAGCCGGATGCCCTAGTTTCAACCTGCGGTGCTCTAACATCTCTATCATCATCCTGTATGTCTATCGGCTCATCATCCTCAACATCCATGTCTCTCTTACTTCCCTTCCTCTTCTTCAGAATACAACCAGGAATGGGGTGTTTGGTAGCTCTCCATAACACCTGCCCGCTCGAATCAGTAGTGATCAAGAATGGAAGGGATCTAACATGAGGTGAGCTGGTGTACTCACTCATGTGATCCTCAGTGAGCAAACTCATATGGCTACAAATCCTAGTGATGAAAGCTCCCATGTAGATATATCTCAACATCTCAAACTTTGTTTCCATATGAATCCTCTCGGCTAACAAATAGGCAACATTCACATTCTTTCTCTTGATCATAGCATTCAGCACCAAAAGATCATCAGCTCCCACAGCTCCACTAGTTTCTTTCTTCCCATGTAGTGATACAGCAAGCAACTTGTGTAAGAGTCGATGTTCCACTGTGAAGAATGCAGAGGCTTTCACATTTGAACAAAAACTGGTACCAGTCAGATTATCCCAAGTGATCCCATGGTCTTCATCATAAGAAACACTCCGTGAGCTATCAAAGAACAACTGAGAATGTGTCTACTCCTCTGTATAGAAAACAAAATGTACCGCTAGCTCAGCTAATGACACATGTTGTTTCACCCCTCTATAGTTAAAGCTAATCATTCGTTTATCTGTAACTTTGGAGATGCAGGGGTCGAACTCATAGGTCAACATGAACTCAATAACCAACTCTCAGTAAATGTCATCATTAAGGGAGAACATTTTGCACCAAGCATCCAATTTCTCATCATTGATCTTTTACTTTACTAACTTCCTCAACTCATTTTTATAGCCAATTGCCTTTACATCTTTCCAAACGATAAATCTGTTTTTCCCAAATGGCCGGTTCATTCAATCCCAAATCAATTTCTTCTTTTTGGCGGAAATAGCCAAGTATTCTAAGGACGGATGGATAGCTGTAGGGTCAGACTTCATCTATCAAGATAAAAGACAATTAGTGCGCATCATGATCATATGTATATGAATTCATTAAGTTATTTCAAATTTTAAATGAAAATTCGAAATGTAGGCTTTAAAAATCGAATAATCCATAACGAAAATTCATGATTAACATTAAAAATCGAATTATTATTTAAAAGCTTCATACATTTTATTTACTAAAATGATGCTTCTTTTAAAATGATACTAGTCATTTAAATCATTCAAAACAAGGTTTCAATAATTCAAGTAAAATTTTAATGTTAATATGTGCACAAGTATCATTTGTTTTGAAAGATTTTAATTAAAATAATGATACTTCACAAATACTCATAAAAATGCTTACTTTAATTGTTGAAAGTCATCAACCCAATCAGTTAACTAATTCAAGCTAGTTTACTTATGTTTAACACATCACTATAAGCAATTTTAATCAACAAAAGTCAAACATGAGTAATTCTAGCCAAAAAGTCAACAAAAAGTCAAAGTCCATCACTTTGAAAAATAAAGTTCACCAATCTCTCATGAAATCACTAGATTACTTACATATATCATCATACAATCATTCATAAGCAAGTAATAACACATAAAACACCAACTTTAATCACTAATTTGCAACTTCAAGTTTGAAATCCTAGCTTTTTGAAAAATCATGAATTAGGGCTTTTTGAGTTAGGGTTTTACCTTAAGAATGATGCAAAGATGATAAATGCAGCACACAAGCAAATAAAATGGAGAATGTAGAGCTCAAGATCTTCAAAAATGGTAGATTTTTGATGGTGACATGGTGGTGGTGGGTGGTATCGGCCGAAGAAGAGAGGAGAGGAGGGGGAAGAGTGAAAATGATGTTTGATTTTTACTTTTTAACCTCCTTTCCTCTTTTTACTTTTAACTTTAAGAGGTAAAAATGGAAAAAATGGGTAATTAGGTTAAAACGGGGTTATTTTAAACTTTTTTTTTTTGTGTTCTTTAAATTTTAATCCCATTAAAAACTCGCTAAATTATACCAATTGTTAATTTGAAGTTAAATAATTAAACAAGATTTAAACTTTGCGTGATAAATGATGAGATAAAATTTTAAAGAACGTTTTCAAAGAAGATTTTTAAAACTAAATTTAAAATTTAAACTACTACGCGATTTATTTATTAAAATTGGGTTGCCTCCCAATAAGCGCTTTATTTTAAAGTCAACGGCTTGACTTTTCAAGAAATTAATTTGGGGCCCGAGGTTTAGGGAAAGTATAACGAGGAATAAATGAAAATTAGAGCACTTCAGTGATGTGATAAATTAGGTCGGCGGAGTTTAAGAAAAATAATTCAAATTCATTCAGAAAACTTCTCTCCTTGTATCCTAATTCTATAAGTGCATCAACGAAATTATTAAATTCCCGTTTAAATTTCTTGGGATTTGAAATTCCATCTCGTGGTCCGTCGTCTAAAAAGTTAAGATCATGAAGTAATTTATCCAGTATTTTCAAAAAATTCCTTTTCTTCATTCGAATCAGGATTTCCGGTAGTAGCGTGAACTGCTACCGTTAATTCTTTAAAAAGTAATTTTTGTTGAAGGATGAAAGGAAATTTTAATGTTTGAAATAACTAAGTTAGCTTAATGTGGATATCTTTCCATTTGGCACAGAAAGATTTCTCAATAGCTTCCTCCGTCGCATTCGGAAAAATTTCTATCAGTTTATTGATTAAATAGACAGCAGGATCAACAAAGAATGGTATTTTCCCAGGGAATAAGGTTGGAATTATAGGGTCACGCTCCATCTAAAATTCAAGCTCACTAATTAGATCTGTAATACACCGATTAATCCGTGTTGATGAAACAGGATGATAATCAGTATTAGCAAGTAAATTCATTAATAGGTCTAGGTCTGATTTTAGTGATAGCTCATCTTTTCTAGTGTAATTAGTGCGGAGTCTGATCGCGCCCCAGAGGTCGGTTCAGGGATCGCTCCCTGTCGTTGCGGAACTTCCCGTCGGGGCAGGCAATCGGAGAGTGGTTTTGAATTTATAAAGCTGGGGACCTAAGTTTTACTATAGCTAAGGGCAGTTAGCGATTAGTAATGACTCAGGGTTGTTCTAAAGATCAACCGTATTGTGAAACCAAGCAGTCAAGATGATCGATTTGATTTAGTATGGTTTGTAAACAAGGGATTTGATTTTGGGTTTTTAATTACTTAGGTCCTAAATTAAATTAAATAAGCAGTGAAATAAAGTAGTAGGTGATAATCAGTATGGAAAGGAGTGTTTATTGTGATTTCATTAGCCTTAAGAGGAGATGATGTTTGGATTGATGTTTTGAAAATGTTCTTTCTAAGTATTTGTGTTCTACTTGTTTCAGATACTTATGGTGTAAACACTAGCACCCTACTATCTGATTTCTCAGAAAGTACGTCACTGAGTACTAGGCTATCATGATTCTGATCAGATCAGGCTGCTCTACACCCAACACTGTCTGTGAAGACAAGTGACCCTTCTTGGAGTCAACTCCTGGGTGCATGAATAAGGTAACAGACCGATATTTAATTTATGACCGTTCTTAACACCATAAAGCATTCTAATTCAAGTAGAGTATTTAAGACCTAATGTGGAAAGCGTCTGTTAACTTTTCATCGATGGTTTGTTAGGTTCCGAGCTGGTGGATGACCTAGTGCTGCTCCAAATGTATACACTGATGGCCGTTCCATAGCTTTGGTGTACGGGAACCATTCCAGCAGGATGGTTCCGACACTAAACGAGGTAATAGGACATTTTACGACATTTCATGCCTTGTACACTAATGCAAGTTAGAGTGTATACACAGACGATCGTTCCGTAGCTTCCATGCGTTTGTACTACACCAGAGGTGGTTCCAGCACTATACTAAGTAATAGGACATTTTACGGTGTTCCACGCGTATTGCACATTCAGGTCACTCTAAACCCGTTTTAACTAAGTTTGTATTAAAGTCTACCCATCTATGATATAAGCCAACCCTCACTTAATATTACCCAATAAATCCATGATTAATTCACGTTGTACTATACATTAGTTTGACGGTATTTCCAAAGCTTCGAAATCGGACCATGCATAGATAGCACAGATAATTAATTACTCTCAGAACAAGGTTCACGACTCCTTGTCTTTCATAGTTTTAACTACGTTTATTGGAGGAAAGGCGATAGAGAAAACAGTTTATAATCATAGATGAAAAGTTAAACAGAACATAGTTTCCAATTATATATTAAATTAACATCATCCCCCATTATAACAGCTAACTACATCACAACAAACACACAAGCTAACTACTCACTAATCATGGTAATGAATCCTAAATCTAGTATAATAACAATAGCATGTATTATAACTGATAAGGAAAGAGATAACCGTGATAAATGCGTAGTCTGAATATAAGCTGAAAGATTACAACGAGCAGAGCCTCGAATATTACAAAATCACCCCTCCAAGTATCTCCAACAAATATTACAAAATAGCCCCTCCGTTAGTCCCGTTAAATATTAACGAGAAGCTAACTACTAACTAACAACTAAACAAAGAGAGAAAATGTGTGTGAGTGATGGATTGATTTGTTGAATGGTGGAATGGTGTGAAATGAGGAGGATTGATCCTCTATTTATAGGCTAAGGCTTCCAACACTTGCTTCCTTAACTTGACACCCACGTCTCTCGATTTTCACTGAAATACCACCCCTAGCTCAGAAATTCGGCACCAAAAGGGTAGTATTGGACACCAAAGGGCTAGTATCGGATAGCTTTAGGGTAGTATTCAGCAACTATGAGGGGGTATTAGAAACCAAAAAGGGGGTAAACCACCATAAAAGTGGCGTATACCACCCACAAGGGGGCGTATACGGCCCTATAGGGGGCATATACGGACCTTGTGGGGAGGTATACGGCCCTTGAGGGGTGGTATTCCCTTGGTCGTTGTCTTCGTGCACTGGATCGTAAGTCTTGGTCGCCTAGTCGTACTTCGTCTGGCCATAACTTCTTCATTCTTGGTCCGTTTTCAACATTCTTTATATCCACGCGTTCGTATTTACCTGAAGATCATAATAAGGTAATTAAAGAATAATTTCAAGGTAATGTGCTTTAAAATGCTTGTAGAACGTGATTGTATCGTTTATGCTCTATTTTGTACATCATTTAACCATTTTGATTGATTTTTAAAGCAACGCCTCATTTTTACCTTGATGATGAATTATGGTAAAAAAGTATTGATATTGAATTATTTCATCCAACTTAGGGCTAAAAAGGTGGGAATTATGTACGTAAAAACGTGACTTTTTACATCCAATCAAATATCCCACACTTAGACGTTGCTTGTCCTCAAGCGACACTTCAACTATCCTCATTTAAAAAGATGTTTTTAGGCCCGATTTTTGCGAAATAAAATATTTTTAAGAACAACCATTCTTTATACAAGTAACTTGTTTCAGAAAATGGAGACAAATAAGATATTTGTTCCAGAAATAAGAAATTAATATCTTTTGGTATGCTTCCGATTCTCGTGATCTTTGGCATACACATAAATAGGCAATCTCACCAGGTGGTCACTCAATTCACTCAAAAGTGTATCGGGTATCCTATTATTCTAAACAAAAGAAATCACTCTAAAGCCAGTCATGCAACATTCATTGTCATAGGCTTGATCGAGAATCAAATCTCCACCACTTAGGTGAGGACGGTGCTAATTATCCCAAGACATTCATCGGGGTTTTGTCCGAGGTAAGGGTTAAAGGGTATGGATAGTGGGATGTTTCTTTTGATTAAAAGGGGTTATGCTTATCTTAGAACTTTTAAACTCATGAAATTTTTTATTTAGATATGCTTTTTAATGAAAACGGAAACGGGTAACGGTAAGGGGGGGGGGGGGGGGGGGAGATAGCTATTTTGACTTCTATCTTTTTGAAAACTCATGGAAGATTGTATCTTTTTAAGATCGGAGTTTTTCGAGAGATTTGAAGCACTTAGCTTTATTTCATATTTTTGGCTTAGAATTTTCTTTGCCAAGGAATTTCTAAGGAATTTTTATTTTTCTTACTTCCCTTTTTGGGATCCTTTCTTACTTTCATTTTTCAATCTTTTGATATTTCGAATTTCACTTGATGCCAATTTTCGCACCTTAGAATTCTCGATCTTTTTGAGATTTTGATTATGGAGACGCACACGAGAAGTTTTGATTAGAACATGAAATTTATGATTTTTGAGTGAAAGCAAAAAGAATATTTAAATAGCATTTTTCAAAAATTTAAAAATTCTAAGATAATATTTTGGTGGGTATGGAGGTAAATGGGTTTTAATTCAGGTTTTTCACGAAATGAAAAGGTTAAGGCTCAACAGGGTTTACTAAGTGGATCATTGATACTAAAAATGAGTATCGGCAGGGTTAGGCTTGAAGAGATATGATAAAATGGGTTTATTTAATAGGGAATGCCAAGGTCATCTAATTGCACCTATACCGCATATGGTACTCACCAATATGGTCTCGGAATGCATTCCAGGAGCAAGTTCTAATTCAAAAATGCATACATCGGCACACACAACAAATGAATAGTGAAGCATTTAAAATGAATGCTTATATAGGCTCAAGATACCTCACTGCAATTAATATGGGTTTTATGTGCTTAGTCATGCGCTGCCCCTAAGATTTTAATTTCTTAATTTTGAGAAATTTCTACCTTATTTACACTATTTTCTAAAATAACTTACTCATATTAAAAATGGTCCCTCTTAAAAATATTAAAATTCAAAAAATAGCAAAGCTAACTGAATGAGTAGTTGTCTACTGTCGAAGTTAAGCTCATGCTTTTCTTTATTTAAAGCAAAAATTTTGAAAAAATTAATCAATTTTTAAAGTGAAGAACTTTTTATGAGTTGGTATTTGGACATAAAAATATATCTAGTGTATTCTATACTGCTATCCCACACTTAGAGGAACATTGTCCCTAATGTTCTCTTTAGTGGAGATTTTACCGGAAGTAAAATCCCACGCTTAGAGTTTAAACATGTAAGAAAATGTTTCTCAAGTGTTTGTTTTGGGCTGGAATCCCACACTTTGTGATAAGCTTAGGATATGGTATAGATTACTTTTATTAATTAACAGTACTACGTAAAGCAAAAAGATAAAAATGGAGAAAGGATGAAGAAACTCCCCAGATAGCTAAAGCTAAAGATCTGAATATGTGCCGAGAAGCAGAAAAGTCTTTCTTTTTGCGACAACTCCATGAGGATTATTCAGTTTTAGGGGGGGGGGGGGGGGGTTGCCTTTGATTAAGAACCTTGCCTTCCATTTCAACCATCATTTATCTTCACTTATTATCACACCAAAAACACATGTATTATTCCACGGATTGCCTCCCGAGAAGCGCTGCTTTTAGAGTCAAGAGCTCGAATTTCCGTCCTTTAGAATCAGTGGGTGGCGGAGCTTCCAGGGCCAATGGTGCTGGAAGGTGGGACCCTAGAATAGAATCTCAAGAAATGGCGAGTGATGACCTAAGTGATGTTTGGGATGAAGAGGGAAGCTTTAAAAGTGTTTTTCAGCAACCCTTTGTAAGTGAAGGAGATCCCAGGTGATATCATCTACTGACTTTGAGATGACTCCGTTGGGATCAAAGATGAGGGTCCCATTGGACCTGATAACCTCATGCTCAGGATGTTCTTGCCTCAAAGAATCCATGAACCAAAGATGTGAAGATGTATATCTTCATGATCGGCTGTGCTAGGGTCTCTTATTAATGCATGGATGGATCCTTGAATACCTTGGAAAAGCTGTGTCTAAAGATCGGAATACGTGAGGTAAGAATTCTGAAAGAAATTCAAGATTCTGTAGTAGACTTCACGTAGACTATCATGAAATAGCTGTCTGGGTTCTTCTGAGGGAACAATGCCAAAGATTTCTGTAAGTCGGTCCGTGAGAAATTTCATGGTATTAATCATCGTTCCATCTGGTATGGAAGAATGGCTCGCGCCCTTTCATTAAAAGTCACATACTCAAGCTTTTTGATAATCTTGTGGGCGTGGTGTTCGATGGTACAGTCGATGTAAAACCTATGTGGTGAGGTGTCATCAATGTGGTCATTATCAGCTAAGGAATCCATAAATCCTTTGAGATCATTCATCATCTGAATGTTTATTTCCTCATCAGGGTTTCGAGAAGCATAGTCCAAATTATACCTATAAGAGTGTAGAAATTCGATTTGATGGTTAGAATATGGAAATGCAGACATGATTAGGGCTTCATAAATCTTTCCATATATGACTTTCTGTCCCTTGAAGAACTCTAAATCATCTGCAGCAGGTGTGTAATCAATATCATGTTCTTGCAGAAGCTGAGTTGCTAGATCTTCGACGAAGGTATGAATGCAGTTTTGTAGGAATTGAGGACTTCGAGAGTTATTAGCATGATAGACCGTGTATTCAGCCTCAATTTCTACGACTAACTCTCTTTGTCACGGAGTGTACTCACTGGTTGAGTCTCTGATGACTGTCATTATCATTCAAAAATCATCCTCCAATCTTTCGAGGGCACTGATCATCTCTTCATGATTAGAGATGACCTGAACTTGGATGATCTCGAGAGGAAGGTCAGGAATGGTAGGAGATGCACGAAGGTGGATAGAGTGAACATCTATCGGAATATCCATGAAGACGACGTCATCCTCGTCACTGTCCTTTGCTGAAGAATCAGGGAACTCAACAGTATCGGATGGTAGCTGAGTTGCGTCGATGATTTGTGATGTTGGCTGAGAAGAGTCCATCTCTATATCTCTTTGTTTCTGAGTGTCAAAATTGCAGTTAGAGTGATCAAGCAGTGGGTCTTCTTCTGAATCATCGTCTGACAGAATGATTGGATTTTGAATGTACTCGAGTTGCATGATCTCTTCTGTCGGAGAGTGACAATCAGGGAAGTACTCATGAGGTGGTGTAGATTGATATACGTCCTCTTCTTCTTGCTCATCCTCTTCTTTCTCTTCTTCGGATTCCTCCATTTCCTCTTCTATCTCTGAGTCTTCGATCTTATCTTCTTCTGAGTCTGATTCTTCAGTTGCAGAGATGAGACAGGTATGATCATCGAGTACGTATGAGTCTGAAGACTCTGATTCGGATGTATCATTGTCGGAGGTGATTCTGCTAGTAGAGATTGTGTATATCTCAGCATGCTCTAATAGAGAACTATCAGCTTGGTCAACTTGAAAAGAAATGGTTTCCCCGTGTGCTCGAAGGCTTATAGTCTGCGGGTATACATCAATGATAGTGCGAGCAGTGTTCATAAAAGGTCTGCCTAGGATGATTGGTATATTGATATCTTCCTGTATATCCATCACAACAAAGTCAGTGGGAAAAAAAGAATTTATCAACCTTAACCATTATGTTTTCGGCTATTCCTCGTAGATATCGAATTGATTAATCGGCTAGCTATACGGTCATATTTGTAGGCTTAAGGTCTCCTAATTCTAATCTGACATATAGAGAATAAGGCATTAGGTTGATGTTGGCTCCAAGATTGGCCAAGAAGCGGATCATGCTTGACTGATCAATAGAACATGGCAGAGTAAAGCGACCAGTGTCTCCTAGTTTTTTGGGCAGGTTGCTTATGACGGCTGAACATTCTGCGTTCAGAGGGATTTTAGATACGTCGGGTATCTTATCTTTGGTGGAAAGCATTCATCTAATGTACTTGGTACTGGTAGGAATTCTAGACATGGTGTCTAAGAATTTTGAGTCGAGTTTGAGGGAATTGACCTTGTACTTTTTCTTTAGACGATTAGGGAATGGGATTTTCACTTCTCTTATCGGAGTGGGTATGGATGGGGTCTCAACTGTCTTCGGGATAGGAGATTCTTCCTTCACCAAAGAAGGAGTATTAGGTTGACTCGGTGTCACCTGTGGGTCTTTAGAGGTTACTTGTTTGGCCTCTTCTATGTGTGCGTTGTGAATGGTATTGCTTGGAAGGGTTCCCTGGGGTCTGGTGTCAAGACGCTGAGCCAACTGACCGATTTGATTCTCAAGGCTTTTTAAGAACCGAGAGTTGGTTTCTAATGAATAGGTCAGTCTGGTCTTGTCTAGTGGTTGTTTTCTGGTTAAATAATGTCTGACCCTCGATAAATTTTGTGAGATTATCATCTTGACTAGTGATAGGCACAATGGTCTTTGTGGTATCATGATATCGCGAAAAAAGTCATATTTTTACTACCGATATCTCTCTCATTCTGGGACGATTCTTGGCATTTGAACTCAAATAACACTCAAATTAATGAGAATCTGCCAAGAAGGTCAAAACAAGGTTGCACGATAAAAATCAAGCAAAACGGATGAAAAACGAAGATTCCACGCACGATTGAAGATTCAAGGCATCAAGACAAGATTTTAAGACTAAATTGCCCATCATCAACATCCATCTTATCCAAGATGTTCGTTTTCAAAGTACGAGTCTAACAGAACAAGAATCAACAAAAACGGATAAAGAATGAAGATTCTACGCCCGCCGGAAGATTCAAATGATTCGTACGCAATATCTGGAGATAGGAAGCTCAATTTTGGGATTACTTTTGATCAAAGTCTTAGTTTTTGAAAAACGAATCCAACAAAAAAAGAATCGATGAAAACGGACGCATAACGAAGAAAACACGTGCAAATTAAGAAACGAAGCAAAAGATGACGAACAGGGGCGGGTGGCAGCCAGCCGCCGCCGGCCACCATCACGCCGCCGTCGGCCACCATGGTGGCGGCGCCGGCCACCCCTCCCTCATCTCGTTTCCACTTTTTGGTCCTTTCGTGTACCTGGTGCCACACCTTTACGCGATTGTACGTACCCGGTGCCACACCTTTGCGCGATTGTACGTACCCGGTGCACCACATTTTCCACCTTTTGCTAAAGTGCTCCTCAAGATGCTAACATGAGCTGGATTTCTCCTATAAATAGGAGGCATGAGGCTTCATTTCAACACACACCTTAAACACCACACACACTTTACACACCATATGTAGTAGTGATATTACTTTCTTACTTTCTCATTCTATTAGGCTAGTTAGGAAACTTGTTTAGAATAGAACGAAAGCAAGGAACATCTTGTAATCTTGCGTGTACGCTTGGAATTACGCTTATTAATTCAAGTCTATTCCTTCTTGCATTCTAATCCGGGTTCTTTCTTTCCTATTCTATCTTAATTAAATATGTATGCTTTAATTATGCTAGAATTAGTTTATGCCATGATTAGCGAGTAGATTACTATTGTATTTGTTGTGATGTAGTTAGCATATATAATTATGGGATGACTTTAAATACGTCGTGAAATAGTATGACGGCCCCTATTCGACTGTTTACTTGGTATAGTACTGGAAATGCTTTTAAGCAAAGTATATACGTATGGAAGCCGGTAAACGACCGAAGGTAGTTGTATTATGGATCGACGTTATAAAAATGGAAACTTTATGAACGGACTTATCATGTGATCTTAAACCTAAAACTTACATTCGCCTTTCGATTAACAAACGTGATTGTAACCTTGTAAAGAGGAGTCGTGAACCTTAATACTTGGTCAATAATTATCTGCGTCAAAACTATAGTTTAATTGTAACGTCATGCAAGCATCATAAAAAGAAATGTTATTACGTGGAATTACCATGAGTATAGTACACTTCCAATCACAATGTAATTATCATGTAAACATCATGAAATAATTAAATTCACAACGAAAACATTGGTAAACGATTAAATATACTGTGAACTACCATAGCATTTTCTGACATGGTCTGGGTTTAACTTTCGGCAAAAAGCCGTCAGCATTTTAATTAGATTAGTTTAAGTTAGATTAGAGTAGGTAGGCTATAGGCTAAATAATCATTCACGAAAACCTAGGGATTTGTTAATTATATCAAGAAAGGCAAGTTTAAAATCCAATCTAAAATGATACTCTTTCCTAACCTGTGAGACCCTAAAGTAAGGTACGCAAGAAACCTAAACGGTTTCCCTTGCTTATCACTCTTAAGTTTTACTAATAGGAATTAGTACATAAGTCCGAACATAAACTCTAAGTTAGTTGTTTGCAAGATTCATAATCTTTATGGTATTAAGAACGGTTAGACGTATTATGGACTTGCTACTCTATTCCTTCGCCCACAGGAGAGTGTGGAGAGTTGAGCATCGTCTGTCTGACCAGAATCATGACACCTTAGTTCCTCGTGACTTATTAGTTGATAACCAACTAATAGGGAATCTATTGGTTATACCATAAGTTATTGAATCTTGCAAACAATTCTAATTTAGTTGATCATTTTTCCAATGAAAGTCATCATCCCATATTACTAGCTAATGAACTCACAACAAATACTACTTTCCATTATCTGATTTATTATTACATTTTATTCGCTTTATTTACTTTACTTAGTTAACTGAACCAAACCCCCAACACACTCTTTTAAAAACCTGTACTAGAAAGTAACAATTGATTGGATCACCTCCGTTTCAATTCAGTTTCTCTTTAAGAACGACTCTAGGTCATACTTACCATCTACTAGCCCTTGGTTCAGTATTAGTAAGTCATACTTAGACCCCAAAAAATATAAATTTAAAACACCCACCGATTGGCGTTGTGATCATTCGCGTTTGTGATGGTCGGACGCCCATTGATGCGCTCGCAAGCGTCCGTGTGAAGACGGTGCTCGGACCGCGATCGTGGGTGTTTTAAATTTGTATTTGCTGGGGTCTAAGTATGACTTACTGATATTGAACCAAAAGGCTAGTAGATGGTAAGTATGACCTAGAGTCGTTCTTAAAGAGAAACTGAATTGAAACAGAGGGAATCCAATCAATCTTTCTTTTCTAGTAAATGCAGCGATAGGTGCAGAAGATGTAAAGTGATCTCCAGAGTTCCAATCATGGTGATGCATAGTCATGTTCTCTATCAGGTTCCATCCTTCTTCTTCGGTCTTTGCCATGAAGCTTCCTTGTGCAGCAGCATCGAGGGTGGTTCGGTGGTTGGGGTCTAAACCATTGTAGAAGGTACACAATTGTGCGGATTTGTCGAGACGGTGATTGGGGCACTTCTTCAAGGCTCCTTTAAATCGTTCCCATGCGGTGTATAATGACTCATCAAAAGCTTGTCGGAAATTCATGATGTCATTTCGAAGTTTGGTTTGTTTAGAAGGCGGAAAGTACTTGGTTAGAAACTTTGTTGCCATTACCATCCATGAAGGGATAGAGCCGGTCTCTAAACCTTCAAACCATGTTTGCGCATGATGAGTGAGCGAATAAGGGAAAAGATACAAGCGGATCGTGTCTTGGCTAATTCCGTTTTGTTTGTAGGAATTTGAAAGAGATATGAACTTGTCGAGGTGAGAGTTGGGGTCATCACTTGGCAATCCATGAAATTGACAGTGGTTTTGGATTAGTTGGATGATAAGGTGTTTAAGCTCGAAAGATTGACCAGGGGTTTCAGGGTAGAGAATTGGTCCTCCTCTTCCTTCGATAGAGGGTTTACTGTTGTCAGCGAGAGTGATGCGTTCAGCCATTGCTTGTTCAAGCGCGGATTGCTTCTTTTCTCATCGAATGGTACGTATTATAAGTTCTGGATCAGGGAAATTAAACAGTGGTGCGGATCTAGGGGAACAGGTCATACACTAAAGAGAAACAGTAAATAGAGAAAAACTAGAAATAAGGAAAGTATAAAATTAAGAAAAGTTTTTTTTTTTTTTTTAAAAAAAGGTTTTATCCTAAGGGTTTACTAGAGTTGGGATTGGTTGGGCCTCTGTATCGGACAGTTAGTCTCCCCGGCAGCGGCGCCAAAAACTTGATGCGCTCGCAAGCGTCCGTGTGAAGACGATGCTCGGACCGCGATCGTAGGTGTTTTAAATTTGTATTTGCTGGGGTCTAAGTGTGACTTACTGATACTGAACCAAAAGGCTAGTAGATGGTAAGTATGACCTAGAGTCGTTCTTAAAGAGAAACTGAATTGAAACAGAGGGAATCCAATCAATCTTTCTTTTCTAGTAAATATTAAAAGAGTGCGTTGGGAGTTTTTGGTTCAGTTAATTAATTAAACTAATTAAAGCGAATAAAAGATAATTGTAAATCAGATAATAAAAGGAGTATTTGTTGTGAGTTCGTTAGCTTATAATGTGGGACGATGACTTGTAGGGGAAACGTTTACTAAATTTGTTGTGTTCACTAGACTTGGTAGTTTATGGTATAACCGATAAATTCCCTATTAGTCGGTTATCAACTAATATGTCGCGAGGAACCACGGTGTCATGATTCTGATCAGACAGATAATGCTCAACTCTCCACACTCTCCTATGAGGGAGTCAGTGGCCCTTATTATTGAGCGTATTTTGCTCGTGGGCGAAGGAATAGAGTAGCAAGTCTACAACAAGTCTAACCGTTCTTAATACCATAAGGACTATAAATTTAGCAAACTATTAACTTAGCAAATATGTTCGGACTTAATTGATCAATTCCTATTAATGAATTTTAAGCGCGTGGTGAGCAAAGGAAAGTGTTGAGGTTTCTTGCGTACCTTACTTTATATTTCATAGGTTAAGGAAAAGTATCGATTTAAATTGGATTTTTAAACTTGCCTTTCTCAATACAATTAAGAAATCCCTAGGTTTTCGTAAATGGTTATTTAGCCTATAGCCTACCTAATCTAATCTAAACTAATCTAATCTAATTAAAGCAATAATTAAAATGCTGACGGCTTTTTGCATAGAGTTAAACCCAGACCATGTCAGAAAATGCTATGGTAGTCCACAATGTATTTAATCGTTTACCGATGGTTCCATTGTGGATTCAATTGCTTCACGATGTTTACATGATAAGTACATTGTGATTATGAGTGTACAATACTCATGGCACTTCCACGTAATCACATTGCATTTTATGATGCTCGCATAATGTTACAATCAAAACCATAGTTTTACACAGATAACTATTGACCAAGTAGTAAGGTTCGCGACTCCTCTTTACAAGGTTATAATCATGTTTGTCAATCGAAAGGCGAATGTAAGTTTTAGGTTTAAAATCATAAGATAAGTCCGTTTATAAAGTTTCCGTTTTATAATGTCGATCCATAATACAACTACCTTCGGTCGTTACCGGCTTCCATACGTATGTACTTTGCTTAAAAGCATTTCCAGCACTATACAAAGTAACAGTCGAATAGGGGCCGTCATATTATTTCGCGACATATTTAAAGTCATCCCACAATCATATATACTAAATACATCACAACAAATACAATAGTAATCTACTCGCTAATCATGGCATAAACTATCTCTAGCATAATTAAAGTATACATATTTAATCAAGATAGATAAGGACAGAAATAACCGAGATTAATATGCGAGAAGGAGTAGACTTGAATTAATAAGGGTTGCTCCAAGCGTACACCAACGATTACAATTGTGTTCCGCATCAAGGATTACAAACACATTTCTTGCTACTAGCCTAATACTAATTTAAAATAAAGAATTAAAGAAAAGCTAGAAGAAAGTGTGTGTAGGTGTAAGTGTTTCTTCCAAGGTGTGTGGTGTGTGTTTCAAATGAACCCATGCCTCCTATTTATAGAGGAGTTTTGGTGCATTTTAGCCAAAGGAAGCACACATTAGCAAAAGGTGGAAAAGGTAGTAGCACCAGGTACAAAAGGCGAAAAAGGTAGTGGCACCAGGTACGAAAAGTAGGAAAAGGTCTAGCATCGGGTACGAAAAAGGACGAAAAAGTGCAATCCGTGCGGGTGGCGGGCAGCCGGCGGCGGCTGGCTGGCTGGCGGCGGCGGCTGGCTGCCAGTGGCACCAGTCCGCTGCCGGTTGCTGCGTTTCTCGATTCGTGCGTGTTTTCTTCGTTACGCGTCCGTTTGCGTTGATTCTTTTTGTGTTGGATTCGTAATTCAAAAACAAAGCTTTTGATGAAAAGAAATCCCAAAAATATGTCTCTGAACTTTAGATGTGTCGTACGAATCGTTTGGACCTTCCGGAGTGCGTAGAATCTTCGTTCTTCGTCCGTTTTAGTTGATTCTTCTTCTGTTGGACTCGTAATTTGAAAACGAACATCTTGGGTCAAATAGATGTTGGTGATGGGCTCTTTTGTCTTGAAACCTCGTTCCGGTGTCTGGAATCTTCAAACGTGCGTGGAATCTTCGTTTTTCATCCGTTTTGCTTGATTTTTATCGTGCGACCTTGTTTTGACTATCTTGGCATAATACTATTGATTTGTAATGTTTTTGAATTAAAATGCCAAGAATCGTTCCAGAATGAGAGAGATATCGGTAGTAAAAACGTGACTTTTTACGCGATATCACCCATCAAGTTTATGGTGCCGCTGCCGGGGAGACTAACTATGAATTACAGAGGCCCAACCAATCTTGTTTTCTAGTATACCCTTAGGATAAAACCTTATAAAAAAAACACAAAATATTTTCTTTATTGTATGTTTTTAGTTAGTGTATGACCTGTTCCCCTAGATCTGCACCGCTTTTTAACTTTCCTGATCCAGAACTTATAATACGTACTGTTCGATGAGAAAAGAAGCAGTCTGCAATTAGACAAGCAATGGCTGATCACATCACTCTCGCTGAAAATAGCAAGCCCTCTATTGAAGGAAGAGGAGGCCCAATTCTCTACCCAGAAACCCCAGGACAATCATTCGAGCTTAAGCATCACATCATCCAACTAATCTAAAACCACTTTCAATTCCATGGATTACCAAGTGATGATCCAAACTCTTACCTCGAAAAGTTCATATCTCTTTCAAACTCCTACAAACAAAATGGAGTTAGCCAAGATACAATCCGCTTGTATCTTTTCCATTATTCGCTCAAACATCATGCACAAACATGGTTTGAAGGTTTAGAAACCAGCTCTATCCCTTCATGGACGGTAATGGCAACAAAGTTTCTAACCAAGTAGTTTCCACCCTCGAAACAAACCAAACTCCGAAATGACATCATGAACTTCCACCAAGATTTTAATGAGTCATTATACACCGCATGGGAATGATTTAAAGGAGCACTGAAGAAATGCCCTAACCACCGACTCTACAAATCTGCACAATTGTGTAACTTCTATAATGGTTTAGACCCTAACCACCGAACCACCCTTGATGCTGCCGCACAAGGAAGCTTTATGACGAAGACAGACGAAGAAGGATGGGACCTTATAGAAAATATGACTATGCATCACCATGATTGGAACTCTGGAGATCACTCGACATCTTCAGCACCTCTCGCTGCATCAAATCCAATTCCAGTCGAAGCAATCAAGGTATTAACAGAGAAGATGGACACACTTGTACAAGCCTGTCAAAACTGCACCAACTTGCAATAGCATCAAGTACACCAAGTACAAGCCTGTCAAAACTGCACCAACTTGCAACCACCCGGTGAATATCAAGTTGAATATGAAGAGATAGGCGGCACCATTTACTATGCTCAATATCCCGCTCGACCATAAAATTCTCCACCCGGTTTCAACCAAAACAACAACCAACCTAGAGGACCTCCATTCCCACAAAGAAACAACCAACCTTTCCAACCCCGATACCCACCTAGATACCCACCTTACCCACAACAACAACAACTTACCTACAACCAACCCCTCGCACTTCCTGGACCTACTTCCGACATAAACCAAACCACTGAACAACCCAACAAGATAAATGCCCCAGCTTTAAGTTCAGAAGACACCTTTACCCAGTTCATGCAAGGCCAACATATAGTCAACCAAAAGACATCCGCTAGGCAAGACTTAGCCGATCTCTTCATGAGAAATCAATTGGCCGTATTGAAGAACTTGGAAGCTCAAATTGGACAATTGGCACAACGTCTTGAGAACAGACCCAGAGGAAGTTTGCCTAGCAACATTGTTCACAACCCACATGTTGAGGAGGAAAAGCAAGTAACCACCACCAAGGAAGCAGTCACTCCACCACCTGCTGCTGTCCCAGTAAAGGAATAACAAACGGTCAAGACACTAGCTGTGGAAACCACTCCGACCATGAACAAGGAGGTTAGAATCCCTTACCCCGCTAGACTTAAGGTCCAACCTAAGAAATTATCATCCTTTAAGTTAGATGGAAAATTCCTTGATACCATGTCTAGAATTCCCGGTCGTAATAAGTACATCAGAAAACTACTATCCACTAAGGATAAACTGCCTAAAGTAAACAACATTCCCCTTAGTTCTGATACCTCAGCCCTACTTAAGAATAGCCTTCCCGAAAAATTAGGAGACACCGGTAGATTTACACTCCCTTGTTCTAATTACCAATCCGGAGAAATAAGCGCCTTAGCCGACCTAGGAGCTAGCATTAACCTCATGCCCTACTCACTGTTTAAAAGGCTAGAGCTTGAAAACTTGAAACCCACTAAGATGACCGTCCAACTAGTTGACCAATCCGTTAGATACCCAAAAGGAATAGCTGAGAATGTCCTAGTTCAAGTTGACAAATTCTACTTTCCTACGGATTTCGTGGTAATGGACATCCACGAAGACATAAACATTCCGATTATCCTTGGAAGACCATTCATGAACACAACCCGAGCAGTGATTGATGTGTACAACCACACGATTATCCTACGCTCACATGGTGAAAGCATCACTTACAAGATCAACCAACCAGAATGTACCCCAAAACAAGAAGAATGTTGCGCTATATCAACAGGCAGAATTACCTATAATGATGAATCAAAGCCTGAAGAAGAACAACCTTTCACGCGATCGTAGTCAGTTTTTATCTCTGACTCTGAGTATGAACCAGAAGAGGAAGAAGAATTTCAAGAAGCAGAAGAAGAAGTTGAATTTGAAGATGAGAACCTGAGGAAGAAGGAGAAGAAGAAACTGAAGAGGAAAAAGAAGAAATGGAAGAACAGACCAAAAAAGAAGAAGAAAGATCTGAAGAAATGGAGGACGATGAAGATCATGTTGACTCGCCAGAAATGGCTGAAGTCAAGAGGATACAATGCTCCAAAGACAACAACTCATCAGACGAATCCGTTGATTATGATTTCGTCAGTCAATACTTTAGATCCACTCATCTCAAGAGAATGGAAACCATGCTCGACTCTCACCTCGACCCTTCGAAACCCTTCACCCGAACCCAACTCTGAGATATAGATACAATTGAAGAAGAATTCCGATCCTCAAGCCAGTCGGAAATATATGACAAGCCCTTACAAAGAATCGCTGCGTATAAGGCAAGTCAAACGAATGGCTTTGTGGAAGAAAATCTTCAAGAAACAACCACGGAAATCAGAACCATCGAAGTTGACAGTTCTCAACCTTTCAATAATGCCCCCTCAGATGAAGAATCCAACCAATTTCTAGATTCCCGTGATGAAGATTCTGAAGAAGAAATCGAGAATGACAAAGATTTTATCGACGTCACTCTCGATGAACGCTCTATTCCCCCTGCTCCGGCAAATTCTCCCATCACCACAATCGAGATATTGGAAATCCCTCTCATAGATACACACCAAGAGTTAATTGACTTTATTAATGAAAATAACGATGTTCGCGACATAGTAGAAGCTATCAAAGAATCAACCAATGACTACAACACCGCTCAATGGCACCTGATAAGGGAAATCGAACGAGTATACGATTCATCCCTCACCAATTATGGAGAACCAGTACCCCGCGCTCTTCGAAGATATATTCAAGAATTCTCCAATTCCCTTCAAGCACAAATCACCAGAGAAGCTCAACAGCCAGAAAGACCCTACTACCCGATGGGAGAAGTCGAGTTCTACAGCAACCAAATGCAAATATAACAAAAAGTGTATTGTGCCTTGGCCGGATCTGCTTTTCCCTACTCTTCTAGTTAGAAGGCTATACTTGCATCAATCAGAACCAATCTTGAAAGAGCTACTGGAAACCCATGAAACTATGCCGACATCAGAATGGTGGGAGATCTTAGAACCCTTCTAGATCTCATCGAAACTGTTGAACATCTCACAGCCTCGGAAAATTACAGGATCATCATTCACTCTACCATTGGTCATCACGTTGAACTAATAATTGATGAGCTGAACGAGTCAGCATATGAAGAAGAAACTCGTGAGGTACCAAGATTCATTCCACACATGTCTCAAGTCAACCTAGCAACCTATGTGACGACTCGAATGCGTGGAATGTACCAAGAAGAAGACGTAGAACTTGACGTTTACCGAAATGGATATCGTGAAATATTCAGCAAGTTAATCTACATCTTCACAGACTCGGATTTTCCCTTCAACCGTGAACAACACCAAATCATCAAACAAGTATGCCAAGCAACAAGATCCTTTGGAGGAGATCCTTTGGCTAGTGACTTTGAAGAAGTAAGAACTGAGTTTATGGCTTTAATCACCTCGATAGGTCGAAACCACCCCCAGCATGAGGTTGTTCGAACGTACACCTGCACCAGAATTGACCCTAACGGACCAGTTACACGGTCAGTTAGATACATCAGCTACGGGATGGCAATCCTCGATAGATTGGCCACTGACCACTTCAAAAGCTTCAGAATGGAATCCACCAACCCACCAACTCTTATTGTCGACATGACAGAGCAATTCCTCCCATACTTTCCTCCAAGATACGCCCTACCTAGAATCCACATTGACCACTCTAGCATTAGGGACGCATCCAGCATCATCTGAAGAAGAAAGGACTAAGTCGAGCTCTCGAATTTAAAAGAGCGCTTCTCGGAAGGCAACCTGTGTTTTTAAAATTTCTGCAAATTTTACTTTTCAAGAAGTGATGGAATCTCCGACTATCTTTTACACACGAATCATAAATGCCCCAACCTGCAAGAAATTATCAACACTCAAAGAATTGTATATCCGACGTGTTCACACCTACGAGACCAATCACAAGAAGACTTGATCAAGAATGCACCTATGAAGACGAAGTTCGGCAGATGCAAGCAAAGGAATACTGCAACTACCGGGGAGTACTTCTATACCGTCTTTTTCACTCATTATAAATATACCATATCCATTATGCTTATCACTAAGTGTGGGATTCAAACCCAACACACACCGCTAAAAGAATATGTGTTAGATGTTTCAACTCCTAAGTGTGGGATTTTCACCCCGGACAGAGCCTAGAATAACATCGAGGACGATGTTCCTTTAAGTGTGGGATAACAGTAGTTGCACTACCGTGAAATGGATAATGGTATATGCTTGATTCTGAAATCGTTTCTCTTTAGACCATCCTTCTCCAAAAAGTAACTCGAAAAAAAATAATTCAAAATTGAGTTAAAAATATGCTGAAAATGAAAATTTTTTAGACAAAGAATGATTTACTTTGGGGAAGAAGGATAAATGAAATATGAATTCTCTTGAAAAATTAGTTTAGTGATATCGCGTAAAAAGTCACGTTTTTACTATAGATATCTCTCTCATTCTGGAACAATTCTTGGCACTTTAACTCAAAAACATTACAAATCTGTAATATTATGCCAAGATGGTAAAAACAAGGTTGCATGATGAAAATCAAGCAAAACGGGCAGAAAACGAAGATTCCACGCACGTTTAAAGATTCCAGACATCAAAAAGAAGTTTCAAGACTAAAGAGCCCATCACCAACATCTATCTGACCCAAAATGTTCGTTTTCAAATTACAAATCCAACAGAAGAAGAATCAACTAAAACGGACGAAGAACGAAGATTCTACGCACTCCGGAAGATCCAAGCGATTCGTACGACACATCTAAAGTTCAGAGACATATTTTTGGGATTTCTTTTCTTCAAAAGATTCTTTTTTGAATTATGAATCCAACGCAAAAAGAATCAACGCAAACGGACGCGTAACGAAGAAAACACGCACGAATCAAGAAACGCAGCAACCGGTAGCGGACTGGTGCCACTGGCAGCCAGCCGCCGCCGCCGGCCAGCCAGCCGCCGGCTGCTGGCAGCCAGCCACCGCCAACTGCCCGCCACCCACACGGATTGCACTTTTTGGTACTTTTGCGTACCCGGTGCAAGACCTTTTCCTACTTTTCGTAACTAGTGCCACTACCTTTTTCGCCTTTTGTACCTGGTGCCACTACCTTTTCCACCTTTTGCTATCATGAGCTTGGGGATGCTAACTTGAGCCGAATTTCCTCTATAAAAGGCAGCCCCTAGCTCTCATTTCAACACACCAACTCATACACAAACACACACACCCATACTTACACTCTCATTCTTCCATTTTCACTTTCTCACTCTAAAAGTCTCTTATATTTTAGTCTAGGGTTATTGTAATTAATCTACGGATTAACATAAAGGTTAGAGCGAACGTTAGGAGTTTGGAGGTTCATCTTTGTATGTGTGAACGAGTTGTCTGTCATAATAATACGCTGCTGCGCATTTATTTCCGGGTGATATCGAAACCTTTATCATACTTGCTTTATTTCATATTTCAATTATGTATTATTGTCTTGTATGTGATTTGTCTATTGCCATGAATTGCGAGTAGTGTATTATTGTGATTGTTGATGATGTAGATAATTATAAGTAAGGATGACGTTATATAATTAAGTGTACGACAATTGTAACCGTGATGTAACGGCCCCTATTTGACAGTTTATCTGATATAGTACTGGAAATGTTTTATACGGAGTACAAATGTATGGAAGTCGATAAACGACCGAAGGTAGTTACATCATTGGAATCAGCTCTGGTTTAACAGTTGGAATTCCGAAAGGATAATACAACCTCACAACTAACTGATATATCCTACGAAAGTCAATACACAATAAAATAATGTTCGAAAACACGTTCAGATAAAATAGGAATTAATGACCTTTGTATTGTTAAGACTTTATGAACTTGAGTTTAATTTATGGAGTACCCTTTCTAGTTATCCACGTGACTGCAACCTAGTAATTAGGATTTGATCATCCTTAATTATGGTAAGTAGTTATTTATGCCCATGACATCTAACAAGTAAGACACAGTGAATCCACTCGTTGTACATATTAGGTTTACATTTCTGCATCGCTTTTTATTTAGTTAGTTTAGAGTGTCACATTCACCGTCAATTACCCCTGACTGCATGTCTGATGTAAGAAGCAGTCGAACTACCATGTAAAGTACACTGTCTGATTACTGAAAGGCATGGCCTGCAAATGAAACACGTTTTTATAAACTGCGAATAATCTAGGGATGTATAACTGTTTGAAAAGGAGAACTCAAGTCATAAGTTGAAGTAACCAAACCCTAATGCATAAAACAAGACTTAGGAATAAGGATAACATCCTCGTGATTTAGATACCTTAAAACACTAAGCCTTACACAATCGGCGGTCAAAACATACAAAGTTATTAATCTGCATGCTAATAAAATACTAAACTATTCTAGGGGTTAAGAAAGGTCGGACCTATGAGACGATACGCTACTGATTCATGCACCTCGGCATCAAGCCAAAATAGGTTGTTTATCTTTCAACTAGATAAGTATTGGAAGTTTGCGTATTGCTCCGATCA
Source organism: Pseudognaphalium luteoalbum (assembly GCA_963422505.1). Lineage (NCBI taxonomy): Eukaryota > Viridiplantae > Streptophyta > Magnoliopsida > Asterales > Asteraceae > Pseudognaphalium > Pseudognaphalium luteoalbum. The sequence continues at coordinate 92,701,352 of OY730193.1, read as the reverse complement.
GAATCATGATAACCTAGTTCCTAGTGACATACCAATGGGAAATTTAATTGGTAGGGTTCTAGAGTTTACACCTGATAGTTTAAATCATTATATTAGTATTGCCCCTATTTAATCTGTCATCCTGAAACATTAATTATCGAAATCTCAGCAATCACATGTTTATCTTTATCTGATTTCCTGTAATTTACTTTTCTGCATTTTAATTACCTGCCTTTAGTTTAAAACCCCCAAACCTACCTACTTTGTTGCATCCTAAATATCTCCTACCGAAAGCACCAGCTTTAATCTCTCACACGTTTGGATTCATAGAACGATCTTAGGTCATACTTACCGCTTACTAACCAGAGTAGGTAGTACGTATAATTTAAGCCCAACAAAATATAAATTTTAAAACCCCTGTTGCGCCCGCATCACCATCAGGAATCGCAGCGACACTGAACCGACGGTTGCGGGTGCAACATTTAGTAATCCCATAAAGAGCATTGCATGACTAGGCACACAACAAACCAACTTTCGATTCGTGAGGTATCTTGAGCTATATAAAGAGCATTCACTTTTAATGCTTCACCTTTTCAATTCTTTAGTGATGTATGCGTTTAGAATCAAAACTTGCTCCTGTGATGCATCTCAAATCTGGATTGGTGAGTAAAAAGGAGATCGAATCACTTCATTCTTAAACCCATTCGTATACCCATAAATTAACACGCTATCCCTACCTTCTCAAAAGCATCCCTCAAACTTCATAGTAAGTCTCAAAGATGAAAGAAAAGAAGCTACAAGGATATAACGTCAAAGAAAAAAACCCCTAAAAAGAAAATTCGAAGAAAAGAAAATCAATTGGAGAAAAAGACTCCTTCTGCAAACACCAAAAGAAAAGGGGCGTCAATCTTCCCAAAAATTCCAAACTTCACCAAAAAGAAACCAATGAAAAAACTAACAAACCCCCCTCTCACATCGCCAACACTTCCCCCCAAAAACCCTACATCACTTCCCTTAGAATGGTTGTGGCTACAATGTCTTCGCGCTCACCAAAAAGGTAACGATTTGATCCTCAATCAAGCCTATGATGATAAACGATACATGACTGGCGTTTAGAGTGATTGGTAATACTATAATAGGAAACCCTAAACACTTTGAGTGATTGGAGCGACCACCTTGAGAGGATCGCCTAGTCATGTATTCAAGATCAAAGATCAAAAGCATGCTCCCAAAGATTACAAAACCTTTCTTTTCAAAGAACAAATATTTCATTTTTCCAAAACACCCCCTTTAGTAAAAAGTTCTGCCTCAAAATATTTCATTAACTGCTTATCTTTAACCATGTTGAAACGAGTTTGCTTGAGGACAAGCAAAGTTCTATGTGTGGGATACTTGATATCGCGTAAAAAGTCACGTTTTTACTACCAATATCTCTCTCATTCTGGGACGATTCTTGGCATTTGAACTCAAATAACACTCAAATCAATGAGAATTTGACAAGAAGGTCAAAACAAGGTTGCACGATAAAAATCAAGTAAAACGGATGAGAAACGAAGATTCCATGCACGATTGAAGATTCAATGCATCAAAATAAGATTTTAAGACTAAAGTGCCCGTCATCAACATCCATCTTATCCAAGATGTTTGTTTTCAAAATACGAGTCTAATAGAAGAAGAATCAACAAAAACGGATAAAGAATGAAGATTCAAATGATTCGTATGCAATATCTGGAGATAGGAAGCTCAATTTTGGGATTACTTTTCATCAAAGTCTTCGTTTTTTGAAAAACGAATCAAACAAAAAAAGAATCGACGAAAACGGATGCATAACAAAGAAAACACGCGCAAATTAAAAAATGAAGCAAAAGACGGCGAACCGGGGCGAGTGGCAGCCAGCCGCCGCCGGCCACCCCTCCCCCGTCTCGTTTCCGCTTTTTGGTCCTTTCATGTACCTGGTGCCACACCTTTATGCGATTTCACGTACCCGGTGTCACACCTTTGCGCGATTGTACGTACCTAATGCACTACCTTTTCCACCTTTTGCTAATGTGCTCCTCAAGATGCTAACATTAGCCGGATTTCTCCTATTAATAGGAGGCATGAGGCTTCATTTCAACATACACCTTAGACACCACACACACTTTACACACCATATGTATTAGTGATATTACTTGCTTACTTTCTCATTCTATTAGGCTAGTTAGGAAACTTGTTTAGAGTAGAACGAAAGCAAGGAACATCTTGTAATCTTGGGTGTACGCTTGGAATTATGCTAATTAATTCAAGTCTATTCCTTCTCACATTCTAATCCGGGTTCTTTCTTTCCTATTCTATCTTAATTAAATATGTATGCTTTAATTATGCTAGAATTAGTTTGTGCCATGATTAGCGAGTAGATTACTATTGTATTTGTTGTGATGTAGTTAGCATATATAATTATGGGATGACTTTAAATACGTCGTGAAATAGTATGATGGCCCCTATTCGACTGTTTACTTGGTATAGTGTTGGAAATGCTTTTAAGCAAAGTACATACGTATGGAAGCCGGTAAACGACCGAAGGTAGTTGTATTATGGGCGACGTTATAAAAATGGAAATTTTATGAACGGACTTATCGTGTGATATTAAACCTAAAACTTACATTCGTCTTTCGATTAATAAACGTGATTGTAACCTTGTAAAGAGGAGTCGCGAACCTTAATACTTGGTCAATAATTATCTGCGTCAAAACTATGGTTTAATTGTAACGTCATGCAAGCATCATAAAAAGCAATGTAATTACGTGGAATTACCATGAGTATAGTACACTTCCAATCACAATGTAATTATCATGTAAACATCACGAAACTATTAAATTCACAACGAAAACATCGGTAAACGATTAAATACATTGTGAACTACCATAGCATTTTCTGACATGGTCTGGGTTTAACTTTCTGCAAAAAGCCGCCAGCATTTTAATTAGATTAGTTTAAATTAGATTAGAGTAAGTAGGCTATAGGCTAAATAACCATTCACGAAAACCAAGGGATTTGTTAATTATATCAATAAAGGCAAGTTTAAAATCCAATCTAAACTTTTTCCTAACCTGTGAAACCCTAAAGTAAGGTATGCAAGAAACCTAAACAGTTTCCCTTGCTTATCACTTTTAAGTTTTACTAATAGGAATTAGTACATAAGTCCGAACATAAACCCTAAGTTAGTTGTTTACAAGACTCATAATCTTTATGGTATTAAGAACGGTTAGACGTATTATGGACTTGCTACTCTATTCCTTCGCCCACGAGCAAATGCGTTCAATAATATGGGCCACTGACTCCCTCACAGGTGTGGAGAGTTGAGCATCGTCTGTCTGACCAGAATCATGACACCTTAGTTCCTCGTGACATATTAGTTGATAACCGACTAATAGGGAATCTATTGGATATACCATAAGTTATTGAATCTTGCAAACAATTCTAATTTAGTTGATCATTTTTCCCATGAAAGTCATTATCCCATATTACTAGCTAATGAACTCACAACCAATACTACTTTCCATTATCTGATTTATTAATACATTTTATTCGCTTTATTTACTTTACTTAGTTAACTGAACCAAACCCCCAACGCACTCTTTTAAAAACCTGTACTAGAAAGTAACGATTGATTGGATCACCTCCGTTTCAATTCAGTTTCTCTTTAAGAACGACTCTAGGTCATACTTACCATCTACTAGCCCTTGGTTCAGTATTAGTAAGTCATACTTAGACCCCAGCAAATATAAATTTAAAACACTCACCGATTGGCGTTGTGATCATTCGCGTTTGCGACGGTCGGACGCCCATTATATCACTAGGTGGGCTGACATCTGGTGCGGTTAAGGATAAGGGTTGGTTGTAGGTAAGTTGTGGTTGTTGTGGGTAGGTTGGGTATCTTGGTTGGTATTTGAGTTGAAAGGTTGGTTGGTTATTTCGTGGAGGGTATTGAGTGTTTCTAGTCCTAGGTGGAGATGTTCGAGTGAAACCAAGAGGATTCTGTGGTCGAGCTGGGAATTGTGCGTAGTAGACCGTGCCATCAGCTGGATCTTCGTACTCAACTTGATATTCTTCCATGGGAAGGTGAGCAGAGTTCTGGCAAGCCTGAACTTGGTGGATCTGCTATGGTTGTTTCTTTAGCTCTCCTAACTGTTTCGTTAACGACTCAATCTGCTCACTTAAGAATTTGATCGTCCTAGGTTGGATTTGGTTGTAGGAGGATAGAGGTAGTGATGAGGATTTCTCATCTATCTTCCAGTCGTGATGGTGCATCATCATATTCTCAATCAGGTTCCAAGCTTCTTCATCTGTGAGTTTCATGAAGCTACCTTGAGCAGCGTCGTCAAGGGTGATGCGATGGTTCGGAACAAGACCGTTGTAAAACATGCATAACTGGGCAATCTTTTCGAGTTGGTGGTTTGGACATTTCTTCAGAAGGATCTTGAATCATTCCCATGCCGTGTAGATAGACTCATCATAAGCTTGATGGAAGTTTGTGATGTCATTCTTGGACTTGGTTTCTTTGAACGGAGGAAAGTATTTGGTTAGGAATTTTGTAGCCATATCCGTCCATGAGGTGACTGAGCCGGTCTCAAGTCCCTCAAACCATGTCTGGGCATGAAGAGCGAGAGAATAGGGGAACAAGTATAGGCGAATTATATCCTGCTATTGGTGCATTTTGTGTGTCAGTCACTTGGTCAACGTTTGTACTTGTCAAAGTCAATTAGTCTTAGTATGTGGTGTGATTAGTGTGTATATTCGAGTCTGTAAACAAAATATAATTATAGAATATACATAGAATATTAGTCATGCGACACAGTGCTTGTGTCGCAATGGTCACAATAGCGACACAATGCTTGTGTCGCTAATATGTCAAGTCAGACTATAAATAGAGTTGTAGGGTTTCATTTGTAGATTGATCAAACCCTAGAGAGTGAGAGAGAGGCGTGGTCAGAGAGAGAGAGACAGAGTTTGTGTTTGTAAAGCTTCGTTAATCAATTGTTAATACATACAAAAGCTTATATTAATTATGTGTTCGATTGGTTAAACGTTCATTACTAGATTGTTTGTATTCCGCTCATTCAATTGAGGTGACGATCTGATTAGGTCTGGTACAGGAACCTACACCTGCTCAATCCTATTCCCAAATTTATTTTTAATCTTTGTTCTTTACTTTTCCTTTATACAGAAAATATAAAAAGATTTTATTTATATATTATTTTCTTCAAACATCACATATCTTGTTAAAGTCAAATACTGAAGATGTAAAGGATGTCGGTTATTCTCCAAAGATTGTGAAGATAAATTCTATTGGAGAAGCTGATGATGATTGAGAGATAGTCACATAGTTTGAAGATCTTATTGTATGATAAATGTGTGTCAGTCACATTAATCAGGACATCAAGATTGTTTGAAGACCATGCTATCTCAATGGGGGAGTTTCTGATTGTTAAAGACATGAAGGAGTTTGTTGGTGAAGGCTAATTGAAACTTATTTGACCAAGCTGCTAACATGGGGGAGTTTGTTGATGCATTTTGTGTGTCAGTCACTTGGTCAACGTTTGTACTTGTCAAAGTCTATTAGTCTTAGTATGTGATGTGATTAGTGTGTATATTTGAGTCTGTGAACGAAATATAATTATAGAATATACATAGAATATTAGTCATGCGACACAGTGCTTATGTCGCAATGGTTACAATAGCGACACAATTCTTGTGTCGCTAATATGTCAGGTCAGGCTATAAATAGAGTTGTAGGGTTTCATTTGTAGATTGATCAAACCCTAGAGAGTGAGAGAGAGGCGTGGTCAGAGAGAGAGAGACAAAGTTTATGTTTGTAAAGCTTCGTTAATCAATTGTTAATACATACAAAAGCTTATATTAATTGTGTGTTCGATTCGTTAAACGTTCATTAATAGATTGTTTGTATTCCACGCATTCAATTGAGGTGATGATCTGATTAGGTCCGGTACGGGAACCTACAAGTGGTATCAGAGCCATGAATCAGATATTCAACTGTTTTGGGTCGTGATTTGAACATTTTCGGTTTGATTCGCGAAGGTTTTATTGATTAATCTTCGTTTCTGGGTTTGATTGCTTGAAGATTGTGTTTTCTGGGTTAGTTCATCGATCGGTTTTCGAAAATCCTTAGGGTTTTGAAAATTTTCGATTTTAGGGTTTTGGAATCTGCCCAGCGCCGTTTTGCGACACAACCTGCGACACAAGATTTGTGTCGCTAATTAGGGTTTTCGATTTTGCGACAAAAGCTCGTGACATAGTGTGCGACATAACCTGCGACACAACCCTTGTGTCTCACCACTATTTATTGCGACACATCCTTTGTGTCCCGCTATTGTAAACTGCGACACAAAGTTGCGACACAAGCATTGTGTCGCTAACACCTCACCAAGGCTAAAAAAAAATTGTGTTTTTTGGCGGGAAAGGTCGCGAAAAAAATTGTGTTTCCAAATTTTGTTCATAGGCTTAAAAATGTTCATTTTTATCCTGGAAAAAGTTTCATTTTACCCCGACATTTTTGGACGTTTTCGGTTGAATTTTTGACGGGAAATTCGCGAAAATATTTGTAGTACAAATTTTGTTTTTGAGCTTAAAAGTTTATAATTCTAGTTTGGGAAAAGTTTAGTTGTACTCGCCCAATTTTCAATATTTTCGAACCAAAATTTGGTGGGAGAATCTGGTTGTCTGTGTTTCTCTAAGTTCTTATTTTAAAGATGTCGCTTCTGCATAGTGTCCGCAACACTCTTCCGATGTTCACCCAAAACAACAAATACTCAAGCTGGAGAAGAGATTTTGAGGCCTACATCTCTTCTAATGATCCAGACATGTGGATTCCATTGACTGAGAGATATGAAATGCTAGTCAAGGAAGGAACGCGAACTGCAAAATCATATAAATCAATGACTCTAGAAGAACGTAAAGCATGGGATGATGAACTGAACACTTTCAAAGCAATTAAAGGATCTTTTATCATTGGAGATCTTACAGTTGTTTAAGCATCACAAAAATGCGTATGACCTTTAGGCTGCCATCGAAAAGCGCTGCGGTGGCTATAACAAGGAAAAAGAACCTCAACATAGTGCATTTGTGGCTCAAACAAAAGAGGTTGATTCTGATGCATTTACATGTTTATCGTGCATATAGTTAACAGGTTCTAACAATAGGTACAAGGATAACATTGAAACCCTGCGATCAAATCTCGAAAATTTGACAGAGGCTAATAAGGTTTTGAAAGAAAATGAATTAGCTTATGAAAAGAAATTCAAAGTCTATCAAGATGAGTCTCAAGTGTTCAAAGCTAAAATCTATAGTCAACAAGATGAAATAGATAGTTATTTGAAAGAAATTTCTTTGCTTAACAAAGAGCTTGCTGACTCTAAATCTGAAGCTGATGATCTTAAACGAAAAATGTCAAATTTTGCTATGTCAAACATGATATTTGATCACATCCTTGATAAGCAAAGTACTGATACGAAAAGCAAGGCAGGTATTGGATATAACCATGTACCTCCTCCTATGGACTATCTTCCAATGCCTGTTAAGGATGCAATCAAAGACTTTGTGCCTTCTTCCTCAAAAGTAGATACAAATTCTGTTAATGTTCCAGTTAATGAGCAAGTTAAACGGGCCAAGCTTGTTAGGCCTACATTTGTTAAAGCTGAAAATAAACCTCCGGTCAGTGTTGAAGAGGTTGTTGTGGTAGAAGATATACTTGAAGTGTCTACCATTAAGGTTGAGAAAATAACTGTCAAACCAGACTGTTTTAAATGCAAAGGCAAAGCTAAATTTGATAATGAATCTTTCAAAGTTAAAAATGTTAAAAGGGATTCTAAATCTACTAACTCAACCTCAGGAACATCTACTTCAACATGTTCACCTAAAAGTGCATGTTCAACAAATGTTCCTGTTAATAGACCTTCTGTGTACTGTCCTCCACCGAAACGATTTGAGGGAACTCATTGGAATCAATCTTATGTTGAGAGCCGTTCTTGCTATCGTTATGGTCAACAGGGTCATATTATTAGGGATTGTAGGTTATTATCCCTAGATAGGTTTGGTAGAGGGATGTCAAGAACTTCTTCTTTTAAGAATTCTTTTTCAAGGCGTCATTCGTATTCGCTTGTATCTAGTTGTGCATCAAACTCTCCACAACCTATGGATAGAGTAAACAAAGTTGTGCCTAGTAGACCTTAAGTTCAATAGCACAACATTGTTGAAAACAAATCATCCGAACCTAAACAGGTTTGGAAACCAAAATCCATAAACAACACATCTATGAAATCAACTGAGTTTTTAAAATATCTTAAACTCATGGATGTGATGATTATGGACGATAATGGACAACCCAAGTTTATCAAGGCTTGGGTGTCCCATAAACTCTAATGTTTGATTGTTTGTGGTAATGCAGTCAGTTTCTTGTTAGCCAATATTTTTTAGTGACTACATGGATGTGGATATTGTTGGAAGAATGGTGACTGGAATGATGAAACTTCTCAAGTTCAGGTGGTAAAAGTGCTAAAAAGACATTTGATTTGACTTGATATGTGATTTTGAAACATTTATTTTGGAATTTTCATTTTTATTTATTAGTCATGCAACAGTCATTCTTTGTACTTTTTAGTATCAAAGAAATGCAATGTTGCGAAATATCTTAAATTAAAAAAATTACAAAAATATGTTTAATGTTTAAGGGGAGTACCTTTGAATTGGATTTTTGAAAAGAATTTGCTGTTCAGGGGGAGTAATTAAAATTCTGATTATTTGGATCAGAAATGTGAACAGCAAGATTTTTATTCCTCAAAAAGATATTGGATTGTGTCTATAAACAACATGGGAAATGATTGTACATCAGATGACATGCACAAAATAGAAATTTTAAGGTGTATGTTTGATGTGTCAGTAGGTTTATCTGGAATGTTTAAAATAGCTTTAATAAACATTAGCTTCATCATATGATGTATTGGTAGGCATGATACACACCGGTTCCTGGGTTCTTAAGAAGTAATTCTAATACGTATCTATGATCTTATGGAAAACACCATATGATGTACGACTAAATGTCTTAATTCCTTAATGTAGCATGACATACTTCTAAACCTGAGGTTTATCTGAAATCATTTGGGGGGTATATACTGATCGTTTCCTCTGTTGTACGTAAATACAGACCTGGTCTCAATTTGTATATACTTAAAAGTTAAGCAAACACAAGTCAATGAACTTGAAAAAGTCTTAAATCACAAGATACCTAACAAGGTCACCAAAATGGTTTGACCAAGTCTGGTTTTGCTTACACCTGAATTAAGTTATGTCGCTTTGTTGTAAGTTTGTACAGACCTGTTGTAACACCCGCCAAATTAAGACTAGTAATTAGTACCTAACCAGTTGTTAATACATGTAATTAGTTGGTTTTAGGCTAATTAATGTATCGAAATATATATATATATAGTTGAATATATATACGAATATGCGATTCGATTAAATCGTACAAGTTTCAAATCGAATGTAATTCGGTTCAAGTAAATACGGACGTTGGGGAACATTTTTATTAAATAAGTGCAACATTATTTAATAAAACTACTATATCCAAAATATTATTTTGATAATATTTCAATTACATTTCGTATTGTATAATAAACGTATACGCGACATATACACTTAACACACAAACAAACGAAACCATTTAAGTTATTAAGTATTTGGTAAAATACTTCAACAAAAATATTAAATAAACATTTGTATTTTAAAACATATATTTAAATGTATAAAATAATTATTTAACGTTTAAACGACCGGGAAAAACGAACACCGCACGGAGCGCTAACGCGGGGACTAAAAGTTAGGAGAAAATCCTTCCCCCTTTTCCCCAAAAATCTGCCCAAATTCCCTTCCCCTCCCCATTCTCCTCACTTCCCTCCTCTCTCTCTCCATTTCTTTCATTCCCTTTCTCTCAAACAAAACCAAAATCACCATCACCTTAAATATAAGAAAATCACCACCAAACTTTCTCCAATCGACTTACTCATTTGGAAGAAAAGAACCACCGCGTCACGATCTACACTCTTATGCTTCCGGAATTTCGATTCATCACTTCGTAAGTTTCCGGCGAACTCTCGAAATTCATCGTTTTCACTTATTTTTACATGTTTATAGTTTGTTTAAGCTTAAAATGTCCAAAAATGGGTTAAGTAAAAGTCTCAGGTCGAACGGAGGCCGGAAAACACCTTTTCGGCTCATTTTTCGACCAACAGCGCATTATGTCGCAGAGGCTCCAGGCCACCTGCGACATAAGCCTTTATGTCGCTAAATCAGACCTTATGTCGCATATAGCGACATAAGCCACTATGTCGCACTAATCACGGATGTCGCATATAGCGACACAAATAGTTATGTCACAGAAATTACGGACGTCGCATATAGCGACACAACGCCCTATGTCGCATTAAATTGCGGATGTCGCCTGATATCGCGTAAAAAGTCACGTTTTTACTACCGATATCTCTCTCATTAAATTGCGGATATCGCACGATAAAAATCAAGCAAAACGGATGAAAAACGAAGATTCCACGCACGTTTGAAGATTCCAGACACCGGAACGAGGTTTCAAGACAAAAGAGCCCATCACCAACATCTATCTGACCAAAGATGTTCGTTTTCAAATTACGAATCCAACAGAAGAAGAATCAACTAAAACGGACGAAGAACGAAGATTCTACGCACTCTGGAAGATCCAAACGATTCGTACGACACATCTAAAGTTCAGAGACATATTTTTAGGATTTCTTTTCTTCAAAAGCTTCGTTTTTGAATTACGAATCCAACGCAAAAAGAATCAACGCAAACGGACTCGTAACAAAGAAAACACGCACGAATCGAGAAACGCAGCAACCGACAGCAGACTGGTGCCACTGGCAGCCAGCCGCCGGCTACCCGCACGGATTGCACTTTTTGGTACTTTTACGTACCCGGTGCTAGACCTTTTCCTAGTTTTCGTACCTGGTGCCACTACCTTTTTCGCCTTTTGTACCTGGTGCCACTACCTTTTTCGCCTTTTGTACCTGGTGCCACTACCTTTTCCACCTTTTGCTATCATGAGCTTGGGGATGCTAACTTGAGCCGAATTTCCTCTATAAAAGGCATCCCCTAGCTCTCATTTCAACACACCAACTCATACACAAACACACACACCCATACTTACACTCTCATTCTTCCATTTTCACTTTCTCACTCTAAATGTCTCTTATATTTTAGTCTAGGGTTATTGTAATTAATCTACGGATTAACATAGAGGTTAGAGCGAACGTTAGGAGTTTGGAGGTTCATCTTTGTACGTGTGAACGAGTTGTCTGTCATAATAATACACTGCTGCGCATTTATTTCCGGGTGATATCGAAACCTTTATCATACTTGCTTTATTTCATATTTCAATTATGTATTATTGTCTTGTATATGATTTGTCTATTGCCATGAATTGCGAGTAGTCTATTATTGTGATTGTTGATGATGTAGATAATTATAAGTAAGGATGACGTTATATAATTAAGTGTACGACAATTGTAACCGTGATGTAACGGCCCCTATTCGACAGTTTATCTGATATAGTACTGGAAACGTTTTATACGGAGTACAAATGTATGGAAGTCGATAAACGACCGAAGGTAGTTACATCACTGGAATCAGCTCTGGTTTAACAGTTGGAATTCCGAAAGGATAATACAACCTCACAACTAACTGATATATCCTACGAAAGTCAATACACAATAAAATAATGTTCGAAAACACGTTCAGATAAAATAGGAATTAATGACCTTTGTATCGTTAAGACTTTATGAACTTGAGTTTAATTTATGGAGTACCCTTTCTAGTTATCCACGTGACTGCAACCTAGTAATTAGGACTTGATCATCCTTAATTATGGTAAGTAGTTATTTGTGCCCATGACATGCAACAAGTAAGACACAGTGAATCCACTCGTTGTACATATTAGGTTTACATTTCTGCATCGCTTTTTATTTAGTTAGTTTAGAGTGTCACATTCACCGTCAATTACCCCTGACCGCATGTCTGATGTAAGAAGCAGTCGAACTACCATGTAAAGTACACTGTCTGATTACTGAAAGGCATGGCCTGCAAATGAAACACGTTTTTATAAACTGCGAATAATCTAGGGATGTATAACTGTTTGAAAAGGAGAACTCAAGTCATAAGTTGAAGTAACCAAACCCTAATGCATAAAACAAGACTTAGGAATAAGGATAACATCCTCGTGATTTAGATACCTTAAAACACTAATCCTTACACAATCGGCAGTCAAAACATACAAAGTTATTAATCTGCATGCTAATAAAATACTAAACTATTCTAGGGGTTAAGAAAGGTCGGACCTATGAGACGATACGCTACTGATTCGTGCACCTCGGCGTCAAGCAAAAATAGGTTGTTTATCTTTCAACTAGATAAGTATTGGAAGTTTGCGTATTGCTCCGATCAGAATCATGATAACCTAGTTCCTAGTGACATACCAATGGGAAATTTAATTGGTAGGGTTCTAGAGTTTACACCTGATAGTTTAAATCATTATATTAGTATTGCCCCTATTTAATCTGTCATCCTGAAACATTAATTATCGAAATCTCAGCAATCACATGTTTATCTTTATCTGATTTCCTGTAACTTACTTTTCTGCATTTTAATTACCTGCCTTTAGTTTAAAACCCCCAAACCTACCTACTTTGTTTCATCCTAAATATCTCCTACCGAAAGCACCAGCTTTAATCTCCCACACGTTTGGATTCATAGAACGATCTTAGGTCATACTTACCGCTTACTAACCAGAGTAGGCAGTACGTATAATTTAAGCCCAGCAAAATATAAATTTTAAAACCTCTGCTGCGCCCGCATCACCATCAGGAATCGCAACGACACTGAACCGACGGTTGCGGGTGCAACAAGTTTTTGGCACTGCTGTCGGGGAATCACAAACGTACGATTCAAAGCCTCCTTAAGTAGTAATATTTAGGAGACCCTTCCGATTGAAATCTCTTTAGAAATCTTTCGAAAGTTAATTTAAGTAATTAGTATTAATTAAAAATGCCAACTCGAAAATCCAATTCTTACCTCACTTCAATGGATGATACGGAATTCTTCGATTACTTAGAAAAAGAGTTAGGATCTGATTTCTTTTCACCTTCTTCCTCTAAAACTAAGGAAACCTCCGACACCCAAGAAGAATATAGGACCTCCCTTTCAATTCCAAAACATTGCCTGTATTTTGATGACACGGACCAGTTACCTGACCTTGCATCATCTCCAGAAGATCACTCGCCAACTTTACACCTACCTGATTTACCAAATTCTTCCCACTTCGATTATTTTCCCGAAGATAATTCGGAAGAAAAACCTCCGAAGTCTTGTGACTTAATCACCCTCATTCCTGAAACATCGGTGTATTCTCAAACCACGCCCGATTCTCGGAATTACGACATCTTTCCATTCATTTCACACAACCACCAATACACCAGTTACCGAGTGGTGGACAAGGTTCCATCGGTCGAGCCGGAACAACCTTGTTTTGAAGAACGCCACCTCGGTGCTTCTTTCAATCCTCCCCATAGGGTAGATGTCTATAAAGCATTTGTCAGGCAGTTAACCTATGTCGATCTCCCGTATTCTTACGAACAACGAGAAACGATTGCCAAGTTAGAAAAACAAGTAGAATTCCTTCTTCGCCTGTCAAGTTGTGAATGCGAAAGCACTCCCACAAATTTCAGAGACCAAGAACTAAAGTTTATAGCAGATTTAGATCTACTTTTTGAATCATTCGCCGACATGGATTTTCTTCCAACATCTATGATGTTAATCAATCACAGTGTCACCGCAATGATCAAAAAACTTGAGTTTTGGGAAGAACAAGATCCGATGATTTCTATCATCATTCCTGGTAAAATTCCTTTCTTTGTTGACCCCGCCTCCTACCTGATCTCAAAATTAGGAGACGTTTTTCCTGATTCCACCAAGGAAAGAATCGACACAGTTTTCTTCGCAATAAGAAAAGACCTTCACGTTAAGCTTACTAGAATCTTTGCCTTTACCAAATACCCTTTCACTTCCGTACAAAAATCCACAATCAGTGAACTCTGCAGGATAGTTAAGTCTACAACCGGAGACCCTGATTCAAAGGAAGAGAACGCATTTCTGGAAGTCATGAATAAACTCACTCACGAACTTAATTACAAGGATCAAGGTCCACGCGTCGGTTTGTCAAACCCTAAAAAGATAAGGAAAGCGTACAATATGTTAATTGGTGATCTTATCAATTTAGGATACGAAGAACGAGAAGTCCTCGGATTTGAGAATCGTCATTACTATTTAGTTTATAACACCATTTTGGAACTTTCAAAATGTTTTGTGCTGAAAAACGATCACTTAAGGGAGAAAGTCTCGAACCTTTCCCTATGGAGGGATCGGAACGAATCTTAAAACAATTCATTCCGAAAAAGGTCGAAGCTCGCGACTTTAAATGAGCATATTTTAGTATAAGTATAGTAATATAATTTTGAAAGTTTCCTTTGAAAAAAAAAAAAACTTTTTTTTAATTTTTTTGAAAACACATGCGCGACAACAAGAACGTACAACGTTAAGTTTTTAACCGAAAAATGTACATTCAACAAGTCCACGTCAGACAACTAATTTTAAAACAACCAAAAAATAATTTAAGTTTAAATATCTCAGGATTGCTTTTAATTGTTCCACAAAAATGTACGCGCGTCTTAAATTGTTTATAACGTAACAAAAGACTAACAAGTAACTAGTTACAATAAATACGTTTAGGATTTGTAATCATCATTAGTGGGACATTAGGAATTAATCTAGGGAAGTACTTAGATGTACATAGGGGACCATGTAAGGAATATGGTACATGGGAGCATGGCAAATATTCTCATGGACCACAAGCCTTCCATTTGATCCCATAATTCAAAAATAACATAAAAACTTTTCTTCTCCTTCCTCCCTCACTCCCAAAACCGGCCACCATCACCACTCCATGGATCACCATCCAATCTTCACCAACCTCTCCAATTTCATGTCCTTTTGAACTCCTCATTGCACGATATTCTCGGTTGTACATTCATTTTGAAGCATAACACACTAAAACAAGGTACCATGAAGAAAAAGCTAAAACCAACACGTCCACATACAGGATCTCTTACATACCTTAGTGCAACACCAGCATACGACCGGATGGCATGAATATGGAGAGATAAACCTTTTGGCCGTTTTAGATATGTAGATTGGGAAAAGCTACAGATATTGGGGTTCAGGCAGAAATTAGAGAGTCTACTCAGTTACTCAATAGAGGGTCAGCTGTTTGAGTCTTTCAAGAGATTGTTCAGCATTGACGAACCGGTGTATATGGAGATGATCACTGAGTTCATGACCACCTATACATTTAAGCCAGGGAGTAGAGTGGAAGACGGGGTGATCACGTTTAGATATATGGGGAGCCTATTCACCTTGTCATTGGCTCATTTTGCACGTCACTTAGATCTCTATGCACCAGAAGAGATAGATTCACCCCTGTTTACTGATGGAGCCACCACGATGTCTCTCACGACTACCACCGCAGAGGCATGGAGTCATTGGTCACCAAAGCCATATTTCTCGGGTATTAAAGCTACCCAGCTCACAGACCCAGTTATGCAAATTTTGCATAAACTACTGGCTTGTTCACTTGATGGGAAACATACGTCTAATGGCCGAGTGTCTGAGTTTGATGTTATCATGATGGCATGTATCGTCGATAGGAGAAACATTCAGGTTGCCCATCTAGTTGCCCAGCGGATTTTGGAAGAGAAAGAGTTTGGTGCAAGAAGATCATTCATGGCCCCAATAATTACTAGGTTGATTAGGAAAATGGGATTGCTTAGGACGACGGAGATAGTAAAGTTTAAAAGCCTGCCAAGATGGAGTTCCCAACCAGTAGACTATGATTTTCTGAGGAAAATGGATATACTTAGGATTCTGAAGGATGGTACCGTTTACATCAGGGCACGATCATTAGACCCTGAGAGTATTGACACATTGGTAGCAGGTCTAGTCCTACCCAGGGAGTCCAAAAAGAGGAAGCAACCGAAAGAGGCCCGAAGTTCAGACTCTGATTCAGATGAGGGTGCACGAGATTCTGATGTGCCAGTTGCACCGCCACAGCCTACTAGGCCAGGACCTTCTGTTCCTGCCCCTAGAGCCCAGATACCAGCTTATATATTCCATTACGGGACACCCCCAGGACCCGATTACTGGTACTGGCTGATGCAGATGCAAGTCAGAAGCTACAGAGCTATGAGGCAGCAGATCGCAGGGATACCAGTGAGCCCACTTCCGGACATACCATGCGGGATGGGCCGAGCCCCACCACATTTGTATCCCCCTGCAGCTCCTACTCCATCACCTCGCCGACATCCAGTCCATGGCCATGGTTTACCACCTCGGACAGCCCCACTCAGGCCACAGGCACCGCGAGCACAGATCCCCCTTCAGAGACAGCAGATTCCCTCAGTCATCGGCTCAGCTATAGGACAGATTTCGAGTAGCAGTAGGATATCTAGAGCCCCTACTCGAGCCACTTTTGTTCAGAGTCATAGGACTCTCAGGAGCACCAACCCTGCAGCTGCACCGATTGCTCCAGTATCTTCTCACAGACAGACCGATCTATTCAGAGAGCACTCTCATCAGGGGATACAAGAGACTCCACTCTATAGCTTTTACATGCCCGCAGGGGAGTTTGTTGATCAGTTGATACATGACGGGATATTCACCATGGGTACACCAGACGCAGAGGATGATAGGGATGCATCAGATAAGGGCACCCACTGTCAGCATGATGACTCTTCATCAGATGAGACATCTCCCATAGCATCTTCGACTACAGTACCACCAGCCGAGCAATAGATTTCTCCGCCTTCTTACTTCTTTCTATTTTCTACCAAGACTTTATTATTATTATGTGTATTTGATGTACTGTGGATGCATAGACATCACATCTATCCAGTTATTACTTTATCATTTTATTATTTTACTTTTCTTATCAACAGCTATTACTTGATTGAGTTGAGTGGTTTGTTTGAAAAACTATAGAAGACCTAAGCAAAGGAGGACTGTGGACCACGCAATGAAGAATGCCGAGAGCCATAAGCTACAAGCCACGGACCAGCAGACTTCCAAAGAGGCGCCGATAACGTGCACGACAAAAGCGGTACAACGTTCCAAAACCCTCTACCCGTTTTGATTACCTCATCCAATATTCCAAACACTAAGTGTGGGATAATAAAAACCACAGTACACTTACGAAACAATCCAATAATAAGTAGAATCTCTAAGTGTGGGATACTTTAACAAGAGGTACTCAACAAATAGATTCGAACATTAGGGACAATGTTCCTCTAAGTGTGGGATATACGGCCTTCGACCGCAAGTTTTTACCCCTTGTCCATAAGTCAAACAATATTTTCGTTTAAAAGCTAAAAATGGATAAAAATTTCAAAATTTTCAGATTCAAAAACATCGTTCTTTAGAAATCCTATCTTTCAAAAGTATAAATTATAGCAAGGAACGAGTTTTTGACAACGAAACAAAACTGTTTTAGAATAAGATACGAATGAAAAGGGCAACACATGGCCAGGCGCCGATATACGCATTTGAATTAGAACTTGCTCTTGTAATACATTTCGAGATCACACCGATGAGTGTCATACATACAACCCATCTTGATAACTTCTAAGGAATCCCAAAACAACCTTCCACCATCAAACATCCACCCACTCAACACTCACTCTTCACACCCAATCAAAACCTCCTAACATTCGTCCCGAACCTACAGAAGTTTCATTTTCCAACGAATTCTCAAAGATATTCCAAGACTTCTGCAGCCTAACACAAAGCCACCGGAGCGTTCCCCAAATGATGAGCATCATCCGTAAAAGGAGCTTCAAGAAAAGAAATTCAGCAAAAAGCTTATATCGGAGCGTTCCCCAAAGGATGAACATCATCCGTAAAAGGAGCTCCAGAAAAAAAATTCAGCAGAAGCTGCTAAAAAAAAAAAGCCCAAGGATCAAGAAAAAGGGCCAAGAAAAGAAAAATTCCAAAGAAAAAGGCTATGTAGTCCTTTCAAAATCTGAGAAATTCCAGAGAAACTCTCTCAAGAAAAGTTTCGAGAAAATACAAGGAAAACCCTCACACCTTCTTCACACTGAAAACACCCGATTCCTTCCAAGATATCTCGAATGGTTAGTACCGTCCTCATCAAAAGTGATGGAGATTTGATTCTCGACAAAGCCTATGACGAGAATGCTGCATTTGCCTAGTCATGATCATCATGTTGCTCGAAGAAGGTATCAAATTCAATAAACCCTTAGTTTCTGTTAAAAACTCTTTCATAACTGTAACTTTATATCCTTTGGAAAAAGGTATCTCTAAAAACTGATGCAATTAGAATCGTTCCATAAGCTTTTAAGAATGAGTTTGCTTGAGGACAAGCAAAGTTCTAAGTGTGGGATACTTGATATCGCGTAAAAAGTCACGTTTTTACTATAGATATCTCTCTCATTCTGGAACAATTCTTGGCACTTTAACTCAAAAACATTACAAATCTATAATATTATGCCAAGATGGTAAAAACAAGGTTGCATGATGAAAATCAAGCAAAACGGGCAGAAAATGAAGATTCCACACACGTTTAAAGATTCCAGACATCAAAACGAGGTTTCAAGACCAAAGATCCCATCACCAACATCTATCTGACCCAAGATGTTCGTTTTCAAATTACGAATCCAACAGAAGAAGAATCAACTAAAACGGACGAAGAACGAAGATTCTACGCACTCCGGAAGATCCAAACGATTCGTACGACACATCTAAAGTTCAGAGACATATTTTTGGGATTTCTTTTCTTCAAAAGATTCGTTTTTGAATTATGAATCCAACGCAAAAAGAATCAACGCAAACGGACGCGTAACGAAGAAAACATGCACGAATCGAGAAACGCAGCAACCGGCAGCGGACTGGTGCCACTGGCAGCCAGCCGCCGCCGCCAGCCAGCCAGCCGCCGGCTGCTGGCAGCCAGCCACCACCGGCTGCCCGCCACCCACACGGATTGCACTTTTTGGTACTTTTGCGTACCCTGTGCTAGACCTTTTCCTACTTTTCGTACCTAGTGCCACTACCTTTTTCGCCTTTTGTACCTGGTGCCACTACCTTTTCCACCTTTTGCTATCATGAGCTTGGGGATGCTAACTTGAGCCGAATTTCCTCTATAAAAGGCATCCCCTAGCTCTCATTTCAACACACCAACTCATACACAAACACACACACCCATACTTACACTCTTATTCTTCCATTTTCACTTTCTCACTCTAAAAGTCTCTTATATTTTAGTCTAGGGTTATTGTAATTAATCTACGGATTAACATAGAGGTTAGAGCGAACGTTAGGAGTTTGGAGGTTCATCTTTGTACGTGTGAACGAGTTGTCTGTCATAATAATACGCTGCTGCGCATTTATTTCCGGGTGATATCGAAACCTTTATCATACTTGCTTTATTTCATATTTCAATTAGGTATTATTGTCTTGTATGTGATTTGTCTATTGCCATGAATTGCGAGTAGTCTATTATTGTGATTGTTGATGATGTAGATAATTATAAGTAAGGATGACGTTATATAATTAAGTGTACGACAATTGTAACCGTGATGTAACGGCCCCTATTCGACAGTTTATCTGATATAGTACTGGAAACGTTTTATACGGAGTATAAATGTATGGAAGTCGATAAACGACCGAAGGTAGTTAGATCACTAGAATCAGCTCTGGTTTAACAGTTGGAATTCCGAAAGGATAATACAACCTCACAACTAACTGATATATCCTACGAAAGTTAATACACAATAAAATAATGTTCGAAAACACGTTCAGATAAAATAGGAATTAATGACCTTTGTATCGTTAAGACTTTATGAACTTGAGTTTAATTTATGGAGTACCCTTTCTAGTTATCCACGTGACTGCAACCTAGTAATTAGGACTTGATCATCCTTAATTATGGTAAGTAGTTATTTGTGCCCATGACATGCAACAAGTAAGACACAGTGAATCCACTCGTTGTACATATTAGGTTTACATTTCTGCATCGCTTTTTATTTAGTTAGTTTAGAGTGTCACATTCACCGTCAATTACCCCTGACCGCATGTCTGATGTAAGAAGCAGTCGAACTACCATGTAAATTACACTGTCTGATTATTGAAAGGCATGGCCTGCATATGAAACACGTTTTTATAAATTGCGAATAATCTAGGGATGTATAACTGTTAGAAAAGGAGAACTCAAGTCATATGTTGAAGTAACCAAACCCTAATGCATAAAACAAGAATTAGGAATAAGGATAACATCCTCGTGATTTAGATACCTTAAAACACTAAGCCTTACACAATCGGCGGTCAAAACATACAAAGTTATTAATCTGCATGCTAATAAAATACTAAACTATTCTAGGGGTTAAGAAAGGTCAGACCTATGAGACGATACGCTACTGATTCATGCACCTCGGCATCAAGCCAAAATAGGTTGTTTATCTTTCAACTAGATAAGTATTGGAAATTTGCGTATTGCTCCGATCAGAATCATGATAACCTAGTTCCTAGTGACCTACCAATGGGAAATTTAATTGGTAGGGTTCTAGAGTTTACACCTGATAGTTTAAATCATTATATTAGTATTTCCCCTATTTAATCTGTCATCCTGAAACATTAATTATCGAAATCTCAGCAATCACATGTTTATCTTTATCTGATTTCCTGTAATTTACTTTTCTGCATTTTAATTACTTGCCTTTAGTTTAAAACCCCCAAACCTACCTACTTTGTTTCATCCTAAATATCTCCTACCGAAAGCACCAGCTTTAATCTCCCACACGTTTGGATTGATAGAACGATCTTAGGTCATACTTACCGCTTACTAACCAGAGTAGGTAGTACGTATAATTTAAGCCCATCAAAATATAAATTTTAAAACCCCTGTTGCGCCCGCATCACCATCAGAAATCGCAACGACACTGAACCGACGGTTGCGGGTGCAACATTTAGTAATCCCATAAAGAGCATCGCATGACTAGGCACACAACAAACCAACTTTCGATTCGTGAGGTATCTTGAGCTATATAAAGAGCATTCACTTTTAATGCTTCACTTTTTCAATTCTTGAGTGTTGTATGCGTTTAGAATCAGAACTTGCTCCTGTGATGCATCTCAAATCTGGATTCGTGAGTAAAAAGGAGATCGAATCACTTCATTCTTAAACCCATCCGTATACCCATAAATTAACACGCTATCCCTACCTTCTCAAAAGCATCCCTCAAACTTCATAGTAAGTCTCAAAGATGAAAGAAAAGAAGCTACAAGGATATAACGTCAAAGAAAAAAACCCCTAAAAAGAAAATTCGAAGAAAAGAAAATCAATTGGAGAAAAAGACTCCTTCTGCAAACACCAAAAGAAAAGGGGCGTTAATCTTCCCAAACATTCCAAACTTCACCAAAAAGAAACCAATGAAAAAACTAACAAACCCCCCTCTCACATCGCCAACACTTCCCCCCAAAAACCCTACATCACTTCCCTTAGAATGGTTGTGGCTAGATAGTCTTCGCGCTCACCAAAAAGGTAACGATTTGATCCTCAATCAAGCCTATGATGATAAACGATACATGACTGGCGTTTAGAGTGATTGGTAATACTATAATAGGAAACCCTAAACACTTTGAGTGATTGGAGCAACCACCTTGAGAGGATCGCCTAGTCAAGTATCCAAGATCAAAGATCAAAAGCATGCTCCCAAAGATTACAAAACCTTGCTTTTCAAAGAACAAATATTTCATTTTTCCAAAACACCCCCTTTAGTAAAAAGTTCCGCCTCAAAATATTTCATTAACTTCTTATCTTTAACCATGTTGAAACGAGTTTGCTTGAGGACAAGCAAAGTTCTATGTGTGGGATACTTGATATCGCGTAAAAAGTCACGTTTTTACTACCGATATCTCTCTCATTCTGGGACGATTCTTGGCATTTGAACTCAAATAACACTCAAATCAATGAGAATTTGCCAAGAAGGTCAAAACAAGGTTGCACGATAAAAATCAAGTAAAACGGATGAGAAACGAAGATTCCACGCACGATTGAAGATTCAATGCATCAAAACAAGATTTTAAGACTAAAGTGCCCGTCATCAACATCCATCTTATCCAAGATGTTTGTTTTCAAAATATGAGTCTAATAGAAGAAGAATCAACAAAAATGGATAAAGAATGAAGATTCAAATGATTCGTATGCAATATCTGGAGATAGGAAGCTCAATTTTGGGATTACTTTTCATCAAAGTCTTCGTTTTTGAAAAACGAATCAAACAAAAAAAGAATCGACGAAAACATACGCATAACAAAGAAAACACGCGCAAATTAAAAAACGAAGCAAAAGACGGCGAACCGGGGCGGGTGGCAGCCAGCCGCCGCCGGCCACCCCTCCCCCGTCTCGTTTCCGCTTTTTGGTCCTTTCATGTACCTGGTGCCACACCTTTATGCGATTTCACGTACCCGGTGTCACACCTTTGCGCGATTGTACGTACCTAATGCACTACCTTTTCCACCTTAGTTCCTCGTGACATATTAGTTGATAACCGACTAATAGGGAATCTGTTGGATATACCATAAGTTATTGAATCTTGCAAACAATTCTAATTTAGTTGATCATTTTTCCCATGAAAGTCATTATCCCATATTACTAGCTAATGAACTCACAACCAATACTACTTTCCATTATCTGATTTATTAATACATTTTATTCGCTTTATTTACTTTACTTAGTTAACTGAACCAAACCCCCAACACACTCTTTTAAAAACCTGTACTAGAAAGTAACGATTGATTGGATCACCTCCGTTTCAATTCAGTTTCTCTTTAAGAACGACTCTAGGTCATACTTACCATCTACTAGCCCTTGGTTCAGTATTAGTAAGTCATACTTAGACCCCAGCAAATATAAATTTAAAACACTCACCGATTGGCGTTGTGATCATTCGCGTTTGCGACGGTCGGACGCCCATTATATCACTAGGTGGGCTGACATCTGGTGCGGTTAAGGATAAGGGTTGGTTGTAGGTAAGTTGTGGTTGTTGTGGGTAGGTTGGGTATCTTGGTTGGTATTTGAGTTGAAAGGTTGGTTGGTTATTTCGTGGAGGGTATTGAGTGTTTCTAGTCCTAGGTGGAGATGTTCGAGTGAAACCAAGAGGATTCTGTGGTCGAGCTGGGAATTGTGCGTAGTAGACCGTGCCATCAGCTGGATCTTCGTACTCAACTTGATATTCTTCCATGGGAAGGTGAGCAGAGTTCTGGCAAGCCTGAACTTGGTGGATCTGCTACGGTTGTTTCTTTAGCTCTCCTAACTGTTTCGTTAACGACTCAATCTGCTCACTTAAGAATTTGATCGTCCTAGGTTGGATTTGGTTGTAGGAGGATAGAGGTAGTGATGAGGATTTCTCATCTATCTTCCAGTCGTGATGGTGCATCGTCATATTCTCAATCAGGTTCCAAGCTTCTTCATCTGTGAGTTTCATGAAGCTACCTTGAGCAGCGTCGTCAAGGGTGATGCGATGGTTCGGAACAAGACCGTTGTAAAACATGCATAACTGGGCAATCTTTTCGAGTTGGTGGTTTGGACATTTCTTCAGAAGGATCTTGAATCATTCCCATGCCGTGTAGATAGACTCATCATAAGCTTGATGGAAGTTTGTGATGTCATTCTTGGACTTGGTTTCTTTGAACGGAGGAAAGTATTTGGTTAGGAATTTTGTAGCCATATCCGTCCATGAGGTGACTGAGCCGGTCTCAAGTCCCTCAAACCATGTCTGGGCATGAAGAGCGAGAGAATAGGGGAACAAGTATAGGCGAATTATATCCTGCTGTTGGTGCATTTTGTGTGTCAGTCACTTGGTCAACGTTTGTACTTGTCAAAGTCAATTAGTCTTAGTATGTGGTGTGATTAGTGTGTATATTCGAGTCTGTAAACAAAATATAATTATAGAATATACATAGAATATTAGTCATGCGACACAGTGCTTGTGTCGCAATGGTCACAATAGCGACACAATGCTTGTGTCGCTAATATGTCAAGTCAGACTATAAATAGAGTTGCAGGGTTTCATTTGTAGATTGATCAAACCCTAGAGAGTGAGAGAGAGGCGTGGTCAGAGAGAGAGAGACAGAGTTTGTGTTTGTAAAGCTTCGTTTATCAATTGTTAATACATACAAAAGCTTATATTAATTATGTGTTCGATTGGTTAAATGTTCATTACTAGATTGTTTGTATTCCGCTCATTCAATTGAGGTGACGATCTGATTAGGTCTGGTACGGGAACCTACACCTGCTCAATCCTATTCCCAAATTTATTTTTAATCTTTGTTCTTTACTTTTCCTTTATACAGAAAATACAAAAAGATTTTATTTATATATTATTTTCTTCAAACATCACATATCTTGTTAAAGTCAAATACTGAAGATGTAAAGGATGTCGGTTATTCTCCAAAGATTGTGAAGATAAATTCTATTGGAGAAGCTGATGATGATTGAGAGATAGTCACATAGTTTAAAGATCTTATTGTATGATAAATGTGTGTCAGTCACATTAATCAGGACATCAAGATTGTTTGAAGACCATGCTATCTCAATGGGGGAGTTTCTGATTGTTAAAGACATGAAGGAGTTTGTTGGTGAAGGCTAATTGAAACTTATTTGACCAAGCTGCTAACATGGGGGAGTTTGTTGATGCATTTTGTGTGTCAGTCACTTGGTCAACGTTTGTACTTGTCAAAGTCTATTAGTCTTAGTATGTGATGTGATTAGTGTGTATATTTGAGTCTGTGAACGAAATATAATTATAGAATATACATAGAATATTAGTCATGCGACACAGTGCTTATGTCGCAATGGTTACAATAGCGACACAATTCTTGTGTCGCTAATATGTCAGGTCAGGCTATAAATAGAGTTGTAGGGTTTCATTTGTAGATTGATCAAACCCTAGAGAGTGAGAGAGAGGCGTGGTCAGAGAGAGAGAGACAAAGTTTGTGTTTGTAAAGCTTCGTTAATCAATTGTTAATACATACAAAAGCTTATATTAATTGTGTGTTCGATTCGTTAAACGTTCATTAATAGATTGTTTGTATTCCACGCATTCAATTGAGGTGATGATCTGATTAGGTCCGGTACGGGAACCTACAAGTGGTATCAGAGCCATGAATCAGATATTCAACTGTTTTGGGTCGTGATTTGAACATTTTCGGTTTGATTCGCGAAGGTTTTATTGATTAATCTTCGTTTCTGGGTTTGATTGCTTGAAGATTGTGTTTTCTGGGTTAGTTCATCGATCGGTTTTCGAAAATCCTTAGGGTTTTGAAAATTTTCGATTTTAGGGTTTTGGAATCTGCCCAGCGCCGTTTTGCGACACAACCTGCGACACAAGATTTGTGTCGCTAATTAGGGTTTTCGATTTTGCGACAAAAGCTCGTGACATAGTGTGCGACATAACCTGCGACACAACCCTTGTGTCTCACCACTATTTATTGCGACACATCCTTTGTGTTCCGCTACTATAAACTGCGACACAAAGTTGCGACATAAGCATTGTGTCGCTAACACCTCACCAAGGCTAAAAAAAAAATTGTGTTTTTTGGCGGGAAAGGTCGCGAAAAAAATTGTGTTTCCAAATTTTGTTCATAGGCTTAAAAATGTTCATTTTTAGCCTGGAAAAAGTTTCATTTTACCCGGACATTTTTGGACATTTTCGGTTGAATTTTTGACGGGAAATTCGCGAAAATATTTGTAGTACAAATTTTGTTTTTGAGCTTAAAAGTTTATAATTCTAGTTTGGGAAAAGTTTAGTTGTACTCGCCCAATTTTCAATATTTTCGAACCAAAATTTGGTGGGAGAATCTGGTTGTCTGTGTTTCTCTAAGTTCTTATTTTAAAGATGTCACTTCTGCATAGTGTCCGCAACACTCTTCCGATGTTCACCCAAAACAACAAATACTCAAGCTGGAGAAGAGATTTTGAGGCCTACATCTCTTCTAATGATCCAGACATGTGGATTCCATTGACTGAGAGATATGAAATGCTAGTCAAGGAAGGAACGCGAACTGCAAAATCATATAAATCAATGACTCTAGAAGAACGTAAAGCATGGGATGATGAACTGAAGACTTTCAAAGCAATTAAAGGATCTTTATCATTGGAGATCTTACAGTTGTTTAAGCATCACAAAAATGCGTATGACCTTTAGGTTGCCATCGAAAAGCGCTGCGGTGGCTATAACAAGGAAAAAGAACCTCAACATAGTGCATTTGTGACTCAAACAAAAGAGGTTGATTCTGATGCATTTACATGTTTATCGTGCATTCAGTTAACAGGTTCTAACAATAGGTACAAGGATAACACTGAAACCCTGCGATCAAATCTCAAAAATTTGACAGAGGCTAATAAGGTTTTGAAAGAAAATGAATTAGCTTATGAAAAGAAATTAAAAGTCTATCAAGATGAGTCTCAAGCGTTCAAAGCTAAAATCTATAGTCAACAAGATGAATAAGATAGTTATTTGAAAGAAATTTCTTTGCTTAACAAAGAGCTTGCTGACTCTAAATCTGAAGCTGATGATCTTAAACGAAAAATGTCAAATTTTGCTATGTCAAACATGATATTTGATCACATCCTTGATAAGCAAAGGACTGATACGAAAAGCAAGGCAGGTATTAGATATAACCATGTACCTCCTCCTATGGACTATCTTCCAATGCCTGTTAAGGATGCAATCAAAGACTTTGTGCCTTCTTCCTCAAAAGTAGACACAAATTCTGTTAATGTTCCAGTTAATGAGCAAGTTAAACAGGCCAAGCTTGTTAGGCCTACATTTGTTAAAGCTGAAAATAAACCTCCGGTCAGTGTTGAAGAGGTTGTTGTGGTAGAAGATATACTTGAAGTGTCTACCATTAAGGTTGAGAAAATAACTGTCAAACCAGACTGTTTTAAATGCAAAGGCAAAGCTAAATTTGATAATGAATCTTTCAAAGTTAAAAATGTTAAAAGGGATTCTAAATCTACTAACTCAACCTCAGGAACATCTACTTCAACATGTTCACCTAAAAGTGCATGTTCAACAAATGTTCCTGTTAATAGACCTTCTGTGTACTGTCCTCCACCGAAACGATTTGAGGGAACTCATTGGAATCAATCTTATGTTGAGAGCCGTTCTTGCTATCGTTATGGTCAACAGGGTCATATTATTAGGGATTGTAGGTTATTATCCCTAGATAGGTTTGGTAGAGGGATGTCAAGAACTTCTTCTTTTAAGAATTCTTTTTCAAGGCGTCATTCGTATTCGCTTGTATCTAGTTGTGCATCAAACTCTCCACAACCTATGGATAGAGTAAACAAAGTTGTGCCTAGTAGACCTTAAGTTCAACAGCACAACATTGTTGAAAACAAATCATCCGAACCTAAACAGGTTTGGAAACCAAAATCCATAAACAACACATCTATGAAATCAACTGAGTTTTTAAAATATCTTAAACTCATGGATGTGATGATTATGGACGATAATGGACAACCCAAGTTTATCAAGGCTTGGGTGTCCCATAAACTCTGAGTTTTTAAAATATCTAATGTTTGTGGTAATGCAGTCAGTTTCTTGTTAGCCAATATTTTTTAGTGACTACATGGATGTGGATATTGTTGGAAGAATGGTGACTGGAATGATGAAACTTCTCAAGTTCAGGTGGTTAAAGTGCTAAAAAGACATTTGATTTGACTTGATATGTGATTTTGAAACATTTATTTTGGAATTTTCATTTTTATTTATTAGTCATGCAACAGTCATTCTTTGTACTTTTTAGTATCAAAGAAATGCAATGTTGCGAAATATCTTAAATTAAAAAAATTACAAAAATATGTTTAATGTTTAAGGGGAGTACCTTTGAATTGGATTTTTGAAAAGAATTTGCTGTTCAGGGGGAGTAATTAAAATTCTGATTATTTGGATCAGAAATGTGAACAGCAAGATTTTTATTCCTCAAAAAGATATTGGATTGTGTCTGTAAACAACATGGAAAATGATTGTACATCAGATGACATGCACAAAATGGAAATTTTAAGGTGTATGTTTGATGTGTCAGTAGGTTTATCTGGAATGTTTAAAATAGCTTTAATAAACATTAGCTTCATCATATGATGTATTGGTAGGCATGATACACACCGGTTCCTGGGTTCTTAAGAAGTAATTCTAATACGTATCTATGATCTTATGGAAAACACCATATGATGTACGACTAAATGTCTTAATTCCTTAATGTAGCATGACATACTTCTATACCTGAGGTTTATCTGAAATCATTTGGGGGGTATATACTGATCGTTTCCTCTGTTGTACGTAAATACAGACCTGGTCTCAATTTGTATATACTTAAAAGTTAAGCAAACACAAGTCAATGAACTTGAAAAAGTCTTAAATCACAAGATACCTAACAAGGTCACCAAAATGGTTTGACCAAGTCTGGTTTTGCTTACACCTGAATTAAGTTATGTCGCTTTGTTGTAAGTTTGTACAGACCTGTTGTAACGCCCGCCAAATTAGGACTAGTAATTAGTACCTAACCAGTTGTTAATACATGTAATTAGTTGGTTTTAGGCTAATTAATGTATCGAAATATATATATATATAGTTGAATATATATACGAATATGCGATTCGATTAAATCGTACAAGTTTCAAATCGAATGTAATTCGGTTCAAGTAAATACGGACGTTGGGGAACATTTTTATTAAATAAGTGCAACATTATTTAATAAAACTACTATATCCAAAATATTATTTTGATAATATTTCAATTACATTTCGTATTGTATAATAAACGTCTACGCGACATATACACTTAACACACAAACAAACGAAACCATTTAAGTTATTAAGTATTTGGTAAAATACTTCAACAAAAATATTAAATAAACATTTGTATTTTAAAACATATATTTAAATGTATAAAATAATTATTTAACGTTTAAACGACCGGAAAAAACGAACACCGCACGGAGCGCTAACGCGGGGACTAAAAGTTAAGAGAAAATCCTTCCCCCTTTTCCCCAAAAATCTGCCCAAATTCCCTTCCCCTCCCCATTCTCCTCACTTCCCTCCTCTCTCTCTCCATTTCTTTCATTCCCTTTCTCTCAAACAAAACCAAAACCACCATCACCTTAAATATAAGAAAATCACCACCAAACTTTCTCCAATCGACTTACTCATTTGGAAGAAAAGAACCACCGCGTCACGATCTACACTCTTATGCTTCCGGAATTTTGATTCATCACTTCGTAAGTTTCGGCGAACTCTCGAAATTCATCGTTTTCACTTATTTTTACATGTTTATAGTTTGTTTGAGCTTAAAATGTCCAAAAATGGGTTAAGTAAAAGTCTCAGGTCGAACGGAGGCCGGAAAACACCTTTTCGGCTCATTTTTTGACCAACAGCGCGTTATGTCGCAGAGGCTCCAGGCCACCTGCGACATAAGCCTTTATGTCGCTAAATCAGACCTTATGTCGCATATAGCGACATAAGCCACTATGTCGCACTAATCACGGATGTCGCATATAGCGACACAAATAGTTATGTCACAAAAATTACGGACGTCGCATATAGCGACACAACGCCCTATGTCGCATTAAATTGCGGATGTCGCCTGATATCGCGTAAAAAGTCACGTTTTTACTACCGATATCTCTCTCATTCTGGAACGATTCTTGGCACTTTAATTTAAAAACATTACAAATCAATAGTATTATGCCAAGATAGTCAAAACAAGGTACCACGATAAAAATCAAGCAAAACGGATGAAAAACGAAGATTCCACGCACTTTTGAAGATTCCAGACACCGGAACGAGGTTTCAAGACAAAAGAGCCCATCACCAACATCTATCTGACCCAAGATGTTCATTTTCAAATTATGAATCCAACAGAAGAAGAATCAACTAAAACGGACGAAGAACGAAGATTATATACACTCCGGAAGATCCAAACGATTCGTACGACACATCTAAAGTTCAGAGATATATTTTTGGGATTTCTTTTCATCAAAAGCTTCATTTTTGAATTACGAATCCAACGCAAAAAGAATCAACGCAAACGGACACGTAACGAAGAAAACACGCACGAATCGAGAAATGCAGCAACCGGCAGCAGACTCGTGCCACTGGCAGCCAGCCGCCGCCGCCAGCCAGCCAGCCGCCGGCTGCTACCCGCCACCTGCACGGATTGCGCTTTTTCGTCCTTTTTCATACCCGGTGCTAGACCTTTTCCTACTTTTCGTACCTGGTGCCACTACCTTTTTCGCCTTTTGTACCTAGTGCTACTACCTTTTCCACCTTTTGCTAATGTGTGCTTCCTTTGGCTAAAATGCACCAAAACTCCTCTATAAATAGGAGGCATGGGTTCATTTGAAACACACACCATGGAAGAAACACCTACACACTTTCCTCTAGCTTTTCTTTCTTTCTTTGTTTTAAATTAGTATTAGGCTAGTAGCTAGGAATGTGTTTGTAATCCTTGGTGAGGAACGCATTTGTAATCGTTGGTGTACGCTTGAAGTAACTCTTATTAATTCAAGTCTACTCCTTCTCGCATATTAATCTCGGTTATTTCTATCCTTATCTATCTTGATTAAATATGTATACTTTAATTATGCTAGAGATAGTTTATGCCATGGTTAGCGAGTAGATTACTATTGTGTTTGTTGTGATGTAGTTAGCATATATAATTGTGGGATGACTTTAAATATGTCGTGAAATAATATGACGGCCCCTATTCGACTGTTACTCGGTATAGTGCTGGAAATGCTTTTAAGCAAAGTACATACGTATGGAAGCCGGTAACGACCGAAGGTAGTTGTATTATGGATCGACATTATAAAACGGAAACTTTATGAACGGACTTATCTTATGATTTTAAACCTAAAACTTACATTCGCCTTTCGATTGACAAATGTGATTGTAACCTTGTAAAGAGGAGTCGCAAACCTTATCACTTGGTCAATAGTTATCTGTGTAAAACAATGGTTTCGATTGTAACATTATGCGAGCATCATAAAAAGCAATGTGATTACGTGGAAGTGCCATGAGTACTGTACACTTAGAACCACAATGTGCTTATCATGTAAACATCCTGAAGCAATTGAATCCACAATGGAAACATCGGTAAACGATTAAATACATTGTGGACTACCATAGCATTTTCTGACATGGTCTGGGTTTAACTCTATGCATAAAGCCGTCAACATTTTTGTTATTGCTTTAATTAGATTAGATTAGGTAGGCTATAGGCTAAATAACCATTTATGAAAACCTAGGGATTTGTTAATTGTATTGAGAAAGGCATGTTTAAAATCCAATTTAAATCGATACTTTTCCTTAACCTATGAAATATAAAGTAAGGTACGCAAGAAACCTCAACATTTTCCTTTGCTTACCACGCTTAAAATTCATTAATAGGAATTGATCAACTAAGTCCGGACATATTTGCTAAGTTAATAGTTTGCTAAATTTATAGTCCTTATGGTATTAAGAACGGTTAGACTTGTTGTAGACTTGCTACTCTATTCCTTCGCCCACGAGTAAATGTGCTCAATAACAAGGGCCACTGACTCCCTCACAGGAGAGTGTGGAGAGTTGAGCATTGTCTGTTTGATCAGAATCATGACACCGTGGTTCCTCGTGACATATTAGTTGATAACCGACTAATAGGGAATCTATTGGTTATACCATAAACTACCAAGTCTAGTAAACATACCAAATTTAGTAAACGGTTTCCCTACAAGTCATCGTCCCACATTATAAGCTAACGAACTCACAACAAATACTCCTTTTATTATCTGATTTACAATTATCTTTTATTCGCTTTAATTAGTTTAATTAATTAACTGAACCAAAAACCCCCAACGCACTCTTTTAATCTTTACTAGAAAAGAATGATTGATTGGATCCCCTCTGTTTCAATTCAGTTTCTCTTTAAGAACGACTCTAGGTCATACTTACCATCTACTAACCTTTTGGTTCAGTATCAGTAAGTCACACTTAGACCCCAGCAAATACAAATTTAAAACACCCACGATCGCTGTTCGAGCACCGTCTTCACACGGACGCTTGCGAGCGCATCAAGTTTTTGGCGCCGCTGCCGGGGAGACTAAGTGTCCGATACAGAGGCCCAACCAATCCCAATTCTAGTTAAACCTTAGGATAAAACCTTCCAAAAAAAAAAAACTTTTCTTAATTTTATACTTTCCTTATTTCTAGTTTTTCTCTATTTACTGTTTCACTTTAGTGTATGACCTGTTCCCCTAGATCTGCACCACTGTTTAATTTCCCTGATCCAGAACTTATAATACGTACCATTCGACGAGAAAAGAAGCAATCCGCGCTTGAACAAGCAATGGCTGAACGCATCACTCTCGCTGACAACAGTAAACCCTCTATCGAAGGAAGAGGAGTACCAATTCTCTACCCTGAAACCCCTGGTCAATCTTTCGAGCTTAAACACCACATCATCCAACTAATCCAAAACCACTGTCAATTTCATGGATTGCCAAGTGATGATCCCAACTCTCACCTCGACAAGTTCATATCTCTTTCAAATTCCTACAAACAAAACGGAATTAGCCAAGACACGATCCGCTTGTATCTTTTCCCTTATTCTCTCACTCATCATGCGCACACATGGTTTGAAGGTTTAGAGACCGGCTCTATCCCTTCATGGACAGTAATGGCAACAAAGTTTCTAACAAAATACTTTCCGCCTTCTAAACAAACCAAACTTCGAAATGACATCATGAATTTCCGACAAGCTTTTGATGAATCATTATACACCGCATGGGAACGATTCAAAGGAGCCTTGAAGAAGTGCCCTAATCACCGTCTCGACAAATCCGCACAATTGTGTACCTTCTACAATGGTTTAGATCCCAACCACCGAACCACCCTCGATGCTGCTGCACAAGGAAGCTTCATGGCAAAGATCGACGAAGAAGGATGGAACCTGATAGAGAACATGACTATGCATCACCATGATTGGAACTCTGGAGATCACTCTACATCTTCAGCACCTATCGCTGCATCAAATCCAGTTCCAGTTGAAGCACTTAAAGTATTAACGGAGAAAATGGACTCACTTGTCAAACAAGTTGGAGAACTTAAGAAACAACAGCACCAAGTACACCAAGTGCAAGTCTGTCAACATTGCACCAATCCGCAACCATCTGGTGAATACCTAGTGGAGTACGAAGAAGCAGACGGCACAGTCTACTATGCTCTGTTTCCCGCTCGACCACAGAATTTTCCACCTGGTTTCAACCAAAACAATAACCAACCTAGAGGACCTCCATTCCCACAGAGAACTAACCAACCATACCAACCCCGATACCCACCTTACCCACAACAACCACAACCTTCTTATAACCAACCCCTCGCACTTCCTGCACCCACTTTCGATACAAACCAAACCGCTGAACAACCTGTAAAGACAAATGCCCCAGCTTCAAGTTCAGATGACGCCTTCACCCAATTCATGCAAGGTCAACACCTACTCAACCAAAAGACGTCCGCTAGACAAGATCAAGCCGACCTCTTCACGAGAAACCAATTGGCCGTGCTGAAGAATTTGGAAGCCCAAATTGGACAATTGGCACAACGTCTTGATAACAGACCCAGAGGAAGTTTGCCTAGCAACACGGTTCACAACCCACATGTTGAGGAAGCAAAGCAACTCACTACCGCAAATGAGGCAGCCACTCCACCCCCTGCTGCTGTACCAGTAAAGGAAAAACCAAAGATTAAGATACCAGCTGTGGAAACCACTCCAACCGTGAACAAAGAGGTTAGGATCCCTTATTCTGCTAGACTTAAAGCCCAACCTAAGAAATTATCATCCTTTAAGCTAGATGGAAAATTTCTAGATACCATGTCTAGAGTTCCCGGTCGAAATAAATATATGAGGAAATTGCTATCCACTAAGGATAAACTGCCCGAAGTAAACAACATTCCCCTTAGTTCTGAAACATCAACCCTACTTAAGAATAGCCTTCCGGAAAAACTAGGAGATACCGGTAGATTCACACTCCCTTGTTCTATTTACCAATCTGGAGACATCAACGCCTTAGCCGACCTAGGAGCCAACATTAACCTTATGCCCTACTCCCTGTTTAAAAGGCTAGAACTTGAAAATTTGAAACCCACTAAGATGACTGTCCAACTAGCTGACCAATCTGTTAGATACCCAAAAGGAATAGCTGAGAACGTCTTAGTTCAAGTTAACAAATTCTTCTTTCCGATGGATTTCGTGGTAATGGATATCCACGAGGACATAAACATCCCGATTATCCTTGGAAGACCATTTATGAACACTGCCAAAGCAGTGATTGATGTGTATAACCATACGATTGTTCTACGAGTGCATGGTGAAAGCATCACTTACAAGATCGACCAACCGGACTATACACCAGAGCAAGAAGAATGCCACGCTATATCAACAGGCAGAATATGTTCCGATGACGAATCAGATCCCGAAGAAGAACGATGCTTCACTCGCCCAACAACCTTGATCTACGATACTGAGACAGACCGAGACGAGGACGAGGAGTATCAGGAATCTGAGGAAGAAGAAGAATCCGAGGAGGACGAATCAGAACCTGAGGAAGAAGAGGAAGAACCCACTGAGGAAGATGAAAGAACGGAAGAAATGGAAGAAGAACCTGAGGAAGAGGAAGAAATGGAGGAAGATGAATATCAAACTGATTCACCACAGATGGCTGAAGTCAAGAGAGTACAAGCCTGCAAAGACTACACTTCATCGGAAAAATCCTTTGATTACGGAGCCATCCACCAAAGCTTAGATCCACTCATCTCAAAAGAATGGGAAACATTCTCGACTCTTATCTCGATCCATCAAAACCCTTCACCAGAACCCGACTCCGAGACATAGACACTTTCGAAGAAGAACTCCGAACATCACAGCACCCTGACTTGTATGCTAAACTCCTACAGAGAATTTCTGCATATAAGGCAAGACAACAAGGAAGCTTTGTTGAAGAAAACCTTCAAAACACCATCACGGAAGTCAGAACCATCAAAATCGACAGCACCCTACCTTTCAACAACGCACCCTCATATAAAGATTTCCACCAATTCCCAGATTCACGAGATGAAGATTCCGACTACCAGAGTGTCGAATTTGACGGCGATTTTGTTGACGTCACTATCGATGAAAGCTCTATTCCAAAAACTCCTCTTGCTCCACCAAATTCACCTGTCATCACAGCTGAGAGATTAGAGATTCCCCTCATCGACACTCACGAGGAAATGATTGATCTGATTGATGAAAATGATGATGTACGCATCATTATGGAGGCTATCAAAGAGTCAACCAATGAGTACAACACCGCTCAGAGACACCTGATAAGGCAGATTGAACAAGAATACGATTCATATCTCGCCAACTATGGAGAACCAGTACCCCAGACTTTGCTCAGACATATCCAAGAATTCTCCGATTCCCTTCAAGAACAAGTCACCAGAGAAGCTCAACAGCCAGAAAGACCAGACTACCCAATGGGAGAAATCGAGTTCTGCAACAACTAAAGGCAAATATACCAAAAAGTATATTGTGCCTTGGCCGGATCAGCCTTTCCTTACTCATCAAGTCAAAAGGCTACACTAGCATCAATGAGGACCCATCTTGAGAGAGCTACTGGAAATCCACAGAACTATGCTGACATAAGAATGGTGGGAGATCTTAGAACCCTTCTAGATCTCATCGAGGCTGGAGAACATCTTACAACTCCAGAAAATATCAGGATCGTCATTCACTCCACCATTGGTCATCACGTCGAACTAATAGTGGACGAGCTAAATCAGGCAGCATTTGAAGAAACACTCGTGACATCCCAGCACGATATTGGAACATGTCACCAGTCAACTTAGCATCCTATGTAATAGATCGACTGCATGGAATGTATGAGGAAGAAGACATAAAAATTAACGCTTACCGCAACGGATATTGCAAAATATTCAGCAAGTTAATCTACGTCTTCACGGACTCAGATTTTCCCTTCAACCGTGAGCAACATTAACTCATCAGACAAGTATGCCAAGCAACCCGATCTTTTGGAGGAGACCCTTTAGCTGAAGACTTTCAAGAAGTAAAGACTCAATTCATGGCTTGGATCACCTCAATAGGAAGAAACCACCCCCAGCGTGAGATTATTCGAACTCACACCTGCACTCGAATTGACCCTAACGGACCAGTCACAAGGGCAGTTCGATACATCAGCTATGGGATGGCAATCCTCAACAGACTAGCCACTGACCACTTCAAGAGCTTCAGGATGGAGTCCACCACTCCGCCAACTCTCATTGCCGACATGATAGAGCAATTCTTGTGATACTTTCCTCCACGCTACAACTTACCTAGGAACCACAGTGACCACTCTAGTACCACGGACACATCCAGCATCATCTGAAGAAGAAAGCACTAAGTCGAGCTCTCAACTTTAAAAGAGCGCTTCTCGGGAGGCAACCCGTGTTTTTACATTTTTGCAATTTTACTTTCCAAGAAATGATGAAATCTCCGACTATCTTTCACACTCGGATCATACAAAGCATGCACCAGCCTGCAAGGAAGCATCAAGACCAGAAGAAAAGTATATCCGACGTGTTCACACCTACGAGACCAATCACAAGAAGAATTGATCAAGACTGCACCAAGAAGACGAAATCCGGCACATGCACCAAAGGAACACATGCACTAAAGGAACACATGCACCAAAGGAACACTACACCCTAAGTGTGGGATTTTACCCCGTTAAAAGCTTAGTATAACATCGAGGACGATGTTTCTTTAAGTGTGGGATAGCAGTAGTTGCACTACTGTAAAATGGATAATGGTATACGCTTGATTCTAAAATCGTTGCTCTTTATTAGACCATCCTTCTCCAAAAAGTAAACAAAATTTTCAAAAATATGTTAAAAATGAAAAATTTTATACAAAGAATGATTTACTTTGGGAAAAAGGATAATTAAAATACAAGTTCTTTTGAAAAATTAGTTTTGTAATCCCATAAAGAGCATCGCATGACTAGGCACACAACAACCCAACTTTCGATTCGTGAGGTATCTTGAGCCATAAGAAAAGCATTCACTTTTAATGCTTCACTTTTTCGATTCTTGAGTGTGCCGATGTATGCGTTTAGAATCAGAACTTGCTCCTGTTATACATTTCGAATCCAGATTGGTCAGTGAAAAGGAGATCGAATCACATCATTCTAAAACCCATCCGTACACCCATTCTCCCAAAGAAAAATAGATACGTTACCCCTCACCTACTCAAAAGCATCCTTCAAGCTTCATAAAAAGTCTCAAAGATGATTGAAGAGAAATCGCAAGGGGTTGACGTCGAAAAAAAAATCCGAAGAAAAAGGAAATCAATAGGAGAAAAAGACTCCTTCCGCAAATATCAAAAGGCGTCAATCCCCTAAAAATCCCAACTTCGACAAAAAGAAAATCAAAAACCCAAACCTCCTCTCATACCACCAACCTTTCACTCCAAAAACCTTACATCCCCTCTCCTTGAATGATTGTGGCTAGATCGACTTCACACTCACCAAAAAGGTAACGATTTGATTCTCGATCAAGCCTATGATGATAAACGATACATGATTGGCGTTCTGAGTGATTGATAATATTAGAATAGGAAACCCTAAACACTTTGAGTGATTTGAGTGACCACCTTGAGAGGATCGCCTAGTCATGTATCCAAGATCAAAGATCACAAGCATGCTCCTAAAGATTACAATCCTTCCTTTTCCAAAAACAAGCATTTTACTTTCCCAAAACCCCTTAGTGAAAAGTTCCACCTTAAAATTATTTTATTTTTAGCATGTTGAAAATCGAGTTTGCTTGAGGACAAGCAAAGTTCTAAGTGTGGGATACTTGATATCGCGTAAAAAGTCACGTTTTTACTACCGATATCTCTCTCATTCTGGAACGATTCTTGGCACTTTAATTCAAAAACATTACAAATCAATAGTATTATGCCAAGATAGTCAAAACAAGGTCGCACGATAAAAATCAAGCAAAACGGATGAAAAACGAAGATTCCATGCACGTTTGAAGATTCCAGACACCGGAACGAGGTTTCAAGTAAAAAGAGTCCATCACCAACATCTATTTGACCCAAGATGTTCGTTTTCAAATTAAAAATCCAACAGAAGAAGAATCAACTAAAACGGACGAAGAACGAAGATTCTACGCACTCCGGAAGATCCAAACGATTCGTACGACACATCTAAAGTTCAGAGACATATTTTTGGGATTTCTTTTCATCAAAAACTTCGTTTTTGAATTACGAATCCAACGCAAAAAGAATCAACGCAAACGGACACGTAACGAAGAAAACACGCACGAATCGAGAAACGCAGCAACCGGCAGCAGACTGGTGCCACTGGCAGCCAGCCGCCAGCTGCTGGCAGCAAGCCGCTGGCTGCTGCCCGCCACCCACACGGATTGCGCTTTTTCGTCCTTTTTCGTACCCGGTGCTAGACCGTTTCCTACTTTTCGTACATGGTGCCACTACCTTTTTCGCCTTTTGTACCTGGTGCTACTACCTTTTCCACCTTTTGCTAATGTGTGCTTCCTTTGGCTAAAATGCACCAAAACTCCTCTATAAATAGGAGGCATTGGTTCATTTGAAACACACACCTTGGAATAAACACCTACACCTACACACACTTTCTTCTAGCTTTTCTTTCTTTCTTTGTTTTAAATTAGTATTAGGCTAGTAGCAAGGAATGTGTTTGTAATCCTTGGTGAGGAACGCATTTGTAATCGTTGGTGTACGCTTGGAGCAACTCTTATTAATTCAAGTCTACTCCTTCTCGCATATTAATCTCGGTTATTTCTATCATTATCTATCTTGATTAAATATGTATACTTTAATTATTCTAGAGATAGTTTATGCCATGATTAGCGAGTAGTTTACTATTGTGTTTGTTGTGATGTAGTTAGCATATATAATTATGGGATGACTTTAAATATGTCGTGAAATAATATGACGGCCCCTATTCGACTGTTACTCGGTATAGTGCTGGAAATGCTTTTAAGCAAAGTACATACGTATGGAAGCCGGTAACGACCGAAGGTAGTTGTATTATGGATCGACATTATAAAACGGAAACTTTATGAACGGACTTATCTTATGATTTTAAAACTAAAACTTACATTCGCCTTTCGATTGAAAAACGTGATTGTAACCTTGTAAAGAGGAGTCGCGAACCTTATTACTTGGTCAATAGTTATCTGTGTAAAACTATGGTTTCGATTGTAACACTATGCGAGCATCATAAAAAGCAATGTGATTACGTGGAAGTGCCATGAGTAATGTACACTTAGAACCACAATGTACTTATCATGTAAACATCGTGAAGCAATTGAATCCACAATGGAAACATCGGTAAACGATTAAATACATTGTGGACTACCATAGCATTTTCTGACATGGTCTGGGTTTAACTCTATGCAAAAAGCCGTCAGCATTTTTATTATTGCTTTAATTAGATTAGATTAGTTTAGATTAGATTAGGTAGGCTATAGGCTAAATAACCATTTACGAAAACCTAGGGATTTGTTAATTGTATTGAGAAAGGCAAGTTTAAAATCCAATTTAAATCGATACTTTTCCTTAACCTATGAAATATAAAGTAAGGTACGCAAGAAACCTCAACATTTTCCTTTGCTTACCACGCTTAAAATTCATTAATAGGAATTGATCAACTAAGTCCGAACATATTTGGTAAGTTAATAGTTTGCTAAATTTATAGTCCTTATGGTATTAAGAACGGTTAGACTTGTTGTAGACTTGCTACTCTATTCCTTCGCCCACGAGTAAATGTGCTCAATAACAAGGGCCACTGACTCCCTCACAGGAGAGTGTGGAGAGTTGAGCATTGTCTGTCTGATCAGAATCATGACACCGTGGTTCCTCGTGACATATTAGTTGATAACCGACTAATAGGGAATCTATCGGTTATATCATAAACTACCAAGTCTAGTAAACATACCAAATTTAGTAAACGTTTTCCCTACAAGTCAGCGTCCCACATTATAAGCTAATGAACTCACAACAAATAATCCTTTTATTATTTGATTTACAATTATCTTTTATTCGCTTTAATTAGTTTAATTAATTAACTGAACCAAAAACCCCCAACGTACTTTTTTAATCTTTACTAGAAAAGAAAGATTGATTGGATCCCCTCTGTTTCAATTCAGTTTCTCTTTAAGAACGACTCTAGGTCATACTTACCATCTACTAGCCTTTTGGTTCAGTATCAGTAAGTCACACTTAGACCCCAGCAAATACAAATTTAAAACACCCACGATCGTTGTTCGAGCACCGTCTTCACACGGACGCTTGCGAGCGCATCATCGCCCTTAGCGACACAAGCCCATATGTCGCAGATATGATCTGCGACACAACAGACTATGTCGCACTTAGCGACACAAAGCCGTATGTCGTACGCTATGTCGCATGAAACAGAACCAAGAAAACACAAATTTTACTAAGTGTCGAGACCTAAAATTATATCACTCGATTTCACCCAAATTCAAGTCCAGATGCATTTTTCACCAAAGCTCGACCCCAGCCAGGGGCTCTGCCCCTTGGACCCCGCTAGGGGCTGCCGCCCCTTGGACCCCGCTACCAGGGGCGCTGCCCCCGGACCCCCGTCATTAACGGGCTTCGCCCTTACCCTAGGGTCACGAGTAACCGTGTTACATCTAAACTTTCACACAAAGTGCTAAACTTGTATAACATCAAACACGAATGCGACATGACTTCTAAAACACATTGGAACTTACTTTTAAGTATAACACTTCAAAATCATGAAAGTAATAATGAGATTATTTATACAACCAATTCACCGACGGCCGTATACATTTTCAAAACACAAGTCAAACAACCAAATCGTAGTAATTTGGACATTCTAAGTTGGACGAACAACTACAAGGGCAGTCTTACGAGATGCCTACTCATGTAATAACCATTGTGTGTCTT
This sequence comes from Pseudognaphalium luteoalbum, assembly GCA_963422505.1. Taxonomy (NCBI): domain Eukaryota; kingdom Viridiplantae; phylum Streptophyta; class Magnoliopsida; order Asterales; family Asteraceae; genus Pseudognaphalium; species Pseudognaphalium luteoalbum. The sequence goes on along the minus strand of OY730193.1, from coordinate 92,660,118 downwards.
GGACACCCTCAGGTTACAAGTCTTGGGACATCAATCCACCGCTAATCAATTCAAGTTTATTAATTTAAACACTCAAGGCTCAGGTGAGTCTCATGGCCCCTCTTTTTACTGTTTTACTAGGGGTGTGATACATTGCTCTGTTTTTAACACGTGAACGTGAGTACATATTTCAATATACTACATGAGTTATTTTCAACTAATCAAATCAATGTCCTCTGTCAGTATAGTCTGGTAATACGAAAGTAGCGTGAATATTAGTATATGGTACCATATAGGATTGACCCACCTCATCCAGGTTAGTCGCGCTAACCTCTGCAACGGACGTACTAATATTTGGGAAAACGAGTGTAGATTAGGCACTCGTGGAGGCACCTCGCTCGGAATTCTCTATATGGGACCCGACCCTCGAGTTAAGCTCAGACTATGTGCTCATGGTTGTATACACTATCAGTATCATTTGCTGGATGCAAATCAACATTTAAATCTTGCGGTTCACACACTATTATTTGATATCTAAACCTGTGAGCTCACCAGCGTTAGCTGACCCATTTTAGCATGTATCACAGCTACTCAACAGTAGATCTGGACTGCCCATCAGGATGCATCTTAGCTCGAGTCTTCATGCAAACTTCAGAGATTTCATTGCATTATTAGATTTTGTATAACTAATTATGTACTTAAATCTCTCATATTACGAACACGAGCTATGTACGAGTTCAAACTGTTGTAAACCTTTAATATTAATATATTTTGTTAAAACGGCGCATATAGAGTCGTTTGCTATATATCTGTGTGCTTGATTATTGATTAGTAACACCCAAATTATGCTTCCGCAAAACATTAAATTTGGGGGTGTTACACCTGTCACCGCTGACTTGATTCTTTAAAATGATACTCTTATATTCTCTTTAGATTTGGAAGCTATGCTCATGTCTGGGTTACAGGGGTATGTCATTGGTGGGGACCTTGGAGAAATATTCATTCTAACAATAAAAGGTTAACTCACAGACCCGGATGTAACGTGTTTAAGTGGATAAACAATACCAGTAATATTCTTGAAATAATTTCTATAAAAGGTGTTTTAAGTGTGCTAAGTAAATTTAAAGTGGACAAATATACTGATAATCGAAATAACACTTACTATTTTCTAATAATTGCATGTTGGCCTGATATGATCTCTTAGCAGACGTAAAACAATCCTATTCCCAAATTTATTTTAATCTTTGTTCTTTACTTTTCATTTATACAGAAAATACAAAAAGATTTTATTTCTATATTATTTTCTTCAAACATCACGTATCTTGTTAAAGTCAAATACTGAGGATGTAAAGGATGTCGGTTATTCTCCAAAGACTGTGAAGATAAATTCTATTAGAGAAGCTGCTGATGATTGAGAGATAGTCACATAGTTTGAAGATCTTATTGTATGATAAATGTATGTCATTCACATAAATCAGGACATCAAGATTGTTTGAAGACCATGCTATCTCAATGGGGGAGTTTCTGATTGTTAAAGACATGAAGGAGTTTGTTGGTGAAGGCTAATTGAAAGTTATTTGACCAAGCTGCTGACATGGGGGAGTTTGTTGGTGCATTTTGTGTGTCAGTCACTTGGTCAACGTTTGTACTTATCAAAGTCAGTTAGTCTTAGTATGTGATGTGATTAGTGTGTATATTCGAGTCTGTAAACGAAATATAATTATAGAATATACATAGAATATTAGTCATACGACACAGTGCTTATGTCGCAATGGTCACAATAGCGACACAATTCTTGTGTCGCTAATATGTCAGGTCAGACTATAAATAGAGTTGTAGGGTTTCATTTGTAGATTGATCAAACCCTAGAGAGTGAGAGAGAGGCGTGGTCAGAGAGAGAGAGACAGAGTTTGTGTTTGTAAAGATTCGTTAATCAATTGTTAATACATACAAAAGCTTATATTAATTGTGTGTTCGATTCGTTAAACGTTCATTACTAGATTGTTTGTATTCCGCGCATTCAATTGAGGTGACGATCTAATTAGGTCTGGTACGGGAAGCTACACCTGCTCAACCCCATTCTGCTTGTAAGAGTTAGAGATCTGAATAAATTTGTCGATATGGGCATTAGGGTCATTACGGGGTAGACCGTGGAATTGACAATTGTCATTGATAAGTTGAACGATGTGGTCTTTAAGTTCGAAAGATGCACCTTCGATCACCGGATAGCTGAGTGGTCCTCCTCGTTCTTCGATTGACAGTTTGGTATGGTCGGCGAGAGTTATCCGTGCAGCCATCTGTTGGAAGCGAGAGCGTATTTCTTTGCGGTTTGTTCGGAGGATCGACTCAGGATCGGGTGTGAAAATGAGTGGTTCAGTTCTGGTCGAACGTCGTTGTGTGTTGTGGGAAAGAATTTTCGGTTGGAACAAGGAAAAGAAAACTACGGGTATTTACAGGTGGTACTAAAGAGTTCGTCTAAGTAACACCCCAATTTTTAAGATATTAATTTAGTGTACACAAAGATATACTTATTTTTAATTATTGATCTTTTAATAATAAGTTATAATAGAATACGTAAATAGTTGTTTAGTTCCAGACTGTGTAGTAAGAAAATTTAAGAGATTTATAGACACAGATATGTGTCTTCTCTTTAATTCCTTCAAACATTCCAGACCTTATTTGGAAGCTAAGAAAATCGCAGGAAGAGGGAGAAAACCAAGAACCAATCTTCAAATTGTGTTTAAGTCTCTCAATTCAAGCTCTAGAACTCAGAATCATCATCTCCTTTCTTCTTCTTTACTCCGTGTAAGTAATCCTTTTAATTATGAACCCTAGAATTTGGGTTATCTATGGGTTTTGAATGGGAGGTGATTATAATCCGAAATTAGGGCTTGTAATTGTCAAGATTATGATAGTTTAGCTTAATAATGGTGATTGTTAACTTAATTTCATCTTATAATTGAAATATAGTGATTAGGGTTCATGAGGGTTTCTCATGAATCTTGTATCTTAGCTTGAATTAGTAATTATAGATGTTAATAGTAGTAAGATAATAGTAATGATCACATGAAAAGTCCTAATTATGAATATGAAAGTGTAATTAGTTAAATTAGTGAAAGTGGAAGTTAGTTTGATCAAAGTAGAGTAGAAAAATTAGATGAATTAGTGAAAATATGATTAGCTATTCTTAATTTGTTATTATGTATATGTGTTAGGTGTTAAAAAGGTGGAATCAATTTGTGAGCAAGTGCCATCAATTAATCTAACACATCAAGGTGAGTTTATGAAAGTAGTTAGATCATAATTGTTGATTAGTTTTAATTAGTTGTTGATAATGATATGATTATGGTGAAAGTCAATGATTAGAATAGCTAACCAAGGTTAGCTATGTTAGCTATGTTGTGATTAGTAGCTAACTTATGTTAGCTAATTATATGATTAGACTAGCTAATTGAGATTAGCTAGATGAATGATTAGATACGTGCATGTATGATTAGAATTGCGAAAAGGAGAGTTGCAAGAAAAAGGGAAGTAGTTTATTTACTTTGCGTATTTCATTATCTATTTAATAATGCATTGTATTCATTAGTTTTCATATTCTCACTAAGAAAATTGCTTATATAGTTAAGTTATGTGTAGGTACAAGTGGAAGTGGAAAAGGGAAGGATATTGCTAAAGGGTAGAAATGGAATTGCGATGGTTTTTAGTTATATAAAAAAAAAATTGGGCGTTTCAAGTTGGTATCGGAGCGATGGTTTAAGAGATTTAAGCAATCTACAGTAGGATTGCCTAAACTTAAACCACCTATAAATGATTAGTTATGAATTATAGTATGTTTTAGTAGCATGATTAGTATATGATTAGTTATTATGACAATGAGAAAGATATTGCTTTGATACGCAGTGTGTTTAAGAACTTTGAGTAGAAATGTGTTATTAGTTTAATATAACTACGTCTGGCCAACGAGGTTATATTACATTAATACACATAGGAGATTCAAAGCTGTTAAACACATAATATGAGAGGCAATAATTGTTTTGATAGTTGAATTAGAGATTTTTATGTAATTATGTATGATAGTATTAATTATGTTATTTGTATTATTTAGTAAATGGAACCTACACCAAATAAGGAAGCTGAGGGTTCAAATGTACATTCTCCCAATCAAGAGGAGAATGTTTCAGGAAGAATTTTAGATCCTGAAGACCAAATGTTGTTGAAAGAAGCCATTGGGCAAGCTTTACAAGAATTTGCTCCTAAAGTATATGAAAGAATGGAGCAAATAATTAGTACTCGATTAGTAGAATTTGAACAGAAGCATCCTGTTTTAGTAAACCCTCAGCTAAATAATGAAATGTTGAATGCTCAACACCAGATAAATAAAGAGAAAGAACGGTTTTAATATAAAAACTTTACAAATTGTAGTCCTCCAGAATTTCATGGTGAAAGGGATCCGATCAGTAGTCATAGGTGGATTAGTAAGATAGAATAAACCTTTATGCTTTGTGATTGTCCAAAAAGGTTATAAGTATTGTTTGCGGCACATCAGTTAAAGGATAGTGATCAGGATTGGTGGGGCACACAGAATAGAACTCATGGTGCAGAAGAAGCTGCAAAGTTCTCATGAAATATACTTATTTTTAATAAGTGGGCGAGAGTTGTAACACCCCAATTTTTAAGGTATTAATTTAGTGTACACAAAGATATACTTATTTTTAATTATAGATCTTTTAATAATAAGTTATAATAGAATACGTAAATAGTTGTTTAGTTCTAGACTGTGTAGTAAGAAAATTTAAAAGATTTATAGACACATATATGTGTCTTCTCTTTAATTCCTTCAAACATTCCAGACCTTATCTGGAAGCTTAGAAAATCGCAGGAAGAGGGAGAAAACCAAGAACCAATCTTCAAATTGTGTTTAAGTCTCTCAATTCAAGCTCTAGAACTCAGAATCATCATCTCCTTTCTTCTTCTTTACTCCTTGTAAGTAATCCTTTTAATTATGAACCTTTTATGTAATCCTTTTAACGGGCATGGGATCTAGGACTTGAGTTATCCTTCAAGACTTATGCAAAGGTTTTGATCTGACCTACAAAGAAGAATTTATATAGATTGAAAACAAGTAATTCACATGTTAGATAAATAAGAGATGTTCCTATGAAGTATCCAAAGGTTTTCAAAATGAATCTCTTAGGCAAACTTTGAATTCTAGAAATTGTGGAATATGCACGACTGGACGATCTCACCGGTGGTCAGTCAATTCACTCAAACTGTATCGGGGTTCCTATTATCCTAAGCCAAATGAAATATCACTCAATACCATTTGTGCAACATTCGTCGTCATAGGCATGCCCGAGGATCATATCTCCATCACTTAGACAGGAACGGTATGATTATCCCGGACATTCAGATGGGTTGTAATGTTTGGTCGGGTTTAAAAAGAGTATGGATAAATGGGGGTATCTATGTTTTAAGGGGTTTGCTTATCTCAGGACTTTCAAATTTTTGAACAACTCTACCTAGATATCCTTTTTTACGAAAATGGAAACGGATAACTGTTTAGGGGAGAGATAGCTATTTTGACTTCTATCTTTTGAAAACACACGGAGTTTTCGAGAGATTTTGAAGCACTTAGCTTTATTCCAACTATTTTTTTCTTTTTCTCACTCTTTTCAATTTCTATTTTTGGGCTTAGATTTTTCTTGCCGAGAAATTTCTAAAGGATTTTTGTTTCTTTAGTTCCCCTTTTTGAGATCCTTTCTAATTTTCATTATCCAATCTTTTTCGAATTTACTTGGTGCCAATTTTTCGCACCATATGACTCTCGATTTTTGAGGATAGAACATAGAACGCACACGAGGAGTTTTTAGTAAACACGATTTTGTGAATTTTTGGAGTGAAAACAAAAAGGAATACCTAAATATCATTTTTCAAAAACTTAAAAATATCAAGATAAGTTTTTGGTGGGTAGAAAATAAGGGGTTTAAAAATGAGGGTTTACGAAAGAAATAGGCTAAGGCTCAACAGGGTTTACTAGGCGGATCATCAACACTAAAAATGAGTGTTGGAAGGGTTTTGGGCTTGAAGAGATATGTAAAAATGGGGTTTAAATCCTAGGGAATGTCAAGGTCCTCTAATCATACCTATGTTACGTATGACACCTGTCAATGTTATCTCGAAATGTATACCTGGGGCAAGTTCTAATTCAGAAATGCATGCACCGGTCACACACAACAAACGAATAGTGAAGCATTTAAAATGAATGCTTATAAGGCTCAAATTCCTCACCGCAAAAATTGGGTTATATGTGTCTAGTCGTGCGATGCCCCTCTTAGATCCTTATCTTAAATTGTTTGGAATCCGACATGATTCGACCTCCTTTTTATCAACTTTTGAATACTTGTAAAAAAGATTTGTACTTTTTCTTACATTGTGACTCAGAAAAGTTTAAAATTTTTGAAAATTTTGGCGAAAATAAGGATTGAAAATTTATTTGAGGACCTGCATGTTTCTTAGATCAACTTAAACATATATTTTGACAGACGAGAGATATACTGTTGTCCCACACTTAGAAATAAACATTGTCCCCAATATTTCTTCATCAAGTAGGGAGAATCCCACACTTAGGGTTTTGCCTTAGAAAAAATGTAAATTTAAAAGTTTAAAGTATGGAGGATCCCACACTTAGAGATTTAAGTTGGAATAAGCATATCTAAGTTACGTAGAAACTAGAAGGGTTTAGGAGAGGTACTTCCCTACGGTTAGAGAGCACTGGAATCAGGACCAGGTTTGTGAAGGAGTGGTGCTAGTGATCTCCTGGATTTGTGGACCAGTCTCTATTTAAAGCTCATCCATTCCTTACTAAGCTAACTACTGCAATATCATAAACACGATCACAATCACCAGTTCAATATTTCAACATCATAATAAGTCATAAATAAAACATAAAGTAAATAAGATAAACTAAAAGTCATCTAGTAAATCATCCATGTCTGGGTCAAATGCTGCAAGTGCGTTACTGTCTGGAACGGAAGTAGGTGATGTGGCAACAGTGGAACCCGGCATCATAGGTGCAACAGGAGGGTCAGGAGATATCTCAGCATCAGCAGGAAGAGTGGGCTCTGAAGTGGGGGCAGCTGGGAAGAATGACCATGGTGGGAGAGGTGGTTTCGGACCTTGACCAAGTCTGAAGGACTGGTCGGGAAGTCTCAGGAGTCCAACCATCTCTCTGATGTCAGAGTGAGAATCATGTTGGATGGAGAGCTCTCGAAGAATCGTCCAAGTCATGGCTGGATTAGTTGTGGTGACCCCATAGTCGAATACTAGCACAGATACTGGAGTGATCATCATATCTGTCGCATGCTCCTCTAGGACGGTGGTCAGCTTCTTCTTTTCTCTGCGGTTTTTCTTCTTCTTCTGTTGAGTCTAAGCAGTGTGTCCTGATGTCTCGGATGAAGCGTCCATCCTGAAACATAAAGAAAAACATGTAATGTTAAAGTTTATGAAATTATACAAATGCAGTAGAGTTAGATGACTTTTAAAAGATTTTTATTAAGTTTGAGTCATCTGAATGGTTGCATTTGTATAAGTCAAATAAATCTTATCTCCGATGTATATGTAAGAGTGCGGTGCTGTCGGGTATCTAGCCTATCCTGCATTTATTAGTTCAGGGATGATAGTACTAAGCAAAAATAAATATAGAAATAAAATAAAAAAAATCTAAGATAAGCAATGGGGTGCCTTCCAAGAGCGCTTGTTTAACGAGTCTTTAGCTTGACTCTTTTACCTACTTTGTTGGCTCAAGGTGGTTCAAAGATATAGACTTCCTCACTAGAAGGAAAGTCTTCGATGTAGTGCTTTAAGCGGTGGCCATTGACTTTAAAATTACCATCCGGTGCCTCTAGTTCGACTGCTTCGAAGGTAAAGACCTTTGATATCACGAATGGTCCGCTCCACCTTGATCTGAATTTGAATAAAAACTTTTTGAAGCGCGAATTGTAGAGAAGAACTTTACCTCCAGGTTTGAACTTAGAAAATTTAAGTTTGGCCTCGTGGATATTCTTGGTTCGCTCCTTGAAATGTAGAGAACTATCTTATGCTTGGTCTCTCAATTCGGCTAGTTCGTTCATCTGCATCTTGCGATGTAATCCTATTATAGAAGGGTCTAAGTTACTATCTTTGAGCGCCCAGTGAGCTTTGTACTCCAACTCTATCGCTAAGTGACACGCTTTTCCATAGACTAGCATGTAGGGCGTGGTTCCTAATGGTGACTTGTATGTTGTTCTGAATGTCTACAGAGTATCGTCTAATTTCTCAGCCCATCTCTCCCTATGATTAACTAAGGTTCGTTCTAAGATTCTCTTGAGCGCTCTGTTAGTCACTTCGGCCTACTCATTCGTCTGCGGGTGGTAAGCCGTAGAGGTCTTATGGGTGACACCATAATACTGTAATGTCCTCATAAACTTAGCATTACAGAAATGCGTGTCCCGATCATTGATGATCACCTTTGGAGTGCCGAAATGAGAAAAGAGCTGCTTCAAGAATTTTACCACTACTCGGGAATCATTGGTGCGAAATGCTTGTGCTTCGGCCCATCTGGAGACGTAGTCGACAGCGAGTAGAATATATTCCTTCCCGTAGGATTTTCGGAAAGGTCCCATGAAATCCAAACCCCGTATATCAAAGATCTCACAAGCTTGGATGTTAGTAAGTGGTATTTCACTTCTCGATGAGATACTTCCAAACCTTTGGCAAGCATCACAGCGTTTTACCAAGTCTTGAGCATCTCTGAAAATGGTCGGCCAGTAGAAGCCGGAGTCGTATACTTTCCTTTCAGTCATCTTTGCTCCATGATGTCCTCTAGTTGGTCCGTGATGACTTTGGTGAAGAATGTTCCTTGCCTCCCTCTCATCCGCGCATCTTCTGATAATTTGATCCGGACACACATTGAAAAAGTGTGGATCGTCCCAATAGTAGTTCTTTACATCTCTAAAGAATTTGCGTCTTCTAGAGGTGGGCATTCCCTTTGGCATAATTCCTCCAACCAGATAATTAGCTTAGTCTGTATACCAAGGGTTATAAGTGAATTGAAATCCCTTTTGGTAGCCTCTGATATTCATGAGTTGTTCTTCGGGAAACTGGTCTTGAATTTCTCGTTCATCAAGCTTTTCCATCGATGGGTTTTCCAATCGACTGAGGTGATCTGTTGCGACATTTTTTGCTCCCTTTTTATCTTTGATTTCTATGTCGAATTCTTGGAGAAGTAGAATCCATCGAAGCAGTCTCGGTTTAGCATCTGGCTTTTTGAAGAGATACTTCAATGCTGAGTGATCTGTATAGACAATAGTTTTGGACAATATTAAATGTAACACCCCCAAATTTCACTGTTGGCAGAAGCAAGCTTTGGGGTGCTACTAATCAAATATCAACAACACAAAGTATACAGCAAACGACCTCTAAATGAGACGTTTAAAAATAGTTACATTTCAATTATAAAATTGTTTGAAAAACGTAGTGTTTTCGGTTACAAAAATGTTGTTCCCTGCAGTCCACGCGTGTAGCGGGAGATTCTATTACATAATGCTAAGAATCTCCGTTAAATACAATGTAGAAATCATGCGACTCTAGCTAGTATCCAAGGGAAATCCTACTCCGTCTGTGTACCTAAGATACAAAGCTAAAAAGGGTCAACCAAAAAGGTTGGTGAATCTTACAGGTTTAGTAATAAGTAATCGTTATGAACCACAAGTATGTACCAGTGTTGCTATCAAGGTAAACCAGTAAGTCAGCAAAGTAGCCATGAGCTCATAAGTTGAAGCTTAACAGTGTGTAAGTATGAATCAATTAAGAATCATATAAAGTACCCCCGTGAGTGCTATCCCGACACTCATATGTAACAAATACTAATATGCCTGTTTCTATGGTAAATCCATGGTAGCGCTACTACCCCAGGCAGGGATTGTCAGTCCCAAATTGATCCATTTACTAGTAATCGTGCTTAAGTCCATAACTAACAACTTATGATAGGAGGCTTTCAGTGGATAAAAGTAACTCATGCAATGTGTGTAAAAAGTAGTGTAATCAATTCAGTACATTGTGTCCATATGTAAAACAGTTGCTAAGTATCTCACCCCAAAGTAGAAAAATAGTAAAAGTGGGGATGTAAGACTCACCTGAGTCTAGCAAGTATGATGTGAAATCAACCGAGTAAAGCGGATGTAAGTCCGTGTATCGGTTCTCAGAACCTTGCAACCTTCTGGCGTCTGAAACGCACAAGGTTATAAGTAAATAAGTAAATAAGTTGGTGTCTTGAAAGATCACACATGCTAGTTGTCTACTCAACTAGGAAATGTCCAAGTGTTTGTTTAGTATTTCATTTGTAGTTAGAAAACAAGTATGGACCGTTGGTGACGGTTTGTAATAATAATCCAAAAGTGTTATTATTATATGTATCGTTGTATCAGGTTTCATTATTTGTAAGTGTTCGACACTTAGTGTGAAAAGTATTTACAAGTTCTTGGATGACGGGGGTCCGGGGACAGCGCCCCTGGTAGCGGGGTCCAAGGGGCGGCAGCCCCTGGCGGGGTCCAAGAAATTTAATTTTTTATTTCTACTACATTGATTTGGTAAAAATCGCATCTGTAATTTAAAATCAGGAAAATTGACCTAGTCTGGCTATGGACTGAAAAGGTGTTGCGAACTGAGTTCGCGGTGCGAGCTGAGTTTGGGCTCGCAAAGCAGGGTAGGCTGCGAACCGAGTTGGGTTCGCAGGACAAGGTTCGGCTCGCAAAAACTCGACTCACCGGTGAGGTCAGTTCGCAAGTCAACTCGCGAGTCAAAAGTCAACTCCCAAGAATCTCAGCACGCAAGTCGAGTTCAACTCACACTGGTACAAATTTGTGATTTGGTCACACCAGAAAAGTGTGACGATATGCATATAGTCACACTTGTATTTTCACAGTCTGTGTGACTAAAGGTCGAGCGACCATAGGGTACATACGATTACATTATCTGGTTAGTGGCCGTATCTATTTAAAAAGAGTAACCAAAACCATAAAATGTGTGACCATATGCTCTTTAAAGTCAAGTAAATGTGTATCTTGTGTAACTATTGTTCATCCAATGGCCACTTGAATTTTATGTTTGTGTAGCGTTTTGTAACATCTAGTCACACAATGAGTATTTTATTTTGGGATTTGGTCACATTAAATTAAGCCAAAAGTGGCCATAGGTGTTAATAAGTGTGACATATGCTCTTTAAAATCAAGTAAACGTGTATTTTGTGTGACTATTGTTCATCCAATGGCCACTTGAATTTTATGTTTGTGTGGCGTTTTATAACATTTAGTCACACAACAAGTGTTTTATTTTAGGATTTAGTCACATAAAATTAAGCCAAAAGTGGCCAAAAGTGACCAAAAGTGTTATTAAGTGTGACCATATGCTCTTTAAAGTCAAGTAAACATCTATTTTGTGTGACTATTGTTCATCCAATGACCACTTGAATTTTATTTTTTGTGGCATTTTGCAACATTTAGTTACATAACGATTGTCTTATTTTGGGATTTGGTCACATAAAATTAAGCCAAAAGTGACCAAAAGTGTTAATAAGCGTGACCATATGCTCTTTAAAGTCAAGTAAACTTGTATTTTATGTGACTATTGTTCATCCAATGGCCACTTGAATTTTATGTTTGTGTGTCATTTTATAACATTTAGTCACACAACAAGTGTTTTATTTTAGGATTTAGTCACATCAAATTAAGCCAAAAGTGGCCAAAATTGTTATTCATTGTGACCATATGCTCTTTAAAGTTAAGTAAACGTGTATTTTGTGTGACTATTGTTCATCCAATGACCACTTGAATTTTATGTTTGGGTGGCATTTTGCAACATTTAGTCACACAATGATTGTCTTGTTTTGGAATTTGGTCACATAAAATTAAGCCAAAAGTGACCAAAAGTGTTAATAAGTGTGATCATATACTTTTTAAAGTCAAGTAAACGTGTATTTTGTGTTACTATTGTTCATCCAACGGTCACTTGAATTTTATGTTTGTGTGGCATTTTATAGCATTAAGTCACACAATGAGTGTTTTATTTTGGGATTTGGTCACATAAAATTAAGCCAAAAGTAGTCATATGTATTAATAAGTGCGACCACATGCTCTTTAAAGTCAAGTAAATGTATATTTTGTGTAACTATTGTTCATCCAGTGGCCACTTAAATTTTATGTTTATGTAGCGTTTTGTAATATTTAGTCACACAACGAATTAATCAAACAGTGGTCACAAAGGGTGACCATATTATGTGAGTGCATCTTTAGTCACATATAACAATTTAATAATTTGTATCAAATTGCATTAACCATTCTATAAATCAAATGAATACAACAATATGAATTCTATATCTAATCAATGCAAAGATTAATTATCAATGACAATTGTTTCTGCGAATATCAAATGACTTCAATATTTTTGTTGTCAACTCTTAGACTCCCATCAATGAATGTAGAAATCAACCAATCGACTAGCATTATTTTCCTTGCTCACTTCTAAACAACGTTATGTTGAAGAGGTCTTCGTAGTCTCAGTACATGCTGGAAAGAAAAAGGAAAGTAATAAAGCTTAGCTTATATATATATATATATATATATATATATATATATATATATATATATATATATCAGCATGTATGTCCCTATTGATAAACATAATTATAATTAATAGAACTAAAAGAGCTTACCCTTGGTCCTCAATCATCTGCTTAGGGTCTATATTCCTCTCTTTGTGTCTTGGATCATATTTGGGTTCGCAAGCTTGTAAAAGGTTTGCCCTCCCATAACAAATGGCCTTATTACATCTACTTCCATGGTAGATAAATTCAGCTACAAATGTGAACATTAATTAGATAAAAGTAAAGAGCAAGAAAGACTACATCTGAGGTACTACACTTGTATAAACCATAACTAATTCATTCCTAACCCATTATAGGTGAGTCATCTAGTAGTTAGTGTCGGCCAAGTTGCTCTCAGTGTTACTTATTTACTAAGAAATGATGAAAATTAAAAAAATAGTAATAGAAAAGGAGTCTTTCCAATCATTTATTAATCAAACCTTTCATCATCAGATTCATCAATATCGGCATCAGAATCGGCAGACGTAATTTTAACATCTGGTTTAAGTTAAGCTGAATAGAGCAAAGGTGGCATGACAACATTCATGTAGGGGAGGAAATCCTGCCCTAGGCACTTCCAAAGTCTTGCCCATGCCTGCAACAAAAGAGTACAAATATAAACTTCAAGGGTTTCGTATAGTAAGAAAGCATTAGATAATATGACAAAAGCATACTTGCAATGTGTAGCTTATTGTAGGGTTATCTGTCTCCAGCTGGGAACCTTGCAGTGCCATAAGGACATCCATAACCTTAAATCCACAAAACAAGTCGTTAGTTTCTAAACTGAAAAAAGAAAAACGTAATCAAATACAAGTAGTCAATGTACCTGTTTAGCATCATCTTTGAACTTATCTTTCCCAACAGCCATGCCTACCAAACTGATACACTCCATGGATTTGGCACGAGGCATACGATTAGACTTGTCAGTTGCATTCATCAGTATAGCTTTCAAGTAAGGCATAACTACATCATAATACTTTTGAAAATGTTCCTGCCAATTATATACTATGTGAGAAGCAGAGTTAAAATCTAATAAGAACATTCAGTAGAGAAAATTAATATCAAATACCTGAGATGAGTCAGCAACCGATGCCAAACTAGTCAAAGCCCCCTCTTGCACCATTTGCTTAGCATTCTGAATATACAACAGTCAATAGGTACTCTCCATTAAATGACTTTGTGCATGTTAATTCATTCAAGAACCGAACTTATTTTTATCAAAAAGGTTACAGCAAATAATTGGAGTAACTTCAGTCTTCTGGCAGAGAAGAACAAATTACATACCTGCAAGCAATTTCCCCACAATCGCATCCAAATATGGATTTAGAAGTTCTGGTGTACAATTTTCACTGAAGTTGAGCACTGCTGAAGCAGCATGTGCCTGCAAAAGATGCATACAAAGATAAATCCAGCAAGTCATTCTAATGTGTAATAGAGCATAAGCACTCTTTCCATAACGAGAAGATCAAACCTTTGACCAGATCAAGTAAAACCTCAATGACATTGTTCTATTTATAAATAAAGACCCTTTTTAATTGCATGTCTTTTAGCAAGTAATAAAAATAGTATTCATGCCCTGCAAGCTTTAATAAATAAATGTAACAGTGCTGCCAACTATGTATTATAAGTTACAAAAACTATACTAACAATCTTTGCATATTTTAAAGATGTGTTTCCAAAATAGATTTATCAATCTTAAATAGAAGAGGCAAGTAAGAGCAAAGAAGTCAATATATAGATAAAGGTGCTAAAGAAAAGTCCTCAAAGAGATAAATGCAATCAATTAACTCCTGTTTTTACGAACAAAAAAAAGCGTACTAGAATATCCGACATGCTTACCTGGCACATCAATGCAATCAAGATATACATATTGAAAAGCAAAAGCATATATGTACAATCACTACTCACCTGCACCCGGGGATTATGGAAATCATCCATGGCTGAAGCTTGCATAGTTATACCACAAGTTTTGAAGTTCATAAGCAAGGAAACGGAATTCTTAGTCCCCTTCATTTCTGGCCATCATGTCATCGGTCTTCAACAAGTGACCAAGTGAATCTATATGTATATTAAACATTTTTTTTATTAGCAATTAAAAATAATACATTATATATACAGAAAAAAAGAGAAACATATAAATAGCTATAGCTATTTGTTTGATGTTACCAAAACAATCTTCTGGTTGACATACCACTTACTGATATCAATGAAAGGGACGAAGTCTAAACCTTCAATATCCCGTATCCCCGTTCAAATGGTTGCAAACTCTTCATGGATACACCTAACCACATTGTCATCATCCATCCATCTATAATATCAATATCACATTCAAAGATTAAAATAACTTTTGTATCTGAAGTAACCCTAATTAATTCAAGCTAACCTATTAAGTGTATATAATTGTCTTAACTTCTATAATATCACTTTTTATATAAAGAATAACAACATAAATATATAAATCAACTAATGAAAAAGTATCATTGGTAAGTGGTTAATACTTACACGAATCAACTATGATACTAACCATATGCAATGTCATTGAAGTATTTAAGCAACAATGAAGAAATTATATACACTACTGACATCAATAATCATCATACAAATTATTAAAACCGATGTTACCAGATTAGTAAATTGGAGTAAACCTGAGGGGAACCTTCTCTCTTTTGAAATCAGTAATTCCTATGCGGATCATCAACACACTAATTCTTCAATCGCAAACAATTACAAGCATTTTACATTCATCTACATTTATCCACAATAACAAATATACATACACATCAATTACAAAATTAGTTAGTTGATCAATCAATTAACAAACAATAACTCTAATTAACCTGAATGGAATACTTGACGGCGAGGTAACCTACATACACAAGCAGACCTTGCTACATCTATTACTGGAAGTTGCTCGAATATCGTACGGAGTACTATATAAATTAAGGCTACGAAATTAGAATTCCTCGGAGAAATAATTGTGTTTGAATCGCTGATAGTAGCTTGTTGATGCCGATCAGGAGTTTGAATTTTAAAACCCTAAACCTAACTCTAATACATCGTTGGATTTTTTTTTGATCAAATACATTTTTGGATTTGATACTCTGTTTATTTGTCGATAATAATAATAATAATAACGATAATAATATTATCATTATTTAAATAATTTAATAGTTTATATTTAATTTATTTAATTTAATATTCAGGGTGTTGAGGGGTGGAGTGTACTATTTAAAATTATATATAGATTGTCAAATCGATTTGTAAAAATTGATCGATGGTCCAGATTTCTACATAGTATTTTGATTTAATTATATGTTATGTTATACGTTATAGAAGATGTTATAGATAGGTAAAAATATTAACTAGCTTGTGTCTTTGTAGTAAAAAATGACAATAGAAATTACTAGTATATTTTTACTACTTGGTACAACATTTAACTTACATAGTACAAAAATTTTAAATATTAAGTTGTTATTATTGTTAATTTTATCCTAAATAATGAATTAAATTTATCATAAGTTTAATAGTGGCATATGTGATATTGGTAATGTTATATATCATATATTCTATTATTAAACTTATGACATTATCATATATTCCAAAATGATGAATTTATTTTATCCTAAGTTTAATAGTGGTATATATGATATTGGTAATGTCATATATCATATATTCCATTATTAAACTTAGGATAATATCATATATTTCAATCGATGAATATATTTTATCCTAAGTTTAATACTGACATATGTGATATTGATAATGTCATATATCATATATTCCATTACTAAACTTATGATAATGTCATATATTCCAAAATGATGAATTAATTTTATCCTAAGTTTAATAGTGGCATATATGATATTGGCAATGTCGTATATCATATATTCCATTTTTAAACATAGGATAATATCATATATTTCAAAATGATGAATTTATTTTAGTGCAAGTTTAATAGTGGCACTTGTGATATTGGTAATGTCATATATCATATCATATATTCCATTATTAAACTTAGGATAATATCATATATTTTAAATGATGAGATTATTTTATCCTAAGTTTAATAGTGGCATATGTGATATTGATAATTGTAACACCCGCCAATTTAGGACTTTAATTAGTGCCTAAACTACTTGAAATTTCGTGTATTTAGTTTTATAATACTCTAAATAAAGGTAACATTATGGTGTGAATACAGGCACGCTTACGCGATCTAATTTAAATCGTACACTTATGAACCGGACGAGGTCCGATATTAATAAATGGACGTTGGTGACAAAACTTTATAATAAGGTGGATTTACCCAAACAAACGTTATTTAAATTAATATATTGTGAGAATATATTCCAAGTATTTCTTATTGATAAATACACTCTGTACACAACAAACACGCACGAAGCGCGTCAGTCAAGCGAAAATAATTCAAATTATAATTCTATAACTCGTTATTTAGTGTTTTGATAAAATATTTCAGTTAAATTATTTTGGATATACTTAAACACAAAACACGGAACAACATATAGACAATCGCGGAACATAACATAAAGATCTGATCAACGAGTTCACGAGATCGAGACCCAAATGGGTCAGCCCAAACCCGCGGATCCAAGCTCCAACCCGACCCACGACCCACCTCCTTTTAAACCTCCTCTTTCCTTCAATCCTTCCAATTTTCACAAACACACACACACACGTACATCTCAAAACCCTCTCTTCCCTTTCCCTTTCCCCTCTCCCTTCTTCAAATCAGCAGCAACATCAACACCATCGTCATCAAAATCGTTCATCATCATCATCATCAAGAAAAAGCACAAGGACCACCATCATCTTCTACCTCACCTTCATCATCCCCATTTCCGATTCTTGGTAAGAAACGCTTCAAAACTCGATGTAATTACCTAGAAAGCTTTTATTAACATGCTATAACGTTTACTCAACGAAGATTTGCCCAAAAACCGACTTGAAATTGCATTTTTAAAGATAAGTGTTCGAATAGCTCGTTCTGCGAACCGAGATCTGTTCGTCCTGCGAGACGAACCCAAACTGCGAACCGAAAACTGAACTCGCGAACCCAAACTGCGAACCGAAAACTGAACTCGCAAACCCAAACTGCGAACCGAACCCACTCGCGAGTTGACCTACGGGTCGACCTGCGAGCTGAACATTGTGTTACGAACCGAACTCAGTTCGCAGCCTACCACTTGCGAACCCAACTCGGTTCGCAGTCTACTGCCCTGCGAGCCGAACTCAGCTCGCACCGCGAACTCAGTTCGCACCACTATTTCAGTCCACAACCAGACTTGACCAATTTTCCGAATTCAAATCCCAGATACGATTTTTGATAAAATGTTACATATAATAATGACACTCTTGGATTATTATTACAAACCGTCACCAACGGGCCATACTTGTTTTCAAAATACAAACGGATTACAAAACAAACACTTGGACATGTCCTAGTTGAGTGGACAACTAGCATGGGTGATCTTTTAAGACACCAACTCGTTTAATTGTTTACTTACAACCTGATGCGTTTCAGACGCCAAAAGGTTGCAGGGTTCTGAGAACCGATACACGGGCTTACGACCGCTTTACCTGGTTGATTTCACATACGTACTTACTAGGCTCAGGTGAGTCTCATAACCCCACTTTTACTGTTTTACTTACGGGGTGAGATACATTGCTTATTTTTCTTGAACACAAGTACGAACTAATCATTTTACTGTACGGGATTGCATGAGTTACTTACTTTTACGGAAGTCTCTCCATCATATATCGTTAGTTATGTACTTAAGCGCGAACACTAGTTAATGGATCCATTAGGAAAATGAACTTCCCCGCCCAGGGTAGTAGCGCTACCACGAACCGTTCTTTATAAACGGGCGACTATCATTCGTTACTTATGCTTGCTCAATTACGAGCATGTCACAGGAGCAATTAATTATTTACGGGTTAAGCTTCGATTATGAGCCTCATGGCAACGGTACAACTTACTTACTTTACAATTGCGAGATTACAAATACCTGATTTACGCTTGCGGGCATTACTGATGAAATCTTGTGTTCAAATACTTATATTATTTACAAACCTGTGAGATTCACCAACATTCATGTTGAACTTTTTAGCTTTGTATCTCAGGTACACAGACGGAGTAGGATTCCCTCTGGATACTAGCTAGAGTCGCATGATTTCTACATTGCATTTAACGGAGATTCTTAGCATTATCTTTTGTATTTATCATGATTATGTAATAGAATCTCTCGCGTTACACGCGGACTCTAGGGAACTTCATTTTGTAACCAGAAACGCTATGTTTCAAACATTTTATGTATGGAAATATAACTATTTTATAAACATTGCATATAGATGTCATTTGCTTTACTTTTGTGCTGTGATATTTGATTAGTAGCACCCCAAAGCTTGCTTCCGCTAAACAGTGATTTTGGGGGTGTTACAGATTGGTATCAGAGCCAAAGGTTATAGCGAACTAGGTTGCATTTAGTGGGCCTAGACTATGACCGTTAGGCAGTATTTCCTCATTAGGTATGAATGGTTCGGGAATTGCATCATACGACGTTAATTTAACATAGCCTGATCAACTATGTACAATTAAGGAAAGATGATGTGAAGCCTGAAAAGGGTTATATTGAACAGGAATACACTAGTTAACTCTGACCATGAGAGAAACGAGACCAAATGCTACTTGCTACGCCGTTAGACTATTAAATGTACGGTGTATATAAATACATAGGCCTCACACATGCACTATCTCCTCGGCTGTAATAAGCACAATATGACCTACGACCATGGAAATGGGAAATCAACATCCTGTTTAAATGACTCACTATTTCGACAGCAAAAATCTAACACTTATCGACAACAGTAGTGGCACCCACGGTATTAACACGCCCATGCAATTATAGCAACGGCGACCCAACCGATTCCAAGAAATCTCTCCAATATCTTAGAATAAAACTTCGTCATTCGCATGAACGGAACACCTAGTGCTAGCCTGGAATATAACCACTGAGACATTCTTTATCCTCTTTGCGCTTTATAGGATCTCTTTAGCAATAGGTCAAGCACAACTATGGAAGAATACCTGTCTGACTCAGACCAGATTCAGGAGGAACAAGTACAATACACCTACCTCGACGGAGAGTACGCACATGTAGAGGAATTCGGGGTCGAGGAAAACGAGAATCAAAAACTTCAGGATAATCGACGTAGAGGCTTTTGAACGAGTCATGGAGCAGACAATTGAACTGAATAATCGTACGTGGGAGCTGAAATACAAGTGTCAGGACTATGAGAAGGAACTGAGGATCATGAAGAGGTCTGTCGCTCGAAAGGTTAGGGACAAATTACACCACTGGAAGAGGGTGGCCGCAAACTTCACTAGGAAGACGAAAAAGTGGGTCAAACGAGAATGCTATTACTGCGCACCGCCAATTTAGGACTTTAATTAGTGCCTAAACTACTTGAAATTTCGTGTATTTAGTTTTATAATACTCTAAATAAAGGTAACATTATGGTGTGAATACAGGCACGCTTACGCGATCTAATTTAAATCGTACACTTATGAACCGGACGAGGTCCGATATTAATAAATGGACGTTGGTGACAAAACTTTATAATAAGGTGGATTTACCCAAACAAACGTTATTTACATTAATATATTGTGAGAATATATTCCAAGTATTTCTTATTGATAAATACACTCTGTACACAACAAACACGCACGAAGCGCGTCAGTCAAGCGAAAATAATTCAAATTATAATTCTATAACTCGTTATTTAGTGTTTTGATAAAATATTTCAGTTAAATTATTTTGGATATACTTAAACACAAAACACGGAACAACATATAGACAATCGCGGAACATAACATAAAGATCTGAACAACGAGTTCACGAGACCGAGACCCAAATGGGTCAGCCCAAACCCGCGGATCCAAGCTCCAACCCGACCCACGACCCACCTCCTTTTAAACCTCCTCTTTCCTTCAATCCTTCCAATTTTCACAAACACACACACACACTTACATCTCAAAACCCTCTCTTCCCTTTCCCTTTCCCCTCTCCCTTCTTCAAATCAGCAGCAACATCAACACCATTGTTATCAAAATTGTTCATCATCATCATCATCAAGAAAAAGCACAAGGACCACCATCATCTTCTACCTCACCTTCATCATCCCCATTTCCGATTCTTGGTAAGAAACGCTTCAAAACTCGATGTAATTACCTAGAAAGCTTTTATTAACATGCTATAACGTTTACTCAACGAAGATTTGCCCAAAAACCGACTTGAAATTGCATTTTTAAAGATAAGTGTTCGAATAGCTCGTTCTGCGAACCGAGATCTGTTCGTCCTGCGAGACGAACCCAAACTGCGAACCGAAAACTGAACTCGCGAACCCAAACTGCGAACCGAAAACTGAACTCGCAAACTCAAACTGCGAACCGAACCCACTCGCGAGTTGACCTACGGGTCGACCTGCGAGCTAAACATTGTGTTACGAACCGAACTCAGTTCGCAGCCTACCACTTGTGAACCCAACTCGGTTCGCAGTCTACTGCCCTGCGAGCCGAACTCAGCTCGCACCGCGAACTCAGTTTGCACCACTATTTCAGTCCACAACCAGAATTGACCAATTTTCCGAATTCAAATCCTAGATACGATTTTTGATAAAACGATACATATAATAATGACACTCTTGGATTATTATTACAAACCGTCACCAACGGGCCATACTTGTTTTCAAAATACAAACGGATTACAAAACAAACACTTGGACATGTCCTAGTTGAGTGGACAACTAGCATGGGTGATCTTTTAAGACACCAACTCGTTTAATTGTTTACTTACAACCTGGTGCGTTTCAGACGCCAAAAGGTTGCAGGGTTCTGAGAACCAATACACGGACTTACGACCGCTTTACCTAGTTGATTTCACATACGTACTTACTAGGCTCAGGTGAGTCTCGTAGCCCCACTTTTACTGTTTTACTTACGGGGTGAGATACATTGCTTATTTTTCTTGAACACAAGTACGAACTAATCATTTTACTGTACGGGATTGCATGAGTTACTTTTACAGAAGTCTCTCCATCATATATCGTTAGTTATGTACTTAAGCGCGAACACTAGTTAATGGATCCATTAGGGAAATGACCCTCCCCGCCCGGGGTAGTAGCGCTACCACGAACCGTTCTGTATAAACGGGCGACTATCATTCGTTACTTATGCTTGCTCAATTACGAGCATGTCACGGGAGCAATTTATTATTTATGGGTTAAGCTTCGATTATGAGCCTCATGGCAACGGTATAACTTACTTACTTTACAATTGCGAGATTACAAATACCTGATTTACGCCTGCGGGCATTACTGATGAAATCTTGTGTTCAAATACTTATATTATTTACAAACCTGTGAGATTCACCAACATTCATGTTGAACTTTTTAGCTTTGTATCTCAGGTACACAGACGGAGTAGGATTCCCTCTGGATACTAGCTAGAGTCGCATGATTTCTACATTGCATTTAACGGAGATTCTTAGCATTATCTTTTGTATTTATCATGATTATGTAATAGAATCTCTCGCTTTACACGCGGACTCTAGGGAACTTCATTTTGTAACCAGAAACGCTATGTTTCAAACATTTTATGTATGGAAATGTAACTATTTTACAAACGTTGCATATAGATGTCATTTGCTTTACTTTTGTGCTGTGATATTTGATTAGTAGCACCCCAAAGTTTGCTTCCGCTAAACAGTGATTTTGGGGGTGTTACAATAATTTTATATATTATATATTCCATTACTAAACTTAGGATAATGCCATATATTCCAAAATGATGAATTGATTTTATCATAAGTTTAATAGTGGCATATGTGATATTGGTAATGTCATATATCATATATTCCAATTTTAAACTTATGATAATATCATATATTTTAAAATGATGAATTTATTTTATCCTAAGTTTAATAGTGACATTTGTGATAATGGTAATGTCGTATATCATATATTCTATTATTAAACTTATGACAATGTCATATATTCTAAAATGTTGAATTTATTTTATCCTAAGTTTAATAGTGGCATATTTCACTACTACAAAATAAGCATAATAGTTGCTTTTATAATTACCTAAGGCAACATTTTTACAATAAGTGTTGCATTTAAACATATAGTGTAACACTTTTTATCTAATGTTGCATTTGATAGCAACACTCAATATGAAGTGTTTGCAATAGAACATGCAACATTTGAAATGAAAGATGAGAACTTAAACGAAATGGTCTTTACAATGAAAACTAGCACTTTGATGACACTAAATCCAACCAAATACTACAAAGTTAAAACTTGGATGAATTAATTATGCAAGACAATACTCTCTAAACACTAATTCCATGGTTGAATTTAACTTTTATTTTTATTTATTTTAACATTATTTTATTTTGATTTACATTTTCTATTACAACTAGAAATATCATTTTGTTATAACGAACCTTTGCTAATCTTATTTAAATGAATAATTTTACTGTTAAATAAATTTTTTTTACTATCCTATTTTTTTTATCTCATTTTTGTTTTAATTTCACAATCATAATATTAAAATTATAAAATGCCTGAATTCATTTTCATAAACATTGAAATTGTGGGGCGCTCATTTAAAATTTTCATCGGCATCTCCGTGGCCCCCTTATCTAGTACCTCTATCTTCAAATATACAGTTTCGCGGCCGTTTCCTCAATCTTCCGATCCAGAATTCTTTTATATCGAATGAGTCAACAAGAGACTCCAATCTCAACTCCGTGGCAGTGCGGCACCAATCCACCAATCGCAGTTGACCACTTCTTTATCTACGGAAGAACCAAAGCCAACCGAGGAGTCGTGGATGGTTGGTTATGTACCCAACTTCCTATTGTCGTCTTAAGAGATCCATTTTTCAACTTCATACATGTACGTGTCTTCCCTTTTGCTTAAAATTTTCATACATTTGGTCAATTAGGTTTTCCTATTTCAATTCAATGCGATAAACAGTATATTCAACTTAGGTATTCAATATTAGCTTGATGTGATATTCAGTAGTTGTGCTTTTATGTTACTTTGTAAGATGATGTTATGTCTTTAATTTGTTTTAATTTATTCGATCTATTTTGTCTATTATTTAAAGTTACTCACTTGAACATAAAGATAGACTTGCAGGTAGGTAGTTTTTTTCAATCCAACCCTAATTAAAATGAAAAAAATGGAAATCCCATTTACATGCAAGAGGCCAGTAAGGCTGTATACGCTTATAAAACTCGAAACCATACAAGCTTAACATTTCTAAATGGGATAATGTACACAGACCACAAAACCTGACTCTCATAGATGAAAAACTTAATTATGTGACAAAAAAGACTATTTGTATGTGTGGCTGCACTCAGAGCTTGCCTTTTAGTATAGTTTAACATTCTTTTTATAGTACAATTGGTATGTACACTTCAAACTATATCTGGGAAAATGATTAATGTTACGTTAAACTAATGGAACATCTGTTTTCATTAGGTTATGCAGCTAAAAATGAATCCGTAGATGTGGTTGCACTCATAGTTAGACCCATAACTGGACACAGTGGTGCGGCTAGTACTTCTAGTTTAGTTGGAATATGGATGTGTTTCAACATGTCTATTTTAATTTTTATTTGCCAACATTACTGCTTTAGTGATTGTTTTATTATTGTTTATGATTTCAAACAACTTACTTCATACTTCATTTCTAAATAATTACAAAAATAATAAAAGAAATCTATTTATGCATATATCTGTTGCAAATATGTAGGTGGAACATGTATGAAGTGCCAGGCATAAAAGGTTTGGAAGGCTATCAGCTTATTTAGATTTGATAGAAGGCAAGCATAGTTATGAGTCTGCCTCTATATATATTCCAGCAAATGTGTTAACTTTTTACCATTACGCTATATAAGACTTGAACTCAGAATCACTTGTTTGTTGGTACTTGGTTTGATGTGGTACCTTATGACTAAAGTCATATTAGTTCCGTTGGTCTAGTTTTTAAATGATTATTATTTTGATGTTTTATCTTGAAAAAGTACATTTTTGGTGACCTTCAAACTATATGACCTAGTTTGACCCATCTTTTTTAAAGCTAATTCTTCGGTTATATCCGTTTGACCCATTAATAACATACCACAACCCGAACTATCAAATACATTAGTAATGGATTGGAATTGCAAATTGTAGTGTGTGCCGACCATTCTTGGAACTGGGTATTTGAAGCATCCGAAATACACCAGGCATGTCAATGACATAGGCTTCCTAAGTGTTATATCTTTCTACTATAATTGAGAAAGTATTATCTACATGATACACACAATTAGATCAAAAAAATATATATTCTGTTTGTAGGGACTACTGTGAGTCCAAAGGGAGTCATGTTAAGCAAATCAACTTGAATTGTATAATCTCTAGCCAAATTACTAGTGTTGGTTACAATGAGGATGATGTATATACAAGTTTTCATTTTTCTTTTCTATACTTGTGCTAAATATTAATTTAAGGGAAACTAATTTTCTGAACTTTTTCATGCCTTATGAATCATGATTAATAAATGCAGGTGTATCTACATGTTACTCCGTTAGGCCATGTGGATGCTCTATCTTCGGCTCTAGCCATGATAATGGTAGGAGGTTGTCATATCCTGATGTCTAAATTTGAAGGTAAGTCGACCCTTCAAGCGATTTAAAAGTATCAAGTGGCTTTTTTCATAAAGTTCATGCAATTATGTCTGATTTCGTCTCATTGAACATGTATTCATATGAATACATATAAATCTTGTATATGAATTTCAGAACCGATGATACACGAAAAATGTTTGATGAAAAGATTCTAATTAGTGGTGGCAACCTTTGAACCAAACTAATTAATGATGCAAGTAACATCTTTGTTAATGGAGGCTCTTCACTGTTTATGGTTGGCTCATATTTCTATTATTAAATATCTAATTTAAATCTTCAATCAAATTCATTTGTTCTTATTCTTAATGTTCTTTTATTAATTGAATGACATAGGATTGTTCGTCTTCAACTATTATGACCCTTAACGATTCTACAAATCAGACCACAAAGTTGTACCAACACGAGGGTGTTTATGTACGAAAGCCTACACCGCACGTTTAGTTGAAGATCAGACTACTCATCTTTACAGAAAGAACGATACCTATCAATTGAATACCTGCAACAATTTTGTCGAAAAAATAATCTGACTCGGTAACTTTTGTCCAAATCACTATTGTTTTACCGTAAATATAATAGCTATCATATTCAGTGTTGTTAGCTTTAAGTTTCCAGTTTGCATTTGCAGGTTCAAAGTTACTAAAACATTTATAGCATGGAACAAGAATTTCGCATTGAAACAGTGGGTACTTGAGAAGAGATAAACTCAAAAGAGAACTCATGATTCATTTGAAGTTTCTTTCTAGAAGTTTATAAGGTGGATAGGAGGTAAAAGATATTAACTTTTTATTTTGTGAACTTTAGTGTCAACATTATCTGTAATGTATAGTATTTGTTTATGATATAGTGATGGTAGATTACACTTGTTAAAGACTATTAGTGCAAGTTAGAATTTACCTGAGAAAATTTATCGAGAAGTACGTGTTAAATTGATTCGTTGTATATGTTTGATATGTATATATAGCTTCTTTTGTTTGCGGTGAAATTTGGTTTATTTTGTAATGGTTGGAATATTGGGAACATGAGCAGATTAATTATTATTATTATTATTATTATTATTATTATTTAAAAAGAAAAGAATAGATACCCGTTTTCTTACAGGGTATTAATTTATTGTTTTTTTAACAATTTTCTTGTTATATTGTGCATACAAATTGATACATCTTACAAATTAATGTGGCTTTATGATAATATCAAGCATGTATTATGTCTGGAGCTAGTTCTAAAATATCTGATCAAGTATGTTTACGAGAATGTACGGAAAGTTGTTATCAATGTATTATTATAGTCTTCCAATTTGTTGTACGTGTAACACAATATTCTTATGAGTTGTATGTTATAGGTTCACAGTCTTTCAAATGAAGATCTTTCAAATGAAGATCAAGCCAGAGGCTTAACTATGCTCACACTGTAAGTCAACCTCGCTGAAATTATACTACTTTCTAGATAACGAATTTATGTTGGTTATGTTTGTTTTTTACATTTCTAATTCGGATATTGTATATTATGTAGGGCACATGAAGAAGTAGCAAATTGGACTTCGTGGTTCTTAATGAATGATAGCTAGTGGACTTGCATATCATTGAATTTGATTCATTTTATTTTATGAGTTTAGAAATATTGATGTATAAACACATTAGAAATATTGATGTACAGACACATTAGTGAGGCATAACACAAATGAAAAGGGACAAATTGGTGTTCAAAATCTATTTGGAATGACCCTTAGTCCCTTACGGTGTGCTAAATGAATTTGGCAAGGCAATAAAAATTGTGACAAAACCGTTCCAAATGCTTTGGCACGGGATACAAAAGTGTGCCGAATTAACATTTGACATGGCTTCATAACAACTGTGCCAAATAATCATCATTTGGCAAAAAAATGCAAAACCATGCCCAAGTCGTGCCAAATACTATTTGGCACGATTTTATGCCAATCCATATGTATTTGGCACCCTCATATTTAGAACAAAGTCAAAAGTGTGCTAAAGTCGTGCCAAATAGTATTTGGCACGGTTTTTTGAGTATTTGGCATGGTTTTAATTTCCCCCTTTCCAAAAACCCATTTTTCTTGTAGTGTGTGGCTATTATAAAGCCATATAGTCACATGATCGTGCTAGAAATTAATGTAACTATACACATTAGCTTTCGGCATTCTAACACACTAAACTTTAGACACACATAATAAGTTATGTGACCATATGTACTGGATTTTTGGCTACACTGAAATCATGTGTGACAAACTCGATTGTGTGATTTAGTCACATAAACAATTACTTCATGTGACCATATAAAGTCTCATGATTTAGACACACAAACTGTGACACCCGTCAAATTAGGACTAGTAGTTAGTGCCTAATCAAGTTTTAATACATGTAATTAGTTCTGTGTTAGGCTAATTAATGTATCAACATATATATTGATGAATATATATATACAAGTATGCGATTTGATTAAATCGTAAAAGTTTCAAATCGAATGCAATTCGATGCTATTAATATGGACGTTGGTGAACAATTTTATTTAAATAATATAATATTATTTAATAACGCAATTATATCCAAAATATTATTTAGATAATATTTCAATTCAAATTCGTATCGTACAAACAAGGACTACACGATTAGATTATTAAACGCGCAAACAAATCGAAACAAGTTAAAATTATATTTTATAACGCAACCATTAAGTATTTGGTTTGGTAAAATACTTCAACAAAAATATTGGGTAATTATTCGTATTTTAAAACGTATATTTAAACGTATAAAATAGAGATCGAACGTTTAAATGATCGAGTAAACGAACACTACAACTAACATAAATTGGGAAGCAATAATTTAACCCACCACACCTCAAGGGGGACCCACGAACTGCAGCAACATGGGGAAACCACACCTCTTTTCTTTGGTAACTTACACACTCCTACCTCCTCACTTTTCCATTTTCTTTTGCACACTCAACCTCCATTTCTCTCCTCCTTCTCTCTTCTCTCTCTCTAAAAACGTGGGAATCAGCCACAAGACCAACCACAACCGCCCTAACACCACCTTTGAGCTACCATAAGTCCGCCATACAACCGCCGTCGGCCGCCAAATCGGGAACTTCAAGAAAACAAGTCGTCGCTCCCTTTTCTCCTTCTCCTCACCATTTCATTGTAAGGACTCCTTTATTTTCATAAGTTCTACTTTCTTTATGGTTATAGACATGTGTTAGTGTTCACTCAACTTCTACATGTCCAAAACATTAACCGAAACGCGATTTAAAACTTGTAATCTTTAGCTATACCTCCTGCCCAGAAATATGGTCAACTTCCACGACTTTTATAAAGTTCATAACTTGACTAAAACGTATGAGACCAGTACCAAAACCTCATAAAAATTGTTAACTTTAAAAAGTTCTTCTTCAGCGACTTCCAGAAATTCACGTATTTTTGTGTATAACTCGACCTTTGGATGAATGTCTAATTTGGACCAAATCTGGCCACCCTTCATAAATATTTTTGTTTAAAATAGTAAATGAACTCATAAAAGTACCATAAAGTGCAGAATTTAACAAAACATCTAGGAGAAGATGTGTGATTTTTGGTAGGTCTTGATTCGACCTTGAACTAGTCGAAACGAGAGGACAAAAATGAGTAAAATCTGGTGGGATAACCCTTTAAGTCACTGACCCACCATCAGCGACTAGTGACTTAGACCAGCGACACTTACCCAAGTGACGCCTATAGCGCCACTTACCTTAAGTAACGCATAGAGTAACGCCCTAAGTGACGCCTAAAACAGAATATAACTAACAGTGGGAGTTATAACTAACAGTGGCAACGAGATAACAGTGGGAGTTATAACTAACAGTGGCAACGAGATAATAGTGGGAGTTATAACTAACAGTGGCAACGAGATAACAGTGGGAGTTATAACTAATAGTGGCAACGAGATAACAGTGGGAGTTATAACTAACAGTGGCAACGAGATAACTATGGGAAAGTTACAACTAACAGTGGTAACGAGTTATAACTAACAGTGGGAAAGTTATAACTAACAGTGGTAACGAGTTTAGTGAACAGTGGTAACAAAGTATAACTTGTATTCTAGAAAATCATTGGTCCGTCAATCCTTATTGTCGCAGGGAACAGAAAAATACTTTTATGCTAAGTATTTAAAAACACTACACTTGCAAGATATACAAGCACAATGAATTACATAATACTTCAATTATTATTACACCTCCGTCACCAACGGGCCACACTTATTTACAAAATGATCACAAATGTACAAACAAATACTTGGACATAACTAGTTGAGTGGACAACTAGCATTAATGGTCTGTTGAGACATCTACTCACTCATATAACGTTGCGCGTTTTGAACGCCCGACAGGTTACAAGTCTTCGGACATCAATACACAGCTAATCAATTCAAGTTTATTTTAATAAACACTCAAGGCTCAGGTGAGTCTCATGGCCCCTATTTTACTGCTTTTCAATCAGGGGTGTGATATTATTGCTCGTTTTATTTTACAAGTTGAACGCAAGTACCAATCAATCAAATACTACATGAGTTGTTTTCAACTAATCACTAAAGCCCTCCATAGCATAGTCTGGTAATACATCTGTAGCGTGAATGTTAGTATATGATATCATATAGGATTGACAATCCTCGTCCGGGTTAGCACGCACTAACTGGTCAAACGGACGTATTAGCATTTGGGAAGACGAGTGTAGATTAGGCACTCGTAGGAGGCAACTCAGTTGGGTTTCCTTAATTGGACCTGACACTCAAGTTAAGCTCAGACTATGTGCTCATGGCTGTATAACTTTTATTTTGCTTAATTGCATTTTAAATTCAATTATAAAATCTTGCGATTCATACAAATATGTGTTGACATACAAACCTGTGAGCTCACCAGCGTTTCGCTGACCCATTTTAGCATGTATCACAGGTGACCAGCAGTAGGTTGGACTGCTCAATCAAGATCTCTTAGCTCGAGTCAGCATGCAAACAATCAGAGATTTTAGTTGCATTATTATATTTTGTATAGATTAATTATGTACTTAAATCTCTCATTTTTAAACTGAGCTAATGTAAACAATATTTTGATGTAAACTTTTATTTTATCAATATCAATGTAAAACGACGC
This sequence comes from Pseudognaphalium luteoalbum, assembly GCA_963422505.1. Taxonomy (NCBI): domain Eukaryota; kingdom Viridiplantae; phylum Streptophyta; class Magnoliopsida; order Asterales; family Asteraceae; genus Pseudognaphalium; species Pseudognaphalium luteoalbum. The sequence continues at coordinate 92,629,570 of OY730193.1, read as the reverse complement.
ATGTAGTGGTCGTTCATTATATCTATGTGCTGTGTATATTGATTAGTCGCGCCCCGACCCGATTCGCTTCTGCAACCCGAATTTGGGGGTGCGACACAAACTAACACTCAATGTGACTAATATCAAATTTAATGATAATCATTTTTGCCCATTTTTGCTCTAACTAATAGACACATGAATATATCACAAAGTGACTATTGTGAATATATTGGTCACATATAATCACCTAAAATGTGGCCATAAACATCATTTAGATACACATTTGTGATATGGTGTGGCTATTATAAAGCCATATAGTCACATGATCGTGCTAGAAATTAGTTTGACTATACACATTAGCTTTTGGCATTCTAACACACTAAACTTTAGACACACATAATAAGTTGTGTGACCATATGTACCAGATTTTGGCTACACTGAAATCATGTGTGAATAACTCAACTATATGATTTAGTCACATAAACAATTACTTCATGTGACCATATAAGGCTCATGATTTATACACACAAACTAACACTCAATGTGACTAATATCAAATTTAATGATAATCGTTTTTGCCCATTTTGCTCTAAATAATAGCCACATGAATATTTCACAACGTGACTATTGTGAATATATTGGTCACATATAATCACCTAAAATGTGGCCATAAACATCATTTAGATACACATTTGTGATATGGTATGACTATTATAAAGCCATATAATCACATGATCGTGCTAGAAATTAATGTGACTATACACATTAGCTTTTGACATTCTAACACACACTAAATTTTAGACACACATAATAAGTTATGTGACCATATGTATCCGATTTTGGCTACACTAAAATCATGTGTGACAAACTTGACTATAAGGTATAGTCACATAAATAGTTACTTCCTATGACCATATAGTGGCATTTGGCCACAGTGTTCAAGTGTGTGACATAGATTTGTCACGTTTTATGTGTATAACGTGACTAATGCTTTGAGCCAAAAAATAGCAGTGCCCTTTAGCCACATAAATGTTCGAGGGTGTGGCAATACATTTCAGAATGGTCACACGATTGGAGTTCAGATATGGCTAACTAATGACGTTAATTTTATTTTTGTACCTTTAGTCACATAAATATTCTAATGTGTGACTATTTGATTTCAACCATGTGTGACCAATGCGTAAATGTGTACTAGTGTCGCAAATCTCGACTCGCGGATAAGGGTTGCGAATTGAGTTGGATCTCAGTTCGCAGATTGAGTTGTTCGTGAATTTTGTATGGGTTTCGATTTTTAAAGCATTTTCAAGGGGATTTTTGGGCATGATCTTGTTGAGTAAACGTTCTAGCATGTAAATCAAAGCCTTACAAGTGATTTAAAGGGTTAAAAGTTTCTTACCAAGAAAATGAAAATCGAAGAGGATGAAGATGATGATGATGATGATCCTTGTGCTTGTGTCTTGATGATGATGATGAACAATTATGGTGATGATGTTCTTGTTATCTCAGTTTTTAGAGAGAGAGATATAGAGATTTGGTAGAGAGAGATGAGAGGGAATGTGGGTGGAAGAAATGAGGTGAAATGGAGAAGAAAGAAAGAATAAAAAGGGGGTTTGGGTGGTTCGGTTTGGGTTGGACTCGCGGGTTTGGGCCGACCCAACTTGGGTCCTAGGGCTCGCATGTTTGTGTTTCATAATTTCGTGTTATGTCTCGTAGTTGGTTAAATCCTGTAGTCGTTTAATCGTGAAATCTTTTTAAGATTTATATATATGTTAAAGTATCTCTGAAATATTTTAACTGAAGTATTTTATCAAAATGTTTAATAATGAGTTATCAAATATAACTTGAGTTATTTTCGTTTGTTAGGCGCGTTTCGTGTCCTTTCGTCGCGTTCGGAGTGTTTTTAGACGATAAGTAATATTGTAATCTATTATCACCATATATTAAAGTGAATAAGGTTTGTTAGGATAATTTCACGTTATTTTTGAGTTTTGTCACCAACTTCCATAGTAAATGATGTCGGACTCCGTCCGGTACATAAGTGTACGATTTAATCAAATCGCGTAAGCGTGTATGTAATTACACCAAAATGTTACATATTTAGAATATTACAAAACTAAACACATGTAATTACAAGTATTTTAGGCATTAATTAAAGTCCTAAATTGGCGGGTGTTACTTTAAATAAGAACGAAATTTATCAAAAGCAAATACTACCGCAAGAAGCTCTTTCTCTGTTGTAGTGTAATTCTTTTGAGCATCAGTGAGTGTCTTGCTGGCATAGTATGTAGGCTGAAACTACTTTTCGTTCCTTTGCCCTAAGACAGCTCCAACGGCAAAGTCACTTGCATCGCACATGATCTCAAATGGAAGACTTCAATCGGGGGCGACCATGATCGGTGCATGTGTGAGCTGATCCTTCAGAATGTTGAAAGCTTCCAGGAAATCATCTGAAAAGACAAATGGAGTGTCCTTCTCGAGAAGGTGCGTCATAGGTCGAGAAATCTTAGAGAAATCCTTAATAAAGCGACGGTAGAATTCGGCGTGACCTAAAAACTGCGAATGGCTTTAACAGAAGTAGGTGGCGGAAGTTTGGCAATAGTCTCAATTTTAGCTTTGTCAACTTTAATTCTGGATTTCGATATTCGGTGTCCTAATACTATCCCTTCTTTCACTATGAAGTGGCACTTTTCCCAGTTTAAAACAAGATTTGACTCTTCACATCGGGCTAGCATTCTTTCAAGGTTGGAAAGACAAGATGTGAAGGAGTCACCGAAGAGTGAGAAGTCATCCATGAATACCTCCATACACTGTTCAATCATATCATGGAATATTACCACCATGCACCTTTGAAATGTTACAGGTGCATTGCATAGACTAAAAGGCATACGTCAGTAGGCGAATGTGCCATATGGACATGTGAATGTCGTCTTTTCCTAGTCCTTTGGATCGAGAGGAATCTGAAAATAGCCAGAGAAACCATCGAGGAAGCAGTAATAGTCATTCCCCGATAATCTTTCCAATATTTAATCAATGAACGGTAGAGGGAAGTGATCTTTCCGAGTAGCTTCATTTAATTTTAGATAGTCGATCCACACCCTCCAGCCGGTGACGGTTCGTGTCGGAATAAGTTCAATTATCTTCGTTAGTGATAACCGTCATTCCTCCTTTCTTGGGGAAAACCTGAACTGGGCTGACCCACGGGGAATCAGAGATAGGACAGATCAAGCCAGCATCCAAGAGTTAGATAACCTCTTTCTTAACCACGTCTTGAATCTTCGAGTTTACTCTCCTTTGTCTCTGTATGGATGGTTTGAAGTTGTTCTCCATGCGTATCTTGTGCGTGAAGTAGTTTGGAATGATCCCTTGTATATCAGAAATCTTCCATGCAATCTCCTTCTTGTGTGACTTCAGCACTTGGGTAAGTCTTGCTTTCTCTTCGGATGTAAGACCTTTTGCAATTATGACACATAAATGCAAGGTTCCTTCGAGAAAAGTGTACTCCAGATGAGGGGGTAATTCCTTCAGCTCCAATTCTGGTGGTTCTTCAATAGAAGGTTTCATTCGAGCAATCTCGTCTGTTTGTTGTTCATCATACTCCTTTTGGAAATCCGATTCTTCTTGAGATGAGTCGGCTGCAGTGGCTAATGCTATTTCTAATAGTTCTGTCTCTTTGGAAAGTGCATTCTTCTTTAACTCGTATTTTCTTGTAGAGGATGAGGAGGTTGCACTATCTTCAGTGAGGAAAATATCGTTGTTGTCGGTGAATGCGAACCTTTGATATTGAGTTTTCGAAGAAGTACTTATGGTGATTTCAGGATTTTGTTGCTCACAACCTTCAGATAGTTGTGGCAAAATTGAAGTACCGGAATCCATCTCCTCGAAAGATTTGAGAATTTCAGCTACAGTCGGAGATGATTCGGGTATCGGTGCAGGCTAATTTATTCTTAAAAGTGGAATAGGGATGCCTTCGCCTAAAGGAACATCAACAATGGAGTTGTTCATGGAAGTGTAGTTAGGCGGTGCTAAAGGATACTTCATTTCAGGTAAGGTGAATAGTAGCTCTCCAGAAGGTGCTGGTTGGTCAGAGATAGCCGAGCAGAGTCCAATGTTGTCCTGGCATAGCCTCCTTGTGGTGATGACCGTGTTGGAGAAAGGATCGTTACTGCTAACTGCTAGAATCTCCTCCAAATGCTAGTCGTATATTTCCTGCATGGCATCCACTAGACTGAGATCTTCTCCCATAGGTTGTTTCATCAACTTATCGACATTAAAGGTGACTTCCTCCGCTCCGACCCTCAGTTTTAAAGATTTTTCATTTACATCTATCATAGCCTTGGCAGTTTTCAGGAAAGGTCTACCAAGGATGAGGGGAACGTGGGCATCTTTCTCAATATCCATAATGACAAAGTCTACTAGGAAGATAAATTTACCAACTCAGACCATTATATCTTCTGCAATTCCTCGAGGGGGTAATTAGATGGTCATTTGAGTGGGTAACAGTTCACCTAATCCTAGTTTCTTATAAAGTGAGTAAGGCATATGGTTGACACTAGCACCTAGATTAGCTAAGGCATTACTAACTTGGACATTCTGAAGATAACAAGGAATAGTAAAACGTCCAGTATCTCCTAACTTAGGTGGAAGGCCATGTAGCATGATTGCAGAGCATTCAGCATCTAAGGGTAAACTAACTATTTGTCTTAACTTCTCCTTATTTGAAATGAGTTCTTTAAATAATTTAGCACAACTAGGCGTCTCTACTAAAGCATCTAATAATCTAACGTTTAAGTGTAGGCTTTTAAACATCTTAAGATATTTCCCAAATTGTGCTTCCTGCTTCTCTTTCTTAAGCCTACCAGGAAAGGGTATTCTAGTTCGTGGAATAATTTTTGGGGCTTTAGAAGGTTCTGGATCTGGTGTAGTGTCAGGGGTGTCACTGGGCACTGGATCAGAGGTTGGTTTACTAGAGGTAGGAAGTTGATTTGAAGAATTTGTTGAGGATTGCTCAACCCTGGTCTCTTTACCTCCTCTGGTAACAACTAAGATAGTGTTATCGATCGTGATTCCGCTTTGACTCTCAACTTTTAAAAGAAATTGTTTAAGACTAACTTCCAAATTTTTGATCAAATCTTCTGAAATTTTTAGTAAATCATCAATTTTATCTTGAAAATCTATTACTTGCTTGTTTACGTTCATTTGTTCAACCATGAAGTTAGTAAAAGTTTCGTTATATTTTTGAGAGTCTAGGGGAAAATTAGATACACTAGAGGATAAAGGAGACAATGATTGAGTAGGTGTAGTATTGGGTGGCCGCTGAATAAAAGATTTAGAATGAAAGTTGATTCAGGGTTTCTGATAGTAGTGACAAGAATTTCTTCTGTACCTTTGCGAAGTTGCGGTGTAGAAGATTCTTGAAGATCCTTGAAGACTCTAGAGAGATTGTCCATTTGAGTTTGCAGAGCTTCTGAGGATGGATTTGAAGCACTATCTTCTTCTTTAGTCGGTTCTCCAAACTCCTAGTCATGTTGATGCATTGCCATCGTCTCAACCAGCTCCTAGGCTTCTTCAAAAGTGTGTGACATGAAATTCCCTTGAGAAGCAGTATCGAGGGTTGATTTGTGTTGAGGGGTTAGACCATTATAGAATATGCAGATAAGGTTTGTCTTACGCATCCGATGATTCGGACATCTGTTAAGCAACTTCTTAAATCGTTCCCATGCTAGAAATAACGATTCATCAGTTCCTTGTCGGAAATTGACGATGTCATCTTTAAGCTTGGCTTGTTTGGAAGGAGGGAAAAACTTAGCCATAAACTTAGTAGCCAACTCCTCCCAAGTGTGAATCGAATTGGGTTCGAGTTCATCAAACCATGCTCGAGCACGCGAAGATAAAGAATAGGGAAAAATATATAGTCGGGTGACTTCTCTTGAAATCCTTGATTGTTCACAGGAACCAGAGAGATTGATGAATCTATCCAAATGTGAATTTGGATCATCGAGCGAAAAACCATGAAATTGGCAAAAGGTTTTGAGTAATTTGATAACGCTAGGCTTAATTTCAAAGTTTTCATCGGGTAGCACGATTGGTCCTCCTCTTCCCTCCAGTAGTGAGGTGCAGGTCGAGGCGAGAGTAATATGGTTCGTCATGGCTGATGGAAGTTCGGGTTTGATAGAAAAGAGAGTTTTGGAAAGGAAAGAACGGAAAAAGGAACTTTCAGATGATATTGATCTTCCGAAAGGATCGCTAAATAACTAAGACAACTAAATTCCTAAATCGGTCGTTGTAGTCTCCGGTAGCGGCGCCAAAAACTTGATCGCGCTCCAATGGTCGGTTCGGAAATCCTTCTGGTCGTTGCGGTCCTTCCGCTGGTCGCGGTGGTCAATGTGTTTATATTTATGTTTTGCTGGGCCTAAGTATACTAAAGCTATGGGTGAGTACAACGATAGGTATGACCTAGGGTCGTTCTTCAACAGGCATGGGATCTAGGACTTTAGTTATCCTTCGAGATTTAGCTAGGTAAAGGTTTTAGTTTTGGTTGTTTTTAACTAACTAACTATCTAAAACTTAAAGTAAAGAAAGAAAGGTGAGGTGGCACGAGAACTTACAGGTTAAGCGAGTGTTTACTATGATAATTACTCATGCTATTTAGGGGTAGTTATTGGGATAAGGCCTTAGTTAAGATGACAACTCCAGGATTGAATCGAAAAACTTGGAACTCTCAATTGTGAACAAAGTAATATACCTACATCCTTTCAGCTGTGGTATTTCCGTTGCTTAATCAAAGGTTCCTTATTTGTCTACCCTGGATCTGGGTCATATATTTCCTAATGAGCCATAGCTCCTAGCCTATCATCTATCTAACGTAGAGTTGTCCGCAATCAGATAAATAACATGTCACATGGATAACAGCTATGGAATGTAGACTACACCAGAAGTTGTCCCAAATGTAGTAACCAATTTAACCAACGACCAACCTCGAGTCTTGTCCACCAATCTCGGACATTTGAGATATCTGAATCATGACATTAATTGTTGAATAAACAAAAACATGAACAGGGGTTTCCTACCGGGACAAGTCGGGATGGTCTGGTCTAACGGCTAGTTAAATTGTTCATCATTATTTCATATAAGTCATCATAACTATTCTATGCATGTTAAAATGGTGTATGTAATTAATATATATCTAGAAACCTAATCATATATCCTATCAGCATAAATGATACTAGCATGCAGACCCTAAGCAACAATCAAACAAAAACATGCAATAAGGCAGCATAGCAGGGATCAGTTTTAATCATGCAGAGTAACATGATAATGGTTGAGTCACAAATGCCCCTAAAGTTCTCTCTAAGACACTTGTTAAATGACTTGAATCTAACCTATCTCTAATCATATGCTCTGTGTCTCCCACCAGTTATATTTCAACTAGGAGAACACCGACCATGTCGAGTTCTACGATCATCAGACACAGAATAATTAGTGGAATACTACTAGCAATTGGCCAAGCCTAGAAGGATGTTACTAACCACAGCATACGTTGGATAGATAAACATTTGAGATTCAATTCATAGATTCAAATATATTTCAACAACATACAGACAGAGTAACAAGATGATTTAAGTATAACTACCCTAGCATGGCAACTATCATAGCAAACACATATTTGTTTAGCTTAGCATGGCAATAATTCTAGCAAGCATTTCTAAATAAGCATAGCAATAGCACAACATTATTCAAAAATAACAAGATAGAGATTAAAATAAAACCTGGCGAAGCGTTATTACAAATCTTGCGTAACCGCAGTCTCGAAGGACCTCCGTTACAAAAGAGCTTAAAGCTGGTAACCTACTAGCTTAACTAGTCTAACTAACTACTTTATTCTAGAGAGAGAGTAGAGAGAGAAAGGAGAGAAAGAAATGAAGTAAAGATTGAATGATTCTTGGAGGTGTATTGAAATGAGAAATTGAGATTAGTATTTATAGGCAACGCACAGCCGTATCCGTAGACCATATCCTGAACCTCAAATGCACAGCTGTATCGCACAAACGTATAAAAATCTGATTTTTATCGCCCAAATGCTGCAATACGGCTGTCACAGACCGTATACGGCTGTCCTGGAGCAAATACGGGTGAACACCAACCGTATACGGCTGTCCCAGGCCATATACGGCTGGACACAGACCGTATACGGTCTGCATACGCCTTATACGGTCTGTACCCAGCCGTATACGGTCTGGGTCAACCATATACGGCTGTGGATAGCTGTATCATGGCCCCTTCGGTTCTTCGTTTCTTCGTTCGGTCGTATCTTCTTCGTCGTTTATCCGTTTTAAGCTATTCTTGCGTCCACGCGTTCGTAATTTCCTAACGAAGAGAACGACATAAGTTAGAGGTCATAACTTGGAACATAGCTCTAGAAGCAATGAAATGAGTGAACATGAATGCTTATGATCGTTTTCGTTAGATTTATCGTGTTTTTCGACCATTTTAGTTGATTTTCGGAACGTTGTCTATATTTTAGCATATGTGATGAGTTTTAGTGATAAAGTATCTATTTTGGTTAGTTCCATCACATATTGGGCTAAAAAGGTGAGAATAATGGACATAAAAACATGACTTTTTGCGTGTCATCAAGCATTAAAAGTGAATGCTTTATATGGCTCAAGATACCTCACGAATCAAAAGTTGGTTTGTTGTGTGCCTAGTCATGCAATGCTCTTTATGGGATTACTACACTAATTTTTCAAAGGGATTCATATTTTATTTATCCTTCTTCCCCAAAGTAAATAATTCTTTGTTTAAAATTTTCATTTTCGACATATTTTGTAGCACCCGCCAAATTTCGGACTTCAATTAAGTGTTTAAACTTCTTGTAATTACGTGTATTTAGTTTGTTATAGGCTAAATACATGTGACATTTTGTGCAATTACATACACGCGTACGCGATTTGTTTAAATCGTACACTTAAGAACCGGACGAGGTCCGACATTAATTAATATGGACGTTGGTGACAAAATTTATAAATAATGTGGATTTATCTGAACAAACATTATCTACTATAATATATTACACGAATTTTGTATTGTTTAAAACATATCTTACGCGATGAGACCGCGCGAAATGCACCCCTGCAAGCGAATGATAACCAACTTATGTTTTTACAATTTTGTAACTCAAAATAAAATATTTTGAAAAAATACTCCAGTTGGAAATACTACGCGATTAAACCACTACGGGACTTAACCGACTACGATTCGTGTTAAAAAAATTGGGAAATAAGAACATGCGAACCCGAGATTCAAATGGGTCAACCGAGACCCGCAGACCCAAGCCCCAAACCGACCCACCCAAACCCCCTTTTTATTCTCTCTTTCTTCTCCATTTCACCTCATTTCTTCTACCCACATTCCCTCTAATCTCTCTCTCTACCATATCTCTATATCTCTCTCTCTAAAAGCTAAGATAAAAAGAACATCATCATCAAAATCGTTCATCGTCATCATCAAGACACATGCACAAGGATCATCATCATCATCATCATCTTCATCTTCTTCGATTTTCATTTTCTTGGTAAGAAACTTTTAACCCTTTAAATCACATGTACGGATTTGATTTACATGCTAGAATGTTTACTCAACAATATTATGCCCAAAAATCCCTTTGAAAACGCATTAAAATTCGAAATCCACACAAAACTCGCGAAAAGCTCGTTCTGCGAACCGAGATCCAACTCAGTTCACAACCCTTATCTGTGAACTGAGTTATGCGAATTGACTTTGACTCACGAAGTCAAACTGCGAACCGAACTGACTTACGAGTTGACGTGTGAACTGACTTGCGAATCGACCTACGAAGTGACTTGCGAGTCGACCTGCGAGTTGAGTTTTGCGAGCCGAACTTTGTTCTGCGACCCTAACTCGGTTCGCAGCCAACTCTGTTTTGCGAACTCAATCTCAGTTCGCATCACGAACACGGTTCGCACTACATTTAAGTCCACGGCCAACCTTAGTCGATTTTTCCGAATTTAAATATCAGATACGTTTTTCACCAAAGCAATGTAGTAGAAATAAAAAATTTAAATTTCAGCTCGACCTCAGCCAGGGGCTCTACCCCTTGGACCCCACCAGGGGCTGCCACCCCTTGAACCCTGCTACCAGGGGCGCTGCCCCCGGACCCCCGTCATCCAGGAACTTGAAAATACTTTTACCCTAAGTGTTGAACACATACGACAACTGAACTTTATTCGACAATACTTGACGTGTAAATACATATACTTTGTAAGACTGTAATGAAACAAACATAATAATAATGTTTTCAAAAATTATTATCACGTAACATCACCAACGGGCCAAACTTGTTTTCAAACTATAAATGAAATACTAAACAAACACTTGGACATTTCCTAGTTGAGTGGACAACTAGCATGGGTGATCTTTCAAAACATCAACTTATTTACTTATTTACTTACAACCTTGTGCGTTTCGGACGCCAAAAGGTTACAGGGTTCTGAGAACCGATATAAGGACTTACATCCGACACGCCTACAGACTTACATCCGCTTTACTTGGTTGATTTCACATACGTACTTACTAGACTCAGGTGAGTCTTACAACCCCACTTTTTACTGTTTTTACTATTGGGGTGAGATACTTTGCTACCATTTTATGCATGAACACGAGTACTGGACTGACTATACTACTTTTCTTACACACAGTGCATGAGTGCTTTTTATCCACTGAAAGCCTCCTGTCGTAAGTTGTTAGTTATGGACTTATACGCTAAAAAGAGTAAATGGATCCATTTAGGACTGACAATCCCTGCCTGGGGTAGTAGCGCTACCATGGATTTCACCGTAGAAATAGGCATATTAGTATTTGTTACATATGAGTGTCGGGATAGCACTCATGGGGGTACAGTATATGATTCTTAATTGATTCATACTTACACATTGTTAAGCTTCAACTTATGAGCTCATGGCAACTGTATTGACTTACTGATTTACTTACCTACTTACTTTGCTTGATAGCACCAATGGTACATACTTGTGGTTCATAATGATTACTTAATACTAAACCTGTAAGATTCACCAACCTTTTGGTTGACCCTTTTTAGCTTTGTATCTCAGGTACACAAACGGAGTAGGATTACCCCGGGACACTAGCTAGCATCGCATAATTTGTACATTTCATTTAACGGAGATTCATAGCATTATCTTTTGTATATTTTGGTTATGTAATAGAATCTCCTGCTACACGCGTTTACTCTAGGGAACTAAATTTTTGTAACCGATAATACTATGTTTTCAAACATTATATACATGGAAATGTAACTATTTTTCAAATGTCTCATTTAGAAGTCGTTTGCTGTTTACGTTGGTGCTTTGATTACTTGATTAGTAGCACCCCAAAGCTTGCTTCCGCTAAACACAGAATTTGGGGGTGTTACTTATTTTTAACTCAGTTTTGAAAGATTTTGTAAAATTTTTGAGTTACTTTTTGGAGAATGATGGTCTAAAGAGCAAAGAGTTTAGAATCAAGCATATGCAATTATCCATTTTACAGTAGTGTAACTACTGCTATCCCACACTTAAAGGAACATCGTCCTCGATGTTATTCTAAGTTCGGATTGGGGTAACAATCCCACACTTAGGATTTGAAACATCTAAGACGTATTCATTTAGTATATGGTATATTCATAACGAAGGAAAAAGATTGGTAAAGAGGTACTCCCCAGTAGTTGCAGTATTCCTTGGTATGCTTTGTCAAACTTCGTCTTGTTGGGTTCACTCTTGATCAAGTCTTCTTGTGATTGGTCTCGTAGGTGTGAACACGTCGGATATAAGATTTTTTGGATGCGGGTACTTCCCTGCTGGAGGAGGTATTCTTTGCATATCCGAGTGTGAAAGATAGTCGGGGATTTCATCACTTCTTGGAAAGTAAAATTTGCGGAAATGTAAAACACGGGTTGCCTCCCGAGAAGCGCTCTTTTAAAGTTGAGAGCTCAACTTAGTCTTTTCTTCTTTAGATGATGCTGGATGCATCCAGGGTGCTGGAGTTGTTACCGTAGCTCCTAGGTGGGGTGTATCATGGAGGAAAGTATCGAAGGAATTGCTCTATCATGTCAGAAATTAGAGTTGGTGGGTTGGTGGATTCCATCCTGAAGCTTTTGAAGTGATTAGTGGCTAATCGGTCGAGAATTGCCATTCCGTAGCAGATGTATCTAACTGCCCATGTGACTGGTCCATTAGGGTCAACTCTTGTACAGGTATGAGTTTGAATGATCTCACTGATGAACGTCAAAATGTACTAAATTATAGTACTAATTACCCCCTTGTTTAATTGAATTCTTACACATTTTGTGTGAATAAGATACTGATTTCGTTCATATGTGCATATAGGAGTTAATTGGAGCTTGAATCGGAAAAGAAACATAAATCGAGCAAATATTGAAGAAAAGAATCTAAAAAGTTGAAGAATGAAAAAAGAGAAATTGAATTTTTGAAAAGTTGGATTTTTCAAAATATACGGCGTATGAAAATCCATACGGCGTATGGATTGTGTGAGCTGGACTACCAGTACGCGAGCCTGATCTGTTGGGCTTTTTAATCCATACGGCGTATGGAATTCCATACGGCGTACGGATGATTTCGACAGAATTATTAAAAACCCTAATTCACTTCATTTTTAGGTTTATCACTTCTCATTTCTCTCCAGCCGTTTTTGCACTCATTCTAGCCTCATTCCAGGAGCATTTTGAAGGATTAAGAGATTGAAGAATCAAAGGTTTTCGGTTGTTCAATCATTCTTTCGGTTTCTCGGTTCAAATATTTAAATCCTTTTCATTTGATTAAGATTTCGGTTATGATTATTGATCTGAGTTTCTGTAACAATATAATTGGCTAAGTTCTTATTGCATTTGTTTAGATGATAATATTCAGATGATGGTTTGATTATTGAATTGCGGATTTATATTGGATTTTATGAATGCTTATATGTTTACTTGATGATCCATGTTTAATTATTGATTATTAGTGATGATCTATTGATTTATGATTGATTTATTTATTGATAGATTATTATTGATGATTGTTGATTTTAATTGAGAATTATCACTAGATATATTGAGTTTGATAGGTTAGGATCAATAATGGTCGATAATCGGTAATGAATGTGATAACTATTAATTAGTTATAAACTTTGTTGATTCAAGTTGCAAAAGTAAATCATATAAACAGTGTAGGTTCAATTTAGAACACAGTTTGGTGGATAACGTTAATTTGAATTGTTAACGTGTTGACAACAACTTGATATCTTTCTTAATTGTGTTTAATCAATTAATCTTGTAAGGATAATTGGTAGTATTTGTCATATCATAATAAAATCCATATGTTAGCTATTCAATAAAGTGATAATCGGATTCTGAGGAAAGTAATCTAAATAAATGTATTTCTTTTATCATTTGAATTAAATAGTTTTATTTGAGCACTTGTTTTTTTAATTAGTTTCTTTTAATTTTTATTTAATAATTGTTCGCCAATTGTTCGATCGGAACTAAAACGTCCCCCCATTATTTATTATTTTTATTTGCAACAATTTCCAATTTATTTAATATTGACATCCGTTCCTCATGTTCGACTCGTACTTATCAGGCTATACTATATTACGACCAGGTATTCTTGCCTGTGTTGTGTATAGTAAGCAGGTACTCCTATTTATAAAACTTAACTCTGTTTACACAGCATCAAGTTTTTGGCGCCGCTGCCGGGGAGCGGTTTGATTTAATTCAATAATTTGGAAATTGTTTTAGTTATGATTTACCTTTAGTTTGTCAGTTTTAAGGTGTGCTTTTGTTTAAAATTCTGTATGTTCATACTTTTTCTTTTAACTAAGGTCGGGATAGTTAGTATTACGCTGTGTTACATAAGTAACATGTTCTACTGACTTGGTAAGTTAAATTGCAGGACGTTTATGACCCGAACATCGGATCCCAATCCTGCCATTCCATTCGAAGAGCCCGAACGCACGTTTCATCAAAGAATACGCGCGTATTCCGCACCGCCCCATTCACCAATAGTCAACCCATTCCTGAACGAAGCGGACGGGATATTAGACTGCAATCTTCACACACCACTGGCCTCCAACTACAAGTCAGATTTTGAGGACGAATACAAAGAGTATCGCGAAAGACCACCAACCGAGTATCCCAGTGATCAATCGGAACCAGACCATGACATGGCGGATGACATTGCTAACATGACTCTAGAGCAGTATTCAAGCCGAATGCGCACCGATCTTGGGCACGGAGTACTGAGGCCCACCATTGCGCGAGAAGTGGAAATCGAAATCAAGGGACAGTTCCTCAAGGAACTTAGAGAGAACCCTTTCCTTGGCAAAGAAAGAGAGGATGCTACGAGCACGTCGAGAAGATCCTGGAAATCGCCGATATGTTCAACATTCCCAATGTTACGCGCGATCAATTCATGCTCCGAGTGTTCCCAATAACACTAAAGGGAGCCGCTAAGAGGTGGATTTCAAACGAACCAGCAGGATCCATCACCATCTGGGAAGATCTGCGCACGAAATTCTTGAAGATGTATTGCCCACCATCCAAAAGATCGAAGATGATCGATGAGATTAGGAATTTCAAGCAGGACATCGACGAATCACTTTACCAAGCGTGGGAAAGATATAAGGATTTGATGCATAGGTGCCCACAACATGACCTAAATGATCAACAAATAGTGATGGTGCTCTACAAAGGAGTGGATCGTGCAACAAGACAGCAGTTGGATGCTCAAGGATCTCTACCGAAGAAGATTCCAAGAGACGCGTTAGAAGCAATTTGTGACCAAGCAAAACATTCTCAACTTTGGGACGATGGAACCAGTCGGAGTAAAAGGTCGGTTAGCAATGAGGATGGACTCTCCGCCATCACTGCTAAGCTTGACAGCATGGGAAGAGATCTAAAGAAGGTAACCGAAACTGTTCATGCAATCCAAGTCAGATGTGATAACTGTGGAGGATCGCATCTAGTCAAGGATTGCCCAGAGATTGAATCTGGAGAAGCGAAAGAAGAAGTCAAGTTTGGCGAAGCTCAGGGAAACTACCACCAAGGCGGAGGGACCTTTTTCCGACGACCTTATCAGGAAGGAAATCGCCCATTTCGCCAAGCTCAGTCGGGACTTTACACCAAGGAGCAACCTGCAGCACCTTTTCCCGAGAAGAAGACCAACCTTGAAGAAATGATGGGAAAGTTCTTGACCACTAATGAACAATTTATTGCTAGTTCTGGACAACGTATGGACACTACTGAAGCATTAGTGAGAAATCAAGGTGCTGCTATTAAGCAGATTGAAGGAAGTATCTCGAACATTGCTAAAGTTCTCCAAGAGAGATTTCCTGGAACTCTTCCCGGATTCACCGAAAGCAATCCACGTGATCAGGCTAAAGCCATGATTACCAGAAGTGGAAAGGTTCATGAAGATCCAATTGTAAAGAAGAAGCCTGTATCTCAACCTCTGCTTGAAAAAGAGAAGGAAGTAGAAGTTGTTGGAAGCCCGAAGGTGGACACTAAGGATGATAAAAGTGCTAGGGATAAGCAATATGCGAAGAATCATGCACCTCCACCACCTTATCCAGCGGCTTTGAGAAGAGGAAAGGATGAAGTTCATTATCACCAGTTTCTCGAGAACTTAAAGCAACTCCACATCAACATTCTGTTTGTGGAGGCCATTGCTCAAATGCCTAAATATGAAAATTACTTGAAAGAATTGTTAACCAACAAGAGCAAGCTGATGGAGGCAACCACGGTGACAATGAACGAGAGATGCTCAGCGGTGATGCAAAATAAACTACCACCGAATATGAAAGACCCTGGGAGTATTACCCTTCCTTGTCTTATTGGAAGTTTAGACATCACTAATGCGCTGGCTGACTTGGGAGCAAGCATATCGATAATGCCTTACACTATGTATGCTAGACTCAAGTTAGGAGAACCTAAACCAATCAGAATGTGCATTGAGTTGGCAGATTGTTCAATTCAATATTCTAAGGGTGTGATCAAAAATGTTTTGGTTAAAGTAGATAAGTTTGTCTTCCCGTGCGATTTTGTGATTCTTGACATGGTAGAAGATTCAAAAGTACCTATCATTTTGGGAAGACCTTTTCTAGCCACTCCAAGGGCATTGATTGATGTTTTTGACCGAAGGATCACATTAAGGGTAGGCGATGAAGAAGTGGTGTTTGATATTAACAAATCATTGCAATACCCTGCATCAGTAGATGATACCTGTTACTTCGTGAGTGCCAAAGAAATGACAGATGATGAGGAATTTCTACAAGGTCTCATGGAAGATGAACATATTGATCCAATGATTCTGGAAGGTTGGACAGGAAGTCTTGAAGCTATTCGAGAGATTGAGGAGCTCGATAAATTGCTTGAGGAAGAGAGTGAGACAACATGGGAAGATGAATTAGAGACTAAGGGAGTCAAATTGCAGGAGAGTAAAAAGTCCATTTTGGAAAATGGATTGTCGATCATCACAGAGACACGGATTGCTATGTATGGTATTCCTTGTTCGAGGGAAGAGGTGTCGATGGTTAAATCTTCATTCGAAGAACCACCGAAGTTAGAATTGAAAGATTTACTGAACCATTTGGAATATGCATATTTGCAAGGAAAGTCGGACCTACCAGTAACTATTTCATCTCGGCTGTCAGCCAACGAGAAAGAAAGTTTATTGAAGGTTCTTAAGGAGCACAAGCATGCTATCGCCTGGACGATTAGTGATATCAAGGGAATAAGCCCCTCCTACTGCACGCACAAGATCCTCATGGAATCTGACTTCAAACCTGTGGTGCAACCGTTGAGGCGTTTAAATCCTAAAGTGACTGATGTGGTAAGGAAGGAGATCATTAAGTTACTTGACGCTAGGTTAATTTACCCAATTTTCGATAGCCCCTAGATAAGCCCCATACATGTTGTGCCAAAGAAGGGAGGAATGACAGTGGTAGCTAATGAGAAAAATGAATTAATCCCCACGAGAACTGTCACCGGATGGAGGGTCTGTATCGATTATAGGAAGTTGAATGATGCTACGCGCAAGGATCACTTTCCTTTATCCTTCATCGATCAAATGCTCGAGCGTTTACCCAGAAAAGAATACTATTGCATTTTGGATGGATTTTCTGGTTACTTCCAAATTCCGATAGATACACATGATCAAGACAAGACCACGTTCACATGCCCATTCGGGACATTTGCTTATCAGAGAATGCCTTTCGGTTTGTGCAATGCACCCGCAACATTTCAGCGATGCATGATGGCGATTTTTGATGACATGGTAGAGGATAGTATGGAGATATTCATGGATGATTTCTCCATTTTCGGAGATTCTTTTGACAAGTGTTTAGCAAATCTGAAAAAGATGTTGCAAAGGTGCGAGAGTTCGAATCTTGTTCTAAATTGGGAGAAGTTCCATTTTATGGTACGTGAAGGAATCGTATTAGGACACAAGATCTCAAGTGTTGGAATTGAAGTAGACAAAGCCAAAATTGAGGCAATAGCAAAGCTGCCACCCCCAACAAATCTCAAGGGAATACGAAGTTTTCTAGGACATGTTGGGTTCTACAGACGATTCATTAAGGATTTTTCCAAGATAGCTCGTCCGATGAACAAACTGTTGGAGAAAGATTCTAAGTTTGAGTTTTCCAAAGAATGTCTTGATGCATTCAATCTTTTGAGAGAAAAGTTAGTATCAGCACCCATCATGATTAGTCCAAATTGGGATCTCCCACATGAACTAATGTGCGATGCTAGTGTTTATGCCGTAGGAGCAGTGTTAGGGCAAAGGTTTGATAAGAAGTTTCAACCAATTTATTATGCTAGTAAAACCTTGACAAACGCGCAAGAGAATTACACTACAACCGAAAAGGAATTACTTTCAGTTGTGTTTGCTTTTGATAAGTTTCGGTCTTATTTGATTCTATCAAAGACTGTAGTGTTTACCGATCATTCAGCGTTGAGGTATTTATTTAGCAAGCAAGATACGAAGCCAAGATTGCTAAGATGGATTCTGCTACAACAAGAATTCGATATCGAGATTCGTGATAAGAAGGGAGCTGACAATTTAGCCGCCGATCACCTTTCATGGTTGGAAAATCCCGAGTTAGATAAGTTGGATGTAGCGGAAATTAAGGATACATTTCCTGATGAGAGTTTACTGAAGGTTATTATGAACGGACTGCCATGGTTTGCTGATTACGCTAATTTTCTAGTTGCAAAAACTCTTCCCACCGAGATGATGTACAACGAAAGGAAGAGATTTCTTTCGGCTTTGCGATATTACTTTTGGGAAGACCCATTTTTGTTTAGGGAATGTGCTGATGGTATGGTGAGGAGGTGCGTTCATGGAGAAGAATGCATAAAGATTCTAAGTCAGTGTCACAACAGTCCTACGGAAGGACATCATGGGTCATCATACACAGCTAGGAAGGTGTTTGAGGCAGGATTATATTGGCCAACTGTCTACAAGGATGCATATATGTTTGTGAAGGAATGCGATGCTTGCCAACGAACGGGAAGGATCTCTAAAAGAGATGAGATGCCACAAAATCCTATTATGGTTAGTGAAATTTTCGATGTCTGGGGAATCAACTTTATGGGACCATTCCCACCGAGCAACGGAAATAAGTACATAGTTGTGGCTGTCGATTATGTTTCAAAGTGGGCTGAAGCAAAAGCATTACCGACTAATGATGCACGAGTAGTGATTAAGTTCCTCAAGCAGTTGTTTTCACGATTTGGAACTCCTAAGGCGTTGATTAGTGATCGTGGAACGTATTTTGAAAATGCGCAATTGGAGAAAGTTTTGAAGAAATATAGAGTTAATCACAAATTCTCTACTACTTATCACCCACAGATTAGTGGACAAGTAGAAGTGACCAATCGCGGGTTGAAGTGCATTTTAGAATGTTCAATTGATGGAAATCCGAAAGATTGGTCGAATAAACTGGATGAAGCATTATGGGCCGCAAGGACTGCTTTTAAAACGTCCATTAGAACCACGCCGTACCGACTCATTTATGGAAAAGCTTGTCACCTACCATTTGAGTTGGAACACAAAGCGTATTGGGCATTGAAGCAATGCAATTTCGATGATGATGTAGCTGGGAAAGTTCGACTGGCTCAGTTACAGGAACTAGAAGAGTTAAGGATAAATGCATATGATAATGCTCGACTGTATAAGGAATGCACCAAGAAATGGCACGATGCACGTCTTAGATCAAATAACTCATTTGAGCAAGGTGACAAAGTGCTCTTATACAGTTCTCGTTTGCATTTGTTTCCTGGGAAGTTGAAGACTCGTTGGACAGGACCTTTCGTAGTTGAAAAGGTTTATCCATTTGGTGCTGTTGATTTGAAAGGTCATTCTGGTACAACATTCAAGGTAAATGGAAGTCGTTTGAAGAAGTATTATGATGATGTGAGAGACTCCAAACGTGATTTGGAGATGAATTTCAATTAAGTTATGAAGCAAAGTGTCGAGCTTACCGACGTGATAAACAAAAGCGCTTTCGGGAGACAACCCGTTGTTTTTCTTAATTATTTATTTTGTTTTGTTTTGTGTTAATAAAGCTTATGGAAGAGGATGCTGGTTGTTGAAAGGCTTCAGTCTAGCTTGTATATTGAAGATAGCTCAGGGGAGTTTCTGTTCACTTCTTTTCTATTCCCTATATTATTGTTTATTTTGTAATGAGGACATTGCATATTTTTAAAGTGGGGGATGGGGGAAAAGAAGTTTGTTTGTCCTTAAGATATGAATGGTAAATATTGAATTAAAGGGTTCTATGTTAGTCATTTTTCAAGCCCAAAATTTTTCTTTTAAAATTGTTTTCTGTGTAAAGTTTAGCAAATCTTGTAACACACTTTGGGAATTCAAAGGATGAAATGAACTTAATTTTAAATATTAGATAATTCATCATATGATTTATCGATAGACAATCTATATGAAGGTTATTGAGCTTTTAAGAAATTTAATGCATAAAGTAGGATTTATCCTAAGAGGATCTTTTAGCAAGGTATGACCTTAGTCTTAATCCTTATATGATAGCGTGTTATAATCCATAACTTTGGGATCCTGATTATCATCATTTGGGAATATACTGGGTGTTGTCTCCTCTGTTGTACGTAAGTACAGACCTGATTTCCGTCAGTATATTTGATATATATAAAAAAATATATAGATAAAAAGAGAAGAGTACAAAGGACTCATAAACTGAAAAACTAAAGCCAAGTTATGTCACTCTGTTGTACTAAGGTATAGACCTGTCATCAATGTCTTGGTTTGAAAAATGATTGATTTAATTGGATATTCATTATCTGGAGAATTGTGGCACGTTTGTTGTATGAGGGTATTTTGCAATTAAAAATCAAGGGAAAAAGCCTGCTATAATAATAATAAGTTGAGCTCAATGTCTGAATTATAGATTGTTTAGGTGGACAACAATATCGATAATCATTGTGAGTTATCTTTTATGTCTAATAATATATGAGAAATTGTTTTCCTAGAAGAGTTTCTTGATTACTAAGCTGTATAGTAGAAGCACTTTTAGGATAAGAATTTGGTTTGTGAAATGCTAGGTAGCATGTAAGTCCTTTTGCACTTTTATTTGCCGTTCATATTGCAAGTTTTTGAAAGTCTTAATCGATAGTCTACTTGAGGGAAAGTAGGATTCAAGTGAAGAATGTTTGATGAACGCCAAAATGAACTAAATTATAGTTCTAATTACCCCTTTGTGTAATTGAATTCTTAAACATTTTGTGTGAATAAGATACTGATTTCGTTCATATGTGCATATAGGAGTTAATTGGAGCTTGAATCGGAAAAGAAACAGAAATCGAGCAAATATTGAAGAAAAGAAGCTAAAAAGTTGAAGAATGAAAAAAGAGAAATCGAATTGTTGAAAAGTTGGATTTTTCAAAATATACGGCGTATGGAAATCCATACGGCGTATAGATTGTGTGAGCCGGACTACCAGTACGCGGGCCTGATCTGCTGGGCTTTTTAATCCATACGGCGTATGGAATTCCATACGGCGTATGGATGATTTCGACAGAATTATTAAAAACCCTAATTCACTTCATTTTTAGGGTTATCACTTCTCATTTCTCTCCAGCCATTTTGCACTTATTCTAGCCTCATTCCAGGAGCATTTTGAAGGATTAAGAGATTGAAGAATCAAAGGTTTTCGGTTGTTCAATCATTCTTTCGGTTTCTTAGTTCAAATATTTAAATCCTTTTCATTTGATTATGATTTCTGTTATGATTATTGATCCGAGTTTCTGTAACAATATGATTGGCTAAGTTCTTATTACATTTGTTTAGATGATAATATTCAGATGATGGTTTGATTATTGAATTGTGGATTTATATTGGATTTTATGAATGCTTATATGTTTAGTTGATGATCTATGTTTAATTATTGATTAGTGGTGATTACCTAACGTGATGATCTATTGATTTATGATTGATTTCTTTATTGATAGATTATTATTGATGATTGTTGATTTTAATTGAGAATTATCACTAGAGATATTGAGTTTGATAGGTTAGGATCAATAATGGTTGATAATCGGTAATGAATGTGATAACTATTAATTAGTTACAAACTTTGTTGATTCTGGTTGCAAAAGTAAATCATATAAACAGTGTAGGTTCAATTTAGAACACAGTTTGGTGGATAACGTTAATTTGAATTGTTAACGTGTTGACAACAACTTGATATCTTTCTTAATTGTGTTTAATCAATTAATCTTGTAAGGATAATTGGTAGTATTTGTCATATCACAATAAAATCCATATGTTAGCAATTCAATAAAGTGATAATCGGATTCTGAGGAAAGTAATCTAAATAAATGTATTTCTTTTATCATTTGAATTAAATAATTTTATTTGAGCACTCGTTTTTTTAATTAGTTTCTTTTAATTTTCATTTAATAATTCGCTTTTAATAATTGTTCGCCATTTGTTCGATCGGAACTAAAATGTCCCCCCATTATTTATTATTTTTATTTGCAACAATTTCCAATTTATTTAATATTGACATCCGTTCCTCATGTTCGACTCGGACTTATCAGGCTATAATATATTACCACCAGGTATTCTTATCTGTGTTGTGTATAGTAAGTAGGTACTCCTATTTATAAAACTTAAATCTATTTACACAGCATCACTCACGCTGGGGGTGGTTTCGACCTATCGAGGCGATTAGGGCCATGAACAGAATCTTTACTTCTTCAAAGTCACTAGCCAAAGGGTCTCCTCCGAAGGATCTGGTTGCTTGGCATACTTGTCGGATGAGTTGATGTTGCTCACGGGTGAAGGGAAAGTCCGAGTCTGTGAAGACATAGATTAGCTTGATGAATATTTCGCGATATCCATTGCGATAAACATCAAGCTCTATATCTTCTTCAGTGTACATTCCGCGTAGTCGAGTTGTCACATAGGTCGCTAATTTAATTTTTGACAAGTGCGGAATGAATATTGGTACCTCACGACTTTTTTCTTCATATGCTGAGTGATTTAGTTCATCAATTATCAGCTCAACATGATGACCAATAGTGGAGTGAACGACGATCCTGAAGTTTTCTGAGGCTGTGAGGTGTTCTCCGGTTTCGATGAGATCTAGAAGAGTTCTAAGATCTCCCACCATTCTGATATCAGCATAATTCTATGGGTTTCCAGTAGCTCTTTCCAGATGGGATCTCATTAATGCAAGCATAGCCTTCTGACTCGATGAGTAGGGGAAAGCTGATCCGGCTAGGGCACAATATACTTTTTGGTAGATTTGCCTCTGGTTGCTGCAGAACTCGATTTCTCCCATCGGGTAGTGGGGCCTTTCTGGATATTGTGATTTGAGCTTAAAGGGAATCTGATAGTTCTTGGATATGCCTACGTAGAGTGTGTGGTTCTTGCGCTCCATAATTAGCGATGTATGAATTGTATTCTCATTCGGTCTCCCTTATCAGGTGCCTCTGAGCGGTGGTGTAGTCATTGGTTGATTCTCTGATAGCTTCTACGATGATGCGGACATCGTCGTATTCATCAATCAAGTCAATCATCTCTTGGTGGGTATCTATTAGGGGCACTCGTAATATCTCAGGGGCACTCGTAATATCTCAGTTGAGGAGGTAGGAGAATTTGCTGGAGCAGGGGGAGTTGATGGAATAGAGCGTTTGTCAAGAGTGACGTCGATACAATCGTCGTCATATTCGTTGTTATAGTAGTCCCGTAATTCTTGATAATTTTCAGCATTGCACGTGACTTGATCTAGTAATTCACGATCTCGGTTGTGTTGTTATAGTAGTCCCGTAATTCTTAAATCCATGTAAACGTTGGAACCGATAGTGTAAGAACTTCCGATGGTTCAATACGGCTTAGTGCATCAGTGAGTCGATTTTCGTTGCCCGGTTTGTAAAAAACTCAAAATCATACCCTAACAACTTTGTGGCCCATTTATGTTGTTATGATGTTTGCATAACTTGAGTGAGGAGATATTTCAAGCTCCTTTGGTCGGTGAAGACACGAAACTTACGCCCTAATAAGTATTGCCTCCATTTTGTACGGCTTCCGTGATAGCATAAAGTTCACGAATATAAGTGGATGCAGACCGCATCCGCGTGCATAACTTTTCGCTGAAAAAGTTTATTTGTTTATCGTTTTGCGAGAGAACGGCCCCAATACCAATACCTGAAGCGTTTGTGGTGACATCGAAGATCATGGTGAAGTCAGTAAGAGCAAAAACAGGAAGGGTAGTCATAACAGATTTGAGTGTTTGAAATGCAAGATCTGCTTGATCATTCCATGCCAACTGATGGTGTTGTAGGAGGTCCGTTAGGGGTGCTGCTATGTGAGCATAAGCTTTAACAAAACACCTATAATAGCCCATAAGCCCAAGAAACCTACGCAAGCCTGTGATCGATGTGGCTTAGGCCAATCTTGTACGACTTTATCTTTTCTGGATCCATGGCAACCCAATCGCTAGAAATAACGTGACCTAGATACTGATCCTCGGAAATGGCAAAACAACATTTGCTCAGTTTAGCGAAGTAGCGATGTTGGGACAGAATTGTGAAGACATGATGAAGATGAGCATAATGTTGTTCTCGAGTAGGGTGATAAATCAAGATATCATCAAAGAAAACGAGAACGAACCTTCGTAATACTTCACAGAATATATCATCCATTGCAGATTGAAATGTGGATGGGGCGTTGGAGAGACCGAATGGCATCACAAGAAATTCTTAATGTCCATCTACGGTGCGAAATGCGGTTTTGTGGGTGTCATTTCCATGTATCCGAATTTGATGGTAACCTGCCCCGAGGTCATTTTAGAATAAATGCGTGCACCATGAAGTTCATCAAGTAATTCATCAACTATAGGGATCGGAAACCGATCACGAATGGTGATTGCATTTAGCACTCGGTTGTCGACACAAAAATGCCATGCGCCATCTTTTTTTTGAACCAAAAGAACGGGAGATGTACAAGGGCTAGTACTTGGTTTAATTAACCCTTCTTTAAGCATGCCAGGTATCAATTTTTTCATAATATGTTTTGGGTAATATGGATAACAGTAGGGTCGGACGTTAACAGGAGGTGTGTTGGGTGTAAGGGGAATATGGTGATCGTGATTTCTTGGTGGGGGTAGGGTTGTAGGTGGTTCAAATATGTGAGAAAATTCAGAAAGTATTTGTTAGATGTGGGGGTCCGTATTTGAGGGGGTAGTTGACGTAAGTGTTGTTGAGTAGTGTTGAAAGATTATTGTGTGCATGGATTCAATTGAACCTTTTTGCATGAGATGGTGGAGGGTGCTAGGAGTGACAGGAGTAGATATTGGTTCACTAGATAAGGTGATGGTATGACCTTTGTATTGGAAGGACATTTGTGGCACTGAGAAGTCAGCTACGATGGGACCTAGCAAGCCGAGCCATTGCATTCCCAAAACCATGTCGGCTCCTTCGATGGGAAGAACGAAGAAGAGAATGTATAATGTCGTAGATTGTAGATTAAGTGAAACGTTCGAACAAAACCCGTGACACTTAATGTGAGAACCATTACCAATCATAACGGGAAAAGAAGGTATGGTGGTAACAGGAAGATGAAGAAACGATGTTACACGTGGTTGTAAAATGTTATGGGTACTACCGGAATCGACAAGGATGGTAATGGGGTGACCTTCTATATAACAGGTGACTCGAAGGGTACGGGGTCGAAGCTAAACCAAGTAGGGCAGCAGGGAATATGGAAAGAAAATAGGGTGGTATGGTTATGGTGATGGCTTGTTGGTTGTCGTCATGCAACATAAGGTATTCGTTTTGATGTTGTTAAGGATCGGTTGTGAAGGGAAATGGTTCAACAGATTGATGGTTGTTGCTTTGATATTCATTGTCCAAAATTAAGAGAATTTTTGTGGGGGGTTGCATTTATGTCCAGGTTGATATTTTTCTGGGCAGCGAAAACAAAGTCCCATCGTGCGTCTTTGTAGTGCCTCAAGTGACAAATGGGTGAAGGGAAGAGTGGAAGGTGTCATTTTAGTCGGGGTGGGCAACATGGGTGTTTAGGAAGTGCTAGTAGAAGCCGAGAGGGTTGATGTTTGCATGGAGGAAGATGGTGAGTATGGGGGTTGCGGTTTGTGGAGATGTAACGGGTGCATTAACGTTGGTCATCACTTTGTCTTCAATTAACTTGGAGAGGCCAATGGCTTGGGTGATGGAATATGGACGAAGAACAACAAGTTCTTGTTGTATATCTTGTCGAAGACCCGAAATGAAGCAATTAAGCAAGGCTTCGGGTGGAAGCCCCACAACGCAATTGCTTAAGCTTTCAAATTCGGTGATGTAAGCGGTGACGGTGGATGTTTGTCATTGCTTAAAAAGTGCTGCTTGGTGATTGTCATGCGTGGATGGATCAAAACGCGTTTCAAGTGCTCTCGTGAACGCGTCCCATGTTGTCAGGAGGTGTTGTTAAAGAGGTATTTATACCAGCTTAATGCATCGCCAGAGAGGTAAATGGCGACCATTGCAACTTGCAAGTCGTTGTGGCGGTCCAATGTTGTGTAAGGTGAAGTATTTGTCGGCTTGGAAAATCCAATCGACAAGGTTTGTGCCATCGAAGGTCGCGAGGGTTAGTTTTGTTGCTCGAATTTGCAGGTCACGGTTGTTTGGGGGTGGTGTATTTGGTGGTGTTTGGTTGTTGATGAGTGATGTTTGAGTGATGGTGGATATGAGGTTGGATGTTTGTTCATATTGTACGGCTAGTTGTTTGACTATGATGTCTAGTTGTGCGGATGTGGCAGTTTGTTTTTCATTATTTATGGTAGTGGAAGCGACGAGTTTGGATATGTTTTCGGCCATGGTTTCTTCGAGTGGAGGTGGATCGCGTATGGGAAGCATAGTAAGGAAGAATGAAAACACCAAATTGATAAAAGCTAGTTGAGTTAGCTACTCTCTAAGAAACAATAGAAATAAATGGAAGACTATTGGGGCAATTTTCTGAGTTCCCATTCAATGCAAAAATTACAATATAAATAATGAAGAAGCAACAATGCCTTCCTAAACTTGAGGAACAAATAAACTATCATGTGCTGCGTGAAAACAATAGTGTCCCCCTTATTCTCCTAAACTGATGCATGAAATTAACTAAATCTAACGTGCATGTGGACTTGTACAAAATGCATGTGACATCAAAAATAAAGTGGACTAATTCCTACTAAGACTTGGACTTGATTAATCATTCTTCATGACAAGTGGGACGCCTTATAATACGAATGGGTCGGTTTGGTTTATTACCCACGGTAACCGTATCAATGACCGTACATTCCAACAAGCCAGATTTGTTCATCTGAATCTTGATTTCTTATTGATTGATGTTTGTGTATGTGTTTTGCATGATTTGAAAACACTGCTATTGCTTTATAGTATTTTGTTTGAGTTGGATTAATTATTTTGTAATACTTCGATGTGTAATTCTTGCATTTTAAATTGAAATCACGAATCTAGAAGTCTGTGTTTTGTTGATTGAAGAAGAAAGTGAACCACGTTGCATAATATGTGAATTTTTTGTTAGCAAAAATAATACAAGAATGAAAGATTAACCGGTTACTTCAATACTAGGTAACTTAATACATACAATATGCATTTTTAGAACTAAAATACAAACAATACAACGTCTGAAAAGTGATTGCATATTATAGTAAAAGAAGTAAAGTTAAATACATAGTAAAACTATTAACCCTTTAACCCTTATCAATATAACATGCAATTTCTATAGAGTATGGATTCAAAGAACTAAAATATTAAATGAAAAGGTTGAAAAATGCAGGGAAAAAAATCAGAGAATAAGAACTTTGAAACAAAATAAAATAAACAAAATTTAAAAGCAAAAATAACAATAATAATAATAATAATAATAATAATAATAATAAACAAATAAATAAAAATAGTAACAAAAAAAAAAACAGTGGAGAAATGAAGGTAAAA
This sequence comes from Pseudognaphalium luteoalbum, assembly GCA_963422505.1. Lineage (NCBI taxonomy): Eukaryota > Viridiplantae > Streptophyta > Magnoliopsida > Asterales > Asteraceae > Pseudognaphalium > Pseudognaphalium luteoalbum. The sequence goes on along the minus strand of OY730193.1, from coordinate 92,602,050 downwards.
ACTTTTGTCATCTCCTCATTTGTTTCTCTCCCTTTTCTTCAAAAACCCCTTCCTCACAAGAACCACTACATTAATTTTATCTTATTTGTACTCGCTTATCGGACTATGATCCTCTCATGTTTTCAACATGATACGTTAGGGATTATAAAGTGGGAAAGTTATCGTCACCACTTTATTTTATTAAAATTGTTTCTCTTGTATATCACAAAATGCATAATCTAAAACTCTTACAAAGTATTTTCGCTAATCCCTTCAACCTTACAAGCGGAAGATCGAAAATGTCCATTCTACACTTTTATCAAGTCAACTAATTATGGTATCTCTATAAATTCGCTACTCAGTCTAGTTAATCAAGATGAAAAGTATATTCAAATAATATTCTTATAAATATACCAATTATTATACCTATTAATAAGTCAAAAATATTTATGTTAATTGTTGATAAAACTTATTGTAAAAAAAAAAAAAAGCTTAACCTTTTCATATCAGTTGTTGATCTATATATATGACAAGTAAATATAGATGGTTACATGTTATATTATAAAACTTAGATTTCAAAAGTCTTTATCTTTCAACTAATTGAAATTTAAAAGCTTTTGATGTTTTGCTTACTTTGAATCACATTAGAACCGTTATAGACTATTACGACTATATTACTTCATCGATATTATCTACAAGAATAACATATTCCGCTGTATAGTGCGAGTTTTGTAATAGTAAGACTCATCATGTTGAAAAACAACATCCGAGCTACAACCATGCTAATCTGATTTGAACTCAAGGATAAGGAGAATCAATCCAAGCTACTCCCTAATAGTTATGCAAAAGGGCCAATTGTTTTACAGAAAATTTTGTCCAACCTACAAACAAATCATCCCATTTTTGTGACGTTGAGTTAAAGGCCCATTTGTTACTATTGGGCTAGCTATAAGACATGCTAACTTGGAATATCAACGAATATGTTGACCCGTCACAATGTGTCAAATAAGTTGTGCTCTATCCAATATTGACTTTTAATAAAAAAATAAGTTAACGAAATATGAATTTAAACTAGTGAGAATATAAATGAGCCAAAAGCTCGAAACTGTATCTTTTGTTTGGACCTAAGAACCCGAATTTTATTATCTCCTATCCATCCCAAATTAAGTGTCTTTGTTGATTTTTTGAATCTTTCTTTTTCAACTTTGACCTTAAATATTTTTGTTTGTGTTATATAGTCTTTGATCCAAACTATATGAATAGATTGCATTAAAATTGTATTTTCATTAGTATAATTTTCATAAAGTATTATATAACACAAACAAAATTATGTAAGGTTAAAGTTGAAAGAGAAAGACTTCAAAATCTGATTCAGGACACTTATTCTAGAACGAAGGGAACATCGTTATTAATTTTACAAGTGTTGAGAAAAGTAGTTTAATCTTAAGTTGCGCTTCGTTCGAAGAATTTACAAAAAGTTTCAATGGATTGGAATATTTATTCCATTATATAAAGGTGTTTGGGTTTACAAATGAATTGATTTGAAACTAATAAAATCATTCATTTAAAGAAATTCACACTTTTTATATTCCACTCGAAATATTTCGCAAAACAAACGTAACTTTAGATTAGCTTGTAAAAAATAAAGTAGAAAGTAAAAAAACTCTTCGAAAACAATTTTCAACTATCAAAGATTACATCAAACATACACCCCCTATCAAAAGGCTCAAATAGAGGTGTACATCCAAACCAGTTTTTAAAACCCGAACCGAAAAAACCCCGAAACCAAACTGGTCAAAACCAGTTTTGACCAAAACCAGTTCAGTTTTTTCCCAACCCGCCGATTCCAAACCGGTTTCCCATTTGCCCGTTAGAAATCGGTTCTAACCCGGTTTTTCCCGACCCGATTTCAAAAACCGGTTTTTAACCGGGTTTTTTTTAATGTTATAAAACGACTAGGAGTAAGATATAGCCATTTTTTGCCATTTAATTATCATTTTTTCATCCTCATTCAACTATATATAGAAGCTTTGATTTAGTTTCAATCACAATAATCTTCTTCTCATTCTTATATACAAAAACTCAAAAATGCATACAAAATTCTCGTTTCTCAAATGGCAAATCAATCTTCTTCCACTTCCCATGGTGTTGGTTCTACAAGTGCACCAACGATTGTTCGAAAATTTTCTAACAAAAGAAATCCGGAGGTGTGAGGTTTATACGACAAAGTGTTGATGTCGGATGGTACGACTAAGGCACATTGTAAACGTTGCCGGATATTCTTAAAAGCCGACTCAAACTCAACGTTGAAAAATTATAATGAAAAGCATTGTGAGGGACTCAAAGGTAATCAGGAAGTAAGTGGTCAAGCTTCTATGACACGAGATTGAACTATTTTTGCATACGATACGGAACGGTGTCGAGAAGCTTTTGCGGGTTTTGTAATTCAAGAAGCTTTGTCGTTCAACCACTTTGACAACCTTCGGCTTACTAGGGTGTTTCAAAATACTCTTCAACCATAATATAATCATGTAAGTCGTACTATTCTTAAATGTGATGCCCTTAAATTGTGGAAAGAAGCTAAAGAATAACTAAAAATCAGTTTTAAAAACTTAAAAACAAGTGTAACATTAACAACCGATGTTTGATCGGATCCTCATGGTTTGCCCAGTTCGTACCTTTGTGTTACCGCACATTGGGTTGATCCTGTAACTTGGCAAATGATAAAACGTACCATTACTTTTGAAGACTTTTAGTATCCTCACACGGGTCAAAACTTATTTTACATATTACGATATGTAATTAAAACGTTTAAATTGGAAGAAAAAGATTTTTCAATCTCCTTTAACAATGCGAGTAATAATACACTCGTCATTTCAAAATTAATACTAAAATACGCACCACTATTCAAGGGGATTTTTTATCATAGTCGATGTGTTGCACACATCATTAACTTCGTTGTGCAAGCCGGATTAGTGGTTGAAGAAATAGACGATGTAAAAATCACGTATAAAACTATGTTGCAAGACATATTTCAAAGGGGTAAAATTAGATACAAAGATTATATGAGAATTTTGATAAACGCCAAAATGTACTATATTGTAGTACTAATTCACCCCGTGTTTGATAGATTTTCAATGCATTTTATATGAATAAGACACTCATTTCTTTCATATTGGCAATTAGGAGTTTAATCGGAGATTGGATCGAAAAGAAGCACAAAATGGTCTGTTGAGTCACTGGTCGCTGACCATGTAAGTCCCTAATTCTGTGGATCGATAACGAGGTTATCTTAATATTGAGGTGCGGAATCCCTCAATATCCTAGTTATACGGATATAACTTTTGTATCACAATTTGTTCGTGATTAGGAATAATTAAAGCTTTAATCTTGATTGTTAATAACGTTAACCTATCAAGAACTAAGTACAATATACTTAGAATTTCGTAGGGTCGTTTGCAGAAGCTAAATTCGCAGATTGTAAAGTGTTAGGGTTTTATAAACCGAAAACCTCATATATATTCGATTCAATTCGCAAGTCTGGGCCTTGCGAACTGCCTCAGTTCGCAGCCCATGAGTCCTGCGAACTGACTCGGTTCAGTTACCACCTTGCGAACTAAACTCAGTTCGCATCGCAGTATTGAGTTCGCAACTTATATATTTATCGTATACTTATATATAATAAATATATTAACAATACTAATATCTTTTATCAATTACTTTAATCATATATTTGTCTAACACTTTAATCACAATAATATGTTTAACAAATATTCATATCAAACTAATATATATCATTTCATATCTAAAGTAAAGTCAATGTACAAAATTTGATTACAAACTAAACACTATTACAAGCTAGAACTGTTGTCACACAAACATGTCCCAACAGACTCCCCCTTGACAATAGCTCTAGTTGTCTTCAAGTTTGTCCTTGATAATCACTTGAATATCTTGCTTCCAACATAGATCTTCATCTTCATGCAAGTCTTTACCATCATTTGATAATCACGTGCAAGATCACCCCATGCCATAGTCGTTAAGATTCTATTCCCAAATAACTTCATTAAATCTTTCTTCGACATATTCATCAGGTGTCGACGATCATAAACTCTTAGAAGTTCTTTTTCACCTCCTTCGACTTCATCATCTGCTTCAACCATAACAACTTCTCTAGTCTCTAAATCTACATGCCAACTTTTCATATTTCCCAGAATATCATGTGGCATTACCTTCAATGGGATCTGTTGTACACATTTGACAGCTGGATATACTTTCTTTAGACGTCTTCTTCCAGTTCTTTCACTTCTTTCCTTTAATTTGATTGTTCTTCCTACTCTTGGCTTAATTTTCACAAATTTCATCGATCTACCCTCAGTCCTGATAATCTTTGCAACATACTTTGCATAATCATCATTACTAGGATTATTCAGCTCTAATCTAGCCAAGTCTCGAATTTCAAATCTAGGAAGAGAACTAAAGACAGCAAGCTTCTTCTCAAAATATTGAACTCCGTCAAACCTTTTGATAGCGAAGAGCTTTAAGTCAGAATCAAAGTACCATCCAATAATTCCTCTATGTGAAACAAGCTTTTCAGTAATATCTATTTCAGAAACTCCAATCTTCTTCTTTATCTTTGGTAGTTTCCTGTATATAACCGTTGGATTCTTAGTTGAAATAAGAGTATCATCTTCTTTTTCAGAATCAGTTGAGTCACCGATATCTTCATCTACATCGACTACTCTTTCTCCTTGATCATCTTCAACTACAAATTCTGTTCTAGATGGATTCACGACGTGTTCATCAATATCAGCATCTGGATCAACAACTTCGTCTACCACAATCTCAGGAACAGAAATCCAATCTTCAGGTGGAATAAACTCACCTTCTTGAAGATCATAATCAATCTCGACTTCAGCTTCATCTCCAAAATCACTTTCAGAACCAGTCAAATTTATTTTCTCCAATTCTATAAAGAGATAAACAAGAATGATTTAAATAATAATTTAAGTTCTATTATTGATAACTTATCAATCTTAAAATTTCTTTATCATTTCAATCATGAAAATATCAAACAATTATTACATAATCTTAATCTTTTATAGATTGCAGAAATCTATCTAAGATTACAATTAATATATTTCTGTATACTATAAATGTTTTGCAAATAATTTCTAAGTATATTTCCAATAATATAAATTCTTTAGTTAATTTCTCAGAATCAACCCTAAGAATTTCTTTATCTTTTCAAACACATAATAATACAATAAATAAAACTTTCATTGAATAAATACACATTATATTACAATCAATCCAAGTTTTACATATCTTATTATCTAAACATCTTCTAACTAACTTCCTTACTAGCATCATCAACTGGTGCAGCATTAATCGGACCAGCTTCACCTTTACTTGCAGGCACAGACTCCGCCTGAAGAATATATCGCTCACCAGTCGTAGAAGGACCAGTCGGCTTTCAATCTGTGTGTGTATCTGGATCATGGTCTGTATCATCACGCCTTGCTGTCCTCAGCTCATCACCTCTACAAGTCTCATTAGGTATAACAATCTCCCCCTGAGATGACTTGTTCTTTCTAAGATCAGCTACCAAGCGATCTAGCCTATCAATCTACCTCTGCTTATCAGCAACATCAGCAGACAACGCCAAGTTGTTCTGAAGCAATAGATTGTAAACTTCACCCTGGTTGCCTAGCTGTTGAGCAAGCGACGGAACTTGTGATGTCAAAAGTGAAGTGGTTTCTTCTAAAATCCAAACCCTGGACTCCAAAGTATAGAAGGTAGAGAAGAAGCCAGAATAGGCGGTGTGAGATGTTGAGCGACTGTAGAAGCAATGCCAGAAAGTCGTCTAGCTGCCGCTCTGCTGGACTTTGTTGTCCCATATTGTCCAGGACGAACAATAGCGACAATCATCTCACCCTATCCAAATGTATATAATTAATTAATAAATGTTATAGTC